>OX243817.1:10669075-10696575 GCA_945859605.1 Lumbricus rubellus | reverse complement strand
ACACTGCTATCGATTATTATTCTTATCTGTTCGCCAATCGTAATCGACTTAAATGACCGAGTAGACGGAATCGAATGAACGAAAAAATAACCGATTGCGTCGTAGATTACGATTAGTCGACTACTCGTAATCGCTTAAATGTAATCGAGCATCTAAACTGCAAATTTTATCACCATTTTATTGCAGTATACATTACTACACTTAAACTGAAAAAATTATTTTACTCGACTACCGTAATCGACTCCAATATTTTGGCTACAGTTTTCAACCACTGAACACTACTCCAGTTATTGTCTAGTTTTCTTGACCCTTTTCTGAATGACCGCAGTGTCTGACTATACCGTCAACTGATCCGGCCGCAAAGAAATCACTAAATCGATTCGCGTGGTATGGGATGCGCAATGGGTGGCATGGTGGAAAAAATCTCTCCTGGGGGTTCGGCGAGTCGGAAGACGACAAGCCCGGCATCGTCGAAGGGTGGAGGAGGAGGGAGCGTAGGGGAAAGCGGACATGGGGAAGCGATCCGTACGGCCTTCCTCAGTGGTCAGCTGAAACTCGACCCCAGATGTCCGCTGGACGAAAGACAGCTGTACGGAATCACGAAGTCGTGGAAAGCGATCAACCGTAACATGTCCGTCACGGCAATCAACATGTTCGTCAGGTATGAAATTATAAGACAGCGAATACATTAATAATAATATTATTCAGTCCAGCTTTTACTCTTCGTGATCTATTCTATAGTCTCTTTCATTCGATAATTTGTATAGCGCCTCCTCAAGAAAGCTACTCAGAGACGCTCTCCGCGCTGGCCGTCTATAGGAGTCTCAAGGTCCTGCACATGGGTCCAGGGTCCTGACTGCAGGACCTTCCGTTCAGTGTTAATTTCGTGAACGAAAACCAAACGAGAACGAAAAAGAATAGTTCCGTTAACTCTAGTAGCCTACTAAGGTTCTCTGCTTCATGACAAAGGCACGCGCACGCACAATGCTCAATCAAATCGCACCGGATCCCAACAGGGAATCCAATCAGCAGGCTCAGAACCATAACCTGTCGATCTCAGACCCAGTGCAGAACACCAAAATATTATAGTCCAATGAAAATTGACCGTGCACCGTTATTGCTATTTATATATACTGTCAAAATTACTGCTATTAGCCGAAGTAGAATTGATGGCAATGTTTGACTAGATGCTAAGTATGTCTTGCATCGCATACATGTATGAAATGCATAAAGAAAGCAGAGCTGAACGCTGGCTATAAATTATTATAAATTTACCACTGACCATAAAAATTATTACGATATGTTTGCAGTCTCTATGGTTTGGCTTAAACGCCGCGACTTGTCCTCCGCACCGATCCTTATCTGCTTGCGTCGTGCAAAAGACCACTTCCCATAGTACACTTCATACGCAGGGAATCCTTTAATTGTTATAAAGCACCCCAAACTTTGGCTGATGAGACCAAAGAAAAATACTCCATCAACTTGCATCAAGTATGCCTCCGAGTAGTTTTTTACTTGATGGAGCGCTATAGCCTATAAATGTCCGAATGAATAGTTATTGTACATGTGAACATGCATAATATAGACCTATAAGTATATGCATATATGGATTGGGTATATATATATATATATACAATAGTTTCTGTAAGTGTGTTAATGAGTGTATCTGCTTGTGCAAAGGGTCGCTTGTGCATACACGCGAATAGTCTTGATAATTATTTTTAAAAAGTCATTAGACGCAAATCAAGTCACGACAAATTCTGCTAATTGCAATCGGCTGCTAATTGCAGCCCACTGCGTGCACAGAATTAACTGCTGCAGCAGCAGCAGCTTCAGCAGCTTCAGCAGCAGCAGCAGCAGCAGCAGCAGCAGCAGAAGAAGACCTACAGCCACCTATTGCTTTCCCATCAACTCTCCTCTCCTCTTCGATCACTCTATAAAGCATCTTTACTATCTGCTTTTGTGCATCTCGCTGAGTCTGCCTGCCTGTATGTCTGTATGTTCGCCAATCTACCTGTTTGTCTGACTGCCTGTTTGTCTGTCTGCATTTCTGCCTGTCTGCCTGTCTGCATTTCTGCCTTTCTGTCTGTATGTCTGTATATCTGTCTGTCTGCCTGTTTGTCTGCCTTCCTGCCTTTCTGCCTGTCTGTCTGTTCGCCTATTCGTTTAACTGTCGTGTTGTGTGTGTCAACGACTCAGCGCCCTAATGAGTACGGCTTTAACGAGGGGTCGAAGCATGCAGTGGCGCAACAACGATAATATTATATCGAATGTGGACAAAGTCCAGATGTTCTCAAGTTCCAAAGAGTCTCCAAGCTTCTAAGCCAAAAAACGTCATGTGTTTTTCCGTTTCCCATTATTGTGGGGCTCGGTGTGGTGGGTTCGTTGACTTGGAACCGGAGGGATCCAGGTTCGAATCCACCTGTAGGCCGCCACGTAGGGACCTTGAGCAAGTCCTACACTCGCAATTGCTCGTGCGCCTCGGCGTGAAACTCCGATGCAGTGTCCGCACTGTGTATAATCGGGAGCGCCTCTGAGTAGCGAGCGTGAAGTGGTGCCATAGAAAATACGAGAAGTAAATTTACAAAAATTGAAGTGTAGATTTCGATTTATGAAGCGTTAAGTTTTCTTGATCGCAAATCTCAGCTGCATTTATGCGATGTTGATTTGAAATAATTATAATCGGAGCATCAAAACTGCAACATAGAGACAGACAGACAGACAGACAGACAGACAGACAGGCAGACAGATAGACAGACAAACAGACATATTCATCGGACATTGGTCGAGATTTTAAAATATCACCGATATTTGTTGCTTCAGACTTGAGTTCAGCAACGTAGGCCTATTTGAAGAAGCAAAAACTGTTGAACACAGTCTTAGAATGGTTTTAAGCTTTCACATCACGTCCTACATTGTATGCGCCATGCAGGATTGCCAATCTCCCGCCAACGTCGCCAGTATATGAAGAGCAAAGAGCGCCTCTAAGTAGTTACTTGTATCTTGAAGAGGCGCTATATAAATTCTCACAATGAATGAATGAATGAATATACAGACCTTTGGAGATTTCCTGCTCCAATTTGAAACTCATAAAGACGCATCTTAAATCCACTCTATTTCTTCTTTTCTGTCTCTTTGTTTGTGGGTGTCTGTGTGTCTGCCTGTGTCTGTCTGCCTGTTTCTATCTCTGTGTGTCTCTCTCTGTGTCTCTGTGTCTGCCTCTCTCTGCCTCTCTCTGTCTCTCTCTGTCTTTCTGTCTGTCTCTGTCTATGTTTCTGTCTCTGAGTAAGTCTGCCTACCTTCTGTCTGTCTGTCTGTCTGTCTGTCTGTCTGTCTGCCTCTGTCTCGCACACACACACCCACAGACACACACACACACACACGCACACACACAAATCTATATATATATATACAGAAGATGGACGTGTTGAGTGGGTGTGTGTGTGTTGGTGTGTGCGTGTGTGTTTATCTGTGTGTGTGTGTGTGTGTGTGCGTGCGTGTGTGTGTGTGTGTGCGTGTGTGTGTGTATGTATTGCCTCTGCAGTGAAGACAATTTCGTTAGTTTAAAATCTCAATCATAATAATATTATCTGGAAATCGTCATAGAGTGGTGATTATAATTATAGCAAAGCTCACTTCTCCCTCCTACCCCTACCCCCACCAATTCTGTTAATTATTAAACCCCCTCAACCCTCATAACATCATCATCATCAACAGCATCCGGGAGTCAGTTTCCATGTCATCTTTGGTGGGAGAGAGAGAGAGACAGAGACAGAGAGACAGAGACAGAGACAGAGAGACAGAGAGACAGAGACAGAGACAGAGACAGAGACAAAGACAGAGACAGAGACAGAGACAGAGAGAGTGAGCAGACAGCTGTCGCTAGAACTCACTCATAGGTCGTTGAACTGTTGCTCGAGATGAGGACAAAGGTCACGATAGGACCGGAAATGCCACAGCACAAAAAACGCGTGTTTCAGATGTAAGTAAGAAAGTAATTATGTAATTCAGTAACTAAGTAAGTAAGTCGGTCAGTCAGTAGGTGGGTAAGAAAGTAATTATGCAATTCAGTAACTAAGTAAGTAAGTCAGTCAGTCAGTCAGTAGGTGGGTAAGAAAGTAATTATGTAATTCAGTAACTAAGTAAGTAAGTCGGTCAGTCAGTAGGTGGGTAAGAAAGTAAGTTGCCTTTCATTAGCGCAAGAAAAGTTCTTATTTCAGACAACAGACGATTGCGCTAAATTGTTCCTGTATCTCCGATGAACAAAATGCCGCTTAAACAGCCACTACGGCAGCTATTATACACGGTGAACGGAAAAAAACCGAACCTCTCCTATTGCTACGATAATTTGTGTAATAATTCGTATATTTTAATAAAATTTGAAGAAAATTCAGCTTAAAGGACAAAAATCAGATAACTATCATTTTTTAGTTATAATATGTGTTCGAAATATCCCTCCTTCGGCCTCAAAACACGCACAAAGACGCGCTTGGCACTGACTAGGCTAGCTGCTGAATCAATTACAACTTGATCAGATTTGCCCCGTGCCTATCATACGCTGACGCAGTTCTCCGACATCACACTACCTGTTCTTGTAAACTTTTTCTTGCATCACAGACCAGATTTTATAGTCCACGTGTCTAGGTTATTTGAAATGAATCAAGTTTGCAGGATAGGCTAGCGCATCAACAACTGCCTTGATCGCTCAAGCCATGCGGCCCATGCCTGCTTGTTGACCTCCGCTAGTTCTGTCGCTATACGCTTCTTGAAACATTTTAAATGACTTCAAGTATTAGCTGGAATAGCGTATAATTATAAAAACTAGTTAGGTTTATAGTTGGGAATAAAATAGTTCTATTCTTAATAATATTTTTACATGTTTGGTGCTAATTTCTTTATTTAATGTAGCCTAGAGGTTCGGATTTTTTCCGTTCACCGTGTACATTGTACAATATACACAATTTATATCATACTGTGGACGAATCTGAAGCTCACACAGACTTCTCAACCATGCAGGGACGTAACTATGATTTTTCGTTTGGAGGGGCTTAAGCCTTGAGCATGACGAGTGCTGTAATGTATTTAGCCGTCAGCATACAACCGCTTGATTTAATTTTTTTGGGGTGGCTTCAGCTTCGTTTGGGGGGGGGCTTAAGCCCCTCCCCAAGCCCAACGCTAGTTACGTCACTGCAACCATGACTGGTCACTGGTCAGCTGCATTGACTTCCTTATGCTTTCGTAGTTTTAAGATGTAAACTGAATTGCCTGATTTAATTTGAAATCTTAAGAACGACCTCCCGTAGACGTAAGCTTATACCTCCAATAGTGACGGTGTTATAGTGTTATTGTATATACATAGCAGCCATAGCAGGCAGTTTATTTGACGGTGATGGGACCTCACAATTTATAAGGGGCGCCACCGTGATTTAAAATTCCGGAAATTATTCTGCGCAGTTTCATGAATTTAAAGATTATACAGATGACTAGAATTGATGCCTTACGATAATGTGTAGTTCTTCTTTCTTAACCTGACTGATTTCTCTGTGAATCAGTTGGTTTTATACTGCTGCAGTGTCCAGGAAACTCTGCTGTATTATAATGGACAAAATTCGTTCGTCGAAAACACCGATGGTTGGTCACGTGAAGAGAATCCCTGGCAGATGCCCGAATTACCCACAATGCACTAAACGCAATCAGGTTCATCGCCGAAGAGATCCAGAGTAGGCCGTCATTGTAGTCCTCTGGATAGACAATATAAATGAGCATATACATACATTGTACGACAAGACTTGGACCAACATTTATGGAGGCACTAGACCTGACAAATGACCAGACCGAATAAAGATAAATGGATTAAATTTATTGGCAGCCATTTCCGTCAGGAACTGATGCTGGTGATACTGACGATGATGACTCGTGTATTTACAAATAAATATTTGTAAATAATTATTTGTAAATATATATTTGTAAATAAATACTTGTAGATAAATATTTGCAAATAAATACTTGTCAATAAATATTTGTAAATAACTATTTGAAAATAAATATTTGAATATAAATATTTGTAAATAAATATTGGCAAATAATTTTTTGTAAATATTTGTAAATAAACACTTGTAAGTAAATGTTTGCAAATAATAATTGCAAATAAATATTCGTATTCATATTTCAACATAATTATATTTAGTAATAATCCTCCATGTTTTATTTCATGTGGTATGGGCTAAGTAGGCATAGATAATGTTATTGCATTACAGACTTACAATAACGATAAATATATATGTACAATTGTACATCATGCATCGGTAGCCTATATCTATATAAATAAAAATGAAACTTTGCGATCCTGCGGTCACGATCACGCCGAAACTGACGCATCAATTGTTTTGAAAATTTACCAAAACCTTCCATTCCAATACCGCAAGGTCACGACATTTCTTTTCCCGAAAAAACCCAATCGTTTCCACAAAAAGTGAACTTTGCAATCCGTTCGCCCGCCATTTGCAATTTGAACGAAACGGCACGCTTCCAAAATTTCAGAATCGTCTTTACCCGAAACAAAGTGACTAAGCATTAATGAGTGCGCGTCCCCTGACGTCATAAGCGACTCGATAAATAATTACGTTACGGCCTTCAAACATTCTTGGGCTCTATCCGCTGTCAGTAAAGGATGGTCTGAGGGACGAAACGAGCGGAGTCGGAGGTGGACGGAGCGGAGGGGAAGAGGGAGGGGGATGGGTAAGGGGAGGAGGAGGGGAGGGGAATGGGGAGGGGGAGGGGAGGGGAGGGGAGGGGAGGGGAGGGGAGGGGAGGGGAGGGGAGGGAGGGAGGGGAGGGGAGGGGGAGGGAGGGGAGGGGAGGGGAGGGGAGGGGAGGGGAGGGGAGGGGAGGGGAGGGGAGGGGAGGGGAGGGGGAGGGGAGGGGAGGGAGGGAGGGGAGGGGAGGGGAGGGGAGGGGAGGGGAGGGGAGGGGAGGGGAGGGGAGGGGAGGGGAGGGGAGGGGAGGGGAGGGGAGGGGAGGGGAGGGGAGGGGAGGAGAGGGGAGGGGAGGGGAGGCGGAGGGGAGGCGGAGGGGAGGTGGAGGGGATAATAGAGAGGGAGGGGGAGGGGCGGAGGAGGGGAAGGGGGAGGGGGTCTTTTCTGCCACAGCAACGCGTGGCTGGGTACAGCTAGTATACAATATATACAATTATACATATACAACGTAGGTCTATATATGGATATATATATAATATATACGACGAACCTTATTCTACTTCCTGTCGCAAATGAATCTGTATTTTTATAGCGCAAGGTGGAAACCGAGAAGAGAAGAACAATGATAACAATGGTATTAGTAATAACTAGCTAAAACAATAATAATTATCGTCCACACTAGCGCGGGATGTTGTATTAACCTCGCAAGAGAATAATATAATCGAACCGGAAAGAGAAATAATAATGAAAGCAAGGAGTCTGCAGAGGTCACGTGAAGGTCGTTGCAAGATTAAATATGGCGACCAAATTGCTGACGTATGTCGCATGCGATTGTAATTTCCGGAGAGTTATTGGATGCGGCGCATGCGCATTGTAGAAAACGTCAATATCACACCATTCCATTGGATTTATGGAAATAATAGCACATCATATCTCATGTGTTATTGTATATTATATCAGAATATTCTTCTGTTAGTATTATTCTTTATTATATGTGTGGATGTTTCATTGCATAAGATCATAACAGATAAGTAAGATAAGTTTTTACAAATAAATAATATATATACATGTATAATGATGTATATCATGTATCATAATTATGCCATCAGTTTTTATGCATAATTGTATATTTATATACATGTATAATAGTCATAATTAATTGCATATGTATACACAGAGTCACAGACACCTTTCAAAGTGATATAGGCCTATGAATCCTTTAAATTTTATGTAGGCACACCTTTCCATATAATTTATAATTATATAGGTCTATATATATAAATGTATTTTTATTAATATGGACGCTATGCGCATACTATTTAGAGCACATAATATATAGTCCAAGTGCAATAAATTTATGAGACATGTTAGCACCGAACATTAGCACTCAACGTTTGGTTCATGCTGGTCCATATATTTGTCTGTATAAACTATACGTTAATGTCCATGCTGTCCTTGTAAACCATATAATGTAGGCTATAAGTCAACTGGTGTATACATGAGGTCTTTTATCACTCACTCAATCATACATGGTGCGGATTGTCGGATGATGGATGCTCCAGTATCTATAGAAGACTCACCTGTTGGAGAAAAAACACCTGCAGGCTGATGCATGCATGTGCGTGTTGGCAAATGCATTTTTAGTTGAAGCACTTTTGACCGTGCAGTTGGGAAAAATGTATGGGCAAATGTATGAGGAGAATATAACATTAATGCCATATATACATACATATGTATATGAGAATAGGACACAGAGGTGTAGCGTTAAGCTCGGCGCCTTGAGGCCGAAGGGTAGCATGTTCGAATTTACCTCTAGCCACTGTGTATATCATAGTTGTAAAAAACTTTTTCCCGTTTTTTATTCTCTCCCAAAAACGACGTTTTTTCGTTTTTTATTTTTCCCATCGTTTTTTATCGTTTTTTTCTTTATCTTTATTTATACATTTACTTTCTATTATTATTTTCCTTAATTTTAATTTTTTTCTGTTATTTCTTATGTCTTCCGCCAACTCTCAAGGATCCAGCTAACTAAAGTCATTATTTCATCATTTAACATCATCATTTAAAAAATAGCCTACGTGTAGTAGGTTCCTAATCAAGATTTTCATGGTTGCAATGCGGTTTTAGATTTAGCAAAGTCAAAATAATTTCCGTTTCCGTTTTTATCGTTTTTTGTGTTTAAAAAAAAAAATTTAAAACCTCGTTTTTTTACCGTTTTTTATTTCGTTTTCATCGTTTTTTACATCTATGGTGTATATAATTATAGCAACCTTGGACAAGTTGCTCACCCACAATTGTCTGTGAGGCGGCAATGAGAAACCATCTCACTCATCTCATCCCTAGGAGGATAAAGCCAATGAACCTGCATTCGAGCAGAGAGCTCATAAAACAAATGAGAGTGTGGTGGAGAAAGACATGTGCAAATGAGTCGTGTTAGAGAGGCAATTAATAAAAATTAATGCTAACTATCGTTACATGTGAGGACGTAATGTAAGGCGGTGCAATGCAGAATGTATTGCATTGGGTTATATATCAGCCCATGCAAGTACATGTATAGTAGCCGAGGTTCATGTTGCAAATCTAAGAATATACATGTATGCATAGAACAATTAAGATTACCGATGAACCGACTATATAGTCCGGACTCCGAATGGACAAGCACATGTCGAGAATCCAGGAACGAAATTTCCAAATGTCTGCTAAGTATTTGTGAACCTCAAAAGACCAAACAAAGATAAAAACAGACAAGTAGGCATAGAAAGACACCGAGAGACACAGAGGATCGAACAAACACACAAACGACGTGAGTGCATGCCATTATATAATATGGTGGGACCAACTCATTTGGATGCAAATAACCATGTGTAAGTATACGGGCAAAGATGCTGCAGTAGAAACTTAATTGAAATCTGGAATCTATTAATATGTGGCCTAGTAATCAAAGACAGAAGGTAATATATAATTTCCTTTCCTATCTGACCACAAAATGGATATTAAATGAACTTGCAATGTTAATAGAATCAAACTTCAATGTTCAAGATAGCACATCACGGGTTAATGTCTATTTCATATAACTTTTCGCCGCTGCAAATCGACTTGCACTTCGCTCGTTGTCGTTGTTGATGATTGCAATATAATCGGATTATAGCCTATATGGGAATAAATAGAGAATATTTATGGTAAAATAAAGTAACAATTAACTAGCAAGATACATTACCGCAATACTTTCGGAAAATTTGCCAGAGATAAAAATAGTAAATGTGGTCCTTCCAAGATAAGTGGCTGTATACTTAAACACAAAGAAATTTGCATGAGTTCACTTGAGCAATTAAATATAATTATTTGCCTACACATATGCTTATATTAGATCAGAAAGAGGGCTTCCTATATGTGAACAGAACTGAAGTGTATATATAGGCACGGATATTTGAGATTGTTTATTCATCGGGAGGGGGAAGCTTACATTGGGCAATAAACATGGGAGTATATTTTTCAGCATTTTCAGTTTTTAATAACAGTGATTCAATTATTTCAGGCTTTTGAACCCTTAGCCCCACCCGCCCTGTGGTCATGGAACAGAATCAAATGAATATGGTTTCATACAATGTTCACATATAAACAGATAAATGTTCAGTATTATAAGGTCTTGCAGCTGAAAAAGTCGTATAATCTGGAAATAATATGAAGTGGAGAAGTCAAGCAGACGCCTTTGGATCGCCAGAATAGAGAGTTGGAGAACGAGACTTCGGAAGAGACAGATAGACAAACGGGCAGACAGACAGAAAGATAGACAGACAGACATATACATGTAATATAGACAGACAGATAGATAGACATACAGACAGATAGATAGACATACAGACAGATAGATAGACATACAGACAGACAGATAGGCTAGGTAGAGACAGACAGAGATACAGATTGAGTGAGAGAGATAGAAAGATGAGAAAGAAAGAAAGAAAGAAAGAGAGAGGAGAGAGAGGTTGGATAGAAAAAGAGAGAGAGAGCAGTTAAATGGACTACGACGACTGATATGAAAGACTGCAGGCGTATATTTTGATGGAATCATCGCTTGGCGTTCAATGGTGTCTATAGCGGACTCTCTCGATTGCGTCATACAAGCGAACATTGATAGATTTTAAGAAGTTCGTGAAAGAGACCATTGAGTGAAACTCTGCTGACAGATTGAAACCACATGCTTTTTAATTGCAGCCTTTAAAACTGTTCTTTTCAACCGAGAGCACACGTCAGTGGTAACCTTGAAGGGGCGCTATAAATGAACGAATGAATGAACGAGCGAATGAACGAATGGATGAATGATTGATTGATTGAAGAGAGTATCACGGAACTGTTGATTGAAATCAGTCAGCTAACACACAATAATAGACTAAGCAGACAATTAAATTAAAAGTAACATAATGGGCTTTTACCGAGACTCGTAACCTGACGATCTCTGCATGAGCTTCCAGAAATGTCGGCCACAATCGGAGTCTCGTGTTGAAACGATGGCAACGACAACGTTCAGGCAGATTACAATCAGACAACTTATGTCACCGATGTGGAATTGTGGATGGTGTCTAGAGGTGAAACTGCACTTTCTCACAATGTGAGATAAATCAATGTGGACAAATTGAGAGAATTGCATTATTTAAACAAGGATCACACCATGCTTGAAAGAAGCATCAATACGGGTAAAGGAAGAGGAAGAGCGAAGAAAGACTTGACCTGGTGAAAAACACCATTAGACATTCTGGCACGTATAAGCTGCTCGTGATAAAGCACGGAGTAGGTGATGGACGATAAATGGCTACACTTATCTTCGGCTTGACACCCCCCTCCGCCCCCAGAATTTTAACCTCACACCGTAACGAACAGGACAGCCGAGCTTTGGTCTAGATATCATCGTGGACTTGATTTGATATAGCATCGGTAAGTTATATAATTACGCTGGTCTCTCTCTGACATGGCTTTTGTATGCGCTGAGAAATTCTCGAAGATATACCGGTACACTGTATTGCATTATTTAAACAAAGATCACACCACGCGTGAAAGAGGCATCGTTCGGTATCCGGTGCGAATTTTACCTTGATGAACGATGCACTGAAAAAGACTAATCAGCCTTCTGCGAGAAACATTATAAACGCATGAAAAATCACTATTGTTTGTGATTGATCTATAATTTCGAAATTTCATTTGAGATTTCGGCCCTAAGCGCATGCATTCCTTGCAGCTAACTGAACAATGATGAGTACATCGACCGCACAGTGGTGTCAGTTGGAAGGTGAGACGGCGAGGTATAGGACTGATGACTCACTTCAGATACAATGCATGACATTGTGACTGAGGCTATGAAAAGAAAGTCACAAACACTTCATACCCATTGCTGCCTCAGCACTAGCTTATAAGGTACTCTTCTTCTTCTTCTCCTCCTCCTTCTTCTTCTTCTTCTTCTTCTTCTTCTTCTTCTTCTTCCTTTTCTTCTTCTTCTTCTTCTTCTTCTTCTTCTTCTTCTCCTCCCCCTTCGTCGTCTTCTTCTTCTTTCATTAAATCCATGGATTTAAAACAAATCCATTTGCACCGGTCCAACGTTCCAAGGCCGTAGCCAGGATTTTATTTGGGGAATGGGTCTTAACTCGACACTGAGCAAGCCGTCAAGCAACCGAATCAACAGACTAACGGCTTGGAGGCCAATTTAATCTATTGTGAAATGTCACATGTGACGAGACATGCTTTCTCGTCTCTTTATTTTATACATGTACATTCTTTTCCGGTAATGTATTTATGTAGCGCCTTTAATGGCCATTATCTAGGTTCCCTTGGAATTATTCATCCCTACCCCCACAACCACCCACGAAGATGCCTGTGGTAGATCCCGCCCAACAAGTCACCATTGTTTTATTATTAAGGACTCCCGCCCAACAAACCTTAAACTAATGAACGTTGTAAGACCGTAGCTATAGGGAGGTCTGCTATCCTATCTATGCGCACGTGCGGGGGCGGAGTAATTAATTACATAACAAAGGGCATTGTTATGTAACTAATTACTCCTACCCCGCAAGTGCGTATGAATAGGATAGTAGACCTCCCAGCTTAACACCCAAAACACCCCCTATAGCTACGGCCTTACAAGTTACAACGTTCATTAGTTTATGGTTTAACCCTCTCCTCGATAAAACTGATCTGATAGCGTGGACGGAATGTTTTTACAGTGCACTTACTTACATGTATACAGTTACTTAGCACTTAGTCCTTCCTCGCGCTGGTAGCGCATCGGGCGACACAGCTTACAGTGCACAGTGCACAGCTTTATATATTAAAAGTAGGGCTGTTGATTTAATCGCGTTAACGCGTGCGATTAACGCGTTAAAAAAATTTGCGATTAAAAATTTTAACGCATTAATCGTACTCGTTAATTAGATCTAATTAAAATGGAATCAGAGGCAGAAAAACTCGTTTTAAATGGAAGGCTCATACTTGAAACTGGTGATACATTCCTTGGCAAATATTCCAAAAAAGAACTTGAGTGGGCTATTATCGTAGCAATTCTTTGCTCAATTATCGCCTACATGCATCATCGTCCACTAAAGTTGTTTCCTCACTAGCCTACATTGTTTGAACTCCAGGAGATTGGATTCAGGTTTCAAATGATAAATGTTTACAGAAGGACAACTGAGACGAGGTTTGCAAGAATCGCAACCTCTTGTGAAAAATTGTGACTAAATAATGAGGATCAATATAGATCTAGTAGACATACAGTAACTGTTGTTAATTAATAAGAGCATCCATTGAACCGACCAATGTAAATAAACTGACAATTGGCTGAATAAGTAATTAATTTTGATAGTCAGAAAAGGTTGTCTAATTTTCATTCAGGTCTATCATTTTAATTAAAGGCGGCTCAAATGAAGAAATAACGGGATTTTGAGGTTTTGACTGATTTGAACAGTGTTTCAATTCAATTCTGTCTGTCATGCAAAACTGTTCAATAAACTAAATGCAGATTAAATAAGCCTAAGCCTACCAAGCCAAAGGTTATTGAATATGTTTGCAATAGAAATAATGCATTCAGTCATTAAAACTATATGCTTCAGGGGTCCTTAGTAAATAGTATAAGATTATTTTTGACGGAAATGTACTGCGATTAATTTGGCGTTAATTGCGATTAAAAAAATTAATCGCACGATTAATTTCGATTAAAATTTTTAATCGAACAACAGCCCTAATTAAAAGTTAATCTTGTGTGTGAATTTGCAAATTGTAGGCGTACCTCGTGCGCATTTCTATCGATTTCTCCTTGCACCTGAATAATACTGATTTACAGCACCGTTTTTTCAGTTTTTTCACCTCTTTTAAATCACCAATACCGTTGCATAACCCAATCTTACCGTAGTCCTACCACTTACACGTATAATATTATATGCTCGAAATTTTACCTTCAAGAGACGCGGGAAGAACCAATTATTGCTTATAATTGGCTTTCAACCATTTGCTTCCCTATAACTACAACTCACCTGATGCGAATGATTATGCGCGACTCAAAATCGATTTTTTGTGACGCGCAAAATGTTCCTGCTAAAACGAAAAATATACCAATGATGAAATTAATATTAATGGTTAAAATAATAATGACATTAACAACAATAGCAACAGTAGCCTAATAATAATAATAATAATAATAATAATAATAATAATAATAATAATAATAATAATAATAATAATAATAATAATAATAATAATAATTAATAGTGCCTTTCGGACCTGTTTTATAGCACTAGTAACTGTTGTTAGAGAAGTTGGTTGTGGTGGTTGTGGTGGTTGTGGTGGTGGTGGTGGTGGTGGTGGTGGTGGTGGTGGTGGTGGTGGTGGTGGTGGTGGTGGTGGTGGTGGTGGTGGTGGTGGTGGTGGTGGTGGTGGTGGTGGTGGTGGTGGTGGTGGTGGTGGTGGTGGTGGTGGTAGTAGTAATAGTAGCAGCAGCAGTAGCGGCCGCAGCCGATTATTATTATTATCATCCGCACTCCAATTCTGTCTATATATTATGTGCACGCAGAAAACTCGTTTGCTAAGTACTGATGCTGACCCTGATACCATTTAGGACAGCAATATAAGACTGTGCGCTTCCAATTATAGGCTATGTATATTGTATAGATTCATGTGTGTACGATGTATCGGTACATGCATTTTATACCCAAAGTATAGACAGATCAGACTTTCTCCATAAATCATCTCAATCAGATGATGTCACGCTGCGACCAACAGATCCATCTCTGATGCATGAATCGCTTGTATAAAATTAGATATCGGTCTCGATCAATGGATGATTTGTTTCTTGATGATGAGCAAGTCACATTCACGAAAAACGTTCGGCTCTCTGGATTCCTCAGTTGCTCGTCCAAAGCATAGATGTTTAAAAATGATCAAGACGGAAGAAAAAACGGAATAAAACGTCGCTTTAATCAAAACAATGCAAAAACGGTAAAACGATAGAAACGAGGAAAAAGAACCTCATGAGGAGGGGCTTACGAAACTGATGGGAGGGCCACGTCCACTTACACCGCCTTAATATCTGGTGAGAAATAAGGAAATTTATAAATGGGGCTATGGCAGGGTTTGTCCCACTGGATCCACCCCTGGACCCAACCAGGAAAGAATTTGTTAGTAATGGTTTCTTGTCGTGGATAAGGTAAAATCTTGGCTAACTCGTCTAAATGCAATAAATGTGTCCATAAAATAATGAAGAGTTTATATAATGTGCCACACATCGAAGCCCAATAGTATTCGTCTTGTTTACAGTGTAGGTAACTGCAGCTAGCATTATTGACAGGCTGCCTATTCATCATTTCGAATTGATCTGCGGAAAAATACTCGTTGCAAAATCAACTCAGTCCCATGCGGTCACAGCAGTAGTTCCGACGGCTCTGCGACATTGCGATGGCTAGATTAGCCATTGAGACTTTATTGATCCATTTAGCCATGGAGTTATAAATGGCTCTGTGCTGGAACCGAATGGCTTAAAGATCTTTGAATTATTTACCAGAGCTTAGGTCTAGTTCCTATCTTAAAATATGGGAGTAAAGATAAGATTTGCAATTATATCTCGAATCCTCGATATCGATCCAACCGAAAAATTCATTAACGAAGATCGAACGTCACACTTAATATCAAAGAAGATTATTTTTATGCTATATAAGGACATCAAGATTGTCGCTCATGTCATTCCACCACCAGGTTATGACATCACTTGAAATGCATGGAAAAATGTCGAAAGCAATGGAAAACAATGACTTCTATAGATTTTTTGTGTCTTAACGGCGGAAAGACCAGAGGAGGGGGAGAGCAGTTGCTAGGACGGTTTTGTTGAGACGAAGGTCTGGCGCTGTCTCTGGCGCTGTCTCTGGCTCAGTCTTGCGGCTATGGCACTTGTTTATTTACAGGGGCTCTGCAGCTCCACCCTATAAGCGTCCAGCGCCGTGGCTCTCTCCACTCTTCTGAGCTTCTTGTACCACCCTCTGGTCGAGCACTTCTATTTTGCAGCTCCTTGCTTTTTTGTCGCTGGCCCTTCGACTTGGAATGGGCTTTCTGTAGAACAACGTCTAATGTCTATAATTATAATAACCTTTGAGACTTTTCTATTCAACTCTTAGGCCTACGACTGCTCTCTTTAGCCGCGGTTAGGTCGGAGCGCTTCTCAGTAGATAGTCTTGAAGAAGCGCTATATAAATATCTTAAATGAACGAATGAATGAATGAAGCAGGTTTGGAAGGCGAGGTTCGTATAAATAAGCGGCGGAATTTTTGAAGAGGAGAGACTTCTTCAGTTTGGAGCGGTGACTCTGCATATGATGCATGCAATGGGCAGAGGAGTGAGCAGAACCCTTTATTTGATACGATTCAGCAAAGTGATATTATCGTGTGTAGTGTGCATCTATCCCTGCTAGGAGAAATTATCAGAATTGATTAATGAATGGTGGTTTTAAAAAGAGAAGAGGAAAACCGAGAATGATGCTATACTGATTATGGTTGATCAAAGAGGGTTTAGCATTAGCAAGTTGAAGTGAGAGCCCTATTATAATAGAACGTGACGAATGACGCCATTGAATGCATGTACCATTGTACCTTTGTACCTGCTGCACCTGTCTATTATAATTGCCTTATAAGAAGTCGGAGAACCTAACGAAAAGAGACAATGATGCAATAAAGACAATTATTTATTTTGGCTTCATTGTTCGTTCGGGTTTCATCCATTGTGACCAATTCAGTCGACTGTCTAGAACTGCAGTATTCTGATTTATTGATGACCAGCAAAGGATCTTTATTTTATATATATATATATATATATATATATATATATATATATACAGACTAAATATATTATACTATATATTATATATTAAAAATGTATATGATTAATATCGTGAATGCTTTAGAGTTCTCTCTTTTTAAATCAGAAAAGCAATCAATCAAAAGTGACACAATCGTGTTGTTTGTCCAATGCACTCTCAGGATTCGAGGGAAGTTCTCGGAAAGCGCTTTATAAACATCTCCCGTGTTCATTTGTACACATTCATCATATGGATGATGTCATGTATGGAGATGGGTATTGGGTAAGCACACTCACTGGTTTTAGGCCTTTGCATATAGGTCGTATACCATGTGTATATCATACAGTATATGTCGGACTCTTCACTTTTCGAGGGTTTGATAGTCTAGTGGCCAGCGCACAGTGTTTAATCTAGTCCCCTCTGTTTTTTAAAGGGGGAAATTTAGGTTTCGGGGAGGGGCAGTAGCGGCGGCAGGGGGACTAAGTCAAAATTAGGTGAAAAAATAGGCGATACTTTTCCCCCATGTAAAAATGGCAAATTTCGACGTTCAGCCCCCCCCAAAAGAAATTGAAGCGGATGACTAAACAAAAAGGTCATCAGAAATTTTGGCGGTAAAAATGGAATTTGTTTACAAGATTTCGACCGGATGACTAAAAAAAGTCGTCAGAAATTTTGGCGGATGAAAATGGAAATTTTTCCGAAAATTCAGCCCCCAAACTGAAATCCTGGCGCCGCCACTGGGAGGGGAGGCCGTTTAGGGCGGACGGCCGAGTCAGACACCGATGACATGCACCCTTTCGTCGGTAATTTTATCTGACGACATTCAAAAATTAATCGATTCCTGAAACTTTTAAATCTGATGACCTTTTTCAGTCTTTCTGTCTATATTACCGAAAAACAGAATAATTATGGTAGTAAATTCGTTAGATTCTTTACTTTTAAATCGAATGACCGCGAGAGATATTTAGCATGCATACAATTTCACCAACACCTGCCACATTTTTCTGGGGACTGATGATGCTACTCATGTTACGTGTGTCATTTTCCTGAATGTAATGGTTTTGCATGCACATGTAAACTACACCTCGCGAATTTTTCTGGGGGTTGAATCTAATCCCTGTAATAATTTTTTCATTTTTTATTGCTGTCAAGATGTATACGTTGTACAACCTCAGTGTTGATCAAGAATAATAACTTCAGCATGCATCTGTGGCACAATTAACGGTATATGATGGGTGCGTGTGTGTGTTTTTGTGGGTGCGTGTGGTTTTTTTGTGGGTGCGTGCTGTAGGCTTGCGTGTCACGCATGTATATATTGACACCGTGCAAATCATTTTATGAAGCGCCTTTTCCTTGTTAGTCGTGACAAACAAAACGGTTCGGAGCATAAGATGAAGCAGCGGAGATTGGAAACGGAAGGAAAAAGTAAGACGATGTACGAAGAGAGAAAGGGAGAAAGGAAGTAAGAAGAGAAAGAGAGACAGAGACACAGACACAGACAGACAGAAAGAAAACAGAGAGAGAGACATACATACAAAACCAGACAGAGAGAGACAGAGACAGACAAAGAGACAGACAGAGAGATAGAGAGAGACAGAGAGAGAGGGAGACAGAGACAGAGAGGGACAGAGACGTAAGAAGAGTGAGAGAGAAGCCATAGAAACAGCAATCTGTTTTTCATTTCAGACATGCACATAGGCTAGTGGAAAAGAAGCGTGCAGGCTTTTTGTGCACGGAGAATGATCGAGAGATAGACCGAAGGACAGACGGTTAGGTAGACGAATAAACAGAGAGACAGACAGACAAACAGACAGACACATAAACAGGCGGATGGATGGATAGACAAACGAAGAGACAGATAAACAGAGAAGCAGCTAGTCAGACAGATAGACAGACAAGCAGGCAGACAGACAGACAGATAGCCAGACATACAGGCAGATAAACAAACAGATCGGCAGATATACGGATCCATAGAAGAGTAGACAGAAAATCTCACAGGCGGATAGAGCGGCGTCCAGACAGATAGACGGACAGGAAAACAAAGTAAAATCAAATGAATTTGCTGACTCACAGATTCACCAATTTCCTATGACAAACACGTAGACTTGCGACGCTGCCGACATCTCTGAACAGACGATGCTTATTTGAATGGATACCTCCTCGCTGGAGTCCAATCTCCTGCGTGGCAGATCTGTCTTCGACTGGAATAAGGAAGAGGTCAACTGGTTGAACTAAACCTAAGTAACACAAATCCAATCTTCCATGTCACGTGTGGCGTCCATCCCTAGATCCTGGATCAAAATATACAATTGCATGAGTGTGTTCCGCTATAACAAGTGCACATAATACAAACAAAAGACCCAACAATGGAAGAGTAGAGACTGCAAGAGCATTGCTGCAGCTAAAGGAATTACTGACGGATTTGCAGGTTTTTCTAGCATAGAATGCCATAGAGATAAAATAGTTGCTATAGCTCATGCATGGTTGTCATACATGCATGGATCCAGGGTTTAGCGACAGCGTCCCTCCCTAGATCCTAGATCAAATATACAATGGCATGAGTGTGACCCAACAATGGAAGAGTAGAGACTGCTAGAGCATCGCAGCTAAATGGATTACTAACGTATTTCCATTTTTTACGAGAGGAAGGATTGTTTTTCAGCTTCGGGTTGTCATACAATGATGGAACCAGGGTTTAGCGACAGCCTATGAACAGAAGCCGTTGCCGACCACAAAAAATTCTTCGGCATAAAAAATAAAACAGCTTCGATTTCGTCTACGAGTATAGACCTATATACGACCTGCAGTGTTGTGCAATATCCTGTCTAGCTGAACATTGTTTTTTTCACTTCAGTTCACGTGACCAGTGACGTCAGATAAAAAACACCAATCAAGCGAAATTACTGATGTGACTGCGACATGCTGCAGGTCGATTAATTGCTTGTTTGGACATGCACGCGTTGCACGGGTTACCTCTCTCACAGAAACTGGTTTCCGGAGAAATCATTCGACCGAGAATCTTTTTGGCTTCGTCTATTGGCATGTCGTCTGATTTCTATAGCGCCATGGTCCGTGGTCAGGTCAATCTTCTGGCTCTGTCTGACGCTTGTGCGGCTTTTAATGGAGTTGACCAATCTATCTTGCTCCAACGCCTATCTTTGTTTATTTGGGTTAATTGGCTGGTGATCCGTTTTAATGGCGTTGCTCCATGTTGTCTCAGCGCATCATAACTGTGTGCATGTTTGTAGGTGCCTAGGCGCCATGTTGGTTCCCAGACCCACAAAGCTCAGTGTTAGGTCTTTTCTGTACATTGGTGCTCTCTCATCATTTGTTTTTTGTATTCATTCATTCATTCATTCATTTCAGGCATTTATATAGCGCCTCTTCAAGAATATCTACTCAGAAGCGTATGTGTGTAGGCTACACTTGTTATAGCGCCCTTTCAAGCTCATTTTACTCCGAGGCGCTCCCGACTACAGCACGGACACTGACTCGGAGTTTCACGCCGAAGCGCTGAGAAATTGCGAGTGAAGGACTTGCCCAAGGTCTCTACGCGGCTACTTGAGGTAGATTCGAACCTGCAACCCTTCGGCTGCAAAGTGAAACTAAAACTAAAAATAAGACTAACAGTAAAAACTAAAATTAAAACTAAAATTGGGACATTATTAAAACAACACTATGCCTACGACCAACATTATCCATCTCTGCTGCATGAATCGCTTGTATAAAATTAGATATCGGTCTCGATCAATGGATGATTTGTCTCTTGATGAAGAGCACGTCACATCCACGAAAAACGCTCGGCTCTATAAAATAGATTCCTCATTGCTCAGACGAACATATCCACTACACCACCGCGCCCCATAGATTGGATGGCATCTGATCGTGTTCTGCTAAACTCCCCTAAAACCGAGTTCATCTGGTTCGGGTCTGACAGACTATAATGACGTCCATTGACCTGAACATCACAGTCATCCGGAAATGAATGAAATCGAGCTCTTAATCCGAAGTGACTCCGCGAGGTCCTGCAATGTGTGTCTGTGTGTGTGTGCATGTGGGTGCGTGTATGTATGTGTATGTGTGTGAGTTGTGTGTGAGACACACAGACAGACAGACGGAGAGAGAGAGTGAGAGAGAGAGAGGGACAGAGAGTGAGAGTGAGAGTGAGAGAGAGAGCGTGAGTGAGAGACTGTGTGTGTGAGAGAGATAGTGAGACAGACAGAGACAGACAGAGACAGACAGAGACAGAAAGAGACAGACAGAGAACAGAAGTCGCTAAAGAGCTCAATTTTTCTCAGCATATTGACTAACGAACGAACGAATGAATGAACAATGAGTGAAAAAATGAATGAATAAAAATAATGAATGAATAAAAATAATGAATGAATAAAAATAATGAATGAAAAATATGAATGAACGCATCGAGCGAGATTAACAGCGCAGATGTCAATACTTTCATCAGTGAAGTGACTGAAGTCAGTTTCACTCCGACTAGTTTCATACCAGATTAGTAGTCATCCTAAGTAAAAACAGACATTAGGCCGACAGCTATTAATAGCAAGTAAGGCGCGAGATAATGCGCGAGATTATTGTAGCCTACTCATTGCTATTGCAATATTATTGGTAGAAAAGGACTTTTTTTAACGTGCAGTTGTACACAAAATGTGCAGTTCTAAGCTTAAATGGATTTTTGTGCAGTTGTAGAAGTACTTCTGTACTGTTAAAACTAGCAAAATATGATCATTGTCCTCCGATTGGAAGCAATTTACCATGGAGTATGGGAAGGAAAAGAATGGGTTGTGCAGTTCTAAAACTTCCTTAAAAACAGCCATGTGGTAGAAGCGGCTGCCTCTACCACATCTCTTCGAGTCTGCACGGGCGATGAGGATAACGAACCTTAGGAAAGCAGATGACCTTAACCACGTTCATCTGAGTCAACAATACCTTTCGGAATATTATGGTCCACACATTGGATGGCTTCTTATAATCATCCTCCATGGATGTCCTTTTCCGTTTGTGTTTAACCATTCGCTTCCAAAACAGTAACGCCATTGCACTCTTTATTATTGTACTTTATTTTATTTGTTTATTTCTCGCATTTGCCATAGGGCTCCTTCAAGTATAATCTACTCAGAGGCGCTCCATACTACAGCGGATGGACACTGTCGGAGTTTCACGCCGAAGTGCACTAGCAATTGCGAGTGAGGACTTACTCAAGGTCCCTATTGCTTACTCCTTATGATTGTACTTTATTGTACTCCTTATTTTTCAATTTATTGTGCTCCTTACTACTGTAATTTTGCGTATACTCCTTGTCATTTTGCTTTATTGTACTCTTTATTATTGTAGGCTACTTTATTGTATTTCCTATTATTGTACTTTATTGCACTACAGTAACTGATTATATATTGTTCTTTATAGCAATCCTTATCATTGTACTTTATTGCATTCCTTTCTTCCTTGATTGAAACTTTTTGCGCTTTATTTGACCATTACTTATAATACATAGCCTATACAAATATACATCATACATAAGTGATGGAAAGCTACAAAAGGATCTTGAGCAACGGTAGAAGATGGCATAAGACAATGAAGAAGGTTGAGGATATGGAATGGTTTGTAGCGTACAAGTGGGCCAATGGAAAGGAAGTGAGCTTATGGAAAGTAGACTAATGGAAGTGAGTTGGTTAAGCAAAAGAAGCTATACAATGAAAAGTAGGTCAGTAGAATTAAAGAAGCTTAGTTGACCGAGGACAGACACAAGGGAAATATGGCGAGGCGTGAGGTCGATACAAACTGGCAATGACAAGGAAGGACAATGAATCCAGGAGGAGGAGGAGGAGGAGGAGGAGGAGGAGGAGGAGGAGGAGGAGGAGGAAGAGGAGAAGGAGGAGAAGGAGGAAAATAAAAGGAGAAGAAAGAGGACGAGGGAGGAGGAGAACGAAGAGAAGAAAAAGAAGAAGAATTTGAAGAAGGAGAAGAAGGAGGAGAAGAAGGTGGGGAGGTAGAAGAAGAAGGAGATGGAAGAGCACGAGAAGGAGGTGGAGGAGGAGGAGAGAAGAAGAAGATGATGATGATGAAGAAGAAGAAGAAGAAGAAAAAGAAAAAGAAGAAGAAGAAGAAGAAGAAGATGATGAAGAAGAAGAAGAAGAAGAAGAAGAAGAAGAAGGAGAAGTAGAAGGAGAAGAAGAAGGAGAACGAGAATGAGGAGGAGGAGGACGAAGAAACTAAGAAGAAAAAAAGAAAGGGAGGAAGGCTAAAGAAGAAGGATGAGGAGATGGAGAAGGATAAAAAGAGGGAGAACGAAAAGGAGAAGGAGAAGGAAACGGCAAACGAAAAGGAGGAGAAGAAGAAGTGATGATTGTAACGAACAAGAGGCTTAAAGATCGAAAACAACTTGCACAACAGGAGGATAAAACATGAAGAAATTCTAGAAAGCAAGACAAAATATAGAAAGTAGAATGAAAATAATAATTACATAAAAAGAAAGTAGCAATAGGAGGTGGAGATCGAATATAACGACATCACACGACCGCCAGTGTCATCTTTTTGCATATAATAATGCGCAATTTTGTGCACTGCACTCATGCACGGTATACATTCAACATAATTATGTCCACCCTACGAGCATATAAACAAGCACACGTGTTTACACAATGTTAGTGATTTCTAGGCGTGGTTTGGCCGGATCAATTAGCTTGTCACAAGCGGATTCTATTCGATAAATTGAGTTTACTCGGACGGCTCTGACCCGGGGATGTGTTTGTCCTTATTTCTCTCTTTCACTGTCGTTTTTTTTAGTGTTTTGGAGATGCACTGTCAAACAAAATCTCCTGCTTAAACAATTGACCTGTCCGCTATGAGGGCTTCATATTACTATAGCTGGACATTGTGGTTGGTGGGGATGTGGGGTGGGTGGTATAGGTCTATAGGATCGCCGAGTTAGAGATGTTTGTTCTGTCGCGTATTTTTTATGGGCTCTCTGCAACTGTTATGTCATCATTCACAGATCTGATGGCAGAGGAAGTATTAAATTTATTCCCAGATGCGACATTATTATTATTCTTTCGCTTTCGAGGGACTTTTGGGTGTTGGGAGTTATCGCTTTGCGTGCCATTAAGTGCCCTGTTGCTGGGCCTCTAAAACTTTATTATTAAATCAAAAAGTTTAACGACAATCAATGATGAGTATAATAGCCGTTGACGTCTTTGCATATTTATTGTAGGCTATTTCAGTTTTTTTCATAGATGTAATTACATATTTCATTCGACAAATAGGCTAGTTTATGTCAGGAAAGTCGTTGGATTTAAAAAGAATCGTCGCTATCCTGCAGCATTCCTGCTGTCCTTTTTTAATTAAATTTTTATTTACTTCGA
The DNA here is from genome assembly GCA_945859605.1 of Lumbricus rubellus. Taxonomy (NCBI): domain Eukaryota; kingdom Metazoa; phylum Annelida; class Clitellata; order Crassiclitellata; family Lumbricidae; genus Lumbricus; species Lumbricus rubellus. The sequence continues at coordinate 10,672,186 of OX243817.1, read as the reverse complement.
TAATGAATAGTTTTCAGACTACAATAGCAGCCGCTGACGGTTTTTACATATAATAATAATAATTGTATTTAAGCTTCTTTCATCGATTTTTCTTTCTCTCAACGATTGATTGATGACTGAAAAGTTGATGCATGCGATTAGAATCATTAAACATAGCTTCGCTATCCTTGTTTTACTTCGATAATGAAGAGTTTGGTTGTGTGCACATGCGACAATTCCTCGTTTTCTTTCTGACATTGCTTGAAACACCCAACACCAATCAGTGACCAGAATTATAGCGGTGATTAATAGTACCAGTTTTTAACTGAGCTGTAGGGCTGAGGTATGCACGATGCAGAACAGGTATACACACTCTCTCGTGCATACTGTGCATACTGTGTCTCTCTCAACAAGGGATGGAATCGACTGTCACTCTCTCTGTCACTGTCTCTGTCTCTCTACCTCTCTGTGTTTCTGTCTCTCTCTCTTGCTATCTTTCTTTCCCTCTATCTGTCTATCTGTCTATCTGTCTATCTGTCTATCTGTCTATCTGTCTATCTGTCTATATGTCTATCTATCTATCTATCTATCTATCTATCTATCTATCTATCTATCTATCTATCTATCTATCTATCTATCTATCTATCTATCTATCTATCTATCTATCTATCTATCTATCTATCTATCTATCTATCTATCTATCTATCTATCTATCTATCTATCTATCTATCTATCTATCTATCTATCTATCTATCTATCTATCTATCTATCTATCTATCTATCTATCTATCTATCTATCTATCTATCTGTCCGTCCGTCCGTCCGTCCGTCCGTCCGTCCGTCCGTCCGTCCGTCCGTCCGTCCGTCTGTCTGTCTGTCTATCTATCTATCTATATATCTACCTTTCTTTTTCCATTTATCTCTATCTTTCTCTCCCTTCGTTGATCAAATTCATTTATTTCATTCCCAAAATCACTCAAAACTCACTTTTTCTTCGTGAGTTTCAAGTACAATATCGAACAGGATTCAACCTTTCTACCTGCATCTTCTCCTATCGAATGACTGATAGCTATCGGCTTCACCTCAGATTCACGTCTCGGTAGGCTATACATTATATTAGCGTGCGCGAGTTACAAATTGATATTGATAGTGGAAGAAATTGCGAACCAAGAATGAGAATTCGTCTTGTCCATTACACACAGACCTGTGGTCTTGGCATCACTTTAGTTGGCTCACGGGTGGTTCTTTTATGCGATTGCTAAAAGCCGATATGGTTAAGTGTATAGATACGTTAAGCTACGTAAGTAGGTAGACGTCTTAGCCGCTATAAAGACGCTGATTAGCGACGCGAGTTACGGTGCTTTGAAGTTATCCGGACGAAGAACGATTGATGAGCTTTGGATATAGGTGATGCTATGCAGAGAATGGTTTTCTATATAATGCTCTCACGTGGTGTCCCTCTACTTACTACTCCTTCTGATGTCTGTGTGGTTCCTAAATGCATATAGGAACACATACATACATACATACATACATACATACATACATACATACATACATACATACATACATACATACATACATACATACATACATACATACATACATACATACATACATACATACATACATACATACATACATACATACATACATACATACATACATACATACATACATACATACATACATACATACATACATACATACATACATACATACATACATACATACATACATACATACATACATACATACATACATACATACATACATACATACATACATACATACATACATACATACATACATACATACATACATACATACATACATACATACATACATACATACATACATACATACATACATACATACATACATACATACATACATACATATTATGTATGTATGTATGTATGATATCGACGTCAACGACCATGTCACTCGTTGGATGCCGCAAACATCACATCTTTTCATTGTCAGTCCTCTTTTTTATCTTTATGTAAATTCCTTTTTTCTTGCTTGCTTCGTGCACACTGTTTTCTCTAATGATCTTTTTTGTCAGTTGATTTGATTGCTGTGTCGGCTTGCTTCAACGTCGAGTAAACACCCTCGAAATAAAATCCTGGCTACAGCCTTTCGTCGACACAATACTGTCTCATTATGCAACATGATTATGTGTATTCATCAACATCATTTTCAGCTTATAAGTTATCTATTGTATAAAACACAATATAGACCTAGAGTCCTAGACAATATCACTTGACCGTGTGCTTCTTTCTCACTGCAATTCACAGAATGTCATTTCCTACAAAGGATTATAATTATATAGTTAATTGGCGTATATAATATACATGATATACATGAATATATATAACATATATTATATGAATATACACTGTGTCCGCGATAAAGTAGAACCCACAATAAAGTGTCATAACTCGGTCAAAATGTTTAGGATTTGCCTGATATTTTACACACAACAACAGTGGCCATAGTTACACGAGATCGTAAAGCCGATTAGACATATTCGTGAGTTTGTCAAATTTATGAGCGTTTGAGACGCAGCACCGAAAGATGCAACTTTCCAACATAGAAAAGCTGAAAAGAAGTAAAATTCAGCTAAATATGATGCTCAAAATGTCATTTTTGTTCACGAACACACGACCATAGACGTAGTAGTGTAGTAGCTGTCCCGGAAGACACTCGGCTTCATATCCGTAGCTGTGGCCGCCTATAGCAGCCCAGACCTCGATCCGGGTGCATGTACCGGAGTAGCGCGTTTTTCGTTCCCGTATTCATGACATCGATAAGCGTAGGGTGCGTCTGATTGAAGAGTGGCAGCTGTTTGACCAGGTGATCATCGACATGACCATCAAACAGTAGCGTCTATGTCTACGGCTGTGTGTTCGTGAACAAAAAGAGCATTTTGACCACCATTTAGAGCTGAATTTCGCTTCCTTTCAGCTTTTCCATGTTGGAAAGTTGCATCTTTCGGTGCTGCATCTCAAACGCTCATAAATTTGACACACTCACGAATATTTTTAATCGGCTTTAGGATCTCGTGTAGCTACGGCCACTGTTGTTGTGTGTAAAATTTCAGGCAAATCCTAAACATTTTGACCGAGT
>OX243817.1:10649075-10664075 GCA_945859605.1 Lumbricus rubellus | reverse complement strand
ATGTGCCATGAGGTCCCGTTTGCAAAATGGTGTTGGGGGAGTTTCTCACTTCCAATCAGTCAGTGGGTCCCTGGACATGAAAAATCACCGAGGTGCTTGTCTGCCATGACGTCACGAATGACGTAATCGGCAAATCCAATATGGCCGCCGCCGGCCATATTGGAAAATTCATCTTCTTTATTTCTTGCAGTATAATCACGTGTAATACCTCTAATGGTACTGATTCGGGTATGTAGAATTCATTTCTGATATTGCTTTTGTCATCAGGGGTCATCTTGAGGTCACAAAGTCATTGTCAAGGTCATTTTTTCATCTTTTTCATTTCCTTCAGCTTATGCACGTGTAATACCTCTAATGGTACTAATTCAGGTATGTAGAATTCATTTCTGATATTGTTTTTGTCATCAGAGGTCATCTTAAGGTCATAGAGGTCATGTCAAGGTCACTCAGTTTCATATTTTTCATTTATTACAACATATATACATGTGTAATACCTCTAATGTTACTGATTCGGATATGTAGAATTCATTTTTGACATTGTTTTTGTCATCAGAGGTCATCTGAAGGTTATGAGGTCATGTTCATTGTGTGTTGCAAGTGGTTGGCATGGTGCACCAGGAGGGCCCCTCGCTATAACTATGTGGCCTCTAAGGTTCTCTGATCTACTGCTTGTATACATATATAGGAGGGAGTGCATCAATTCCGAACGTGTATGTGACATAGTTGTCTAATATCATCTGGTCGAACATCTCACATGTTCTAATTGACCTTGGCTCTATACCTAGACACGTACCAAGTACTTCTCTACTAATGCTGCATCTTGCTCTGTCTCTCCAAAGCTTGTTAGATACTGTAGCCTTGTGTACAGGGTTGCAAGCAATGGCTGCGACAGCTGCGTGTCTGGATCCCACCTTGGACGTAGGCCTGCAGGTCAACAGCATAAGATTGAATATGGACAGCCATAGCTGTCAGCAGGGAACCCGGATCGGTGGTGTAGATTATGCAAAAGGACCCACGAGGATATAGTGGACATGCCCAACACCTGGAGAGGCGCTACAGACAAACCAAATCACCTGCCAAGCAATCATCGTGGATAAGTCCGATAAATGCACTGTCAGTACCATGAAAAGTAGAGAAGCTACTGGGAGTTCAAGATTATTCAGCACTCGATGAGCCCATGGACCTCTTGACAGCATTTAACGATACAGTCCGTGAAGCCACGGCTAGTAGTCCTCCACCAACCTTTTTACATACGACCTACAGTCTATCATCCTTAACCTCGGTCACAATTTTTGAGAGGATTGTTGCTGCATAGCATATGCATTATCTTGAAAAATAACCTTCCCCAATATCCAGGCATGAAAGTGGTTTGGAAAAGTTGCCGAGTCTCACTTTAGCGGACGAGCCCATAAATTTTTCGAACGACGTTTTTTCTATAGCCATTTGCCCAAAATTACCGAAAAACCTACCATTTTTGCCTACTTTTGGCACCTGACGGCCTGTTTTGCGACCCGACTGAGACCCGGCAACAGCAGGTCTCGAAAATCGATGCCGGGTCTCAGACCCGGACCTACCCGACTCACTTTCAGCCCTGGGCATGTTTTCGCAAGCGCCATTCCACACAAACATTACTTATCCGCCTTTTCTCATACACCTATAGGTCCTACGGTGTTATCGATAGATCCAAGATCTCCTCTCACTGCACTGCGCTGTTTAATTTGACGTGCGAGCTGAATTTGACAGTGCTGATCACGACATTTTCTTGTATGATCTATACAGTGCTATCCGGCACCTTGTAGATGCAAGCGTTTATCGATTTCCTTCGACCTCTCTGGAAATGCACTTGACCGGCTTGTTTCCTTTCTGCTTGACCGCCTCTTCATGGTAGCTTACGGGTCAACTAGATCCTCGTGGGTCCCTTTGCATAATCTTCACCCCCGATCCAGGTTCCCTGCTGACAGCTACAATGTATATGGCTGTCCATATTCAATCTTTTGCTGTTGACCTGCAGGCCTACGTCCAAGGTGGGATCCAGACACGCAGCCGTCGCAGCCATTGCTTGCAACCCTGTACACAAGGCTACAGTATCTAACAAGCTTTGGAGAGACAGAGCAAGATGCAGCATTAGTAGAGAAGTACTTGGTACGTGTCTAGGTATAGAGCCAAGGTCAGTTACAACATATGAGACGTTCGACCAGATGAGATTAGACAACTATATCACCTACACGTTCGGAATTGATGCACTCCCTCATACAAGCAGTGGATCAGAGGGCCTCAGAGGTCACATAGTTACAGCGAGGGGCCCTCCTGGTGCACCATGCCAACCACTTGCAACACACAATGAACATAAAGCAAAACTATACAGCCATTAAATCGCGGGTGCAAGGAACACTTTGGTGCACTGCTTCCATTACAATGTCTGCATCTTTTGTCACGAATTATGCTCACAATGTGCAACTGTGCAGGCAAGTGTGACAATCGACGCTTTGGTTGCCATGCTGCTGCAAATCCTACGTCATATTTTGTGATGGGAAGACAAAAACTCATCCTGCAAACATGTACGATGAAAACTTGCTTGCACACATCCAAACAATCTTAATGGTTATATTTTAAAGACAAACTTCATTGATGCACTGAAATATGACACAAAGCAGCATTGACTTTTAACATGTCATAATAAGCTAGCCAAATTTGTTCAATTAAAATTATAACACCTGTTTCGACGCTATGTTCAATTGAGTTATAATCGACATAATATGACCTTGACCATGACCTCATAACCTTCAGATGACCCCTGATGACAAAAACAATGTCAGAAATGAATTCTACATATCCGAATCAGTAACATTAGAGGTATTACACATGTATATATGTTGTAATAAATGAAAAATATGAAACTGGGTGACCTTGACATGACCTCTATGACCTTATGATGACCTCTGATGACAAAAACAATATCAGAAATGAATCCTACATACCTGAATTAGTACCATTGGAGGTATTACACGTGCATAAGCTGAAGGAAATGAAAAAGATGAAAAAATGACCTTAACAATGACTTTATGACCTCAAGATGACCCCTTATGACAAAAACAATATCAGAAATGAATTCTACATACCCGAATCAGTACCATTAGAGGTATTACACGTGCATATACTGCAAGAAATAAAGAAGATGAATTTTCCAATATGGCCGGCGGCGGCCATATTGGATTTGCCGATTACGTCATTCGTGACGTCATGGCAGACAAGCACCTCGGTGATTTTTCATGTCCAGGGACCCACTGACTGATTGGAAGTGAGAAACTCCCCCAACACCATTTTGCAAACGGGACCCCATGGCACATAAAGGACTATAAGTACATATGGCTATGTCTAGAGCCTTCGTGAAGTTCCTGTAAGACGCTATATAAATGGCCATATAAATTATACATGATACATACATGCATACATACACATGCATACATACACATGCATACATACATACATACAAACAATTTCTCAGTAAAACGTGCTTTCATACATACATACATACATATATATATATATACATACATACATACATACATACATACATACATACATGCATGCATACATACATACATACATACATACACATACATACATACATACATACATACATACATACATACATACATACATACATACATACATACATACATACATACATACATACATACATACATACATACATACATACATACATACATACATACATACATACATACATACATACATACATACATACATACATACATACATACATACATACATGTATGCAAGACACTTGAGACACAACCTGTTAAGTATCTAATAAATTCACTGCCTACGTGGTTTTTCTATCGGATCCGACGAAGTGCATTTTAAGGTATACATAGGTATCATAACATTCAAATGAAACAACGAATTAATGAAACAATGAGATGTTACGTTACGTCAGAGTAATGGGATTCTGCTGTTTATATATAATACACGCACACGCCCACACGCACACACAGAGGCTTCTTTTCTTATATGAACGTAAGGTTTAGAAGGTACTTGTTCGCATTCACCTCTTCATTCAAAACATCTGGATGCAATGTTGATGCCTACAAATATTGTTATTTCAACACGTACTTTCAGGTCATTGGCATTGCGAGAAATATATCATATATATATATATTATATATAGATATATGTTATATGATGTATATATGTTGCATATATATTATACGGATGCATGGAATGCGATATAATTTAGCGAGGCGAAGGCGTTTGTTGATGCTGTGCGTTCTGCAGTTTTACTTAATGAACTGAAACTAAAGAACCATCGACTTTCGATAGTCATTATGTCGCGCATGCATGATCTTCATTCTGCATGTCTAACATTGTCTATATCTCTTGTCAGTTATAATACACCGTGTATCATAAAATGTGGACTGTTGCATAGATATCATAATTGATGTCGTTGTAAGCTTATTTGAACTTGACTATCCGATCATAAGACGTCATTATCCACGATCGACACTAATAGTTTTATGGGTTATTGTAATTGTATGGAATGTGAAAACTCTTGGCATTTCGTTTATGATCACCAGCGCACATAAAGAAAATGGCAATAATATAGACTCCTCTCGAGTCTCAAAGTTATGGACAATCCTCCGGCAATGCAGTGAGACTTTTTATTACTACTAATTTGTCATTATTATTACCACCATCATTATTTTATTTGTTTATTTATTACTACTGTTATAATTATTATCATCATCTTCATCGTCGTCGTCATTATCCTCATCATCATCATCACCATTACCATCATCATCATCATTGCCATTATATCTTCAATATAATTTTACGTTTGAAAGAACGGGTCTTGCTTCAAAATTAAATTAATAAGTTAAAAATAGCGTGAAGTCTCTCAATGATGTCAGGAATTGAAAGAAAGTTAGGTATACTTCAGATTGAAGCTATTGAGAAAGTATCCGAGTAATGTAAGCATTATTGCGTGATTGTGTGTAAACATGTGTTGTATGTATGTCCACTTATTACAGCGCCCCTTCAAGCTTACTATTCAGAGGTGCTCTCGACTACAGCACGGACACTGAGTCGGAGTTTCACGCGTTTCACGCTGAAGCGCTTGAGAAACTGCGAGTGAAGGACTTGCTCAAGGTCTCTATGCTGCGGCTTGAGATGGATTCGAACCCGCAACCTTCCGGCTCCAAGGCACTGAGCATACCTCTACACCACCTCGCCCTACGTATTATGCTGTGCTATATGCAAACATGTATGTATGCTATACATAGGCCTACATGTTGTTCATAGTTTAGCCTAAGTGCAGTTATGCATGAATTTTTCTATGTATATGTATGCTTCTATGTATGTTATTGTTTATGTGAAAGCGAATTGGTATGTGCAATGTTGTGTGTATGCCTGCCCATATGTTTGCAAATATACAAATGTGTATGCATACATTTCTATGCGTCTATATTGGTGTACATTGTATGTATGCAAGCATTTATGTGTACGTATCGAAACACTTTATGTATAACCATATAATAGCTTTCAGAGCACTGTAGTTGGGTATAATTATAATTATATTTTCTTGATAAATGCATGCTTGCAATTACGCGTGTATGGAACACGGGCATTTAACTATAGAACTCCAACCACTCTCCTCAGCATTTATTAGTATATTAGTGTTGTCGCTGTCTATATATCGTGCTTGAGTTCCGACGTTTGAAAGGAATCAAGGAGATAAATGGCCAGGATATTCATGTAATCAGGTCTAGGGTTTAATGGCGGAGTGCAGCTGTTCAACGCTCCGGCGGCACTCCCTCCGCTCCTCAGCTGGCAAGTGTAACAACCGAACAGCTGCCCCCCGATGACTGGTGTAATAATCGGAGCCATATTTCTTCGCTCCTCACATTGCTGTAGCCTAAATATAGAAAACGAACCAAGCTACATCGTGAGTTACAAACATACTTACATAACATCCTGTTCGCGTGTCCGATATGAAGGTCTTGCTTCTGCGAAATACATGGCTTATGGGGGTTGGATTTTTTTTGGGGGGGGGGGGGGGGGGGGTTGAACTACAGTGCATGTGCGACATTGCAATCGCAGGTTTATATAGCGCCCCGTTAAGAGAAACAATTCAGAATTGCCACCGACGTTGACAACACCAAATAACAATAAAATAGAATGGTTTTCTTTATTCCTTTGTGTTATCAGTATTCAACGACGTTTTCCAATAATGCTCTTTTCTGATGTGGCTATTCCTAACTCCAGGAGTTGCATGGTTTTGTATCTAAAAATTTGTTTAGCGCCTTTTGCAGTGCATACCAATCAGAGGCGCTTCCGGTGCGTGAGACCACCAAAGAAAGTTGAGAGAGAGACAGAGACATAGACAGGAAGAGAGAGACTGTGAAGAGCGAGAGACAGAGACAGAGAGAGAGAGACAGACAGACAGACAGACAGAGACAGAGTAGAGTGATCTTGAAACAGCGAACAGAGACAATTGGCTCACCAGTTGGCCGACCAATAAGTTACTTTGGTGAACGATTTTTGGGGATAAGATTGTAGAATTTCATTAGGCCTAGGCCATATAGTTTAGAATCTAAGGATTTTATAATTCCATCCCAAGATCAAGTTTATTCAGCTGCTTCACTTTATTCATTCTGCTCTCGATTGATCGAAGACCTACCTCGTTTGGATTTGTTTAATCCTAATCACCATAAGCTATCTGAATTATCACTCCATTGAAGCACTTAGCCTACCTTATGAATGTTGACCTGATTGCATTCTTTTTGTTGTCTTTCAGGCTTCAGCTGATGCCTTATGCGTTCATTCATTCTAAAAATTTATACAGCACCTTCAATAAGTCTACGCAGAGGCGCTCCCAGCTCAGCCACGGACAGAGCGAAAGGTCTTGGGCAACAGTTACTGGCAAAAGCAGGCAAACTGCTTATAGAGATACGGGTGCATTTAACACCGTCAGTAGCCTACTCCACTGGCTAGCGACAAACCGAAATCTCGAATTCAGTACAAGACTTTGCTTTCTGGTTTCAAGAGCCCAACAAAGGCATGCTCTCAAGTAGGCTAAGCCTGTCTTTGTGATTTATTGCACAATGCTCACCTCTACAGTCTCTCTCTCTCAGTCCCCTCCGATCTACAGGTCAACTCGATCACTTTGTCCCTCTGGAAAGGACGGCTGTGGCCAAGATGTTTCGGGTGTTTGAACACCCCCCGAAATGAAAAATGTAAAAAAAACAATTTAGCGCATTTACTAGCACTTGATGTAAAGACCATGAAATAAAACCATGAAACACCCCCCCCCCCCAAATGAAAGGAACAAAACTTCGATCGAATGACTAAAAAGGTTCTAAACTTTCGGGGAAATAGTACGGTTTACCGAGATTTCAACCGGACGACTAAAAAAAACATAAACTTTTTCGGCCAACAAAATTTTTTCCGGCGCCCGAAACCCCCCTCCCCAAATAAAATCCTGGCTACGGCCTTGGCTGTGGCACAACACCTGATCTTTTCCATTGTGGCATTTGTGGGTCCTTCGCTTGGAATGATCTCTCCTTCTCCACACGTTCTATGATGCTAGTAATAGGGGACTCTTCAATATCTGTTCGCTGCCCGAAGTCGCTTTTTTATTTTCCCGGGCTACCACGCTGAGAATAATATAATTTTAGCCTATATACACCGCAAGAGTTGCCTTACAAATGTTCACAAACCATACAATACAACGTATATTTACAAAATAAATAACGGTACAAATGGAGATAAAGTTATCAAGAAAAATTTTCCCATGAAAATTAAGCGCCTTCTTTTATTATGTCTGAGAGAAGCTTCACTTGAAGTGGTGCTATATTGGTGCGCATCCGGGAAAACATTTTGTGAATTTCAGTTTTGGGGTGGAGTTCCTAAGCACAGAATTAGTTTTAAAAGATTCCGAAATAAATTTTTCGGGGGGGTTAAACACAGACACCTCCTAAATACGCCAATGCCTTTTCAACTTTTTATAAGTGAGAAAAGTGCATGTCACTCGTCTAATAACACCGATGATATAATAACACCGAGGCAGGTATCGCAACGAAAGGCTGTTCTCTGGACAGTGTTCGATTGGCCTACGATATTTACACACACATGGCTTCAGACAAAACAGAACTGCAAGACATCTCTGACATAATATGGAAAGCAAACAGTGTATGGGATTCGGATTTCTGATCAATGCGGACAAACATTGGGCTAATGGTTATTGAAAAAACCAAAGAGACTCTACAATAGGAAGATTATTCGTTACCAAGGGCAACGTATTGAAAGAGGAATCAATTCTTTTGTCTTGGAAGACAATACGACTCTTTGGTCAATAGCAAAAAAGACATGCACAGAAGAATATATAATTAATCGACACACCTCGAAAGTGCTCTGAAGAATGACCTAGATATTCTGATGGAGATAGACAGACATTTTATCAATGTGAACTGAAAATCCAGAACGCAGGAGAAAAAAAATAATTGTAAACAAACAAGGAGCATTGGGGCCTACTCACAGCATAAATATGAGAGACTACCGAAAATAATTATACAGAGATATAATTTTTTTTTAAATTCGACAATCGTTGGGCGAATGACAACAGACTCTGTGAGATGAAGTAGTTCAGAGGATTAGATTCGTGGAGGGAAAGCCAGCTGACAGAATCTCATATAGTAGAACTTGGACTGTGGACAGAGTGGGACTTGAGCTGTGGATATAGTGAAACTTGGACTTCGGACTGTGACATAGTATAGGGCTTGAACTATGGACACAGAAGGACTTGGACTATAGACACCGAAGGACTTGGACTATGGACACAGAAGCATGGGCGCCGACTCTGCGAGGCCAGTTTGTGCCCAACACCACCAGAAATGGGCCATGCGAAGCCAACATAGGCATGGGCACCACCAGAAATCAGTCAGCAAGAAAGTGCCTATTAAGAGATTATTTATCTGCTGCATTACGTAGCTCTTTCTATGATAAACTAACTGTGCAACTTTAAACAAATTTAACCAATGGATGACATTTATTGAAGTCTTAAACCACGTCACTGAAATCATGAGTAATTTTGTTAAGATGACAGCTGAAAACTTACGGTTGCAGTTTGCAAAACTAGAAAAAAAATAATCAATTTTGAAGCGACACTCCGAAATCATAAACAATGACTATCATCCTTGACGAATTGGCAATTTTTTTACTAAGCTGATAACTTTAAATACCACCATTTCAGTAGGAAAATGCAAAAATCTAAACAATGGTGAGGAAACATTTATTTCTATATTTCCAACAATTAAATCACGAGTATGACAGCTTATGAACAATAACAGTCTACGGTTAGCCTACAGCGTGCAAATCCAAAAACAAATTAAACAATTGAGAGGGACTTTTATTGAAGGCTTAAATCATATCTTTCAGCAATGAAATAATGAGAAATTTTCATGCGATGACAGATTTAATTGTCGCCATTACAGTGCGGAAATGAAACAAATTTGAAATAATCTGAGGGGATGATTTTCAGGTCTTAATTTAAATCACAACTATCAGCACTAAAATGACGAACAATTTTGATTAAAAAATAACAGCCTAAGATGCTACCATTTCAGTGTGGAAATAAGATAATTCGAAAATGGGCATCCCTCTCACGAATCCCCTAATTTCACATTCATTTGGGCAATCACACCCTTTGGGTCAACTTGGCACCTATGCACAGAAAGGCTTGGACTTTGGACGTCGTATAGGACTTGGACCAGAGACGTAGGAAAGTCTTGGACTATGGACATAGCAGGGCTTGGACTACGGATATAGTACGACTTGAGCCATGAACATAGTAGAATTTGGACTAAGGACATAGGGGAACTTTAACTATGGACAGAGGGGAAACTTGGACTGTGGACATAGGGGAAACTTAGACTGTGGACATAGGGGAACTTGGACTGTGGACATAGGGGAACTTGGACTGTGGACATAGGGGAACTTGGACTGTGGACATAGGGGAACTTGGACTGTGGACATAGGGGAACTTGGACTGTGGACATAGGGGAACTTGGACTGTGGACATAGGGGAACTGGACTGTGGACATAAGGGAACTTGGACTATGGACATTGCATACGACTTGAGCCATAGACGTCACGTATACCAAAGTATATGGAGTCATAGTAGGACATGCAATACGGATATATAATTATTTGGACTTAAGCCATGAACATAGTGGAATTTGGACCATGGACATAATAGGACATGGGAAAGAGAGACAGAAAAGCAGACAGACAGAGACAAAGGCAAAATGTCAAATAAAAGAAAGACAACTTCTTTTTACGATGGTGACGATGATGGTGATGACGACGATGACGGCGATGACGATGATCATGCGTGATCTTATATGCTTTTCAGTGCTGTTATACTCACTTTATACACAAACATACGCACACGCAGACACACAGAATGTGATACAGAGACTGACAGACAGCTATATACAGACAGCTGCTGTAATCGGATGTTGTGTGATTTCTTATCGCAGACTTTTCGAGACGAACCGCGACATCCAGGATTTGTTTTCTGGCTTCAAGGACGTGCAGAGCGTGGCCGACCTGAGGAACAGCAAGGTCCTCGAGGGCCATGCGATGAAGGTCTTCTGCACGATCGATGACACGATCGTCAACTTTGATGACATGGATTACGTCTTCCGTATGCTTCAGATCGTCGCTCAGTCGCACTCTACACGATTCGCCAACTTCAATCCAGACTACTTCCTGGTATATGCATACACCCGTCCATCCATCCATCCACCATGATGATGGTGGTGGTGGTGGTGGTGGTGGTGGTGGTGGTGGTGGTGATGGTGGTGATGATGATGATGGTGATGATGATGATGATGGTGGTGGTGGTGGTGGTGGTGGTGGTGGTGGTGGTGATGATGATGATGATGATGATGATGATGATGATGATGATGATGATGATGATGATGATGATGGTGATGGTGATGGTGATGGTGATGATGATGATGATGATGGTGATGGTGATGGTGATGGTGATGGTGATGGTGATGGTGACGGTGATGATGATGGTGATGGTGGTGATGATGATGATGATGATGTTGATGATGATGATGACGATGACGATGACAATGACGACGACGATGATGACGACGATGATGACGACGATGATGACGACGATGACGACGATGATGATGATGATGGACACCAGGCGTCAATAAAAATCAGATAACAAGTGATCATCGCGTCTCAGTCTGTAAATGCATCTCATTGTGTCTTTGCCTCTGTATGTCTGTCTCTGTCCATCTTTATCTGTCTCTGTCTGTGTGTCTGTCTGTCTGCCTCCCTGGCTCTTTCCCCCTATCGCACTGCGTGACCAACCACATGCGTGTAGACATGTAGTTTTATACGTTCTCGCACTCATCCTACATTGCATAACATTGCAACATGGCGGCAGACAGTCTGCCAACAACTTGCATCGCATTTAAACATTATACATTCTTGTAATAACTTTCCTCGCGACGGGTGAGCTGACTATAATAAAACTTATTATAATGACCACGCAAACAGGATCCCAGTGCAGTCACATTATGTATATATTTTAATGTTTTTATTCAGGCACGCATGTATGTATGCATGTAGTAATGCATGTATACGTACGATTGAATGTGTGCAACACTGTGCAGTGTGCTTGTATGTTCTTTCATATGGTATGTATGAAGGTATGAACGTAGTATGTAAATAAGTAAATAAGTATGCAGGTACATGTATGTATGTACTTATGCATGTGAATGCTCGTTTGTATATTGACCCTATGTGAATATGTGTGTATGTATGTATGCATGCATGCTGTATGTGCGTATGAATGCTTGCATAGCTGCATGTATGTAGGTATGTATGTTTGTGCTCTCCGTCCCTCCATTCCATCCTCTGCCTGGATCCTTCCACTTCTCTCTGCACTTCTCCATCTTTCGTTCATCACTCCCCGTATTCACATAGGTTTTTTATTCTCCCGTCTCCTTTACGCCGTTCACTTCACTAGATTCTCGTCTTCTACGTATTCTCTGCCTCCCTGTCAGTCCCTGCCACACTCACATCGACCGCACATACTTCTCTTTCTTACCTGCTGACAGGGAACCTCCACGCTCTTCCATCCTTCGACCTGATGGCAAACATCTGAAGACTGGCGATGACATATCGACTCACACAAAAGAACAGTCACCTTACTTTCGTTTACCTCATTTGACCTCACCCCTCCTAATTCAATATGGCGTGCTTGCCTAATTTTACCTCATGCTAAGACCTACACATAATATGGCATGGCTTGAGTATACCTCATGTAACTTTAGCATGACTTCGCGTGACTTCTCTCAACTCGCACACTGCCTTCCTTTCCCTCTGCGTGCCTCATTTTAGCTTAATAATTATCTCACCTTATTACATTGACTTATATAAACCTGACATCTACCAGACTGGCTTTGCTATTCCTTAACTTACATGTAGCTTATAACCTTTCTTTATTTCTTACCGTGTCTTTTATTATGACATGTGAATAAAACAACCCCTCTTAATTTTATTATAATGCCTCAATTTATCTCTGTCTGTATTGCTACTCTTACCGGCTTACCCTGCTTTCCAGCCTTTCCTTAACGTCAAGTGGTGTCCTGTAATTTAATGTATACCAACCTAGTTCTTCATTTAACTTTGCAGTAATGTCTCATAAACTATAATTTTTTTCTATCACTAATTACCTCACTATCATACCTTGATATATTCACCTGACCTTGTCTAAATATATTACACAAGTATACCTGACCCTACCATGTCATTCATATCTTACCTAAGCTGATTTACCACAATCCATCTATATACCTGGTTCAATCTACCTGTAACGATCTACCTGCAGTATTATCCTGCGCTGTATAAATGTCCTTTTCTTTTGTTCATAGCGTGTTGAGGAGCCGTTCATTCTGGCTGTGAAGGAAGAGCTGGGCGATCGCTTCACAATAAGCATCGAAACAACCTACAGAACAACCATTCGATTCATCGTGGGAACCCTTGCAAGCGAGTTCACCATAGCTCGCCAGGCGTCGAATGCAGCTGCAGCCGCGGCAGCATCATCTAATGCACAGGCCACGTCTTCGTCGTTGCAGACGCATTCGCTAGATGGCGACGCTGCCACCGCTCCGAATGGCAAACCGACGGCGGCCAATGAAGGCGCTAAATAAAGTGATATTGTGAACGAAGATTATGCTAGGGTACACGAGAGAATGAGGCCGAACTTTCGAAGCTATATAACTGGCTGCTGCGATTTCTAAAGGATAAAATGATCGTACATACATAGTACATACATGCATGCATAATTGCATAAGTACATACATGCATACATACATATGTATGTACCTGCATACATACATACATACATACATACATACATACATACACACATACATACAATACATACATACATACATACATACATACATACATACATACATACATACATACATACATACATACACACATACATACATACATAGTACATACATACATACATACATACATACATACATACATACATACATACATACATACATACATACATACATACATACATACATACATACATACATACATACATACATACATACATACATACATACATACATACATACATACATACATACATACATACATACATACATACATACATACATACATACATACATACATACATACATACATACATACATACATACATACATACATACATACATACATACATACATACATACATACATACATACATACATACATACATACATACATACATACATACATACATACATACATACATACATACATACATACATACATACATACATACATACATACATACATACATACATACATACATACATACATACATACATACATACATACATACATACATACATACATACATACATACATACATACATACATACATACATACATACATACATACATACATACATACATACATACATACATACATACATACATACATACATACATACATACATACATACATACATACATACATACATACATACATACATACATACATACATACATACATACATACATACATACATACATACATACATACATACATACATACATACATACATACATACATACATACATACATACATACATACATACATACATACATACATACATACATACATACATACATACATACATACATACATACATACATACATACATACATACATACATACATACATACATACATACATACATACATACATACATACATACATACATACATACATACATACATACATACATACATACATACACGCATACACGCATACACGCATACACGCATACACGCATACACGCATACACGCATACACGCATACACGCATACACGCATACATGCATACATGCATATATGCATACATGCATACATGCATACATGCATACATACACACACACATACACACATACATACATACATACATACATACATACATACATACATACATGCATGCATGCATACATACATACATACATACATACATACATACATACATGCATACATGCATACATGCATGCATGCATGCATGCACACACTCATTGCACACCAACTTGCTCGAAATTACTGATTGCGTTTCTTCCTGTTGTGTTTGGATCGTGAGAAAGCGTTTGATAGTTATAACTTCAAAGGACGTTTAGAACTCATTTATTCATGTCAAGTTATTAGCTGCAGCTGCTTCTAAAGCTTTTCTGCGGTCCATTTAGTTGCATATTATTCTTTCGCTTTATACTTACTATTGCCTTTGTACAGATGTAATGAATCATATACAATCAGTGTCAATCACCCATATGCATACGTGTATATGCTCCGCCGTTTGGGAGATGGGGAAGGCCTGACCTGGGGGTGGGGGAAACTAA
>OX243817.1:10621575-10644075 GCA_945859605.1 Lumbricus rubellus | reverse complement strand
CATCACTCACTCACACGCTCACTCACTCATTCGCTTACTCACTTACTTACTTACTCACTTACTTACTCGCTCACTCACTCACTTGCTCACTCACTTACCTACTCACTCACTCACTCACTTACCTACTCACTTACTCACTCACTCACTCCACTCACTTACTTACTCACTTACTCACTTACTCACTCACTCATTTCCTAACTCACTTACCTACTCACTTACTCACTCACTCACTCACTTACCCACTCAATCACTTACTCCACTCACTTACTCACTCACTCACTCACTCACTCACTTACTCACTTACTCACTTACTCACTTACTCGCTCATCATTTACTAACTCACTCACTCACCCACCCACTCACACCCACCCACTCACTCACTTACTCACTCACTCACCCACCCACTCACACCCACCCACCCATTCACTCACTTACTCACTCACACTCATTAAATATTGTGATGACGTCATGACGACAACGGCTGTTATATAGCGCCTATACTTACCTCGCCATGGGTGTTTAGGCATAACACTCGGGCACAAGAGTTGAAGATAAGCGTGGGCGCGGGAAGGCCTTCATCTGTAGATTACCTCTTAAAGTCCTATTCAGCCATTCATTCGCTTGGTGGCGCTAGTATGAAATGAGCGGTATAGTTATTATAGGACATGATATAACGGCACCTTGCCTGCAGGGCTTACCACTTAACTTTCAACTTTTTTCCACTCCGTGTATATGCTTTACTTTGTCTCCTCTTCCAACACCGCCATCGGCCATATTTCTGACGACCTTTTTCAGTCTTCGGCCAAAAATTATCGGCTCTGAAAAATGTACCATTTTCGCTACTCAAGAAACTGATGACCTTATTAATTTTTTTGTGTAAGTGATCAATGTCTTCTTCGGTCGAAAACTACAACAAGATGTTTGACGTCATCATTTTGTGCAGATTACATATAAGGCAATAAGGAAGTCAACTTGACGGGAGTACACTGAGTAGTGAGTACGTGTATATCATGAGCATTGCGATGGCCAAGTGTGCATGAAAGATAAGACTGGGGTTAATAATAATGTCGTCTGTATTATACCTTGTTCTTGCTTCAGTTTGCTTCAGTTTGCTGATAGCTGTCAGAGTAGCGTGTTAGGTCAATGGTAGCATAGCTGCTGTACTGAGCAGAAAGGTGGTCGAGAACGCGAGATCGACTTCATCTAACCTCCTTCTCCTTCTTCTCTTCGTTCTTCTTTTTACCTACTCCTCCTATAGTCTTCCTCCTCCTCCCCCTGCTGTTTCCCCACCTCCTCCTCCTCATCCTTTTCCACTACCACGACCACAACCACCACCACCACCACCACCACCACCACCACCACCACCACCACCACCACCACCACCACCACGACCACTACCACCAGCACATCTACCCCCACCACATCCACCACCACCACCAAACCTCCTATTCCTCCAAATCCTCTATTTTTTCTCTTCTTCGCATTACTCTTCACACTCTTCTTCGCAGTCTTCTTCAAACTTCTTCCTATTTTTTTCACATTGCTCTTCGCATTCTTCCTCCACATTTCTCGCATTCTTCCTCTTCGCATTCTTCTTCATCGTCATCACATTTTTTATCTGCATTCTTCTTCGCTTAATTGAGTTAATTCATCTACGCATTTTTATTCTTCTTCTTCACATTATTCTTCACATTCTAATTCTTTACATTATTCTTCACATTCTAATTCTTTACAATCTTCTTCACATTCTTATTTATTGCATTCTTATTCAAATTCTTCTTCACATTGACTTTCTTCTTCTTCTTCTTCTTCTTCAACTTGCAACGGAGTTGAGCCGAAAGTGAGTCTGATGTCGAGGTTGGTGTCATGGTTCAACCCCATCTAACGAACATTATGCAAAGAATTTGACCCTTGCACCCTAGCGAATGGAATGAAACATGCCCACCCTTTGTACATACACACACACACACACACACACACACACACACACACACACACACACACACACACACACACACACACACACACACACACACACACACACACACGCACACACACACGCACACACTACACGCATGCACATAATACACTCATGCATGCACACATAATTATAAAGTTACACATGAATATACGCAGTATCAAGGCTCAAAGTGTGGCAGGACGGTCATGGACGGCGTCCTGGCACTTATTTTCAAATCGCTATACCGTCCAGCCACTTATTTGGCCAGCACACCTGAAAATGTAAGGGGCGTCCTGGCACTTCTTTTGGAAAGGTAACGACGTTAAACTGCATCCATCCTCTGCCACAGGGAACCAACAAAGTCCCTGTGCCGGTCCTAAGCCCGGACAAAATGAGGAAGGTTTGCCAGATGGGTGGCGATACTCTGGCAGTAAAAAACCAAGACGATTGTAATCCGCCAAAACCACGACACAAGTGACATGGCTACTCAGATGCTTCAAGGTGTCATGATGTGAAGCAAACATGCACAGGTCGGTCAGGACAGACTGGTGGAGAGAGTCGGGGGAGAGAGCGTGGGACACAACGGGCATTGACCCACGTTGTCCTTCATGCCTCTTTTTCACGATTCTCTTCAATCGGACAATGTGGTCTAGATGCTCCCAAGATGTTAATGGTATGGAGCAGACCTGCTGACCGGACAAGTTGAGGCTGGGCAGCATGACGCGAGACAGACTCAGACAGAGAGTGGCGTCGGACTCTAACGGGCATTGAGCCCTATGATATTGATGATGATGATGATGCACACATAATTATAAAGTTACACATGAATATACGCAGTATCAAGGCTCAAAGTGTGGCAGGACGGTCATGGACGGCGTCCTGGCACTTATTTTCAAATCGCTATACCGTCCAGCCACTTATTTGGCCAGCACACCTGAAAATGTAAGGGGCGTCCTGGCACTTCTTTTGGAAAGGTAAGGGGCGTCCAGGCACTTATTTTTAACACTTTTCGCACTGTGCAGTATACAGTGATATGTATGTGATTTGTTATTTGTGTTCCTGTGAATTGTTTCAATTGCATAACTACCGTACACTCTAACCGGGTGCAGTCTGTCAACCAGATTGTTCAATAAAGAATATTAATATTATCATTGGCATTTATTTAGCGGCTTTCATAATCATGTCACTTGAAAGTTACCTGTCCAAATGGATTTAGCAAGCCAAGTTTTCTTCTAATGACCATTTATCTCTGATTTCCAAGGAAACGGCGGTGGTAGTCATGGCAACGTGGATGGGAGGGGTTGGGGTACCAGAGGGAGTGGCCGACGTGTTTCCAGGTCCTGTTCTGACGGAAGGAACACGAAGGATCGCATGTCCATCCCTCCCATGGACGTTGTCCGCCTCCTTCGTCGGGGAAAAAGGCCCCCAAGGCCCCGAGGGGTAACCGACGGGGCCAGGGTCCGGTCGCCGGGGCAACACCTGACCAGCGCCGACCCCCTAGCAACCTCGGGGTGTGGGGTGGAATAATTAGCCGGTTGGGGTCACGCAGAGTTCAATGGCTAACGGTTTGAGAGAGAGAGAAGCATTGAATTAAATAGAAGTCGATGAGTTATGGCGCCACCTAGTGACGAGGGAGGGCGTCGTCAGATGGCGCTGCGAGCGGCCGAGGAGTGGGTGGGGGTGGTTGGGTAGGGGGTGAGGGGCTGGTCCGTGCTGCCCAAATAGGGCACACAAATCACAAGGGGTCGATCGGGGTCAGCTGGCCGCGTCGGGGATGAAAGTGACCCGGGCACAAAAGGCTGCGGCCCCCGGTCACACCACCAACACCACCACCAGCAGCAGCAGCAGCAGTCGTAGCATCTTTTCATGGGAACCAGATGCCACCGATGTCTCATCTTCGTCTTCCTCTTCTTTTTCTTCTTCTTCGTGAAGTACCCCTCCACCCCCACCCCGTATGAAACCCCCTGCCCCTAATTGACCCTCCCCGTAGCTCTGTCGGTAACCCAGTAAACAGCCCCGCCGCCCCGCCGCCGCCGCCGCCGCCGCCACCCTCAACGGCGACCCCTGTCGAGGGTGTCTGACATTGATAGATGCTGTTGGATTCAATATTCCTCGGCAGGGGGGGTGGAAGGAGGTATGGAGGGAAGGGGGCGCGTATGATAGAGGGAAGAGAGAGGGTTGATTCGCCGGGGCAGGGTATTTATCAAAGGAGCGTTATATTGTCTCTTGCTGGTATGCGACACAGCGGCAAAATTAAACCATCTTTAACCCGTCATTGAAGCCCGCAGCTGGTGGCGGTTAAAGGGTCAACGACTGCGTGCAGTAACCCCTCCCGGGAGGGGTAAGTAGGTGGGTGGTTGAGTTTAGGGTGGGGTGAGGGGCGAGCAAGATGATACGTAATGGAAGCAATTCACTGCTGGGTGAGAGGAGAGGAGTAAAGTAGCTTCATATAATATTGGATGTGGATTAAATATCGTCATCACACGACCAATGCCAACATCCTCCGCTTACTCCTCCTCTTCCTCTTTCTTTACCTCCTCCTTCTCCTCCTCCTCGTCTTCATCATCATCATCATCATCATCATCATCATCATCATCATCATCATCGTCGTCGATTCATCATCATCATCGATTCATCATCATCATCATCATCTTCGATTCATCATCATCATCATCATCATCATCATCATCATCATCATCATCATCATCATCATCATCGATTCATCATCCTCATCATCATCAACATCGATTCATTATCATCATCAACAACAACAATACTCGAAATCATACTTGATTTCGATGCACATTCGTACACTCGTTCGGAAATGAGGATCGCTAACTCCAGTACTATATAAGCAACTTTTCCTGTAGCTCATTGTAAAAATAGTGTTGCGTTTAATAAATGATGATGACGACGATGATGATGATGATGATGATGATGGTGAATATGATAATAAAAATAGTAATGATAATAATGATGATAATTATGATGATAGTAATAGTCTAATGATAATAACAATAATAACAATAAGAATAAAACTCGGTGCACCTTTCGAGGCACTTTAGCTGAGTCAGATCTCGATCATGAGTTTCAATTTCTGACACTTTTATCGTCCTTTAAATCAATAGCTGCTGCTTCGCATGTTTAATGTATCTTATGTTACTAATGTTGTTTGTTGAAGATAATAAAAGGTTATAATAATAAATTATAAAAAATAATAATAACAGTTATAATAATTGATGCCTTTGAACTTGTACCGACGTCTGATATAACAAACGCTTTTTATCTAGCTCTCTCCTTCAGCACTCAAAATCAATAGTACCATTTTTACGCACACACACACACAAACACACATAATACGACGAACACAATATTAGACTTCCACTTTATGTAGCGGCTTTTCACAGGCCCTCTCACTTCCCCCCACCCCTCCCCACGCCACACCAACACACACAGCTCGTGTACTTATTCCGCGCTGTGTCATATATAGGCTGGGTCTTGATGTCGATTCTTTATCAGTCCATCGTTGTTTGCTGTTGGCGTTTCAACGCCGTTTGTTTGAATCCATGTAAACAGTTGTTCGTGTGATATGGGTCTTTGGCGAAATGCCGCGCTGCTTACCTACTAATTGTAGCGACGATGATAGTGGCGGTCGGTGACAGGGTGTACCAACCGCTGCTCGGATCCGGCAGAGAGCACGCTCGGTCGCCGGTCGGCAGGATCAGTCGCGGCCGCCTCTCCTCACGCCATGCACCACGGCAGTTGCGCACTCACTTGTCTCCGCCGCGCTCCACTGGGGTACTTAACGGGCGCTATATTAAGTGATACATACATACGTTCGTAAACATACATACGTACATACGTATATACGTACGTATTCGTACATGCATGTACATATAAACACACCCACATATATAAAAATGTATGCGTATACTGAGCATATATACACGTAATTGTTATTAGTGAAGTTTTCGTTAACGATAACGATAATGAACAACGGAAATGAATAATGTCCTTGTAATTTCTGATGCTCTCTGCGTCATAAAAAGTCTGCGTACAAATAATAATGGAATAGCGAAAATGAATTAAAACGATTACTCACCCTGTAACTATAAGTAGAACTATTTCTAAAAATTCTGCGTTCAAATAATAACGAAAACAAATAACGTAAACCACAACAATAATTGAATTGACATGGCTTAACATTCGGTGTTGCTAATTGTTTTCAATACCCGAGGTATATTTTTTCATTGTTCTAATTTTGGACAACTCGTAGCGACAGCTTGACCTATTATATTGCGGATTTTACTTCAATTCAGAGAATCTTTAAATGGCTGAAAACTAAATTCAGGCTGTAGACCTATCTATAGACCAAATTATATGTGTTGGTTTTGAACACATAAGAAAATATAATTTTAGAGTCACTAACAAAATTTGCTTTGAACATTTAGCCTACCTGAGGGTGAGAATTGCCGGGGGGTTGGGGGGTTAACCCCCCAGTCTTTCTTAGAGCCCCATGTATGTTTTTCATACCCCAATTTCAAGTTTATCATAGGCCAACCCCCCCCCCCAGTTATTTTTCCACAATTCTCATACTGGCCTACCTACAAGACACATAAAACAATTAGAGCCACTTTAAATTTTGATTACAGTATAAATTTATCAATTATTCTCATTTTGTCAATAATAGGGATAGAATGGCTTCCCGATGCTCTATATATATATTCAATGTTTGATCTGTTAATGGGACCAATTTTTTTATTATTGTTACTATCATCATAATTGTAATTATTATACGATTATTATTATTGTTAGTATTATTATAGCTATGATTAATATTTTAATTATTTTATTTTACCCCGAGAAACATTGATTAAATCAGGACCTTGGTTATTATTATTGCCATTATTATACTATTACCAGTATATTTGTTATCAGTTTTGTTGCTAATATCATTTTATTATTATTTTATCTAACTTATTATTATTCATTTCTCGCACTTGTTAGAGCGTTAGAGTGTCTCTCTCTTTTTCTGTCTATCTTTCTGTCTCTGTCTCTGTCTCTGTATCTGTCTCTGTCTGTCTGTCTGCCTGCCTGTCTGTCTGTCTGTCTCTCTCTCTGTCTCTTTCTGTCTCTCTCTGTATGTCTCTGTCTCTCATTCTTGTTCAGTGTCTGTCTGTATGTCCATCTCTGTTTCTCTGTCTATCTGTGTATGCGTCTGTCTATCTATCCGTGTTCCTCTGCTATCCCTTCTGTATATACCCGTCTCTGTCCCTCTCTCCCTCTCTCTCTATCTCTCAGTATCTCTCCCCCCACCCCCATACGCGTCTGCTTATCTATATCACTCTTATAGTTAGCCGCCTCCGACGTCAATTAATATTGCTGTTCGTGCGGAACGCATTCTCCAATAGACAAATAAACACGATACATATATATACACAGCAAGACACACACACACACACACGTACACACACACACACACACGCACGCACATGCACGCACACATGCACGCACACACGCACACGCACGCACATACACGCATACACACACATGCACACACGAACACACGCATACACACACATGCACACACGCACACACACGCACGCACGCACAGACACACACGCAAAAACACACACACACACACGCACACACACGCACGCACAGACACACACACACGCACGCACGCGCACACACACATTCCTATTACACGCATGGACATATATAATAGACGTGTATGTTTAGATAAATGCGTGCGTACGTCTTGTGTTCATAAGCGCCTATGTACATGTTTTCATACACGAGTCGCAACAACATGACGACCATTAATACGATACGAATCCTATGTATATTTATACAATACACCCAAATGATAACAATCAGCAGAAAATATCACCAGCATTGTCGTCGTCGTCGTCGTCGTCGTCATCATCATCGTCATCATCATCATCATCATCATCATCATCATCATCATCATCATCATCATCATCATCATCACCATCACCATCATCATCATCATCATCATCATCATCATCATCATCATCATCATCATCATCATCATCATCATCATCATCATCATCATCATCATCATCATCATCATCATCATCATCATCATCATCATCATCATCATCATCATCATCATCATCATCATCATCATCATCATCCTCCTCATCATCCTCATCATGATCATCCTCATCATCATCATCATCATCATCATCGTCATCGTCATCGTCATCGTCATCGTCACCGTCATCGTCATCGTCATCGTCATCGTCATCGTCATCGTCACCGTCACCGTCACCGTCATCATCGTCATCGTCATCATCATCATCATCATCATCATCATCATCATCATCATCATCATCATCATCATCATCATCATCATCATCATCATCATCATCATCATCATCATCATCATCATCATCATCATCATCATCATCATCATCGTCATCGTCATCGTCATCGTCATCATCATCGTCATCGTCATCGTCATCGTCGTCGTCATCGTCACCGTCAGCGTCATCATCATCATCATCATCATCATCATCATCATCGTCATCGTCATCATCATCATCATCGTCATCGTCATCGTCATCGTCATCGTCATAGTCATCGTCATCGTCATCGTCACCGTCACCGTCACCGTCATCATCATCATCATCATCATCATCATCATCATCATCATCATCACGTTTGCAAGCAATATTAATTTATCACATGTATAATTTTTCGAAACTAAGATCGCTGATTGCACATGTTGTGGTCTATGTAGGCATATATACTTCGTGTCTAGTTATGCGGCGCAGATATCAATGTCTGCCTTCGAGAGACATTTTCCTTTATACGCGAAACAAGCAACAACATTATTATCATCATCGTCGTCGTCGTTGTTGTCATCATCATTATAGCGTCGTTGTCGGTGCATCTATGAGTGATTGTTTATACCGTCTTACGACGTCGTATCCTAAAGATGATTAGCACCACGCTCCCCTCCTTTATCCAGACTCTATAGTCTGGCACTATACCAGTGGTGAATCTTGGCGCAATTTCTCGTGATGGTCGTTCAGTGGTCATTATCCCTCTATCTGGATGGTCGCACACTGGCCGCCCTGCTGACCCCCCCCCCCCCCCACTGACCGCCCTGCTTACCGCCCTACTGACCGCTAAGCGCGTCTTTACCCGACGTATAGCGACCCCGCGGCGCGTACTGCAGCGACTTATGTATACGAGGTCCAGCAGCCGATTAGAGAAATGAAGCTGTTGAAGGATTGCCAAGGATTGCCAGAGGTTGAGTTGGAAAATGATGTTGCGCCTGTAAGCTGCCTGATAGTGACCACCGCTGACCAGTTGACCACTTGGCTCAATTTTCCGATCGACGGCTTTAAGGGCGACCTCCGAGCTAGCTCTGCGTTCGCTTATATCTATATGCGACCCCCGTTCGGTGCCCTTCGGCGCTTTATTTGCCCCGGTTGCTGATGCGAGTGATGATGGAGGGAACATCGTTGAATACAATGGGGATGACCGTGGACGTTGAGATGCCGTGGAGACAATGAGTAATTGTCTGCGATTGTCTTGTTGCTGCTGTTGCTGCTGCAGTGGAACGTTCTTATAATTATGAATGTAATGTGTACATTGACGATTGTGAATGATGAGAAAGACAGAGCTCAACTGTGTGACGATATGATGTTCTATTAGTATTGTTATATGACTCTTATGTAGCACCTACTCTGTCTGCCTATATATGTAGAACCTTAATTCTCTGTCTGCCTGAGTGCGTGTGTGTGTATCTGTGCATCCTTTTTTAATCTGTTTGGACATGGACCTCTGACCGTATCTCTGACTGTGACTGTTTGTCTTGCTGTGTGTGTGCGTGCTTGTTTGTACATCTTTTTATCTGTCTGTCCGTCCCAGAAATTGTCTGCATGATTAAATCTTTAAACAAAATGGTGCATTTTAAGCAGGGAAAAATTGCCCTGATGGTTGCAATGGGGTTTCATTGTTTCAAACCCCAGTCTTTCTTATTGCCCATAGTTAAGTCTACCGTGCACACCTCAGCTCCGCGTGTATCATAGTCTGGCCTCTCATAATTTTTTACCAATTTTTAAATTCTATTTGACCATAATTAAAGCCTTGATTTTGATATGTATACCATCTATAAAGTCTCCATTGCAGAATAAGAAGTTAGTATTAAAATGCATGAACTGTTGCCACAGGGCATGCAGCAATTATATTAGATTTGACTTCTTATACAGGCAAAACAAACATAAATTATTTCCATTTTTATTCTCAATTTGTGCAGTCTTTACACCAAAGGCTCCAACGGGTCATAAAATGGCCTACCATGGATCTGACTTTTGACACCTCTGATGTAAAGTGTACGGAAGACACAAGGGGTTTAATCTGGCACCGATGTCTGTCCGTCAAGATTAGCTTAATTGACCAACGATGCGGATGGTGCTTATAAGGGCAATGAAACTAATCTGGAATTGTGATTCGGGGAAGAAGGGGAAGGAGTGGCTGATGACCGTAAAGGGGGAGGGTCACTGGCAGAAGGTGGGGAGAAAATGGGGAAGGGAAGGAGGAGGAAGAGGAGAAAAAGAAGGAAAAGGAGAAGGAAGAGAAGGAAGAGAAGGGAGGAAATGGGAGAAGGAGGAGAGAAAGAGACAGACAGACAGACAGATGGAGAGAGATACAGAGAGAGACACAGACAGAGAGACAGAGAGAGGCAGAGAGGCAGAGAGACAGAGAGACAGAGGATGAGGAGGAATAGGAGAAGGAGAAGGAAGAGGAGGAATGACAGTAGGAAGTAGAGGCAAGAGGAGTTTGGGATACGGTGGTACCTGATGCTATTGACGAAAGGTGGTGATGAGGATTGGGGGTAAATGGGGGCGGAAGGCAACCGCCCGAGCGAATCCGCCCCAAGCCATCTGTTGCATTGACACCCGGAAGTCATTGTGCCACGGCGACTGACTGACCCGTCCACCCATTCACCCCCATCACTGCATTGGGGGGGGGGGGTTGAGCATCGACTCCTAAGCACTGTAACAGCAGAGATAAAACATAAGGGCGGGGCACAGCAGCAGAGGGTAACAATGATATCAAATAATTGGCTGTATGTGCGCTGTAAGAGCGTGAACAGAATAATAAATAGGTGAATAAAGACAAATAAATGTTTGATGTATCGAGCAGTGGTGTGGTGGGGGGGGGGGAACGCGGGGGGACGCCGTTCCCCCACTTTTTTCCAGGGATAATGGTATAATTATTAATAATAATAATACTACTACTAATATTATTATAAAGAGCGTTCCCCCACTTCATTTTTTAGGACTATACACTACTGGTATAGAGACACATGATTGTTTGTGACAATTGCGAACTAACAACAAAGTAAGTAGCAGGGTGGAAATCAGAAATAAATGTATGAAAATAAAATTCCGCAGAATTTGCTATTCCTTTAGGCTCCCTCCGCTGATTTCTGACTTAAATTTTCCTTTTAACGCCCTTCGATTTCTTTAACATGTTGCACTTTCTTGTATCGCAACTCATTTAAAAACCGTTATTTACAAAAATATACATGTGTGCATACATTACATATTACATATTCGCAATTTCACAATACACAATTGCATGCATTAATGCCTGACCATACAATTCCGCATACATACATACATACATACATACATACATACATACATACATACATACATACATACATACATACATACATACATACATACATATATACATACATACATACATACATACATACATACATACATACATACATACATACATACATACATACATACATACATACATACATACATACATACATACATACATACATACATACATACATACATACATACATACATACATACATACATACATACATACATACATACATACATACATACATACATACATACATACATACATACATACATACATACATACATACATACATACATACATACATACATACATACATACATACATACATACATACATACATACATACATACATACATACATACATACATACATACATACATACATACATACATACATACATACATACATACATACATACATACATACATACATACATACATACATACATACATACATACATACATACATACATACATACATACATACATACATACATACATACATACATACATACATACATACATACATACATACATACATACATACATACATACATGTACATATGCAATGTTTAAAAGGGCAACAGGTGCATGTATACACATCAGAGTACGTGGGTAAAATCGCAACCGGTCAGCCATGGCACCCCAGGGCGATGCAATATCGCCCAGCCACAGAGGGTTCATATATAATAGAGCCACTGCTGTTAATTCGAGTTGGAGATTGTCAGCTAATTTAATCAGTGCACGCCGATTGTCGTACAGCGACGTAAGTAGGCCAGGTGCAAATTGCCGCGCGGCGTCTGCACAGGTGATTGTCTGGACAGCACGTGACGTCTAGACGAGCGTACGTTAATTGTACAAGAAGGGAGTGGAAGTGAAGAAGGAGAGTTGTGTGTTGAGAGCTGTTGAGATAGGCTGTAAGAGTTGTTGTTGAGTTGCGATAGAGTAGACTGATGAAGATAGTAGTCGTGTAGTTGTTATGATAACGCAAGTGTAGTCATTGTTGTGTTGTTGCTGATCGTTTTACTTTATATCGGATTTTGGAGTATAATAAGAAGAGTTAAACACGTCGTCGTTGTTGGTTAACAAAACAGTGAAAGACTGTAGATTCTTTAACCTAGCCATTTAGCTAATGAAACAGTTATCTAGGGATAGGCCTACGCTACCACGAACTTATACGAAGAAGCTTCCGAAGAGACTGAAGGTCACACGTAGAGAAGAAGAGGGAAAAGACTTGTGACATTTGGTGGCAGCGGTGGGATAACGATCCAAGTTGCAGGATAACGATCCAAGTTGCAGGAGAACGATCCTAGTTACGAAGGGCGGGTCTACGTGCCAAGTAGGAACGGAGGGATTCTATCCAATCAACAGACGTTGCGGAGAAACGGACGCTGTGAATTTATCGAGGAGCCGAGCACACGGGAGAAGCAACGATACATCGAGCATCCGTACGTCAGTGAGAAACGACAACACAACGACTACAAGGTAGAAAAACTTGCTTGTCTATTGAAGTGTGCATAAAGAATTGAAGTCAGTCAATTGCAAACATTTGAAGAGTAGTCTACTAATTTATCGAGCATCTGTAAAGTAAAGAAGTAAGATGGAGAAACTTACGGAGAAAAAGCAAGCAAATATTAAGAAAATGTCTACTGATAGACTGATAAAACTGCTAATTGAAGCAGATCTAGACGCAGAAGAAGTCGAACAGATGTCTAGGGAAGAATTGATGAGAAATTTAGCCGAGGTTTGGGCTAAGAAAGAAGAAGAAGAAGAAGGTGCTGTCGGAGGCGTTGCGGAGAAGCCAGTGGAGAAGCCTGAGGCACCGATGTCTATAGAGGCGTTGCTACAATTCATGATGATGAGTAGACAAGAAGAGAAGCAGAAAGAAGAGCAGCGCAGACAAGAGGAGAAAGAGCGTAAACAAGAAGAAAAAGAGAAAGAAGAGCAGCGCAGACAGAAAGAGAAAGAACGTCGCCAAGAAGAGAAGGAGAAAGCAGAGCGACGGTGCCAAGAAGAGAAAGAACGTAAGCAAGAAGAGAAAGAACTGCGACAACAAGAGATAGAAAAAGCAGAAAGGATGAGACAGCAAGAGATAGATATGCAGAAGCAGCAGTTCCAGCTTCAGTTAGAACAAATGAAATTAGATCGTGACGAAGCAGAACGACGAAGGATGGAGTTAATGATAGAATACGAAAAAGCAAGAAAAAGCGATGAAGAAATACGAAAACAGCAGATCGAAGACAAAAAGGCTCGTGAGGAAGAAAAGGAAAAGATGCGTTTACAAGAACTGGAGAGAGCAGAAGAAATTCGTCAGGAAGAATTTCAAGCTGGAAAAGACAATTTGGAAAAAGCAGAAAGAGAAAGAGAAGAGCAGATGCAGTTAGAACTGTTGCAGCAGAAGATAGAACAAGAAGAACTGCGGAGAATCGAAGATCAAGATCGACTGAAGAAGAGAGACGAAGATGATCGTAAGAGCCGAGAAGTGTCAGAACAGATTAGGCTCAGAGAAAGTGAGACAATGGTGTCCAAGATCAAGAAGATTGGTGATGCCATGAAGCATGTATTGCCTAAGATGCCGTATGATATGATGGAAGTGCCATTATATTTTGAGACCGTGGAGAATGCATTCAATAGCTTCGCTGTGGAAAAGCAGTACTGGGTGAAATTGTTGTTGCCATTGATGACCCCGAGAGCACGAACGGTATTGAATCGATTATCATTTGAGAATTTAGATAAATACGATGCAGTGAAAGAGCACTTGTTGAAGGAATTCAAGTTAACAGCTCGTGAGTACAGGTCAAGGTTTGCAGATGCCAAGAAGACAGCCGAAGAAACGTATACGATGTTCACGGCTAGGCTGAAGAACCTGTTGAATTATTATGTCCGAAGTAGACGAGTGGACAAAGACTACGAGAAGCTGTTTGATTTGTTAGTGGCGGATAAGCTGAAAGAATGTTTACCACCAGGTCCACTGCAGTTTGTCTTAGCAAAAGAGGGCACAGAATGCTTGGAAGCTAGTAATGTTGCAGATCTCGCAGATATACATGTAAACAATCGGATTGGTGTGATGTTCCAAGACAAACCGAAATTTGAAGCATGGGACAATAGTCCAAAGCAACCCAAGTGGAACAAGGATAGCAAAGACACCGGAAGCCAAGCCAAGAGTAATGATGCAAAGAAAGATGATTATTCTGGAAAGCAGTGGTCGCAAGATAAACAACAGTCAACGTGGGACAGACAAGCCTACAATCGAACTCCGCCGCTGGGACGCCCAACAGAAAGTAATGCATCTTACACGCCGTACAACAAGTGGGAGAACAAGGAGCAAAGAAGTTTTATCAAGAAGCGTTGCCACAATTGCAATTCTGATAAACACCTAATAAAACATTGCCAAGCACCAGGAGCGGCAAACCTGAGGAAGAACTTTAGCAGAAGTGCAGAAAATCTTCGAGTAAACCAGATACAAGTGATGAATGCACCAGACCAGTTTGAAGAATCGGACGATCGTGAAACAGAAGTGAAGTCGGTAATGAAGTGTACGCCGCAGTTCACCATACAGAAAGAAGCGATAAAGACTACTTCCATTGCAGAAATTTGTCGAGAAACAAAAAGTAAAGAGGAGTGTCAACGCATAAAGAAAATATCGTTGCAGCATGTAAATGTGGAGATACGTGGGACTGATGGGCAGCCTGTGCAAGTCGAGGCGTTGATTGACTCGGGGACCGAGATACCAGTAATCAACGAGGAACTACTGAAAGGAACGACAGTAGAAGAAATCGGCAGAGTTCATTTGCAATGTGTAGCTGGAGAGCCGATTCCAGCTAAGTTGGTGAAAATCGAAGTGCGGATGAGCGGTCGTAACGAAGGAACAGCTACAGAGGACAGGACAATAAATATCGCGCCATATTTAACTTTAGTGTGTGCCAGCATTTCAGCAGAACTGTGTAAAGAAAATCCAGAAAAGTTCCTGCTACATCCAGAGATAATTGCAGAACTGAAAGAGGTTCTACCAATCAGTATATTGCAAGGAGAGCTACAAGCGAATGTGACTACAAGAGCACAAAGTCGGAGAGCAGAAGTCGAGGACGGAGAAGATGAAACGATAAACGAAAGTTCGCAAGAAGATGACACGGAAAGCGAAGATGAACTCAGCATCCAAGATGACGAAAGAACAACATCTGAGAACAATGAAACTGAAGAAGAGATGGCTGCATGTGAACGAAATGATAGTGAAGATTCCGGAAGCGACGCTGAACTGGAGACAAGTATGAGGGACTTGTTCACAGAGAATTCGAACGATGAAAGACAGCTGGAAGATGCGAAGAAATTCGAGGAGCAGCAGAGAAATGACGAGTCACTGAAATCGTGGTGGAGGATCGCTGAAGACCAAGGATCAGAGTTTAGCGTGGTGAATGGATTGCTGTATAAGAAGCATCAAATGCTGGATCAGCTTGTGTATCAGTTGGTGTTACCGAAAGAGAGAAGAATTCAAGTAATGGAATTAGCTCACGAGTCAGTATTTGGCGGACACTTGGGAGAAGAGAAGACACGAGAGAGAATCAAGTTGTCCTTTGTCTGGCCAAAGATGCGTCGAGACGTGGTGAAATTTTGTAAGTCCTGTGAGAAGTGTCAGCTGAAGGCACGAAGTTTGGTGATGGATCGAGTGCCGATTACACCAATTCCAAGGGAAGATGTGCCATTCCGACGGATGACTATGGACGTGGTAGGCCCAATAGAACCGAAGTCAGCAGCTGGGCATAAGTATTGCTTGTGCATAGTGGATTCATGTACAAGATGGCCGACAATCTTTTTGCTGAAGTCATTGACTGCTAAGGCTGTGTGCGAAGCTTTGATGAAGCTATTCATTGACGTGGGGGTGCCGTCTGTGATCACCAGCGACAGAGGCACAAATTTTACAGCCAGTCTCACAAGAGAATTTTTGAAATTGATGGGATGCTGTCCACGATTCGATTCACCAGGGCATCCTGAGGCAGCTGGATTAGTTGAGAGATGGAATCAGACGTTCAAGAAGATGGTGCATCATGTCATTGTGGAAAATCCAAGACAGTGGCATAAAATCATTCCGTTTACCGTATGGGCATTGAGAGAAGTTCCCAACGCAACGACAGGAGTGGCACCATATCTGCTGGTGTATGGAAAAATGCCAAGAGGACCATTAACTATCTTAAAGGAAAGCTGGACCAAAGAAATAAATCTACCGCCAAACATTGGAGTACAACCAGCAAAGTACCTGAAGAACTTAAGAGCAGACATGGAGAAAGCTTTGATATTTGCTGAGAATTGTGCAGAGGAAAAGCAAAAACAATACGCCAGTCAATACAACAAGAGGGCCAAGGATAAAGAATTCGAACCAGGAGAAAACGTCATCGTCCTGTATCCAACGTCAACCAATAAATTGATCTCACGATGGCATGGTCCATGTACAGTGCTACAAAGAAGATCCAAGTATTCGTATCTGGTGGACATGAATGAAAACGGCCGACGAATCGTCCATGCTAACAAAATGAGGAAGTTCATCGCAAGAACATTATCGTGTGGTCTCATCGTGGAAGAGGACGACGAATTCGGATCAGTGGTAGAGCTACCATTGAAAGAAGACCATGCAGAGACGACACAGAAATCGCTGCAATTGGACTATGAACAGATCGGACATCTTACGAGCGAGCAACAGAAACAGCTACTGGATGTACTGAACCGATATGCAGACAGATTTTCGGACAAACCTGGATTATGTACATTGGTAGAACACGAAGTGGTGCTGAGACCAGACTTTCGAGAGAAGGAGTTCACGGCTTATCGAATACCGTTGATATACCGCGCAGAAGTGGACAAACAAATACAAGAGATGCTGAAAGCAAACATCATTCAGCCGTCGTCGAGCAGAATGGCAAGTCCGCTGGTCATCGTCAAGAAGAAGGACGGATCCTTGAGACTCGCGTGCGACTACAGGTACGTGAATTCATATACTGAAAATTGTCGATACCCCATGCCGATCGTCAACGATGTGCTGAGCAAAGTCGGGAAATCCAAGTTTATTTCCGTCTTGGACTGTCGCAGTGCTTACTGGACTTGTCCGGTGAAGAAATCCGACCAATGGAAAACCGCATTCGTTACCCATAGTGGACTGTACGAATTTACACGTGTCCCTTTTGGAATGATTAACTCTGGACGGACTTTTGTAAAAGCCATAAACATGATTTTGCAACCGATTAATGCATTTACTGAACCCTATGTTGATGACATTGCAGTCCATTCTGATGATTGGAACATTCATTTGAAACATTTAGAATTGTTTTTGAAACAAATAAGACTGCATAATGTAACTTTGAACTTGAAGAAATGTGTGTTTGGTAAGAGTGAGGTGAAATTCATCGGTCACCTCATTGGTTCAGGGAAGAAGATGATGAATCCAGATAGGATTGACAGTTTGATTAATTTAAAAAACCCTGAAACGAAGAAGCAAGTGAAGCAAATGTTAGGATTCTTTGGTTTCTACAGACAATTTATTTGTAATTTTGCTGAGATTGCTAAACCATTGACAGATTTAACTAGCAAGCAGACACCTGAGAACATTATTTGGACTGAGGACCACCAGAAATCTTTTGATTCTCTTAAAGAAATTGTTTTATCGAATGTTATTCTGTACATGTTCGAGGTTGGCAAACCATTTAATTTGTACTGTGATAGCAGTGATTTTGCTGTGGGGGCTGTGCTGTCACAAGTGGACGATGAGGGGATAGAACGTCCCGTTTCATTTATCAGCCAGAAGCTGACAGATACCCAGAGGAGATGGGCGACGATTGAGAAGGAAGCCTATGCAATCATATGGGCTTTAAACAAATTGAAAGAAATCATTATTGGTTCCAAGATTAATGTGTTCACTGATCATAATCCTTTAGTTTATTTGACTGAGTCAATGTCGAAGTCTGCTAAGTTAGTCAGATGGTCTTTATCATTGCAAAATTTTGACATTCTGTTGAACTATAAGAAAGGAAAGTTGAATGTAGTAGCAGACTGCTTATCGAGATTGTAGTATAAGGTATTTTGTGATTGCATTTAGTATAAGAATTGTTTGTATTTAGTTTAAGCATTATACGTTCGCTAATTTTTAAGATTAATTAGCTCTCTTCAAAAGAAAGGAAGGAGGTAATGTCAGCTAATTTAATCAGTGCACGCCGATTGTCGTACAGCGACGTAAGTAGGCCAGGTGCAAATTGCCGCGCGGCGTCTGCACAGGTGATTGTCTGGACAGCACGTGACGTCTAGACGAGCGTACGTTAATTGTACAAGAAGGGAGTGGAAGTGAAGAAGGAGAGTTGTGTGTTGAGAGCTGTTGAGATAGGCTGTAAGAGTTGTTGTTGAGTTGCGATAGAGTAGACTGATGAAGATAGTAGTCGTGTAGTTGTTATGATAACGCAAGTGTAGTCATTGTTGTGTTGTTGCTGATCGTTTTACTTTATATCGGATTTTGGAGTATAATAAGAAGAGTTAAACACGTCGTCGTTGTTGGTTAACAAAACAGTGAAAGACTGTAGATTCTTTAACCTAGCCATTTAGCTAATGAAACAGTTATCTAGGGATAGGCCTACGCTACCACGAACTTATACGAAGAAGCTTCCGAAGAGACTGAAGGTCACACGTAGAGAAGAAGAGGGAAAAGACTTGTGACAGAGATGATTAGCCAGGTTCTCATGACCAGTCAGTCAGTCAACTGCAGTTAATGAACTGTGATGCACATTTCGCTGACCGGTCAATAAGCAGACGCCGGACTAAAGGGACTGACCAATTACTCGACGCTTGACCGTTATGTCCACTACGCATGTCCAACCTGAACACTGTTCAGTCTGTGTCCAGTTCGGTGTCCAGCGCATGCGTGTCGAGTCTCAGTTCGTGGTCGTCAGCATATATATAAAATTAGCTGGTCATTATGGCGATGGTTACATGTATACGCAGCTCTCATGAAATATTCATAGGGTCAGCGGAGTGGAAAGAGAGAGGCGATTGACAATTAGTACTGGCGCTACGTAAATTACATTTCTCATGTGGCAGTCTCAGCCAGACAATAATTGTGTGCTTACTCGTGCATGTCATTCCCACGGCGGTTGATGCAGGATTTTAGGGTGGGGTGGGAGTGGGGTGGATTGGGGAGGGACGCAGTCCGCATGTTCTCACCCACGAGAGGATATCATTCGACAGGGGCCGGTATACATGGTGGATTGGCAGTATGAGAATTGTGGAAAAATAACTGGGGGGTTGGCCTATGATAAACTTGAAATTGGGGTATAAAAAACATACTTTAACATGGGGCTCTAAGAAAGACTGGGGGTGTTGAACCCCCCCAACCCCCCGGCAATTCTCACCCTGTCAGGATTGGTGGGCCATTAAAAGACACTCTATTGTCAGTTTCTTAGCCAAAAGTACGAATTCTTAAGTAACATTTTACAGGCTTAATTTAATGGCAATTTGTATTTAGTATTTGCGTTCACATTATTGTAAAAGCTTTTTGATTACAATTATTTGAGATGAAACTTACTAAAATAATTTTTGCTACTTTTGCTGCGTTACGTTTTTGAATCATCAAAACCAGTGGGTTGTATCACTAAAAGGGATATACATGTAATTTTTGTTCTGTTTTAAGTTCATTTGTGAAATTTGGTCTATGTGCGATTGTGCGTATACATATGAAGTGCCATGTTTGATTTAGAAATTCTTACTTACGGTCAAGATATTGGCAAAAAACCGAAATGGTCTTTTATGGTCCACCCTGTATATCTTCCATAAATTGGGGGGATTAGACCAACCGCTTGCTGCAGGGTACCGTATACACACTGTAAACCCGACGCCAAAAAGTGCCTAAAATAATAACTGTACACTCGCTCTCCACTATTTATGGGGGAGCCATTGCCACAACCCAATACTTCTACGTGTACTCAGAGACACATTCTACCAGATCACCCTTCCATAATTAACCCCCACAAGAATCAGGTATACACATTCTATGCCATGCAGATCACCCACCCATGATTAACCCCACACCGCTGACGTGTCACCCTTCTTAAGTCAATTTCCCAATAACTCCCTCATGCCCTATAGAGTATAGTCTATATAGTTCGTTTTTCCCTATAGTAACCAGATAGCCATCTCCCACATCTCTGCCGTCCTATACATCTGCCAACCTTTAGCGTGCCCTCGTGCCCTCTCCAAATCATCCTCCTCAAACCCACACCCTGTTTCACGAGCACACCACCACCAACCCACCCACCCGCCCACCACCCACAAACAAATCGCACCGTACTTCGTGTTTTCGGCAGCACGCAAACAAAGAACCGAAACAAGATGGTCACGTGTCGTGGTGCTGAAACCGTATTTTATTAACGCCAGAGGTTGCCGCGTCTAGACTCCGACGCGCCACCTTGCGATAACATCTGCAGTCGGTCGTAGAAAACATGGCCGACCTCTTATTGTATACGATAGCTATAGGCTATAAAGTTAATTGGTTGTTTGCGCGGACGATTTTGTCAACGGTACGTCTTTATATATGCATGTTCAATTTTTCATCTTTTAACTAAGTAAAATAGGGAGAGCCTCGAGTTAACCCTTTGCCGACCAAGATCATATAGGATTTCCTGTACCATTTACTACATTTTGGCAGGCATAAAGGGTTAATGGCATATAGTTGCCATTACCAAAATTTCATATGTAACTAGCTGTACCCAGCCACGCGTTGCTGTGGCAGAAAAGACCTCCCCCTCCCCCTCTTCCTCCCCCTCCCCCTCCCTCTCTTCCTCCTCCTCCTCCTCCTCCGCCTCCTCCCCTCCCCCTCCCCTTCCCCCCCCTCCTTCCCCTCCCCCCCCTCCCCCTCCCCCTCCCCCTCCCCCTCCCCCTCCCCCTCCCCCTCCCCCTCCCCCTCCCCCTCCCCCTCCCCCTCCCCCTCCCCCTCCCCCTCCCCCTCCCCCTCCCCCTCCCCCTCCCCCTCCCCCTCCCCCTCCCCCTCCCCCTCCCCCTCCCCCTCCCCCTCCCCCTCCCCCTCCCCCTCCCCCTCCCCCTCCCCCTCCCCCTCCCCCTCCCCCTCCCCCTCCCCCTCCCCCTCCCCCTCCCCCTCCCCCTCCCCCCTCCCCCTCCCCCCTCCCCCTCCCCCTCCCCCTCCCCCTCCTCCTCCCCCTCCCCCTCCCCACCCTCTTCGTCCCGCTCCCTCCGCTCCTTCCATTGCTGACATCGGATAGAGTCGAATAATTCCATTGCTGACATCGGATAGAGTCGAATAATGATTAAAGGCCGCTTCGCTTATGACATCACAGCACTCGTCCCGCTCCCTCCGCTCCTTCCATTGCTGACATCGGATAGAGTCGAATAATGATTAAAGGCCGCTTCGCTTATGACGTCACAGCACGGGAGGTCATTCATGTTTCGTTTGCTGTGTTTGGGAAGGCGTTTATGAAATCTGGCAGCCGTGGTGTTTTGTTGATTCTGCAAATGGCGGTTGAACGGATTGCAAAGTTCACTTTTTGTGGAAAAGGTTGCGTTTTTCGGAAAAAAGCATAATTTATCACTGTTCTATTGGAATGGAAGGTGTTGTAAAAGTTTCATAACAATCGGTGTGTCACTTTCGGCGTGATCATGTTCCGAACTATTGGAAAGTTTAATTTTTATTTATATAGATTGTAACTGGAACCACTAAAGTTCACATGTATTATCATCGTCGTCGCGGTGCATGGCAAGCCATAGGCTTATCATGGGTGAGAATTGCCATGGGTTTGTGGTTTCACCCTACCCCCAATCTTTCTTAGAGCTACATCTATAGTAAAGTCTGTTTTTCAAATCCCATTTCCAAGTGGATAGTTATCCAAT
>OX243817.1:10595066-10621375 GCA_945859605.1 Lumbricus rubellus | reverse complement strand
TTGACTATACAGGGTGGGCCAATAGGAATGCAACAACTTTGGCGCCTTATAACTTAAACAATTTTTATCTGAGCGTCTTGACCTATATATCAGATTGAACATAATTATCCATTGTATCATTCTGCAAAATATCTAAGAGATACTATTACGAATTTTTTAGATAATGCTATTAATGTCCGATGTCCCTTTTTTGCAATGAAACTGCAAAAAAATCTTAAACAGAATAGGCCCCTATGGATAGAATTTTAATCAGAATTTTAAGAGTAGAAAAAGAATACAACGCACATCAGATGTTGATAAAATTCCCTTCTAGAAAATAGAATAAATATGCTCTACATAGATTGATTAAACAAATTGATGCTACCGGAACGTCTAACAGCCGCAACTGTGGCCGTAAACGTTCTGCCCGCACAGCAGTGAACA
This sequence comes from Lumbricus rubellus, assembly GCA_945859605.1. Taxonomy (NCBI): domain Eukaryota; kingdom Metazoa; phylum Annelida; class Clitellata; order Crassiclitellata; family Lumbricidae; genus Lumbricus; species Lumbricus rubellus. The sequence continues at coordinate 10,620,952 of OX243817.1, read as the reverse complement.
TTGCACAAGTCCAGGAGTTAATTTGCAGTCAAGACAGCAATCCAGGGACGAGTAAGAGTCCGAGAGTAACTCAGCGTGCCACCGAACAGTCCGGATTTAAACCCGGTTAACTATTCGATCTGGGGTTGTCTTCAGCAACTGGTCTATCGTGAACCGATACGTGATGTTGAACATTTGAAAGAAGTGATTCTTTGCTGCTGGGCTGAAATAACCCAAGCACTGGTGGACTCAGCCATCGATCAGTGGTCGTCTCATGTCCATGCTGTCATTAAAGCACGTGGCGGACATATTGAGTATTTGTTTGACTGATGATAAATTCACTCAAGATGCGAATTGTTATTAATAATTATTGTTAGAACTAGTGTTTGTTTAGAATTGAGTCATTGACACATTCAGTTTAAGATTTTGGTTTTTTCTTGCAGTTTTACGGCAAAAAAGGGACATCGGACATTAATAGCATTATCTCAATAAGTCGTAACAGTATCTCTTAGATATTTTGCAGAATGATACAATGGATAATTACGTTCAATCCGATATATAGGTCAAGACGCTCAGATAAAAATTGTTTAAGTTATAAGGCGCCAAAGTTGTTGCATTCCTATTGGCCCACCCTGTAATAAAAACTGCAGACTAAGTATAATATATTTATTGTACAGAAGTTGACATTGCAGCAATGGAATCATTGCAACTTAACCCCGTTGATTATATATATAATTATATGACGGCCCCGAATTGCGGATCAGGATGCATTTGAGCATGGTAGGCCTACTCAAACCAAGCAAGAACTAACAAACTATACTATGCAAAATTGGGAAGCCATGTAGCAATAATGACTGTTTTATAAAAGCAGTGTGTTGCAATGTATGTAAATACCATTCACCCATATCCATTGATCGCATTTCGTGTAATAGAATCCAAGACAATGCTATTATATCGTACCCTACGAGATGCACAATCCCTGATTCACACCCTCCGTATAGCTGCGTCTACCATAATCCGGTACCCCGCCCATGCACCCCACTCCATCCAGACGTCCAATGTATTCCGAGTCAAATTAGTCTCCGCTGGGTGGCGCTTAATGTCCGTCACGGTTCAGCGGTCAACGGTCTCAGCTGCCGCAACCCGTTGACACGGTGCTCAGCCGATGGGAGCCACCGCTGCGACGCCAGACGATCTAAGCGGTTGACTGGGAGATGGGAAGTACAGAGGAGTGAGAGACAGACGTACATACAGACAGACAGAGAGAGAGATACAGAGTGAAAGAGAGACAGAGAGAGAGTGGGAGACACAGACAGACAGAGACAGAGAAGGCAAAGAAAGAGACAGACAGAGAGACAGACAGACAGAGAGACAGAGACAGAGACAGAGAGACAGAGACAGAGAGACAGACAGAGAAATAGACAGAGACAGAGAAATAGACATACTGCAGAGATACATGTATGTTAGGTATATGATCGAAGGGGAGGGAGCCTCAGCAGGGAGAGTCTCAACTGCTAAAAACAATAATTATCAGCTTAAATGAATTATAATGATGTTGGTTCGGTGAAATGTATTAGTAAAACACCAGTGAACACAGAATGCAAAATCAGCTACAGAGACGACGGACATATTAACGCTGCAATTTCTCAAACGCAATGATCACATATAATTATGTGCACTGTTAACACGTACTAATATAATAGACATTCTCACCATGCATCACGCATATACTGTGATATACATCAACAGGCGACATAATTTCAGATATATATATATATATATGTATTTACATGTATGTGTTTATATGTAAATTATATACCCTCTATATAGTATAGTCTATATTTAATATGTATATATAATATACACATTGTTATGCTATTGATTAAATGGTTGTATATATTGGCTACTATATTTATATGTATATTATAATATTATAGGCCTAATTATAATGTAGACATCTATTCGTGTGAATTATTAGTTGTTGGTCTCAACAAGATTGGTATGTACAATTGTACATGCATATAGAATGAATCTATATGCTAATGTAAATTGACATAGGCCTATGTAGCAGAATTCGAATTAATTTCACGCTGGTAATTCCAGATTAAGTAATCCTACATAATGTTGGCTGCGTCACAGTTTAAAATGCAGACATATAGGTCTATACGTTCTCAGTGCAGGTCTAAAAAGAACAACAATGTCTATATAAATATATATATATATATATCACCTGGTCACCTGGTGCCGTCAGCTTCTGCAGCTCTGGCGATATCCCTGATGTATCCTCTCCAGTTGATCCAGTTGATATATATATATATATATATATAGGCCTATATATATATATATAAAAAGACAAATCTCAAGTAAACGTTTATGTATATAAATATATATGCATACAACAGTTTGCAATATTTATATAATAACTATAGGCTACTGTGGGTATTATGTATTTAAATAATGCATTTTTACATCTAGATCATATTTTCTACATCAGTACATAATATTATATACAATATAGTTTATTTGGGTCGTTTGGTGCTTTTTAGCATATCGACTAAAATCCTATATCCCTGTAAATGGTTGAGTGTATACGTGACGTTAATACGACCTATTCCTTTTCATGATGACCCTAATCGGTGCCGCAATCGTTAAATTCTTTCCCACTATACGCTCCGTGCTTCCAACAGGTAAAAACCATCTACTTAAATCGGTCAGTTACATAAGAAAGACATCGCGGTTCAATTCCTTTCTTAGGCCGCAGACCTACTCCCTGCATACGCAATCGCATCATCAGCGATCGATCCAGCATTAAGAGGCGTGCTCTCGTCAAAGCGACGCCCATTTCAGCTGTCAATCAACGACTCCTGCAGCGGTCGGCTGCTCTGATTGGCTGCGACGCGGCGACGAATGGGAGCCCCGCGATCGCGGCGGCTCGCACGGAACGATAATGATGTCGACAAGTCACGATATATTCGCTTGCGAGTGTTGTACGGATCCGAGTCTTGAGGCTGGACGTTAGTCGTGCGCGATAGATCCCCGTACGTGTAATAGCGCTAGAAAAGTCCACTGACCGTTTCGCCGGTCGTGTATACGCGACGTCGATTCTCGGCACACACACTGTGGTCTGTTAACGTTTACTTCCGACAGAGAAAGTAGTTCCAGGACGTTTTACTTTTGTTGACCGGCTATAGGACTTTTATGTAAACGTGGCGGATTGTTGTGGTGTTACACGTTGCATTGCGGACCGGATACTCGCGGTGTTTTATGGGAACGGAAGTGGTTTGTGACGGCGGGGAAACTCGGTACTGGACTATGTACTACTACTTCCGGTTGTAAATCGGAGCGGAAACGGAACGTCGCTTTTGTCACGTGAGCATCGTTGTGCGGCTGGTTGAGATATCCGTTGCCAGGTAAGAACTAGGAAGAAGTTTTATAGCCGTTGTTGAACATACTATGCATCTCACTGGTAATTAAAGTCAGCCAAATTTGAGAGAACCGGGAACTCGGATTTCAGATAGCCTACGTGCACCTGAAAGAGGAAACCCAGCACCTAATTGTTCATTCATTCATTCATTCAGAGCATTTATATTGTGCTCCTTCAAGAAACTACTCAAAGGCGCTCCCAGCCCAACCACGTCCAAAGAAATTGTGCTGTTTATTGTACAATAATTGATAATATGCCACCTAAAAGAGGACATCCAGCATCTTATTGTATTGCTGATTGTAGATCTCGAAATATATATGCATCGTGCTACACACATTTTGTTCTTGTTCAAATAGCTATAATAGAGTAGGCCTATAATCGACCGAAAATTGTAAGTCCACCATATTTGAAATAGCCTTTCGTTGCCATGGTGATATACGCCTGTTACCTTTAGGGTTGATTGAGTGTTTTAAAGGCTCCTTATAGAACTTATTTTTGTATCATCGTGGTTGTACTGGGAGCGCCTCCAGGCGGAATTCTTGAATGGGCGCTATGTATATATTCTTGAAATGAACGAATGACTGAATAAATGACCTAAAATAAATTCACCAAATGGGCTTTCGGTTTCAGATTATTTTGTACAAATTCAGAGGTCCGTCGCATTAATGTTACATGCAACTGTTGCATCTTCAGTTATACAATATGGATGAATTGCAGCTCAAATGGCTTCACTAAGCTTATAAGTGATGCATTTTGTATATAAATATTATGGCAGAGACTTTTGTTTTGTTCTCTGCAAGGTGCATGGCAAGCTTGGTTTTCGCAAGGAAAATGTTTATATTCGAAAAAAATAAAGGTGTGCTCGCATGTGCACATGTGAGGATATTATTTCTAACTTATTATGTATGTAATTGTAATCGTACATTTAAAAAGCGCCCCTTCAAGAGAACTTCTCAGAGACGCTCCCGACCTGACACCATGCAAATACATAATTATATACCTGATGTGTATACGGGGACTACAGTGAGGTCTGCAGGAGGGCATTATCAAGTTACAATTTTGTATTGTATTGTATTGTATTTTATTACATTTCTTTGTATTGTATTGTATTGCATTGTATTGTATTGTATTGAAATGCTTGGTTTCTGAGTCGTAATTAGTGTACATCTTTGGCGGAGCAATTGACTGTTAGAATTTTTGATTAAATGGCGGAAATATCATGCATGCATGCCATGGGTGTGAGACACATACTGACCTTTTTATCTGACGCATTGATATACAGGAAATTAGGAGAATGGGCGAGGAATAGGATGAATTAATGGACAAAGGAGGCGAAGGAGGAGCAGAGTAGTGTGGAGAGGATGAGGCGGACAATAAGGAGGAGGAGGAGGATATGGAAAAGGAGAAAGAGATACAATGGTAAGCAAAAGAAAAGGGGAAAAAAGGAAGAATAGAAAGAAATGATAGATGGACATGCATGAGGTGACCTGCATGACAATATATAACCAAACTACATTTTCATAGCATTTGTATCTTGTATATATAATTATATATATATATATATTTATATATTAAACATCGTATACCTTGATGAATATACCTCTTTTGTCCTTCTTACATAAATAAATAGATACACACACATATACATACATTCATACATACATACATACATACATACATACATACATACATACATACATACATACATACATACATACATACATACATACATACATACATACATACATACATACATACATACATACATACATACATACATACATACATACATACATACATACATACATACATACATACATACATACATACATACATACATACATACATACATACATACATACATACATAGATACATGCATACATGCATACATACATACATACATACATACATACTTACATACATACATACATACATACATACATACATACATACATACATACATACATACATACATACATACATACATACATACATACATACATACATACATACATACATACATACATACATACATACATACATACATACATACATACATACATACATACATACATACATACATACATACATACATACATACATACATACATACATACATACATACATACATACATACATACATACATACATACATACATACATCATACATACATACACATGTATGTATGTATATAATTATATGCACAAACATGCAAACACACATACATTCATATGCAAGTCGACATCAGCTTATAATTATTATCTATAGAAATGTGTCGATCACCATTGAGATATTATAATATATAATATAGGCTCAACTATATTATATCATTTACAGTCAGTGGCGGATACAGAACTGTTCGAGGGGGCAAAATCTTGAAACTTTGATCTTGGGACAGGAAAATGTTTTGTCATTGGTCGCCAAAAAATTATAAGTTGATAAAGTTGATGATCTTTTTTTAGTCATTGGTCTTTGGCTCGGGGAAAAAGTACCTTTTCATCCGCCAAAAAGTTGATGACCTTTTTAGTCGTCCGGCAGAAACCGAATTAATGGGAGGCCACGTCTTAGGGAAGGGGGACGGGGAGGGGGAATGGAGGGATGGTTGGATGCTCTTTTCAGCCACAGCAACGCGTGGTCGGGTACGCTAGTATATATATATATATATACGTATATATATGTATACGATAACTGGATATTTAAATAGCGGTTTAGAATCCCATAAATATATAGGCTGAATGGATGAGAATATGATGCATGCGAGATAATACGCTGAGGTCAGTTTTGCATACATATACATGTATAGAGGTTCCTGTGTATATGCAATGCATGTATATCGAAAAGCAAACGTGATGTTTTTCACGTGCTGGGTGCACGTGTGTCGCAAGTATATACATATACATACGCTTAAGATATATTGGGCACTGCAGATGATATGTACGCTGATACATATATATATATATATATATATATTATTCCAGAAATCGTGCTTATATATATAAGTTTCTTTTTGAATTAAACAGACATGTGTGTGTATATAGCAAGTAGCAAAACGAGAAGTTGCTGCAGCAAAACGATATAGGGTCTCGACAGGGAGGGAAAGGGATGGGAGAGAAAGAAAGACAGATAGGCAGAGAGGCAGAGAGTGTATGTACATGTATGTGTTTGTGTGTGTGTGTGAGAGAGAGAGAGAGAGAGAGAGACAGACAGACAGACAGACAGATACAGAGACACAGAGACAGAGACAGACAGAGAGACAGAGAGAGAAAGAAAGACAGACACAGACACAGACACATACACAGACACCGACACACAGAGACAGAGAGATTACGCTGTTTCTTATAATGTTACATCACCAAAAACAGATGTCAATTTTTTTCTTCTTTCAGACCAAATTTCATCAACACGAAGAAAACCTGTTCAATGTTCATATCGCTTTCGTGTCTTCCTGGAGCCACACGATGCCGCAAAACCTGAAACTTCGTTGTTTCTAGAACGCTATAAATAGCTGGTATATAAATACACGTCAAGCTCGCGATCCAGAAATAGCCGGTGACGTCATCGTGGGTATATATTCAACTAGTCTGGAGTGGCCGTTGGATTATGATGAACACTAAACCATCGCCCGTCTCGGCACCAACCCTCTACACGTCGACCCTGTTGCACGCCTACCCGCGGGTAACCACCCTGGCCGACTCTATCTACAGCCCCGCTGCTTACGCCAACGCCCAGGGCTACCTGCCCTTCGGCCCCGCACCAGACTCGTCGGCCTTCTACGCCCCTCTGGTGAGTGTATACCTGCAGCTTCATGCATGAGGATTAGATAAGAACGATGCGCTTAAGATATTATTGGGCACTGGATGATAATTATGTGCATGCATGGTATCAAGTGCCAAATTCAATTGCGTGTGTGTGTGAGTGTGTGTGTGTTTGTGTGTGTGTGTGTGTGTGTGTGTGTGTGTGTGTGTGTGTGTGTGTGTGTGTGGGAGGGGGGTATGGGTGTGTGTGTGTGCTCGCGCGTATAACTGGGCCACGGTGTAAAAGTAAGTATACGTAAGTTTAATAAACCAGCTGGAAGTCCATTGAACCTTACATTCGGCAGATGGCGTTGGTAGAATGAGTATTGTAGGATGTGATGGGAGCCCTGTTGGCTGCCGACAGATAAATTCAACTCCTGTAATAACTTGTGATCATCCGTCATACAGTATCTGTGTTTAACATAGACGTCTCTGGGGAAAACCCCACAGGAATGAACCCCACCCCCAAAGAAAAAATCGCGAGGTGTTGCATGCATGTAAATACGTGCCATTTCCTTCCCCCGAAAGCAAAGTGTGCAACAATTCCCCCCCTCAGAAAAATTGACACGTCTTGTTTACGTGCATTTTTGGTAAAGGAGAAAGAAAGACTTTAAAAAGTCATCAGTGTATTCGGTATAACGAAAATGGTCCCCATAAACTGGAATCCTCCCGCCAAAGCTTGGAGACTAGATTAAACACTGCGTAACATAATTTTTTATAGGCTACTATATATAAATTAATAATAAAAAATGGAACGTCTTCATTCTACTGGTGTTCGGCACTTGAGCTCACTCGGTTCGTCCGAACATGATCTGCTTTCTCTCCCTTTTGCTGGAAGCACCTCTGCTATATGCAGAACCGTTTCTTCTCGGTGAAATTAATACGCCCTTCGACCTGGAATGGGCTCCCCTTGACGCTCCGCTACCTTTCTAGGAGTCTCATACTCAGCCATTTCTCTCTTATCTTGAGACAGTTTTATTTGGCAGCACTGGGGGGAATGGGGGGACTCTGAGTAGGCTTCTTGAATATGCGCTCTATAAAGTATCGCAATGAATGAATGAACGAATGAACAAATTAACAAATGAACTAAAGAATGAATGAATGAATAAACGAATGAATGAATGAATGAATGAATAAGTGAACAAACGAACTAAGAATGAATGAATAAATGAATAAACGAACGAACTAAGGAATGAATGAATGAGCAAATGAACAAATGAACAAAAAAATTACAAATGAATGAATAAATGAACAAATGAACCGACGAATGAATGAATGAATAAGTGAAAAAATGAACTAAAAATGAATGAATAAATGAATAAACGAACGAACTAAGGAATGAATAAATGAGCCATTGAACAAATGAACCAACGAATGAATGAATGAATGAATGAATGAATGAATGAATGAATGAATGAATGAATGAATGAGCAAATGAACAAATGGAAAAAAAATTACGAATGAATGAATAAGTGACCAAATGAACTAAAAATTAATGAATAAATGAATAAACGAACGAATGAATGAATAAATGAACCAATGAACAAATGAACCAACGAATGAATGAATGAATGAACAAACGAACAAATGAACTAACGAATGAATGAATAAATGAAAAAAATGAACAAATGAACTTACGAATGAATGAACAAATGAACTAACGAATGAATGAACAAATGAACAAACGAATGAATGAACAAATGAACAAGTGAACAAGTGAACAAATGAATGAATGAATAAATGAACAAATGAACAAGTGAACAAATGAATAAATGAACAAATGAACAAATGAACAAACGAATGAATGAATAAGTGAACAAATGAACAAATGAACTAACGCATGAATGAACAAATGAACAAATGAATGAATGAATGAACAAATGAACGAATGATTGAGCAAATGAATGAACAAATGAACAAATGAACAAAGGAGCGAACGAATGAATGAACAAATGAATTAACGAATGAACGAACAAATGAAAGACGATTTGGCTTCTGGTAATTTTTTTAAGACATGAAGGATCTATCATCTTTGATGTTCGTGAACATAATGTAGCTAAATCCAACAGAAGAGAATTTAAATCTAACAGTCTTGTTTGTGTTAGGAAGTGCAAAAAATGTCCGATTTACCAAATTTGCAAGTTGCATGTTGATATGCAAATATAGTTGCATGACATAGGCCTATTTATTACACATGTTTGATGTTTGTTTTTGCTCTCAGCCCGGTGCCTAGAGGTCACACCACTATGTTTCTTTCTCACTTAAAACTGCCTTATTTAACCGTTGTTGGACTGGCGCTTCTGAGTAGATTACCTTGAGGGTGCTATATATAAAAGGTCAATAATAATAATACAAAACGAGCACTTAATTTTCCAAGCAGGACAAAAAATATGTGAATGGACTATTATGCCAAGTGACGAGGTTCTGCAATAATATAGTTTATATTTAATTTATTTAAACTCGACATTCTGAGAGATTCGAAGAAATTCAAGGGATTCCAATAGAGTCTAAATTAGATGATCAGAGGTCAAATGGTGAAATAATTTTAACTCATTCGCTAGATGTCACCAGAATTTAGGTTTAGGATTTCGGAACTGAATAGTCGTCGTCTTAAATCGCAAGGAAATAATCTATATATATAAAAATGAAACTTTCCAATAGTTTGTGTAAAGTGTTCTCGAAACGTACCGCACAGATTGTTTTGAAAATTTCACAAAACCTTCCATTCCTATCAGAGAGTTTCCAACTTTTTTTTTCTCCGAATAAACGCAATATTTTTCACAAAAAGTGAACTTTGCATTCCGCTCCACCGCCATTTGCAAATTAAAAACCGCACGTTGCCAGATTCACAAACGCCTTGACAGTGACTGCGACCATGCAAAAACGAAACATGAATGAGGTTGCGTCCCATGACGTCATTAGCGATTCGCATAATTATTTTGCGGCCTTCTTGGTTGAGGGAGGAAAGGAGCGGAGGGGGCGGGACGGAGGGGGAGGGGAGGGAGGCGGCGGGGGAGGGGGAGCGGGACGGAGGGGAGGGGAGGGGGAGAGGGAAGGGGAAGGGGAAGGGAGAGGGAGAGGGGGAGGAGGAGGGGCAGAAAGAGGGGGAGGGAGAGGGGAAGAGGAAGGGAGAGGGGAGGGGGAGGGGCAAAGGGGGAGGGGAGGGGGAGGGGAGAGTCTTTTCTGCCACAGCAACGCGTGGCCGGGTACAGCTAGTAATAAATATAATAATAAATATAATAGTAAACGAACAATAATAATGACGATAATGACGACGACGACAATAATAATATTATAATAATTATATGAGTGCTTATTGTGAAATTTGATACATTAAGCATCATTGGTCTAGAATGGCCTTCCTTTAGAATTGCGTCTACACTCTGGTACTCTGTATACACTCAACCATAATCCTTCCTCAACAAACTTAAGACTGTTCTCTTTGTGCGCGCTGTAGTCGGAACGCCTATATACACTGTAAATAGTTTCATTGAAGAGGCGCTATATAAATTTCCGAATGAATTAACGAATGAATTAGCTCTTTGATGTTGGCGTGATTAAAGATTTGTTATGGTGCGCTATTATATATGTTGATGCCTTTTGGAACAGACACATTATCGGGCTGTGTGTACCGACGAAATGTTCACCTGCGGTGTTATAATAAATATATATAATATAATTATTATATATATATATAATATATATAATTCCTGTATATATATATATATGTATAATTTTGTATATAAGAAGCTTCGGTGCTGTGTCTGTATAATGAGTTTCATGTCTCTGTTCTTCTTCGTTTGTTTCAGAACGCCGACTGTGGTGATGCGTGGCGCAGTCTATCTGCGCAGACAGCTGCTGCAGCTGCCGCAGCTGCTGCTTGGGTCTACGAACCATCAATGGTTGGCTATCCATACCCCGCCAGGTACAGAAACATTAGCCAGATAATATACCGATCAACGCAGAATTTATATCTCACCCATAGATACTCTAAAACTATTATAACGTTATGTCTTATTCTCATTTACGCATGTCAATCTATGAAGAATTATATTAATGTTCCATTTGCTGGTCTAAGAATTATATGTGCACGTACAGCTCACAGGTTATTGAGAGTTAATTATAGATCTATAAGATATAATGAATTCCTGATAAATTAAATTAACTTGTCAGCTAATTTCATTAAATGATTTTTAAAAATAAATAAATGACAAATTTAGAGCATTTTTGCTAATTTAGCTTTAAGTCCAATTGCAAATTCAGTTAATCAATAAAAATTCACAGTTTTAAAGTCTAACCCCGATTGACCTAAACATCTATCATACAACCCATACAACCCGTTGCGGTATAATCTCTCAACCTTTTAGCCTATAATAATAACTTTTATCTCTCATGCATGACCCTTAACCTTGACCTTGCCCTGACCTCTGGCCCGTGACCTTTCAGCTACGGAAACCTGGACGTTCGCCGAAAGAACGCCACCCGCGAATCAACGAGCACGTTGAAGGCCTGGCTGTACGAACACATCAAGAACCCGTATCCCACGAAAGGAGAGAAGATCATGCTGGCAATCATCACGAAGATGACCTTGACCCAGGTGTCCACGTGGTTTGCCAACGCCAGAAGGAGGCTGAAGAAGGAAAACAAGATGCAATGGTCACCGCGCAACAGAACTGGCGACGACGACGATGATGACGACGACAAGAACAGCGACAACGACGACGTCATCATCGGAGACCGGACGTCGGAGGAGAGGGAGGAGAGCAGCGGGATGATGATGATGAACGATGATGACGAGGATATCGTCGTCGATGCAGGTATATAGGAAAATAGGTTGCGCTATAAAAATATTCACACTCACCGTTTACATATTTACATACATTATACGTTTGCATACAATAGAGATGAGTGGGAGATTTGCAGACAGACGGATGGATGGATGGATGGATGAATGGATTGAGATGGATGGATGGATGAATGGATGAATGGATGAATGGATGGATTGAGATGGATGGATGGACAGACAGACAGACAGACAGACAGACAGACAGACGGACGGACGGACAGGCGGGCGGGCAGGCAGGCGGGTAGAAAGATAAAAAATATCATCATATGCTCAAAAATATAAATAAAGCCAATTCCATTTTTTAATTATGGGGATGCACGACTGGATGATCTGAAGACACCCAGGCTGCCAGTCAGGCGTGCAGACGGACATACAGACAGACAGATAGACAGACAGACAGACAGACAGACAGATAGACAGACAGATAGACAGGCAGACAGACAGACAGACAGATAGACAGACCGATACAGATTAGGGTACATGTGTATTCATCAGTGGTATTGTGATGAGGTCAGACGGTCCGCGGTCCCTACTATGGAGATGCCAGTGATCCAGCAAATGCCCTGATTCCACCACCAACCATCTCCCACCAGCTGCTGCTGCTGCTGCTGTAGCCTCTCGTCTGTCCCCATCACTCTCCCCCACCCCATCACCCTCCCCCATCCGCCATTGACATCTCAACAATCGTATCGTCTCCTGCTTGACATCCCATCCTCAGCCTCTGTACCTCAAACTAGCCTCACATTAAAGGGTATACACGCCATCCCTCCACCCTCATCTACCCTTCCCTCACCTCCCTTCCCGATACGCTTCAATGAGTCCGCTAAATACTCTGGGTATCCCTTTCCAGGGCACGCCAACACCAGCGTGCCTTAATTCCCTTGATAGCATCTGGCCCCCTAGCGTCCGTAAGAGGGCGGTTCGGGCGGGGCACGAAACCGGAACCGATTTAATTAAAGCCGATTATCGCCCGCCGCAATTTAGAGTGCCATCTCGCGGCCGTTGTCTTCGCGCGCGATTGTCTCGTCTGCTGCGAAACAACTTCCGGCCGTCGACCGACGTTGCCATGACGACCGCCATTGAGCATAGATTCCAAGAGATTACATTATTCAGACCGTTTGGAGCGCCAACAATGGCATAACTGGAACAGACAGATCCTTATATATATATGCTTATTTGAATATATATATATATATATATATATATATATACAATTATACATATATATAAATGCTTATTTTGAATGTATATATATATATAGCACTTACTATATACAATTTTATATGTGATATATATATATATATATATACAAAATTATGTGAGTGAGTGATATAAATATACGTATGCTTTTTGCTATATTTTTGTATGATGCTGATTACATGTTTCCGTAATTGTCTTCTTATCTCCAACGCTGTTTCATTTCATCTTCTTTCAAACGCTGATAATATTGGAAATCTCATTACACGTGTTCGTCACGAACAGAGAACATCGGTTAAGAAAATCACCGGTTGAGATGCATTGCATAGGATAAGAAGCCAAAAGACGAAGATAGCCTACATGCATGATGAGCATTGTGCTTTTGATTGACACCTGCGATATTTATTGCGTATTCTGAGAACTTTTGTCAGATGTATAGGCTATTATAATCAGATATGTTATATGTTGTGTTGTCACTATTGATATCATTTGTTGGTGCTATAGTTTGGATGTCGTTGTTGTAATCGTTATAATTGTTGTTATTGCTGTTGTTGTTGTTGTTGTTGTTGTTGTTGTTATTATTATTATTATTATTATTATTATTATTATTATTATTATTATTATTATTATTATTATTATTATTATTATTATTATTATTATTATTATTATTATTACTATTACTATTATTATTACTATAACTATTTTTTTGCCCTGAGGTACTTCATTCCCCCAGGGACTTATGAACTATTATTAATTGAAGAACTATTACTATTATTATTACTATTGTTATATCATTATCTATCGTATAGTATATTAGTAGCAGCAGCAGTAGCAGCAGCTGCAACTGCAGAAGCAGCAGTAGCAGTGGCAATAATGACAACAACAACAACAACAATAGCAATAAAAATAACAATAATAATAATAATAAATGCCATCATCATCATTATCATCATCGTCATCATCACGAACAATTATTTAATGTCACTAACTAAACTTGTGTTTCACACTGCAGGTAACGAAGACTCCCATCCGGGTAGTTCAGACAGAGGCATTGATGTAGCGCCACATCGCTGCTACACAGCAGCAGACGACGCGACAAGAGCGTCATCAAACCGCCCAGAATGCATCGCTTCTCGACCGGAACAACAGGAAGCAGCAGCACATCGCGGATTCAACATTCGAACGTTCGCAGTCGGCGCTTCCGGCGCAAACGACCTCACTTCCGGTAGTAGTGGATGCAAAGATGGCGGCGTCGGCGTCGGTCGGGACCTTACGTCAACCGGAAGTGCCGTTGAAAAGCCGCGGATCTGGTCGCTGGCGGATGTTGCGACGTCGAGCGTCACTCCCTCTAGCGTCTACCATCGTCAGCGTACGTCACCTTCCGTCTCCGACCAACAACTTCCGGTTAGGACGAACGATCTGCTGAGTCATCATCATCACCATAGATATGACGTCATCCCACAATCCCCCGCGGCCACTTCCGCCGTCGTTCACCACAGCTTCCAGCCGTGGACGAAGCGATTCCTGTCCGCTGGGCCGTCTATAGTGGCCGCCCCTTCCTCCGTTCACCCGTTTGCCCATAAACTTATTCCTGGGTACGTTCCATACCTGGGACTCGGAGGGGCGCAAGGCTTCCGACAAGACCCGTGCGCCGCTGTCAACTGCAACGGCGTCGACGTAGGGGCGAGGTCACATGCGCCGCCAACCACGGCTGCACATGTCGGTGGCGGTGGCGGTGGCGTCGTTGTTGGCGCTCTATCAGCTCTATCATCGCCCACGCCGCATCGAATGGAATTTGCGAAGGTGTTAACAAATGGATTGGTAGCAGGTGAGAAATGTTATCATTGTGAGTTGTAGCAGTGATTGCAAGGTAACATGATCTAAAGAATGTATGAGTGAATGAATGAATGAATGAGTGGGTTCGTGGGTGGGTAGGTGGGTGAGTGAGTGAGTAAGTGAATGAATGAATGAATGAATGGATGAATGAATGAATGAATGAATGAATGAATGAATGAGTGGGTTCGTGGGTGGGTAGGTGGGTGAGTGAGTGAGTAAGTGAATGAATGAATGAATGAATGGATGAATGAATGAATGAATGAATGAATGGATGAATGATGGGAGGAAAGAAGGAAGAGCGAAAGGCCGACGGACGAACGAACGAAGAAAGGAACGAAGGAAACATATACGGCTGCCAAAGAGTGACCCCATGCATGCATGGACCAAGAGGACTGTTACATTGCCGTAACTCTCGACAATGTTATATGGCCTAGTCGGTGTTATGAATATTTAAACCTACTACACTGTAATGAAATCTCACAGCACACAAACCGAGAAATAATGTCGTAAGATTACCATGCACTATTGCACATAACATAACGATATATCAACAACAGTTATACCAATGCAAATGAATAATAGGCCTATAGCTCAAATATATATATTGCCCATTCCTTCATCCGAATTTCTGTCGATGGAAAGACGATGAGACGGTAAGGGAGAGGGCTAGCAATCCGCCATCCGTATATGCCGTGGCCAAGAAAATTAAGTCGTTAAAACTCCTTAATATTATTAATTATACATGCAGATGTCTGTTTCACTGGCGGTCACGGCTCAAAACATAGCAGTGCTGTTTTTCATCTTCACACATTACATTTGTATTTAGATTTGCATTTACTTTTTTCGTTTACACTTACATGTGTTTGTTTTAACATTTTACATCATTGTCTGTATCCGATCTGCACACGTTTTATTTTCCTTTGGGTTCAATAAATATATTTTTTTTAAATTACATGTACATACACTGCATTTTATTTTTGCATCTATGCTTACATTCGCATTATAGCCTACAAATACTACATTTACTTGTATACGTTTACATATACATTTACATGTATAGGCCGCTACATGCACCACATTTCCTTTTTCTTTTATCTTAATATTTTACAGTCATTGTCTGTTTTCTCTCTACTTATTGTGTTTTATTTTCCTTCTGGTGCAATAAAGAATTAAAAAAATTTACAGGTACATGTGCTATATTTATGTACTTTTAGGTCTATGTCTAAATTCACAGGTACATACATGTATGCTACATTTACTTGTAGACCTATGTTTACATTTACATGTAGGCCTACAAGTACTACATTTACTTGTATGCGTTACATCTACATGCATATATATCAGATTTACATTTTCATCTCCGTTTACATTTACGCTTACATTTACGTTTTCATTTACGCTTACATTTACGTTTACATTTTCATTGCAGACGAGAGGACAGTGAATCCTGGCGGGAAGTATTCATCGCTGACAATCGGATACATCAGTCACCCACCTTCCTCCTCCCCTCCATCCTCCTCATCCTCCTCCGCCCCAATCCTCTCCAACTCCTCTTCATCGTCGTCGACCTCCTCTCCTAAATCCTCACCCATCTGCTCCTCGGCCTCCACAACCCCCTCTTCGCCCTCCTCGTGCCATCCTCTCGTACCGCCGATGATGTTACCCTCGACGTCTTCCCAGCCCAGCGATAAAAGGTCAGTGCATCGGGTAATTAATCAGAACGGGTATGCACCAAGATCTATAGACACATTGGAAGAACCTTGGGTATGCACAGTGCCCTGCATGGTTAGGGCTACCATGGAGTGGCTGGGCTGGGCAGTTCGGCTGCCCGCATTGACCAGCGGTCAAGAATAGCTGACCAAAATAGACTCGGACATTTGAAATTAACAGTGAGTGACTGCATGTAACGCTCAGCTTGTAGATATAATGACTTTTGTATAGCACGTTGAACTTAAAAAGTGGGTGTTCAATTAATTACAATATTTCACTCATTTATTTTTAATTAGACTATTAGGTCATGAGATGAAATCATCGTCTATTTTTAGCAACGAAAACGAATAAACCGGAAATGATGAACAAATAAGTAAATAAATAAATAAATAAATAAATAAATGTCTTTCAGTATTTGAACTGAGATAATGAGATTCTCCTATAGAAGCGCGCACTCACCTTGCTTAAAACAAAGTTCGATTGGAATAAAATTGTCAAGAATATAAATCGAATCAAGCAGTAATTTATGTGCTAATTTCTTTTCAACAGGTCATGACATCAATCGTTGAAATCCGAATAACCTAATAACAATGAAATTCCTAATTAATCAGGTGAGAAGAAGTTGTTAATTAAAGAAACTATTTTAGATTCTTCATCACACAACTAAAGTGGTCCGATTAAATTGGAAAAAGAAATAATGGTCATTAGAACAGATCATGTTAGATTATTAATATGTTAAATTAGAATATGTTCTGTGTGTGGGCATCAATGGCGTTATACATACATACAAACATGCATACATACATACATACATACATACATACATACATACATACATACATACATACATACATACATACATACATAAATATTACATACATACATACATACACATACATACATACATACATACATACATACATACATACATACATACATACATACATACATACATACATACATACATACATACATACATACATACATACATACATACATACATACATACATACATACATACATACATATTACATACATACATACACATACATACATACATACATACATACATACATACATACATACATACATACATACATACATACATACATACATACATACATACATACATACATACATACATACGCACGCACGCACGCACGCACGCACGCACGCACGCACGCACGCACGCACACACACACACACACACACACACACACACACACACACACACATACATACATACATACATACATACATACATACATATATACAGGAATACATACATACATACATACATACATACGTATACAATATGCAAACGTGGCCTGAAGATTCTCTGCTTCTAATTTCAGTGATTGTTGGTGAAGACACAAGTTGAGACTTCCTGCATCACGTGACGACCTCTAGCGACAACACAATGCTATTCCTGAAGACGTCATAAATAGTTAGGCTGACGCAGGGCCTACTATCCCCCCCTGTAAGGTGGAAGCAACCCCCCCCCCCCCCGAAATTTTTTGGCCCATGTTGCAAGCGCCGAAGGCGCGAAGCTGCGAGTGCCGAAGGCATGAAGCCCATAGCGACTAGGGGTCTGGGGGAGCGTCGTAAGCTCCCCCAGCGGGGTCTGGGGCGGAGCCCCAGCCACCAACGCATTTTTAGCTCTGTTGACCTCAACTGGAGCTATTTATAAGGCTCTTTTTGCCAGCTATTTATGAACGATAAAATCATGAAAACTTGATTAAAAAATCGTTTTGCAGAGTCGCAGACTACCATGGTATAAGAATGTCAAAATTTTATTGTAAAAGAAATTGGTTTCGTCTTTACTATAATCACAAAGTTAAAAGTTTAGGCCTATAGCCTAACAAGTTTATAGGCATATATACTGTCATGGGTAGGCCTACTGTATAGGAAAACCCTATAGGGCATGTCATATGTTGGGGATTTTACGGGCTCAACCCACCCAAAGTGTGTAATTTCCTAATTTTAAAAACTAAGTTTGTGTATTTTGCAACCATTGCTTAGTGTTGAGTTTGGGGAGAGAGATATGCCCCTCCCCATTATCTAAATATTTTATAATTTTCACGCTGCAATGGTATACGCAGTTTAGACTGTCATTTAACGAAAATGCTCATCATTTCAGTGCTGATTGTTGAGTTACTGTCTAGCTTTCTTATTAGGCTACGAAGCAAGCAGTTGTAGATATTTTCCGATTTTTGTTTTGTGGGCTGACCCGCATTTAATGGGTTAGCCACCCCCCCCCCATTAGTCCCATTGATTTTGCATCCAAGTTGTTTTTCACTTTTTGGGATTTGCACACTGTAATTGTACATTTATAAGCTGTCATCTTCACAAAATTGCTCGTGAATTCAATGCTCAGAAACGTGGTTCAGGATATCATAAAATTATTTATTTTTTAATTTGCACAATATAATGGTAACATTATAAAATTTCTCATTATGGGTTAACAGGGCGTTTAACACTGTTACAGTCTTGTGAAGTCTGGAAGGATCCAGAATTCAGCAAAATATCAACTCTTTTGGTATAGGCTTACCTATCAAATTGCATGAGTAGTCTACTGTAAGTTGCACGATGCTCATCAACATCCATTTTGGGATCCAGACAAATCCAATGGACATTTTCTCAGGAGCACTCTCGTAATTTCCTCTCTGGATTCCACTAGAGCGTTTCAATAGGACAATTCCCCAAACATTGCCCTCAAATGTAGGCTACCCAAGTGTAAGCAATTTGCATTTGTTCTGACTTCAATGGTGCTTTAATGTTAGAGTGTGGAATTTATAAGTCATTTGCTTAACTTGACTTTGAACTTCACTTGTTGAGCAACAAAGCTTTTATTGCTTGATCAATGTTTACTTAAACAGACTAAAAAACCTTTACTAGAAACAAAAGTATTAATTTGCTGTTGCTTCCCTGCCTCATATCACTAAAATTCATTAGTAGTCTATTTAGTAAAATATCGTTCATTTTATTGGAGACCTATATTATAAAACCAATGCAGTGTCAGTAGATATAAAATAGCCTATACTTTAACAGCATTTTCACAGTTAATGTAATATATTATGAGTTGTGAGAGCGAGCGCCAGACAGGTGCAGGGACAAATTTAAGTAAAGCAAAGGTGATACTAAGCTTAAATAAAGATCTACCCTCGAGATGGCGGAAAGAACGTTCATTAGGAATTTACCGTGGGTGTGGGGAGGGGTGGTACAGAGGGAGATGCCGGGGGATGTCCAGAAGGAACTCTCTTATGCCCATCTATCATATCATTAGAGGGGGAATTTCCTTCTGGCACAAGTTGGATCAGGCTACTTACTTCCCCCTCCACTTGGCAGACCCTGATGGGTGCGAATGTGATGGAGGTGGAGGGACAAATTTAAGTGAGTGTTAAGCAAAAGTAAAATTAAATGAAGATTTACCCTGTATTATGACGGAGAGGGTATTGTTCGGGGAATTTACCAAGAGGAAGTCCATGGCAGATGCTAGGGAATACCTGGGGGAAAGTTCAGGAAGAAATAATCTATACTCAACTTTTTGACTAGGGGGGGGAAACTTTTCCCCCCCTAGCCCAAATTGGAAGCAGTCTGATTCCATCCCCCCATGGCGTAGTAGGCCCTGGGCTGACGTCACACTTCCGGTTGCGTTCTGCTCGACTTTAGCGAATAGCTGTCTTTGAATCGCTCTGCTTATTGATATTCACCGATTGACCTGAATGAATATTCAACAGCGCTAATGCTTACCGAGGTCCTCATGAATATGCAGCACATGTAACGATGTCGTCATGTTTATTCAACAAAGTATGCAATGTGAACAGTTATTTTTGATTTCTACTATAGGCCTACTGATATAATTGCCACCACAATCACAGCGCTTACTGCAACTATAGTTAACTAGGCCTACTACACTGCAAACTGCTAATACCACTGCTGCTGCTATAGGTTATGGTCAATGCTATAGCAGATATTATGCTACTTTACTTCTACGACTACTACTACTGCTACTGTTACTGCTATACTACTACTACTACTACTGCTATACTATACTACTATCACTACTACTACCACTAACTACTTCTATTTATATTGTTAGTGGGATATATTATTCACACTATATAAGTATATTTTGAAGTTCAATCTTATGAGTATGCAATGTAATATTAATATTTGATAGCATTTTAAGCTGCCATTGTGAATATTGAACATTTACCCTAAATAGAACAATTATTATTTAAGTCTGAAAATCTTAGGCAGTGATCAAGAGCGTTCAAGATTAGGGCCATGTATGCATGTACGAATATTGATTTAGAACATTTATGCTGTTAATATTTAATTACAATTCGTAACATGTAAATTAAATATTGTAAAGAAAGTAAAACATAACACTGCAATCTGTTAAATCTGTTAAAAATCTTATTTTGTAACACGCTTGCATGCATGGAAACGTGCGATCAACACACCTCTTTTTTCTTTTGTGGTAACTTATTTAACCTCACCTCCAACCAAAGACATCTTGCATTCAATTTGCATAAATGCAAAATTGTATCGTTGGTCACTAGTGAAAATTTTGAATCTTTATACTTCGAAGCTTAATTATGCATTAATTTGTTTTCATAAATGTAATTAATTGAATGCTTTTCTTTTATATAATGCAAGAAAGATTCAAAACTTTCCCGGAACCCTTATTATCTTTCAAAAATATATAGAGAGACACAATTCTATGCATTGCCTATAGAGTCCTGTGTGTAAACGGTATAGACTCTTTGCCCTCCAACTCATTTATGTACACGTACTTACTTACTTGCTTGCTTACTGGGCATAATTGGCAATCCATATCCATGTATTTTGTCATCAATAATAACAAACTTGCTGATGAGAAACAACTTGCGGTGGTATAGATCTATACAAACCGAGGATATATCAGATATACACAGGCAGACACTGACTCAGACAGGCAGACAGACAGGCAGAGAGACAGAAAAGTACACTGACAGATAGGCATTTGACCAAATATAGACACACTAATGTGTGATATTTGCACACAGATGTGGATTACGGACTGCTAACAGGTAAATATATACAGACAGACAGACAGACATACAGACAGACAATCAGACAGACAGACAGACAGACAGACAGACAGACAGATACACAGAAAGACAGACAGACAAACAGAGTGATAGACAAACACATGCTTTTTAAGCCTTTTAGCACCGAAAGAAATTGATTCCACTATAAGTCATTTTTGTTTAAAATACTAGTCTGTATTTGACACATGCAAGCCGAACCCCATGCATTAATGCACTGCCCTCTGCAGTAGAACACATGCAAAGATTTCCTTCCCTTACGCCATCTGCCGATGTCGGATCACATGCAGTTGACAGACATCTGTCATTATCGGCCACGCCCTACTGAATAATTAATCAGGCGTTTGAACGTTGCTAGGAGTCACCCGCATATAATAATAATATCAATCTTTCAAGGGTATAATCTATGCGCTTAGATGTGAGACGCGGTTGGGTGGCTGTAAGCAGGGGCCTAATTAAGCAGGACCGGTGGTATCCTGGTAGATAACAATTATTCTTGTAGACATTGGTGGGGTCGGTTTCCTTTCCAGCGCATGCAGCCTTATCTAATCTAATCTGCTTTAAGAATTACTTCTATTGCGCTTAATCAAATTTATAAGAACCTCTATTGCGCCAACTGAGGAGTAGGCTATAGGCCTACGATATACATAACAGGCATAATTATCATTTGTTGGAGAATATATATACGGACAATGCCGTTTTTCGAGAAAAGAAATTAATAACTTGAAAGATCTGTCTTTTTCTCTCGACTTACCCATGCAGAAACACACACTGTAGCATTTTGTACATACCCCTTTAGCTCATTTCTTTTACTGCAACTTCTTTTTCCATTTTAGTCCTCCATGGTAAATTAAAATCCCCACCCCACCCCTAATCGCATGGCAGTGACCCTTTTAAAGTTGTTTTCCCACTACACAAGATCGTTTTTACAACTGCACAAATTCATTTACAACTGCACATTTTGTGCACAACTGCACGTTAAAATCATTAGTGGTGACCTTCTGCCATCAAGACAATGTGATTTAGTTACATTGGTTACATCGCAAAGGCTATGTCTCGCAAAGGCGAAAAGACATACATTGTCCATGTTCGCTCCGGTGCAATATCCGGTGTCAGCCTTAAGTGTCATTGCTATACATTACATTGGCGAAGCTGCGGTCTACACGTGCCTGGTTATAGGACTTTGGGACGAACCCAATTATGGTCACCTGCACAGTGATACTGCTAATCAGTTTACTGCTGCCCTCTTGGGAGTGGAAGACCGAGCAGACCTCATGGGTCACTGACGACTATACACATTGCAAAATATCACCGACAAATTACGAAGAGACGTGTCATCTGCACGCATGTATGGGCACTTGCTATAGCGCCCCGTCACGATTACTACTCAGAGGCGCACCCGACAACAGCGCGGACACTGAATCGGAGTTTGATGCCGCAGTGCGTGATCAATTTTTGCGAGTGAAGGACTTGCTCAGGGACATGCGACAGCTTGAGATGGATTCGAACCAGCAACTTGCGCCATATCCCATCTTCCACATTCATCCTTCGTAGCTGGCGAAGCTATACGTCCAAGTCGATCAAATATGCCAACATTAGGCTACTACAACCTACGCTTTTGCGGCGGTCGCCCTGGAGATAACGCATCAATGCACATGTGACTTTTACCGGATCTTTTGTTAAGCCCTCAATTGACATGGATGAGTACCGGGTAGTATAATAATTATAGCAGTTACATATGCACCACCATATATGTTATCTAAGACCACAGGGGAAATGAAGCACCTGAGGGCAAAAAATAAGAATACACGAGTTTTGTCAGATTATTTTTTTTACCATGGTGATTATTTTTAGCTTATATGGATTATGCTTACATCGAGTATATATATATATAAAGAATAATAATTATGATTTTAATGGCGATAATAGCCAGAATATTAGTAAGAGTAGTAATGACAATAATAACGATGATATCAATAATGTCAATAATCATGTCATCATAACTCCGCATGTCTTGAATAACAGTTTCTTCCCTTACATTTTATCCGTTCGTTCGTCCGTCCGTCCATCTGTCTGTCTGTCTCTGCTTATGCCCGTCTCTGTCTCTCCCCCGGTCTCACGCCTCGACCTGCGGTTGCTTGGCTCTTCCTGTACATCCCCATAAATATTCCAGCATTCTCGCGCCGTCACCTAATAAAGATCAAACGTTCGGCTGCCATTATTTACCGGACGCCAAGTGTCAACTACGCTCACCCTCCCCCTCCGACCTACCAGCAGCAACCCCATTCCTCCCTTTTCCCTCTTCCCCTGCTCTTCCGTCAATCCGCCCTCCACCCCCAACTTCTCGCCCATAACGCTAATCAGTATTCATCGTTGCGAGGACGCGTTATTTTGGCGTATCCCGGATTTGTTTGCAGTCGCTGCGCGCAGTTGTTCGACGAGTCATTTAACGACGTACAGCAGGGGACCAGATTGCCGCCGAAATGTATAGCAGAGGACCAGATAGCTGGCAGAAACGTCTGCGCAGTCGTCAACCTATCGTCGCCATGTCCAACGCCTGTCGCCGACAGCGGACAATCGCATCTGGTGCGGTACGGTAGTTGAGCTAATGGAGATCTCTTGCCGTTTAAACAGTTAACGAACGTTTGTGGGCAATTTGTAGTTAACATCTACCATTCATGTCATCATTAGGCAGATAGCGTCTCTTGAAGTCCGCAACAGTGCCAGTCCCAAGCCTTTATAAAAAAAGGAGGGGGTCGCAAATGATCTTTGCTATAAAACAGTAACGTTAAACTGAAACGAAACACCTGAGGTTTTACTGGATTAATGCACAAGGCGTTGACCAAAGTGGGCTGCTGAACGCAAAAGCATGTGACGCTGTGTGTGTGTGTGTGTGTGCGCGCGTGTGCGTGTATGTGCGTATGTTTGCGTGTGTGTGTGTGTGTGTGTGTGTGTGTGTGTGCGTGTATGTCAGGAGTGACATCACTCTGAGAGGTTTAGCTTTTGCATCAATTAAACAACAAACGGAAAATGAAACAGATTTCTTGCACTTTTGAAAACTAAATATGAGCATGTTATAGGCCTATTATTATTTTTATTTTATTTTATTTGTCAAATTTTATACCCCGAGTTGTACAGGATCCCTCAGGGATTCCACTAACGCCTGATATAAACCAAATTCTGGAAAGGCCCTACTTATTATTTTATTTATTTATTATTACTATTATTATTATAATTTTATATTCTTATTGCTTGTCCCAGGTATTTAGGATCCTATAGGATCCCTCCAGGACTTCATTACTAACTATTGGTTAAAAAACCTAGTCCAGAATCAGAGTGGTCCAGAATGACCCTACTCATCGTTGTCTTGATTATCGAAAGTGTCTCGGAATGCGATGGATCTAAACGTTGTATAGTGTATTACTATATCGTTAAAGAAATACGCTGGTAAAGGAAAGATGTTTATTTTTTGCCGGAGGTATATATTTGATCCCTCAGGCAGGGACTTACACGATTATCTATATAAATAAAAATGTAAAAAAGTTTGTATCTAATGATTCTAATCAAGGATCTCGGAAAGTTGTTCACCGATTCCTTTCAAAATTTACCAAAATGTTCCGCTCGAATACGATCGGGTTTGTAAATGCCTTTTTGGAAAAAGCAAAATCTTTTTGACAGAGAAAAAACAACTTTGCATTGGATTCGAGCGATTTCGATTTCAATTTTCACGCAACGTGCATTCCAATGCGGTCGCGTTTTTATGGCGCATATGCAGGCGTCTTTTTTATAGCACATATACATATGTAGCTGTCGGTTGTACAAAATCAAGGATCTCGGACATTTCTTCACCGATTGAATTTAAATTTTCACACAACGGAGCGGCAGGGTTTTTGTATATATGCTTTTTTGGAAAAAGCACAATCTTTTCGCACAACTTTGCATTCGATTACAACGATTTCGATTTCAATTTTCACACAACGTTGCATTCGCGAATGCGGACGT
>OX243817.1:10582566-10592566 GCA_945859605.1 Lumbricus rubellus | reverse complement strand
CGAGAGAGAAGAGCGTGTTAGTGGACGTTCCGTTGACAACACGGCAGATTAGGGCCAGCCATAAATTACGGTTTTGCCGCCATCCGAACAACGGCGACCGAAGACGTATACAGTGTCTGGTAAGGTGCATAGGGGAGAGTGGGGTGAGGGGAAGACGGGACAATGTGACTGTGACCACGCAAAAGAACTCTGATTCAATTAAGCTGATTGATCGTCGATGGTCTTATAGCAAAGACATGCGCGTCGTCGGTCGCCGCCATTGGCAGACGGCTTGTCTACCGCGTTTGTTTTGGATGTATATACGACCGAGTCTTCACGGTTTCGTGATCTTTGTTTTATTTCTTGTTTCGTGTTCTTCGTTATCTTGTTACATGTGTTGTCTTCGTCGCTGCTTCCTGTTGTTGTTGGTGTCGTGTTCGACGTCGTCTTGTTCCGCGTTCTCTTGTCGCAATGTCGAATGTCTTGTCCTATTATTGTTATTGCCACCTTTGTTCTATTGCTTCGTTTTGTTGTATCTTTTGCATACGTCATTAACGGCCTGTTTAGTCAATTTCTCTGCTTTCTTTTGAATTGTTTGGATACTGAGCTCCTTCTTCTGTAATTATGATGTAATGTATGTATCAGGCTTACTGTATAGTCCATTTTTGAGTATGAGAATTGTTTAAGTTAAAAGATAAGAGAGTGACCATGCAGTGGTTGATTTATGTGGAGTTGCATGCATGGGTGTGCAATGAAGATTTAAATTTATACTATGGGGTTCTAAGGACGGCTAGGAGTGGGTTGAGCCCCTTTATCCTCCCGGCAATTCTCACCCTGCATTCTATGCCATCACAAGATATACTGCAAGTTTCCGTGCTTCAATAGGCGACGCCAGTGTGAGAATTGTTGAAAAATAACTGGGACTGGAAGTTGGACTATGGTCCACTTGGAAGTTGGAACTGGGGTGTGAAAAACAGACTTCGCTATGGGGCTGTAATAAAGACTGAGATTGACCCCCTGCCTCCTCCCAATCCCTAACCCACAATTCTCATCGTGCATGGAGGAATTTCTCTCTGATCGTTTGTGTCATGTTAATGCGTCGCTATAATACTAGGCCTATTCAATAATTCCATCATTTTAATTTTCCATGTCTTGACTCTGATAATGGCCTCCATGATTTGTATATTTATCTATTCATTTGATCTTTCTATTTCTTAACCAAAATATTTCTTTAGTCGCTGCAACAAAAATCCCAAATCCCTGCGCTACATAAATTCAAATAACACCGCATTACCCAGCATTCCTTGCGATTAAGTGTTTCCAGTGTGTTCGTTGACTAAGTGTCCAATCTTTTAGGATCTTCACTCCAACTGGTAATTAATTCATGCAAATTTATGCAGAATAATTAAATTTAAACCGATGCACAAGGCTCTGAAATATA
This sequence comes from Lumbricus rubellus, assembly GCA_945859605.1. Classification (NCBI taxonomy): domain Eukaryota; kingdom Metazoa; phylum Annelida; class Clitellata; order Crassiclitellata; family Lumbricidae; genus Lumbricus; species Lumbricus rubellus. The sequence continues at coordinate 10,591,146 of OX243817.1, read as the reverse complement.
TACGGTTTTCAGAAAACATCTTAAACGACGCTAGAAAGAAGACTTTGTTTCGAAGATCTATAGGAAATTCAAAGATTGGCTTTCGCGATAAAATGTCGTCAACCGCGGACCACAGATTGAATTGAGTCCATGCATGGTCATGGAAGATGCGATGGTGGCGACACCTTGATGTGGCAAGACTGCTTTAATCGATGTATACGGCGCCATCTACGGTCGTTAATGTCGCATTTACCGGAAGTTGATTTGTCTCTTGCTGTAAATACACCCGGCGAACGAGACCGGAAACGCGATTAGCGTCGTTCCCTCGAGATCTCGCTTGTTCTCTGAGAAATAGGTTCTATCTATAGCTCCTCCCTTCGTATATACACATAGATGACTAGTCTTGAGAAACCTCATTTCAAGCGACTCACGACTCGCTATAGTGCCGTGACCATTTGGTGCATGATGCTTCAAGCGAAACTGAGTGCTTCACTTGGCTAGATTAGATTAGATTAGGTTATATTAGATTTAGGCTAGATTAGATTAGGTTAGATTAGATTAGATTAGATCAAACTAGATGAGAGCAAGCAAGATAAGACTTATTAGATTAGATTAAACCAGATTGTATTCCATTAAATTGGATTTGTGCAAGATCATATACAAGATTTGATAGATTGTCTTGGATTAAATAAATTTGTTATATGCCTACATTGTATTACATTACCCATATAAATAAAAATGTAACTGCACTTCCATTGTTATCGGTGATCTCGGAAAGGTCTTGACCGATTGTTTTGAAAAATTTAGCAAAACGTTCCATTCGAATACGACCGTGTTGTAAGATGCATTTTCGGGGAAAACTTTTCCCGGTGCAATTCAAGTATTATATAAGTTCTTCATGCTTCGTATACGATAAAACAGCAATAAAACTTAACGTCTAAAATGATATTATCAGGCATGTAGCGCAAAGGCAAAGACAGTGGCTAAATTATTCTTTATTAAAAACTAGCTGTACCCGGCCACGCGTTGCTGTGGCAGAAAAGACCTCCCCTCACCCTTCCCTCTCTTCTCCCTCCCTCCCCTCCCTCTTTGTTCCGCTCCCTCTTCCTTCTTTCCTTCCTCACACCGTTCCTTTCCGACCGCGACACATGCGCTATCGCAATTTTTGGGCCACTTTTGGGCAACCCTGATCGAATCTTCCAGCAAGTTGGTCATCTCGCGACTTTTGGGCGACTTTACAACGTGATTCCGGGACAACGCGTTTCGGAAATCTGGCAACCCTGCGGCTCTGTTGAATTTGCAAATGGCGATCGAGCGGAATGCAAACTTCACTTTTTGTGAAAATTATTGCGTTTTTTCGGATAAAAAGCAAAATGGACACTGTCCTATTGGAATGGAAAGTTTTGTTAAATTTCAAAACAATCTGTGAGTAACTTTTCGAGAACACGGGGAACAAACTATTGGAAAGTTTCATTTTTATTTATATACATGTAGATATACAATACATGTAGGCTATAGGATTGTGGTACACATTCATTCATTCACTCATTCATTCATTCATTCATTCATTCATTCATTCATTCATTCATTCATTCATTCATTCATTCATTCATTCATTCATTCATTCATTAGATGCATTTATATAGCGCCTCTTCAAGGGGCATGCAACTGCTTCTTATGACATTCAGCATCCGCCTGATTGCGAGTGAATCGATTCATCCATGAATCTCATCGAATTCCTTGCAAATAATAATTCCTCCTATTATATTCCTCCGTCGCTTCCTCCAACTATCCATCCATCCGTCCATTCATTCACCCATCTGCTGATAAGCGACGATAGTGGCAGTCTATTTGTAGCTTATGCGTCGACAGACCGCTCCATCCTCGGTCCCAGGAAAGAAGGGACGGTCGGGCGGACGGACGGTCCCCCTCCTGCAGACCCCGCCACCGCCACCACCCGCCGCCGCAGCGTCCGGCTTATTAGCCGCGGGCAGCGTCCCCTGCGGCGGGGCCGCGCACACGGGATAATGTCCGATGTTTACATAACAACAGGGATAAGGGACGTTGACGTATGGCATGCAGCAGCTCTAAAGCCCGTCCAGCGGATGCGCAATCACGTTCTCCGGAGCGAGCCTGGCAAGGAGTTGCTGCAGGGTCCGCGAGCGATTATCGGCGGAAGAAGACTGAGGGGGTAGTGCACGGAGGCGGTGGAGGGACCCCTTCCCTATATCCCTCTCCCACATTAAATAACCCGATCTACGGAATGTCGGAGAAAGCCGTTTAATTTGTGTAATGACAAGCGATACAAAGTTGATACGGGCGTCCATCGGTGCGTGAGCGTTCGATACAGCGGCGGCTTCGACGGCGGTCATCCGCTGATCGATTCGTCGGCGGGTAGAGGGAGCGCCCGCCGCCGCCTCAGCCGCCGCCGATGCCGGGGAAGAAGATGGTCGTTTGACGAAGTCACGGTCTTCTTTTCGTTGCCCATCGGATAGGGTATCGCTCAAGGCACGCCCGATTAGCGCCGCAGATGCGCCCCGTTCAGTCGGCCGTGTGTGGGACTTGATGCCCGCGCGGCCGCGAGGTAAGGCTGGATGCACGGAGGAGGGGGCGGTTGGGTGGGTTGATGGTGGGTGGGGGGATGGATGGGGAATGTGGCGCTTCTCGATTTGTTACGGCTGGATCGGGCGTGTTGGGTGCCTCTGTTCAGAGAAAGAAGACGAGAGAGAGACAGACAGATAGACAGGAACAGAGCCAGACAGAGATAGACAGAGACAGACAGACAGATACAGAGACAGATACAGAGACAGATAGACATACAGAGACAGACAGAGATAGACAGACAGACACACAGACAGACACGCAGGCAGGTAGGCAGACAGACAGGCAGATAGACAGACAGAAGGCTATAGAGACAGAGAGAGACAGAGACAGACACACAGGCAGCGGCAGAGGCAGAGACAGACACACAGGCAGAGGCAGAGGCAGAGACAGAGCCATGCAAAGAAAGCGTGTCTTTGAAAGTTGGTGACGAAAGGCACGTCGAACACGCATGCAGATATATTCAGATGACATGTGGTTCAGAATGAACATACATAAAGACGGAAGAAGACAAAGAAGATGGCACATAAAAGACAATGAAAATGCGCCAATAGCTTCAGCTGTATAAATGACATGTCGGTCTGTGCATGAACAGCCGAATTGTTCGCGTCCGTTCGGCATAAAAAATTTATGTATATCTATAGATTCTCCATTAAAGTTCAACAGCGCGGTGAACCGATTTTACATGGGTTCTTCTCTATAAATACAAGAGAACGGTCACAGAGGTTATCGAATTTCGGGTTCTCCGCTAAATATTGCCGTGATGGTGAAATCTTTCGTGAAAAAGATGCAGCGGGTTTCTCCATATAAAAGATACTATTTCCTGGAATTTGGTCTCACAACTCGGTACATAATTATTAGAACCTTAAAGAGCGTATACCATCATCATCATGTTGTGCCCTAGTAGTATATATAATAGTTGCAGTTTAACGTCACTGTGTGGTAACAAAGACCATTAGCGACCCCCTCCTCCTTTAATACTAATTGCAAATTCATATAGCGCCACATGCCTCAAGCCATTAAAATAGAAACGCATCAAATTCGCTCCCGACAAGACACAATAAAATCCCAATCGAGCAAAACGGTCCTAAACATAGTTTTTTTTTTGAAAGAAGACAGGCATGCATGCACCTATAGGCTACCCGAATCACTTTGCGAAGGGACTGAAATGTGTATCGTATCTAATGCATGGTTAACTCGATCATCTTGGTTTAATATTAGAGCTGCAGGGCTGTTTTTAAGAAACTTTTAGAACTGCACAACTCCTTCTTTTCCATCCAATCCTCCGCACTGTAACAATTCACGGCCGTATGAATGGATATGCCACTAATTCTTGAATGGCAATTACCGTATCTGACCAGTTACTTTCTATCCTAGACCAGTTACTGTCAGTCCCCGTAAAGATCGACTATCTCCATTGAATTTCCATTGCGACCTGTGATTACGGTCAACTGACCGTAGACCGGATGTAAATAGGGCTGCCACCTAGTGAACGCTGTTTAAACAGCAACAAATGTGACACGCCGCCTGTGGAGCTGTACAAAAACTAGTATACCTTCCAGAAGCGATTGTGATGAGGATGATGATGATGAGGATGACGAGGATGATGATGATGAGGAGAAGGAGGAGGCGATTGATAATTAACATGATTAGGATGATGATTGATGAGTATGATGAGGCTGAGGACGTTGAGGACGATGAGGACGATGACTATAATGAGGATGATGAGGATGAGGACGATGAGGATGATGAGGATGAGGATGATGAGGACGATGAGGACAATGAGGACGATGACGATGATGCGGATGATGAGGATGAGGACGATGAGGATGATAAGGATGATGATGAGGAAGAGGATGAGTATGAAGATGATGAGGACGATGAGGACTATGAGGATGAGGATGATGAGGACGATGAGGACGATAAAAGATGAGGATGAGGAGGATGAGGATGACGATAACGATGAGGATGAGGATGATGAGAATGAGGATGAGGACTATGAGGATGAAAATTATGAGGACGACGAGGACGATAAGGATGATGAGGACGATAAGGACGATGAGGACGATGAGGATGAGGATGATGGGGATGATCAGGACGATGAGGATGCGGATAATGAGTATGGGGATGCGGACGATGAGGACGATGAGGATGATGAAGATAAGGACGATGAGGATGATGACGATGATGATGATGAGGATGATGAGGATGATGAGTATGAAGATGATGAGGACGATGAGGACTATGAGGATGAGGATGATGAGGACAATGAGGACGATAAAAGATGAGGATGAGGATGATGAGTATGAGGATGACGATGAGGATGAGGATGATGAGTATGAGGATGAGGACTATGAGGATGAGGATGATGAGGACGACGAGGACGATAAGGATGATGAGGACGATAAGGACGATAAGGACGATGAGGATGAGGATGATGGGGATGATCAGGACGATGAGGATGCGGATAATGAGTATGGGGATGCGGACGATGAGGACGATGAGGATGATGAGGATGATGACGATGACGATGACGATAATGAGGATGATGAGGATGAGGACGATGAGGATGAGGATGATGAGGACAATGAGGACGATGACGATGATGCGGATGATGAGGATGAGGACGATGAGGATGATAAGGATGATGATGAGGAAGAGGATGAGTATGAAGATGATGAGGACTATGAGGATGAGGATGATGAGGATGACGATGAGGATGAGGATGATGAGAATGAGGATGAGGACTATGAGGATGAGGATGATGAGGACGACGAGGACGATAAGGATGATGAGGACGATAAGGACGATGAGGACGATGAGGATGAGGATGATGGGGATGATGAGGACGATGAGGATGATGAGGATGACGATGAGGATGAGGATGATGAGAATGAGGATGATGAGGATGATGAGGATGAGGATGACGATGAGGACGATGAAGACGATAAGGATAATGAGGACAATGAGGACAATGAGGACGAAGAGGTTGAGGATGATGAGGACAATGAGGAGAATGAGGATGATGAGTATGAGGACGATGAGGACGATGTGGACGATGAGGACGATGAGGATGAGGATGATAAGGACGAGATGAGGAGAATGAGGACGATGAGGATGTTGATGATGAGGACGATGAGGATGATGAGGATGATGATGAGGAGGACGATGAGGATGAAGAGGACTATGAGGACAATGAGGTCGATGAGGACGATGAGAACGATGAGCATGAGGATGATGAGGACGATAAGGACGATGAGGATGAGGATGATGAGGTTGAGGCTGAGGCTGAGGACAATGAGGATGATGAAAATGATGAGGATGATGATGAGGATGATGATCATCATGATCATCATGATCATGATGAAGTAGTCGACGACGCCGATGAGAAAGTCGACGAAGTTGCAATAGAAGTAGTCGTGGTGATTGTAGTAGTAAAAAGTGGCAGTTGTAGTTGTAGTTGCAGTGGCAGTGGCTGTTCCTGTATTGGTGATGGTCGTGGTGTTGTTGTCATGCTCTCTGTGTCTGTTTTCTTGCCAGCCTCCTCTCCACCTTACCTTCCATCTTTATTTTGTTATCGCTCCTTACTTTACATACATGTATGTCTATGCCTATACCTGTGTGTTCCTCTCTCTGTCTTATGGGTGGGTCTGCTTGTTAGTCTAATAATCTAATTAAACCGTTCTGCATCATGGCCTTCACGACCAGGCTATAAGCCTATAACCGTTCACTGCCGCTCGTCACACGTCACTCTCCGTCTACTGGACTCCACCAGAGTTGCCTCTCGGCCGGGCGTCTGGTCGGCGTGGGGGGGGGTTAATTAATAATATCGGCGTTGAAACCCGGTCTGTGTGGGTTGAATGCGATCCCCCCTTCCCTTCCCTTCCCTTTCATTCTTCCTCAATAAACCGCCGTCTCTAGTGTTTATGAATGTACATCTCGTAATGCTAGGCCCTAACTGTTATCCGACTTTGTGCCAAGTTCTAAGGGCGCCTTTTCCATAAAAGAGGGCGCCATTTAAACAATATGCTAGTTTATTTTAATATTTTTTTAAACTTATGCCATTCTCCACAAAATTGAATATTATCCAGCCTTCAGTGTAGGCTACTAATAAAGAAATTAGAATAAATTACTCAGTTGAGCGTACAAGGCCGTAGTTAGGGGGATGTTTTAATTGGGTGTTTGAACACCCCCGAAATGAAATAATGTAAAAATGAAATAATTAGGCCTATGCATTTGCTAGCCCATGACAGTGTGTAATGTAGGCCTAATTTTGAGCAGAAAATAGTCGAAAACCGCGGAAAATAATGTTTTGGACGTCAGAAAATTCGACGACTAAAAAAAGTCATCAGAAAACTTCGCCCAAAAAAGTCGACCGCAGCGTGTACGCGCACCTCAAAATTCACGGTCAAGAAAATAAAATCCTGCATGGTTACGGCCTTGTGAGCGTAAACCGGCTCTGGCTAATTCATCTTTAGATTCTGACATGGGATGAACAATTGAGTGATAATCTAAGGGTGCCAAATGCAGGCCTATGCCTGGGGCGCCAAATGTATGTCTTGCCTAGGGCGCCATTTGGGCTAAGGCCGGCCCTGCTCATTATCATAGCAATAGGCACCACTTTCTTATTTGGAGGGGTTCCAGTTTCCTTTGCACACTGGCAGCTTCTATTGCAATGGGCCCCATGTCTATCTAATGCCGTGGTTTTCAACCTTTTTCTTGTGGCGGAACCTTTCCAAATCACGAATTCGCTCGCGGAACCCTTCGCGTTTCACTCGTCCAGTATTTCAAGAAATAGGCCTACATACTACATAGCCTTGTAACAGTAGGCTACTTAGTAATTAAATTTTGTTAAATTGTGTAATATGTAGTAAACTATGTAATAGTTGTTTGCACTCTGGTGTTCCACATCACAAATACTTGCTTTAGGCCTAGAATAATTCTAAAAGCGTAGGCTATTATTATAGGTCCAGTGCGCAAGCACTGCCAGAGAACAACTGCAAGTCTGCAACTGCATTTCTGCTCTATTTCGCCAACAAATGTCCATCCATCTGACAGATGGATAGAATATTTAAAAATGAAAATAGGCTACGTTCTATTCTGGATTAATGTTAAGGACAAGGTGTAATGAAGCATTTTTTCAAGTTGAATGCGAATTTGTGCCTGACTTAAGTCCTGGACGCATCGTAGAGAGAGAGAGAGACAAGTAGGCAGACGCATAATGATTCATATTCAAAATAAAAGAATCGTTTCAGGCTCAACCGTCATGGCGGGTGTTCAGTGGCGGCGCTGGGGGGGCAGGAGGGGGCTAAGCCCCCCTAAACGTGGCTCAGCCCCCCCCCCCAAATCAAAAAGCTGAAAATGTCTAAAACGGCTTACTTCGTAATAAGGAAACTAGACAATGACCAACGGCAACGATATCATTTATATTAATATCCTAGTGTAGAACTGTAGATGCTTATGCCATTGGCGGCACCAGGGAGGGGTTGGGGGGGGGGCTAAGTCCCTAAATATGACTCAGCCTCATCCCAAAGCAAAAAGCAATGAATGTCCATGTATGGGCTTAAAAGTTATTATTATTATCTTATTTTTCGGACCTCAACTGCGGCGGACGGTCATATATCGACTCACATGTGAGACATCAATTGCGACTGAGCTCGACGCCCCGACATCGACTCTCTCTGCCACTCAATATTAGCAATTTAGCATGCACACAGTCATCTTATTTATACCCTAATGGAGCTGCAGGGAACAGAGGGCCGGAAGGTTCGAGGTTCGAATCCACCCTCAACCGCGTAGGGACCTTGGGCAAGTCCTTCACTCACAATTGCTCAGCGCTTCGGCGTGAAACTCCGATGCAGTGTCCGCTCTGCATTCGGGAGCGCCTCTGAGTAGAGAGAGCTTGAGGGGGCCCTTAAACAGGTGCACATACAAACAAACAATATAATGCAACAATGATACTAGTTTGTACACGGGTGATTATATAAATGTATATATAAA
>OX243817.1:10545066-10577566 GCA_945859605.1 Lumbricus rubellus | reverse complement strand
TTGGCAGGCAAACTATTCAGAACTACTTTTAACTTGTTGCTGCTAGTGATGATGGCGACGAATATGATGATGATGATGATGATGATGCTGATGCTGATGATGATAATGCCATTCACTGTACTTCGCATTCTTTCTGGTGGCAGCCAGCTCAGCCGCCGCTCCAGCTGCGCCCGATGTTGAGCTAAGGTAAGATGGAGCCACGGTGTCCGTCACTGTGACATCCCAAACGAGACTACGGCCTCCGCTCCATGGAATTAGAGTCATCCCATCGGGACGCTTTCCGTCCGACCTCAGCAAACTGGATGGCTCTTTAATGTTGGGGACGCCGGCACGAGTCAGACTGTGACTAATCAAGTCGTTCAGGACGGCGTGTCTGGCGATCCTGCCCGGACCGAGACAACAGGACAGGCCGTGGGAACCATCCGCTGTAACCACCGCCCCACAAGGACATGCGTGTGGCTCCCATAAACCCACTCCAAGGCGGAGGCTTACAGCTATCCTCACCGCTTCGTCGTCCAGCCTCAAACCACACGCCGAAATTGGCAGCGCAAACAACCAGTCGCCGCTGTGAGGCGCAGCGACAGCTTTAATGCGTGAAATTATTATTATTATTATTATTATTATTATTATTATTATTATTATTATTATTATTATTATTATTAATATTATTACTATTATTATTATTATTATTTATTCTCCAACAAACAACATCAGATACAGTCATGAAGCACGATAAACAAGAGAAGCGGTAGTCATTGTTCTAAATGATGATAAAAGTGCCGTTAGCCTAATAGATCTTCTCTGGATCTGGCTATTATTATTATTTTTATTTTATTTTTTTTTATTACCCGAGGTATCTATAATCCCTCAGGTGTCAGATATTAATAAGAAATTTAAACTCTGGAGTGGCCATCCATGTCAAGATCAGGAAGAACAAAAGTGCTAATTATTATTATTATTATTATTATTATTTTTTTTTTTTTATTTTTATTATTTTTTATTATTTTTTTATTATTATTATTATTGACCACTCAGCTTTGTGATCTTATTGAATTAATTTAATGTTTTTTGTAGGAACGTTTTCGAGGAATCTACACGAATCTGACCGTATCCATCGTAATTGTGAGATCAAAACTCAGAGTACGTTTGAGGACATGCCTAATTTCCCTCAAAGTTAAAACTATTTTATGAAATCACTATTCTGAATTATTAATTTAAAGAAAAAGTGTGCAATTTAACATCTGCTGCCGAAAAACTATCGCATTATATCCTAACTTGAATAAACTTAATAAGAGGGATTAGAAACATCATAATGGTAACTCTAACTTGCTCTGTTTGTGATCGCATATTTTCTTCTGCATTGGTGTGGTTGACTCATTGTAGATCCCATTCTAATATCAGTAATGTCTCCTTCAAATGTGGCTTTCGAGAATGTCCTAGTGTTCTAGTCACTTACGATGCTCTGCGAGTTCATACAATACGCCATCATAACAAAAAGAGAAGGAAAACATTAGACGGCAATGCTGCGAAATTGACTTGTGTGCTGCCGCTGTGTGGAATTTCTTCAAGAAGTGCTCAAGACCACTTGTCTCACTTGAGAGACCACATTAGTAAAGGAGAGTCAATTCAATGTCCCTTTACAAACTGTCCAAAAGAATTTAGAAACAAATCGTCTTTTTCATCGCACTTATCTCGACATCACAGAAACAGAGAACTTTCTTTTTTTTACCGATAATCCCGTTACTTTGGAAAGTAATGGGCTACGACAAGACAGAGAAACGCTGAGTGATGATGATGGCGTAAGCGTAAATGTAAATGCCACAGATACTGCTGTCCATCTTGATAATAACGAGTCGAGTTTTGTTAACAGTGCTGGTTTGTTTCTGTTGAAACTTCAAGCCAAATATCTGTTGTCAGAATGTAAAATTCAAAATATTGTAAATGATTTTCTAGACATCCACAGTATTAGCCAGAAATGCGTGGAGTCCAGAATAATGACAAAGGCACGCGCGTATGGGCTGTCAGATGATCAAGCAAAAGAATTTGCCAATGAATTTGACAGAGATCTCCTTAAAGGCCAAGTTTTGGTGGGAAGTATTCTCTTGGTAAACTGGCGTGGCCTATAGAGACCGGCTTGTCAATCAGCTTCAAGCGCACCTGCATGAGAGCACTGACCACTGCTATAGCCTATCTAAACCAGGTTGAGGAATTGTCTCTAGACTTCCCTGAGAGGGGTACCTTATGCAGATTAGCTTGGCGTATACTGCCGTGTGTGTGTGCGTGTGTGTGTGTGTGCAGTTGTGCACCACTGATGCCACTGACCAGAACTTTGCAGGTCAGCTAAGCTGTTGGACGGTTTGTCTAGAGGCCCTAGACCATGCCCCCAGGGACTAGCCATCAATACCAACGGCCATACCTGTATACAGCAGTGGAATGATCTTGATACCTGTCAGCCAGACTTCAGTGCTTGTGTGTGCTCATTTCCATACCAATGGACACAGACAGAGACATGTAAACACAGGCCGTATACGCGAAGGTAAAGACAGAACCATCAAGATCATTCAAAGAACCTTGGCTGACCATCAAGCCCTTCGATATTCTGCTGGAGGGAGGAGAGGGAGGGGTGGAATTATTTGTTCCTCTCGGCCTGCTCCTCTGCTTTTCAATTGTTGAGTCTTCAATTAGAGATTAGTCTCCTGCCAACAGCTAGCAATACCAAGGCCAGGTTGTATTGCATCACTTTAGACTCTTTCCCTTCTCAGTTCCTGTAGGCCTATAAAACTCTAGCTGTACACCAATTTCGCAGACTTGCTGCATGGAGTCATATGCAGATTAGCCTGGCCGTGTATAGTGTATAGTATACCCAAGACCTCCTTTCCACTGACTTGGCGGCAGAATCTTGACCCGTGTATACCAATAATATTCACATATATCTAGGCTATACAGTATACACACATACACGCGCATATACATGGTGTCCCAATTGAACTTATGCCCATTTTGTTTTGGCGATATACTTGTCAATTCTAAATGAAACTCTATAAAATTTCAGATATTGTAAGAGGAATAAATTATCAATGTTTCCTGAAAATTTTATCCAATTCTACAAAGAGAGTCTGAAGTTATGCACGTTCAAATTTAGGCAACGAAAATTGTAAGTTTCCACCATGTAAAAGATAAAATAGTGCATGTTTGCGCTGTTCTTCAAAGCTGATGTTCAAAATGTCCTTCATTAGCTCGAATGCATGGTCTAAGGCGCTTTCGCCATTCATTGATTGCATTGTCAACAAACCGTTGATCAAAACGATTCCATTCTTCCACATTTCGCTGTTTGAAGTGATCACTGGACAACGTCACGTATGCGAGTTTCATAAGGCTGCGATGGGCCAGTTTCTGTTAGGAAATTTCTTAGAAACCTTTGGCACCGTAATGTTTTTCTTCTATTAATTTAAAAAAAACTCTAATCATCTTTGCTGAAAACCATTTTTATTTTTGTCCCCTAACATGGAAATGACGGAAATATGACGGAAATATTTATTAATTTAGAAAGTAAGGCGTGCAGTTGCAAGCAATAAAGGGTATCAGTTCAATTGGGACACCGTGTATATATACATTCATTCATTCATTTGAACATTTATATAGCACTCATTCAAAAAAAACTACTCAGAGGCGCTATGTATGTATATATATACACATATATACATATATTTACATACACACATAATGTCGCCCATTGCCATTGATTTGCCTTACAATGAACTGGTATATACTATATATATATATATATATATATATATATATATATATATATGAGGTAGGCCTATCTCAAATGGTCAGTCTTGTAAGCCAAAAGTATAGCCATACAGAATGCATATCTGCCATGTGATATCACAATGCCCTTATGCTAATGCACTCTGGAAATGCTCTTTCACAATTCATTCAAGCATTCTTTCTTTGGTGTTAGAAGCTGCTCGTTGCCAGAGTCTGAGATTTGCAATGAACACTGAAATGGTTTGAATGGTGGGGACTAGCGGTGCCAAGCTGATGTTGAAATCCTTAGACATTATAGATTGTAGAATAACGAAGCTTATAACACAATATACAACTTATACTAAAACAATTTACAGTTGACCTAGATTATTCCCCTCGGGAACGATTCCGGGCGAAGCAATGGCAATGGGTGATAGACAGACACACACACACACACACACACACACACACACACACACACACACACACACACACACACACACACACACACACACACACACACACACACACACACACACACATATATATATATATATATTATATGCGCACGTACAAGTGCACATATAATGTGAATATAGGCCTATTGGTATACACTGGTCAAGATTCTGCCACCAAGTCAGTGGAAAGTAGGTCTTGGGTATACACTATACACGGCCAGGCTAATCTGCCCGGCCGTGTATAGCTGACTCCATGCAGCAAGTCTGCGAAATTGGTGTACAGTCGACCTAGATCAACCCCTGGGGACATACATGTAGCATCGGTCATCCCTGTCGGCCAAACTTGAAGAAGACGCTGCCAGACGGTCATTGGTTCTATTAGCCATCCAATCATAGCATTCTACCCAGAGAATATGACCCATCGCGCTTGGCCTTTAAAGCAACATTTACAGAAGGCACTTTGAGGACCAATTTTACCAGACTAAAATATTTCAAAAATACGTTTCATTATGTCAGCCCTGTAGATATGTACATTGGACACAATAATTGCCAGCAGTTGAGATATTACCAATACGTGCCTCTTCAGCAGAGCTTACAAAACTTGTTCACATTCAAATCCATTAAAGAGCAGTATTTACAAAGGCAATTATCAGTAATTTCTGATATCTTGGAAGATGTTACAGATGGATCTGTGTTCAAAGACAATGCATTTTATGTAGATAACCCAACAGCTTTAAAACTAATTTTGTATCAAGAATCATTTGAGGTGGTTAATCCATTAGGATCGGCAAAATCAAAACATAAATTGCTAGCAGTTTATTACACCTTGGCTGATATAATGCCACAAAACAGATCGAACATTGATCACATTCAGCTGATTTTATTGTGTACAGAAAAAGATTTGAAACTATTTGGACAAGAAAAAATATTCAAGAAATTAGTTGAAGATTTAATGCAATTAGAAACTGCTGGCATTGAAATTGGTGGACAACTTGTTAAGGGAAGCGTTGTTTCCCTAACTGGTGATAATTTGGGGTCGCACATGATAGGAGGATTTACAGAAAATTTTAGCAGCACTGCTTACTTTTGTAGATTTTGCCTGATTGAGAGAAAGCAGTTTGTCAATGGCCCTGCATATAAAACTGGAGCACCAAGAAATACGACCAATTATGACTCGGATGCTCTGAAGTCCGATCTTGGCCTATTTGAATCTCGAGGGATTAAGTTTGCCTCCTTATTCAATAAATTAACAAATTTCCATGTTTGCCTCCCTGGCCTTCCACCTTGTCTTGGACACGATTTGTTTGAAGGCGTTGTTTCCGTAGATGTAGCTCTTTATTTTAAATACTTTAATAAAAAAAAATGGTTTACCCACGAGCAATTCAATCCATTTCCATACGCCTCATTCACTTGCTACACAAAATAGACACTTTGCTGACTGCCTGATTTGTATTAGACCTACATTGCTATGTATTTTGTTACTGTAGGTGCTTCTTCAAGATTAACCCTGAACGAGGCAGTCGTGTAGAGAAAGCGGAGAAAAAAAGAAGTACAATTTAAACCCCAAAGTTGTAACATTGTTTCAAAGTATAGCAGACTTTGAATGGATGAACTAATGGGGATAAGTTCTCTACTGCAGTTTGGCCCAGTTACATTTTTGTCAACGGAAATTGAACTTGAAGTAGCCTAAAATTATGAATTATTAATATTGTTTTGTTTATCACTATTGTTATTACTATTATTACGCGATTTTCGTCTCACTCGGTTTTTCAAAGGCTTTCGACACCACAAAACTATCGAAACTCGACTTTCCTGATGACGTTGCTGCATGGTCGGAGTTACTTTACGCGTTACGTTGGGCTTTTGTGCGTCCGCTCCTATCAATTCCAGCGTGGTGCAAGGAGCCGGTGTTGGTCCATCGTCGTGGGTTGTCAACGCCGCTGATCTGCACCCAGTATACCAGCACAACAAAATCGTCAAGTTTGGATGAGACTTACCTCGTCATCCCTACTTCGATGCGAAGTCGTCAGGATCCGATTCCTAAGACGGCGGTGGAGTTGACAGTTCGCTGCTCATGTGCATAGAAATAGTTTATATTTTTATTGCTATTATTTCGCGATGCACATATTAGTTCTCAGGATTGCAAAAATTGTAGTCGTCATGTTGTGAGTGTATGCAAGTGTGGGCGCAATTTGATTAGATTTTAAAAAGCGATTTTTATTCCAATTAAGCTGCTTTGCAAATTAAATTAGTTGAACTGGATTGTGAGTCATTTTCACGTCATTAAAATATTTTGTTATAAGTAACACAGAAAAGAAATTCTGCATTCAGTATTACTTTGTTCTAGATAGGTCAAGGTTGCAAACATTGTAAGCAAATTTTAAGGAATAGCTTGCATCTATGTGCTTCCTGAAAGTAAAGAGGAAACATGGAAGAGAGTACTATGGCATTCACTTATGCAAGATTTGAGCCACCTGTTTTGTTCTCAACCATCCTCGATAAGAGGATTGGCAGCGTCGTGCCCAATATTTCTCCATTGCTGTCTGTTTCTTGGCCCCTTTTGCCAGTTCTGCTGTTGAGAAAATGTTCTCATGTTGGCCATCCATTTCGTATCTGGCCTACCTCGTGCACGTGACCCTGGTGTCGTGCAGTAAATTAATCATACTCCCAGCAACTCTCTTCTTTTCACCCGATGTATCGATAGTGTAATTATCAACTTTTGCAATTTAAGCGGGAATTTGAGCAGGATGCCTACAGGCTGTTTCTGGATACCAGAAATTCTGGTGCAATGCGTACAACAACATAACAATAAGAGACGTGCCGGTGTATAGATACACATATATAGACCTATTTATGTACTTACGAACAGTATATAATAAATATGACTCGAGTTTAAATTATAATTTTATGCTTTAGTTTGTTTGTGCAGTATTTCTAGGATTTTAAGGCGATTGCTTGCTTTAAGATGCTGTTTTTGTAAACTAAATGTTGTTTTGATAGGGACCATTATTGAAATTGCATTCAGTAATTGAGATTTTTTTCCAATGTTTTTAGTTTATTTGCTGAAGATTGGCTTTTTGACGTTTTTTCTCTTTGTCTTTTAAAACATTATGACCTTAAAGTTTGTAATTTCGTGTTTTGTGCTTAAGTATTGATTTCCAGCGTTTATGCTGTTATTCGTAGGATTTTAAGGAGACCGTTTTACTTTAGGATGCTGTTGTGTAAATAAAAGTATTCAAAGTTGGATAGTGTAGCAATTCTAGATTTTAAAAGTTGCGTCTATTAGATAAGGTTTAAAGGAACATTCAATATTTAGAGCTTTCAATAATGATTTGTTATGGGTTAGTAACGATTTCTTCTGCTTTTGAACATTATAAAATAAATAAGACTCGAGCTTAAAAGATAACGTTGGATTTTTTGCTTAGGGATTGTTTGTGTCTTTTATTTCGAGGATTTTGAAGCGAATATTCTTATTTCAGATGCTGTTGTTGAAATTAAATGTGATCAAAATGGATCATTATTAAATTTACCTTCAGGTAATGAGTGTTTAAGGTGCCCTCGGTAGTTTATTTGTAGAAGAATGATTGTTTAAGCCTTTCATTCCTTTCTTTAAATAGTAGGACGTGAGAGTTTATAATTTAGTGTTGGTTCTTTTTGTATTGCTTGCAAGTGCTTATGCTGCTTATTGTAGGATTCTGAGCTTATCATTTTATATAAATATGCTGTTTTGCAAATAAAATTGTTTAAAACTGGATTGTGTAGACATTTTATCTAACAAAAAGAGCTTCTGATAGGTAAACTATAAAGGAATAATTTTATTAAATGTTCAGGGCTTTCAATCATTATTTGTTCCGGGTTTGTAAAGATTCCTTATGTCCTAGTAGGCTATATTGAAGGAATAGTTTGTTAAGTCAAATTAAGGTAAAATACATTCTAAAAACCCTAAAAGTACGAGGCATCACCGTATAAATTAAGGTAAAATACATTCAAAAACCCTAAAAGTACGAGACATGACCGTAGAAATTACGGTAAAATTCATTCAAAACATCAAGAAATGAGAGTCGTGACCGTAGAAATTACGGTGAAATACATTCGAATATATCAATTAATACGAGATATGACCGTATAAATTACGGTGAAATACATTCGAATATATCAAATAATACGAGATATGACCGTATAAATTAAGGTGAAATACATTCGAATATATCAAATAATACGAGGTATGACCGTAAATATTACGGTAAAATTCATTCAAAACATCAAGAAATGAGAGTCGTGACCGTAGAAATTACGGTGAAATACATTCGAATATATCAAATAATACGAGATATGACCGTATAAATTACGGTGAAATACATTCGAATATATCAAATAATACGAGATATGACCGTAAATATTACGGTAAAATTCATTCAAAACATCAAGCAATGAGAGTCGTGACCGTAGAAATTACGGTGAAATACATTCGAAAATAACAAATAATACGAGATATGACCGTATAAATTACGGTAAAATATATTCCAAAAACATCAAAATAAGAGATATGACCGTAAACTTTTACGGTCATATGATCGTAGCTATTACGGTCTAGAATAAAGTACTGTCTGTCGTAATTTTACGGTCATTTCCACTGTACAAAGCTGCCAGGAAATGCCCGTAAAAATACGGTGAGATTTCTAACAGTGCGTGGTAAATTACTTACAATCGGAGGACAATGACCTTTATTGCTAGTTTTAACTGTACAAAGTGCTTCTACAACTGTACAAATCCATTTAGAACTGCAAATTTTGTGTACAACTGCACGTAAAAAAGCCCTGTAAAGCTCCGTGTTTCGATAACATTCACCAAGATATCCGCACATATTAGTCTCTTCCAAAGTTCTCTTTTAACTCCACCCAGTAACCCTAAAATGTCTTGACGCTTGACCGCATGTGGGAATCTGCTTGCTGGTTCTCTGTTGCTGGTTCCCTGCTGCTGGTTCCCTGCATCCGCAGAATGCCTACGAATAACGATCTGAAACAATATCTCACGCTTGTCTCGTCGCGTCTTCAGTACAGCCGTCTCGCCGTCGACTACTGTACCACGCCAACAATATTGCCGGCAACGATCCACACGCAGTTAGAGTCGTCACGGCCGATCGCGCCCCGATTCCAACCGACCGAGAATTTAATAAGCGCCCTCTGCCCGCCGGGGTCGGCCCCTCACAATTATACTATTCGTAGTCCCGATCGCGCTTGTCCGAACACAGCAAAACGAAATTCGTATCCGGCGCCGGACAAGCGTCGTGTGATGGAGAAACGCTTCTTTCGGATGTTGCATGGGCGAGACCGCTTCGGTGGACACGGCCGATCCCCGTTTCGCTTGGCGAGAGGTGAAGTGCGGCCGCGGGAGCAGGAGATGGGATGAGAGACGGGAGAGGTGAAGCCTCCGCCGCCGCGAAGGCCGTGAGCACGTTATTATTATAACCGTCAGTTTGACTTTCGATGACTGGATGACGTCGAGGGTAAATGACGTCTAAGGTAAATGACATCAAGGGTAAATGACAATTATGACGACGAGGGTAAATGACCTGCCAAAAACCGTAATATAATCGGTTAATTCTGTAGATTATTAGGACTATATATAGGCTACGGAGCAGTTTTTGATGGATTTCATCGGAGGTTGTGAGCGGAGGGAAATTAACCTTTACCACTCATGAGGCCGCTCACAGCGGACATTTATAAAACCGCTTTAACTCATATGGCCGGTGGGAGCGGACAATAGTTTGTAAAGGCCTAAAGAGCTCCTATGATATATATGATACATGAAATAGTGATATATATGATATATATCAAATATATAGTTATATACGATATATGTAATATGTATATATATAATATATATATATATCATTTATGCATGATATATATGACATACGTATATATATATATATATATTTATATATGATATAGATATATATCAAATATATATGATATATGATACATATATATATATCACATACGATATATATCATATATATATGTATCATATATATATATATATCAATCAGATTATATATATATGATATATGTCATATATATGATATATTATATATATTATATATATTTCATATATATATCATATATATATATATCATATATATGATGTAGATATATATCAAATATATCTGATATATGATATATATATATATATATGTCATATATCACCTACGATATATATCATGTATATCATATATATGTATCATATATATATATATCATATATGATATATATCATATATATATCATATATATGATATATATCATATTATATCATATATAATATGATATATATGATGCATAATTGCATATATGATATATCATTTATCTATATCATATAATAAATGATCATATATAATATATCATATATATGTATGATATATGATATATGATATATAAATATGATACATATGATATGATATTATATGCGTGATATATATGATACATATGATATATGATATATATGACAAAAATATGAGATATATAAGATATATATATATATTGCATATATGATAAATATGATATATATCATTTATATCTGATATATATGATATATATGATTTATAAGACGAGTATATATAGTGATATATGTCATATATATCATAATATGTTATATGTATCAGAAATTGAATGATGTTGTTTGGTGAAAATAAATGTTGAACTGTGACCAATATTCACTGCAATTTAATTCTGATCTGGAGGGGTTGGCGCGGAAAATAAATTTGAGTGGTAAAGGTTAAGGGCATGACTCTGACTTTGAGAGTGTAATTAGTCGCAATATAGGCTAACATGCAGCCATGCACCCTGTTAATAATGCTGAATGTATTTGTGTGCAACCTACGGGCCTGTTAACGAAAACTGCAGACACACACACACAGACGAACAAATAGACAGACAGACAGACAGATACAAAAGTAGACTGACAGACAAATAAACTGATTTAAACGCGGACGGACTGACTTTAGGAATGACTGACTGACTGACTTACTTACTTACTTACTTACTGACCGTCGTGACCGACCGACCGATTGAAACACTGCATGGCCGTTGATGACAGCAGATCGGCTCAGTGTCAATATATAATTGTTCTGGTTTCGTTGAGAAAAGCCGATGGCCCCAAAATCGCAACTTTCCTGATTTGAACCCGAAGCGTGAAGAGCAATCCTGTAAAAAATAACGTAGGCCTAATCTGCAACTAAGACCGAGAGAATTGCATTGAGATTTGAGAGTCGCAATGGAGTTGATAATCTTGATGGGAATTTTTATTCTCGAACACATCAACATGCAGAGCCATCAAAAACTTTGGAAAGAGATTCAGATTTCTGAACAAGTGCGGACTGTGGTGGTGCATGGGTACTTTGAGCACAAATCTATAATTGCGAAGCACTTTCCTGTTCATTTAATAACAATTATAATTATTTGAGATGTGACTTAATAATATCGTTCTTTGTTATTTTTGTTGCGTTGTTTTTTGAATCATCAAAAACAGTGCCATGGGTGGTCTCAGAGGCGTAGCGACCGCCCTCCGTACCCTCCGACCGAAGGGGGCCCCCGGCAAGGAAGGGGCCCCTAAAAGTGCCAAAAAATGAATGAAATGGCTAAAAATAAATTTTTAAAAGGTCATCAACTTTTTCGGACGACGAATATAAAATTTCCCCGAGATTTTGGCCAAAAATTCATCAACTTTTTCGAATGGCGAATTGATTAAATTTTCCCGACATTTTGGCCGGATGACAAAAAAAAGAAATTTCGGTCATTATGCTCGGAGGGGGCCACGCTCGTTGTTGCTACGGCCCTGGGTGGTCTCACTAAAAGTGATTCAACTTTTGCTCTGTTTGAATTAGTTTGGTGAAAGTTTGCCATTGTAGCCTACGTAAGCTTAAAATTTAAGGGAATGAAAACATTTTATTGACCTTTAAGCCTGTAAAATTGTATTTAAAAAAATTCTTACTGGCCAAAATATTGGCAAAACCTTAGTTTTTTGCCCACCCCGTATAAGCTTATTTGAGAGCACAGGGTGAGAATTGCTGGGGTTGGCGTTTTTCAAACCCCCAGTCTTTTTTTTAGCACATTTGCTACTTTTGTCGCCATTTCCACACTCCAATCGCACATGAATCGTAGTCTAACCACGGGCATTGCTTTTAACATTTCCTGAATGCATGCATGTCTGAACATTAGTGCATTACATCGAAATTATTGTTAAACCTGGAATCATGAATCAGCCGTTTACCATAGATTTCCTATATAGTCCCATTAAAACCACGATCTACATGTATACCCTACACGCTTCCATACGAATTTCCCTCGCCCTTAAATCTGTCGCGACTGCCATATCATAGCGCTATAAAACTCCGTAGTATTACACAGACTGCAGACGGAAGGGACAGTGCATGGTGCTCCACAGAGTCCATGGTCGGTCGGAATTGTTCTTTCCATTCGGTTGAACCAAGTCGATACTATAACCCTGCAGCAGTAGCGCGGAAGGATCGCCTAAATCTTGAAGATTCTTTATGTCCATGCAGAACTACTTAGCTGCAGTGAGTCGGTCGAATTCCTCCGCCGACTGCGGAGGATTCCCTCGACGATGTGCTGGACATCTCGTTAGGGCGACGGTGGACTCTTGTCGATACAGCGTCCATATTATATATATATCTATATATATATATATCATAGCGCTATATATATATACCCGTTAGGGATTGCCTCAGTGTATACATATACATGAACACTTGCCACTCTTGATGCAATGGGTGTCTGCTACCAGAACATGGCACTCAATAATGTGGCCACAGACTAACTGACTGACTGACTGACTGACTGACTGACTGACTGACTGACTGGCTGACTGATGACTGACTGACTGATTGACTGACCGACTGACTTGCTGGCTGGCTGACTGACTGGGTGACTGACTGGATGACATTTTCATTAAGCACCGACCATAGATTGATGCTCTGTACCGGCGTTGTTATATAATCTTACTTAGATGAGCTGAGATTAAAGATCGGATTAGATCAAGTAAGATCTCCAAAAAAGGAGTAAGATCTCATAGTAAAGTCTTAAAGTCTTCATTGCATGCACACATCAGCTCCCCACAAATCAACGTCTGACCCTCCGCTATTTTTCTAAAATTGTCATATTGTTGCTTCCTCAACCCTACGACCCTGTTGATGTACTGTGTTCTATCTACTCCTCCGCTGGGAGGGGGAAATTTTGGTTTCGGGGGTGGGGGTGGGTGGGGGAAGACTCATTCCTGTGGGAATTCTTCCAGAGACGTCTAGAATAAACACTGATTGAAATAATTACAATAGATTATAATATATTCGCCGCTGCCATGGGAGAAAATTCTATTGGAACGTTTGAACTTCATGCAGAAGCGGAGACCAAAACACCATTCCTTTTCATCCTACCATTATATACACCCTGCAGTGTTTTGTGGCCTCATTGGTGTCTGCTGTCTTCAGACATCAACGGTGGATTATATATCTAGACAATGTGCGCCTGATCGGCCGCGTCGTCCGACAGGAAGTGCGTCATTTTTTCATCAAACTCCCAGCGGCCTTTCGGTTGTTTTCATGAGCGTCGCGCTTCATTGGCTCCCTGTCGCAGAGCGAAGTTGCAGCGCCTAACGGAACTGTCAAACGTGGCTTCATAATTTCATCAATTCGCTCAGCCGTTGTCCAAGACCGCCACCACCACCGCTGCCACCGCCGCTGCTAGCGTCCTCTAGTGAGTTACTTCCTCTTCAGTTGGCGCTCTATCAGTGTCCGATGACAATGAACGAACGTTAATCTTGTTGCATATAAGCATGGTATACGGAACAAAAGACGACTGCCATACACCGTGTCTGGTCAAATCAGACACTATGATATAGGAAGGCGTTCTGATTCTGAAACCAACGACCAGACACTTATGACTAATCGAAGAGAGACAAAGAAGTGTCTATAGTGGTAGGCCACAATTTGACCATTCTGTCTCTCGCGTTGCTATATGGATTGTTAGGCGCTGTGTTCGTTGAGTGACAGTTTAAGCTGGAGATTATGAAGCTCATTTACATCAGCAGTACTCTCTGTCTCTGTCTGTGTCTATGCCTTTCTGTCTCTATCTGTCTCTCTGTGTCTCTGGCTCTCGCTCTCTGTCTCTTTGTCTCTCTCTCTCTGTATATATGATTTATATATATATATATACTCTATTATATGAGGATGGGGTGATCATGCGTGAGAGAGACGGGGGTGGGGATAGGGTGTGGTGGTGTGGGTGGAGGAGGGAGGTGTTGTTGCTGTCAGTTCGTTGTCTTCTTAATTAGCTGTTTCACTTCGATGAGAGATAATGGACGACAGGAGAAGACGACGACGAATCGTCCGATCTTCTGATGAGTCATCTGTCACCACCAGCAGCAGCACCAGCAGCAGTAGCACCACCAGCAGCAGCAGTACCAGCAGCAGCAGCACCGGCAGCAGCAGAAGCAATAGCAGCAGCAGCAGTAGCAGCAGCAGCAGAAGCAATAGCAGTAGCAGCAGCAGTAGCAGCAGCAGCAGAAGCAATAGCAGTAGCAGCAACAGTAGCAGCAGCAGCAGCAGCTGCATCAGCATCAGCAGAAGCACCAGCACCAGCAGCAGCATCAGCAGCAGCAGCAGCAGTAGTAGCAGCAGTAGCAGCAGTAGCATCAGCAGTAGTAGCAGCACCACCACCAGCAGCATCACCAGCAGCAGCAGCAGTAGCAGCAGCACCATCAGCACCATCAGCACCAGCACTAGCACCAGCAGCAGCAGCAGCCAACGCCAATCTCTTTTTTGTCTCTCATTGCCTTCTTCGCATTCTAGGCAAGTGTGAGGAGGCAAGTCTAGAAGACGAGGCAGGCAGGCAGGCAATAGTTTCAGATTTTCAGTATAACGATATTGCGTGATAACACAGATCATTAGAGTGTCGCCCTACTCCTTAATCCAGGTTTGGGACCAGGGCTGTTTTAAGGAGTTTTTAGATTGCACAACTCCATCTTTTCTTTCCCATCATCCATGGTAAATTACTTCTAATCTGACCTTTTTTGCTAGTTTTAACTGTACATAAGTGTTTCTACAACTGCACATTTTGTGTAGGCTACAGCTGCACGTTAAAAAGTCCTGCTTGGGATTGGCACTGCTTGAGAAGTTGAGAACGAGCAGTGTCATGTCGGAGCTGTCGACAGACTAAATGCTGGCAAATGAATGAATAGAAGAAAGAATAAACGAGCGATTGATTGAATGGGAGAATTAGCGCAGAGCAGAATGATGCAAGGAATCCACATATTTTGATCTGTCAGAAGTAAGCTTACAGACAATATTATATTCCGTCTTCTTCCCTCTCTGGTCTTCTGCGACCGAATCTTAGTGGCTCGTGTTTCTGACCATAGTCTACCATTCTAACTTGACGCAGCGCTCGTGATTCGGACGACGCTTTCATGTAGGTCAACTTAATTGTGAATTTACCCCTCCCCAGGCGCATGGCGTCACTTATGGACGGTCCCAACTCCCAAATGAAGCTACAAGGCCTAATAACATTTTATGGGTGATTCCGAAGATGGCCCGTCCTCCTGCGAATAACTGGTAAACTTTACACACAGCTCACCCTCTAGCGAATTACATGACAGCTCTGGTAACTAGCTGCAACGTCAAGAAACGCTTTATATTACAAGGATGTTCGGAAGTAAAGTTAATCTAGGGCTTCTAGTTCTAGGCCTATAATAGTCCCCATACGATCAATCCCAGCAGTGGGAAAATTGCTATTTGCCTGTCCGCAAATATCTAAACAAGCTGGTTTTAGTGGCTTCATTCACACCCGCTATTCTTTCCTATATCAGCCTCAGACTGCCTTTTAAAATATTTTTATGATTGTTCCGGAGGTTCTGTTTGTTTGCATGCTTCGAATAATACTATTAACAATGACAACAATAATAATAATTGCTTATCTTTCCTGTTAACTCACATTAAACTATGTTAAAAGTCCGAAAATTTGATACGCCATACACATTATTACTTACTTACTTTGCTCATTTTTAGTAAGAAACGCGCCTAAAAATTATTATTATTTTATTTCGAGGTGAAGGTCACGTGATGTTCAGATGGTTATTTTTCTTCGAATTTTGATTAATTGAAATTATTTTCAAACCATGAAAATGAATTCTCTTAATTTTAATATCGATAACGGCTATCTGGAAGGATTAGTACGTGGATTCAAAAGCGGAATACTGAAGCAGGCTGATTACTTGAATTTGATTCAGTGTGAAACACTCGAAGGTATTAGGAAACTAAACAGCCCGGTGTTTCAGAGGCGGGCCTAACTAAATGCTTTGCTTCCAAATTCATTTTGTATATTGTCCTATGCTTATATTACACACTCTTCTATTCTGGCACGAGAACTCTTTACAAGTTAAAGTTGCTGTCAACTTCCAACACTGGATTAGTTAAGGAAAAGTTGTTTTCATTAACCCGATTTCTATATAACAAGAATTCTTGGAAGGGGTGTAGTTTAGCGTAATTAATTGGCACTGGCTACGGAACCGTCCGGACGGTGCCGTAATTCTTTTTCTACGGAACCGTCTGGAAGAGGCGAAGACCGTAGGGGGGAGAAGGTAGTTGATGTTAGCAGTTGATGGTCAAGCTATTAGGCTAGCTTGGCCAACAACTGCTAAACAACCAACGCAAAAATCTTAAGAATCTAATGACGACACTAACCCTAACACTAATCCTAACCGACCCTCACGACGCAAAAATCTTAAGAATCTAATGACGAAACTAACCCTAACACTAACCCTAACCGACCCTCACGACGCGAAACCTTATACCCTATACGCGAACGACACCTAGGTCTTCTATGTTATAACCATGCTTAAATTTAACGATAAAGAGCGCTAAAGTGAGACATAATTACCTGTGCAAAATGTTCCTCCATACGTAGGGTCATTTGTAAGACATTTTAAACGTTTTACATTGCAATTCGTCTAAAATCGTTAGACCCTGCGTGTCGCACGTGCTCTTGACAGTAGGCTACTGTTTACAAAGGGATGGGCTCATTGTACCGATCAACAACCTCCTCCCCTACGGTCTTCGACTCTTCCACATTGTTTTCCGCTAACCTGATTGGCCGACGGGTGTTAGTGCGAATCTATGGCTCTGGGTAGGCCCATAAGTGTTGGACGGTTCCGTAGAAAAAGAATTACGGCACCGTCCGGACGGTTCCGTAGCCACTGCGTAATTAATTATTTTCACGTTTTAAACGACGCAAAGAGCATCCTAAATTATTCCTAATGACTTGCAATGGTCTAACTCATCTAACAGCACACTAAAATTTCGTAAGAATACTAATATTGACAGAAAATATGTTTTTAAAATGTCACATTTCCCATGCGAAATAGCCGTTCGAATCGCCATTGAACCACAACATCTGACCGGAAGTTGGGGTACGCAGTTACGCACCCAAACCATCAACGTATATGCGACTATAAATAACGTGTACGTCAAGACTTCGGTCCTAAGTTCAAAATGAGAAATGGAAGCTGGATGAAGGTATTTCTAGATGTGAAATAGAAACCGGATTGATGAAAAAACGCTTAATTAATGGAAGCTGGATGAGGGTATTTTTATATCTGAAAGAGAAGCTGGGTTGACGAAAGTAACTGGCGAGAAATAGAAGCTGGGGTAATAAAAATAATCAAGCTGAAATTGGAGCTGGATTGATGAAAAATAGTTATCATTGAAACAGAAGTTGAATTCATAGAACCTGATGCAATTGAAAAAGCTGGACTTTTACTTACTTATTAATTTTTGTTTGCCGCACGCCACTTCCGGAAAGGGTCGCAATTCAACAACAACTTGGATCGGTGGTTTGTTACGACAAAATATTACAATTTTCCGATCGAAATCCTTCTTTTTAAGATATTCGAAGTATGATCATACATCACTTTGGCAATAGCATGTTGACAGAAATATTTTAAGATGCTTTTTGTGCGATTATAGGCGTGAAAATAATTAATTACGCTAAACTACATGTTTACCGAATTCTTTTCCTCACCCTAACTAGTATTCTACCAATGCTGAAACATTTATTTATTTATTTGCAACAGAGAACGAAAAACACGAGTACACGTAACACATACAAAACAAACGCTGCATGACAGGAAACCCGAAAAAAACTTTTAAATACACAATAATCCATTTCAATCCACATTCCAATGTCACACAGTTCAAAGCAACGATGTCCTATTAAAACCGTACAGAAAGGCTAGCACCGACAGTTTATAAAGCAAAAATAACCAGAACAAGCCTATATAAGCATGACAATATCTTGTAAGATGATGATACTAGAAGTTTATATGAACCTAGTTAGTATAAGTAAATGATTGATTGATGTTGTAGATTTAAGGCTGCATCTCCAGTCAACAGACTACGGCAATTTCTTGGCGAATGAGGCGAGTCCTCTTCACGTTTCGGTCATCGACGACAAACTGAAGGAGAAGCTCGTCATCGAGTTCCAGCATATACGCAATCAGGCGGTCGCACCGCTTTCGACGTTTCTTGATTACATCACGTGAGATCGCGCTTTGCATTTCTGCGATTGAAACATAATTTTATCTGATGTGTGTGTGTGTGTGTGTGTGTGTGTGTGTGTGAGCACTTGTTATATAGCACACCTTTAAGATTGCTACTCAGAAGTGCTCCTGACTACAGAGCTGACAGTGAATATGTATGTGTGTATGTATGTATGAGCGCTTGCTATGGCGTCCTTTCAAGAATCTACTCAAAGGCGCTTCCGACTTCAGCATGGACACTGAATCGGAGTTTCATGCCAAAGCGCACGAGCAATTATGAGTGAAGGACTTGCTCAGGGTCCCTACTCGGCAGCTTAAGGTGGATTTGAACCTGCAACCTTCTGGCTCCAAGGCACCGAACATAACGGGTTACCTTTACAACCACCACTATAAACAAGCAAGTGCATTTCAGAGGGAATAACTCCACCACTGTTCGCACTCTGAGAGTGCTAGTCCCAAGCCTTGTTAAAAGAGGAGGGCGACAATGATGATTTTTATCATCATACTATACTGTCTTTAAATTGAAACTACTTCTACTAGAGAGATGATGCTGGAAACCATATGTAACTAAATAATGCTATGTGCCAAATGTAAAGTAATATATGCAGCTCATAATTAATGCAGTCTAATGTGTGCAATGTAACTAATGAAGTATAACAAATGCAGAGTAACAAATTCAGTGTAATGTATGCATCATAATTAATGCAATGTGATGTATGCAATGTAACATATGCAATGTAACTAATGCAAGGTAATTAATTCAATGCAATTAATTCAATGTAACTGATGTCACGTAACAAATACAATGCACTGTTTGCAATGTAATGTAGCATATAGCGTGTGCAATGTGACTGCTGGTTTTTCTTAAAAAGACAATAGTTTGATCCATGTGCTTTAAGACAATGGCTGCTAGGCCGCAGATTAGTTACGAATTACTTAGTAATATCTGCTATGTTACGATTTAATTACTCTACTGCTGTTCAGAGCACTCACCTTGTAATGTAGAAATTCAAGCTTCTCCTGAGGTTGTAGTCATGAATTTAGATAGTGCAACTTCAGGGGAAACTACTCAGAGGCGCTCCCAAACATCTACAAGTTTATTTGATGTAATTACACTATTATTGCGTGTTTACAGTTACAGCTACATGATTGACAACATCGTTTTGTTGATTACGGGCACGTTGCATCAGCGTGCCATCTCCGAGCTGATTCCAAAATGTCATCCGCTCGGCAGCTTTGAGCAGATGGAGGCGCTGCACATTGCTTCGACACCTGCAGAGCTCTACAACGCTGTTCTGGTCGACACTCCGCTTGGTGAGAGCTCTGGGTTTTCCCCGGTTGGGGTTTCCCAGGTTGGGTTTTCCAGGTTGGGTTTTCCCAGGTTGGGTTTCCCAAGTCAGTTCTTTTTCTTTAAAACTTGGGCTCCATGATTTAAAGTTGTGTTTCTCGAGTTGAGTGTTAAATTCAGTTTAAGTTGGATTAAATTCTTACTTCGAGCTATTCATATAATTGGGTTTCTCTGATGTTGGGTTTTACAAGAACTTGGGTTTGTGTGGGTTAATGATTTTCTTGATACATTTTAGCTGTAGGAACGAGTTTTTGGATGGACTGATGCAAGGAAGAGTAAATGTAGCGCATTGATGATTGAGCACTCAGTCTATAAAAACTTTAAAATAATTAATTAAAATAAGGAGTAACAATCTTGGTTCTGCTAGCCTGATGTTTTGAATAAATGAAAATTGATGAAAATTGAATTGATGGATGGGTAATTACGTGGTTACCTGAATGAGGTGATTGATTAATGGATGGATTGAATGGATGTATGTATGAATGACATATAGATGAGTGGATGGTTAATATTATAGACTTCAACTGGATGAATGGGTGGGTGGATGTATGGATGAATGGCATACAGAGGAGTGGATCGTGGATGATGATGCGGTTAACTGGATGGATGTATGGATAGATGGGTGGATGGACAGATGGACTTTAGGATGGGATTTTAGGATGGATAGCTAGTTTGATGTATGTGTGAATGGATGAATGAATGCATCTAGATGGATGCATACAGATGGACAGATATCTAGAGACTGAATGATATTATCGATAATTATAATTTTATTGATTAGCTGGATAGATACAATTCGCACAGTTTGACCTGATGATGAGTTGTTGTGTCTTTAGCATCCTATTTCATTGACTGCATCTCAGAACAGGACCTTGATGAGCTGAACATTGAGATCATCCGCAATGCGCTCTACAAGGTATTTGGCCACATTTTCCCTTTCCTAGCTCCCTCATTCGTTCCCCCAATAATCTAGTCGTTCGCCTGCTTGACTTTCAACTAACAGTTCAGGGGTTTCAAATCCCCACCAGGGAAGAAATCTGCTTTGAAATCTCATATGAGAATGTAATTGCTAACACTTCATTCTCATGGCTGCCTCTCAAGCTTCCCCAGGCACTGCTCTCATTGCTCTTAACATACTTTGAAAATACTTACTTACTTTAAAAATCTTCGTGGTAGCTGATTGGCAAGTATGAATGTGCTCATTGTGCTGCCTTGTAGGCATGTGTCCAGAGTTCAGATCTGTTTTTTTTATGTATACAAGATTTTTTTATGTATACACGATTGTCATTGTTTAGTTTACAGTTGAGCTTGTATTTTACTTGCATACCCTGCACAGACCGCCTTCCTATCTACCTAATGTCTGAAACTGAAATTCTCAATTTTATTTCGACCATATGTTTGTGTTTGTGAATCAAAGCAGTCTGCTCCATTTGTAATTACGATGCTATAAAAGTTTCTCTAAGTTTAGTTTAGATTACTGATTTCTTGTCTGAGTTCTTTAGTTAGCTTTAGCTTTCGGCTTTGGGACTGACTGTTCTTTGCATAATTCAAAATTTTTAGGGGATTTTCATTTCGGGGGTTTAAGTGAACAGGGTTGCGAAATACACAGAAGACACACAGAATTAATAATAATAATAATAATGATGATAATAATAATAATATCTTTTCTTTAATGAAACGCCTGCAAGACGCACTGCGCTTTACATTTACAAGTTATGCAGTAATCTTAATGAAACTTAACTACCAACTGAGCAGACAGCTTCGCAATTAGTTTTAAATAATTTGGAGATTGCACATTTCTAGTGGGGTTGAACCGGGAAATCCCCCTATGGATTTGAGTGATTTTTTGTCATAAATGTGCACTTGTTTGGCTGTAATAGTTTGCATTATTTTTTCCAGGCTTATCTGGAAGACTTCTATAGTTTCTGTCAGACTCTTGGAGACACTACGTCTACTTACATGTGCGAAGCTCTGGAGGTGAGTAAAATATGTGCAGTTGATCAGTGCAATACACTGCTTTTATTCTAGTTATCACTGATAAAGATTTTAGATATTTGCCAATTACCAGGATAAGACAATTTGAGTTTTTGTTTTAGTTATCAGTAATAGACACTGATTTTATTATTATTATAGCTATTAATGATAAAGACCATGATTTTTCTTGAAAACTATGCTTTTTCTTGTTGTTATAAATGATAAAGACTATGATTTTTTTAAACTGTAATTTTTCTTGACATTGTCAATGATAAAGACTATAATTTTTCTTGTAGTTTATCAGTGATTGCAAGTTTTATGTTTCTTTTAGTTATAAATGCTTCTTCATAGCTATTATCTGTATAGAAGTTTGATGTTTACTGTAATTATTTTTCAGTGAAAGGTGTAACCTTCATAGCCTTTATCAACCATTAAAGGCTAAGATTTTTAGTTGCAATCACAATTTAATTTATAGATTTCACAATCATCATCTCTGCAATTCAGGCTAAGGTTTTTTGCATTTGCTATCAGCAGTAGAGATTATAAATTTCATAATTTGTTATTTCTTCAATTTAAACTAACAAAATTGTCGTCAGGAATTATTTCTGAAGTATTCAAAGCAATGTTATGGTACCCGTATGGACTTTCGTGGACCACTATGCAGTTAGTTGTCAGCAGACAGTGCCGTATTCTGGCTGAAATTACTTAGAACAGGTCTGCACATCAGGCAATGCATCTCCTCCACTCGTCCCTGTCCATCTCTAGTTCTTCAGCCTCCTCGCATGACATCTCCACACAATTATCCAAAGTCGTCTTTGGTTGTGTCCTGCAAGTTCTTTCGTGGTCTTCCACTCTTCCTTGTACTTCCAGCATTCCAGGACATCACCTGTTTGGCTTATTACATTGTTTCTATAGCGTTTTTTCACCTGGGTGGTTTGCAAGCCCACTGCCAAACCCTCCTCCTTTATTCTGGCTTGGATAAAGGAGAACTCTGACTGAGCAACTCCTTTAGAATTAGTCCATTGAATTTGGACGCAATCGCTAAAACAGATTGGAGTCTCTTAAACCCATAGACTCATAGTGTCACCTTATTATTGCATTGTTTATTCTTCTATTTTGAACATGGCTTGTTTTGTTTTTGATTTCGAACAGTTTGAGGCTGACCGTAGAGCATTTATCATCACGATCAACTCGTTTGGGACTGAGTTACCTCGTGACGATCGGGCCAAGCTCTATCCACGCTGTGGTAAACTCTATCCCGATGGCCTGGCAGCCTTGGCCCGCGCTGATGATTACGAACAAGTTAAAGCTGTGGCTGAATATTACAGCGTAAGTTTTGCAGACTGTAAACTGCGTGCGCCAGTTATTTGATTTTAGTTTTTGAAGCTGGTAGTATCAGTAACTTCTAGCTTACTGATGTCTAACTGCACAGCAGCACAGGGCATCAAGTAATAGTGTAACAAAACCATGCTGTTAGGTCAGAAAATGGTTAGTTGGGAAATTGTAAGTCGGAAATGGTAAGTCAGAAAATGATAATTCAGAAGATGGTAAGTCATCAGGAGATGGTAAGTCAGAAAATGATAAGTCGGGAAATGGTAAGTCGGGAAATGGTAATCTTGGAAACGGTAATCTTGGAAATGGTGAGCTTGGAAATGGCAAGTCTGGAAATAGTGAGCGAGAAAATGGTAAATCTGGAAATGGTAAGTCAGGAAAAGGTAAGTCAGGAAAAGGTAAGTCAGAAAGTATGAGGATGAAATGACTGATAAACTGTATAAGCAAACGAGCAGAATGGACATATATTGCAAAGCGGGACAGAGTCAGAGAGATAGAGTAAAAAACTTAGACAGATCTGTACATTCACTGAACATACAGGTACGTCAAGGGGAACAGTTGTAACTTTTATATGATCAGTAAAAGATGACCAGGAAACTGATGTTCTAAGTATCGATCTTTGAAATTTATCTTCAATTTCTAAACATTGATAAAAGAGCCAATCAGGCATTAACTGCCATTAGTAATGCTGCAGAATTTATAAATTCTTGAGATGAATGAATGAATGAATGAATACATGAATGTTCGATGTAAACCTGAGTCTTGTCTTTTGCAACGAATAATAGTTGGGTTTCTTCCGTTGATAGGAATATCGAGTTATTTTCGAGGAGGCGATTGGCAGCAGTCCGGCCGAGAAGACTCTGGAGGATAAGTTCTTTGAGTACGAGGTAAACTACGCCAGTGACATCTGTTGGACCATTGTTGTGTATCATTATTGTGTATTGATGTAATTGTGACGTCAATATTCATGCCAGAAACTTCATATTTGAATCAATGTAAGATAATTATCTCAGGATAAAAACAGTTTTAAAATTTTGAAAATCGATTAAGATTTGCCTGTTTTATTTACATTATAAAAAGGGGTCTCGATTTATTGGAACACACTGTATACAGCATTCTGGCGATAGATCCCTTGTGAATCAACTAATCACGGATAAACAGATACCGGGTACACGCTATTTGCAGGTGATGCTGATGAAGAAGGCTTTCTTGGAGCAGTTCCACATGGGCATCTTCTACTCGTACGTTAAGCTGAAGGAGCAGGAGAATCGCAACATCATCTGGATCGCTGAATGCGTTGCGCAGAGACATCGAGCGAAAATCGACAGCTACATTCCGATCTTCTGAGAAGCGTTTGGCAACGGAAGTGCTCAACGAGCCGCTTCCACCAACGCACTCTCTTTTGACGATAATATGTACATGAAAGGTGTAAATTGTTAACGTTGAGTCTTAAATCAAAAATGGATAGTCACCATATGGTATGCATGTGCTGCTGATGTGGTTGTTTTGGGGGCTGTACATACTGAATAGGTGAGTAGTTGAATATCACTATTCGGGTGAATTCGAATAATTGTGCCAACTATTCGGCCGAATATGAATATTGAATAGAAAATTGTTCTGCCGACAACATTCAAAATTTTAAAAAAAGTTTCTCTTTGACAGTAAATTTATTCCATAAACTGAAAGTGAACAGCTAACATTCAAAATTTTAAAACAAAAGTTTCTGTTCAGTAAATGTAATACATAGGCTAAAAGTAAACAGCTACATGTTATTTTTGAATCTTTCTGCCAGTCTGTGTAAGCTCATAATGGAACTAAACTTTGAAATTGTTAACCACAGCAGATATTATGTTATTGAGTTACTTCAGCCCACTCTCTATAGCAGCCGCATTTGCAGAAATAGATGTCACGTGACCACTATTTGTCTTTGGTCCAACCGCTACTATTCGGTTGAATACCAAATAGCTATTTGACCCGCTATTTGGCCCCAAAACAAATACGAAGCTAGTGTTCGGTATGGCCCTGGTTGTTCTTGCATTTTGTTATCTGACTGTGTCTCTTTTACGTTCAATGCAGTATCTAAGTCTTTTATCGTTGGAAGTGAGTTTACGTAATCTGCCGTTATAGTTCTTGTGCTCATGTATATAGGATTTTATCTGTTTTTCGCTGGTTTTTATGGGCGCCTGCGCATAGGGTGCAAGGGGGACAGTTTTAATTTGATATTTATTTTCACTCCAACTTTGTGGTTTTTAACAAATTCCTTTGCACTGGAGTGCTAATTATTATTATTATTATTATTATTATT
Organism: Lumbricus rubellus; assembly: GCA_945859605.1. NCBI lineage: Eukaryota > Metazoa > Annelida > Clitellata > Crassiclitellata > Lumbricidae > Lumbricus > Lumbricus rubellus. The sequence goes on along the minus strand of OX243817.1, from coordinate 10,551,796 downwards.
ATTAAATAAATTTGTAATGCGTGGAAGGTCACACCAAAATGTGAATCAGTAGACAGCACTATCATGGTGGTAACAATACAAAAATTGAATCTGCAGAATTTGCATTTAGAAACCTCTGTAAAAATACTGTTGTTCTTGATTTCCTGCTTTGTATTTTTCAAGCTCTTGGTGAAAATTTGATAGTTGTGCGTTTTACCCCCCTGCAAAAATTTCTGCGGGCGCCCATGGCCGGTTTCAGTACCGTAATTTTTTTTCTGCTGCTCCTTTTCCAGTTACCATGTAGGTAAACCTTGTTAAAAGAATTTTCTTAAAAACTTGTTCTTCTAGTCCGCCTTTTCTCGAGAAAGATTTCTAAGGTGGATGCATTTATTTCTTTATGACATCTTTGTAAAAAAATACAGTAGATTATTATGCTGTGCTTTTCAAATGGTTTTCTGTTGTGGAGCTACATAACGTCATTATTATTGTAACATTGAATTGCTAGGTACTTGCTGGAATGCTCCTATTTTTGCTCTCGTAGTAACTTTACCGCGGGTTAGATTAATGTTGACTAGTCACTGAACACTCGATATTATATTTTACATGTTGTACGTTACCGTAGGATATTTACTTCCTGAGGATGTTGACCTTTTGAGTTTGTTCTGATTTTAAAGAATTTCTTTGTTATCCCGGTTTTTGATAAGTTATCTTGATTGTTGATAACTGCTGTGGTTTACAAGTATAGTCAATAACCCTCACCATAGCCAGATTTTGGGGACTTGTGCTTGAGACTCGGGCAGGTGCTATTGGCAGGATTGCTTCTACTTTGATTCACCCTTGTGGGTATGTGGTAGACATGTAACCAATGATAATTCTATGATTAATAATTTAGTGTTTTACACGGGTCTTAGTGACTATGATTACGGTATAATGGGTGAGGCAAATGATAGAATGCAGAGGTTGGTGTAGGGTTAGCTCACAGTGTAAAATTAAGTAAAATTCTCATTTCCTGTTACATGTGGTCATGTTTTGAAAATGCTCGTAGCGCTTAGTCCATTACATTGGTGTTGAATAACTGCAAATAATAATAATAATTAGTGTCGTGACAAAAACGAGGTTATTACAGAAATATTAAATGTAGTGGTGTATAAAATAATTTAAAACTATGCTGTTGTGACAAAATTTTAATAATTGCTGTAATGTTGAGATTAATTAAATTACTGAGAAGTAGATGCCAAAAATTTCAAGGCTTAATGGTCTTTGCTTGAAGCATGTGGCTGTCTCGTGTTTAATCCACAGTTTGTTTACAAGTTTATAGTGATTAGGATGTTGAGTGTACGCATAGTTCTGTTGTTAGTGAATGTTGAACTATTAAAATATTTTACAATTCTGGCTGCCATGTTTGTGTATTGATCGTTTTTCTCATCCAGCTTAGAGACCATCATCCATATAATTATTACGTAGGGAAAAATCGTATTTTTCATACCCCTCCTCAGTCCCGAACCCTAGCCTGTAAGCACCGTATATTTATATGAACCCTTACCCCCTAAGTGTATATTCAAATAAGCTTCTCTATCCCTCTACAAATGCTAGCTAAAGCCATATATGAAACATGCTTTTTACCATAGGCTACTATTTATTTTTGTTAAACATTATGTTTGTTAGTTACAACTTTTTAACTGTGATGGTTTATTCGACTTAGATTGGTTTTGGCCCGATGAAGCAGTGAATGTGCAGGCTGTTCAAAAAAATATAGACCTACTTACTTATTTACTCTGAGAAATTTCAATACGACACTGAGTCGATGCTATCTATTCGGCGAAATTGTACCGTTTCTTAACAGCATGCAGACGAAACTGAACTCAGTTTACCAAAATTTAAAAACCAAGTTAAAAATTAATAAACTTTACATTTCGTGCTTTTCAGTGCAATTCTGTGAGACCAGCTAAATCGTGTTCATAAATTTTAATTTTAATACCACGTACTCTAGATTCTAGAATTATTGCAATTAATTTGAAGCGAGGTCTACATTGCAACGTTGTCACAGAAATAACTTACTGCACCGGTTGCGATTGCCTTTTCTAATAAAAGTCGACGACGTCATAATTCTCAAAATATGATGTCATAGCTAAAGCCTAAATCCCAATGGCGTAATTTTACTGTTCTCTTCAATCTCTTGTCGTTATTTCATGTCAAACGCTGACGAAAACGACAACGAAAACAAATAAAGCGACGAAAATTGCGACGAAGATGTACTTTAATGGTGAAGAAACCTACGACCAATAATTGATTAGTTGGAGAACTTCACGAACGGCAATTCTATCATCGACGGTCGAAGTGATCGAAACATAGACTAATCGTAATGTAGGCCTATGACAAATTTTATCAGCATCATTTCTGCGCAAATAAGTAAGGAAGGAGGCCTAGCCTATGATTAAACATGAAATTATGCAGTGAAAATTTAAAAAATTGATGCAAGTACTGTAAGAAGTGGACATGAAAGTAAAATAGAAAGAGAAGCGTTGCGTAATAAATAGATTTTATAGATTGGCATCTTATATTTTTGCAGCAGCATGCATCGAATATGGTTTGTTGAATTAAATACTGATATGGCGTATTAAGACCGTTCGGCATTATTAAGTACAAAATCGTCTACCACTAATTAAAGTTAAATTTCAAAGGCCATTCAGTCCAATAACCTCTATCACTCGTAATTTCGAGGGGGACGGATGGGAGTCTTTCCCGTTGTGTGCACGATTTTCTCTCATCGCCAGTATTGTGAATTTATGACGTCATTTTTGTATTCGTTACAGTCTCATTACTGTAGATTCCTATAAAAAGTCTTAACCTGACGTCATTCGCTAGACGAACAATGATGCGTATTAGGCCTATGACGTCGTCATAGCTGGCATCCTTGACGACAAAATATTTCTAATCTCAGCAGAATGATGTGCAGCTTTGTGACCATGATAATTATGATAATGAGGGAATGTGATTTTCTTGTTTCATTTAAGTTTATAATAAACTATTCTGAAGCAAGCTGACCGATCATAGCTGAAATCGAATGAGTATTTAATAAAGTCTACAACTCGGACCCAAGACCACACTATGGCAAGTGCATGACAGGTTGCTGAGCAATGGTCCACCAAGCTGCAAACTGATCCACGAAGGTGCCGTGCACCCATCCACCAAGGTGTTGTGCACCGATCCATCAAGGTATTGTGCAACGATCCATCAAGGTGCCATGCACCGGTCCATCAAGGTACTGTGCACCGATCCATCAAGGTACTGTGCACCAGTCCATCAAGGTGTTGTGCGCTGTTTCACCAAGGTGCCGTGCACCGATCCATCAAGGTGCGGTGCACCAGTCCACCAAGGTGCTGTGCACCAGTCCATCAAGGTGCTGTGCACCGATCCACCAAGGAGCTACGCACCAATCCACCAATGGTCGTGCACCGATCCATCAAGGTGCTGTGCACCGGTCCACCCTGGTGCTGTGCACCGATCCATCAAGGTGCTGTGCACCGATCCACCCTGGTGCTGTGCACCGGTCCAAGGTGCTGTCCACCAATCCACCAAGGTGCTGTGCACCGGTCCATCAAGGTGCTGTGCACCGGTCCACCAAGGTGCTGTGCACCGATCCACCAAGGTGCTGTGCACCGATAGACCAAGGTGCTATGCACCGATCCATCAAGGTGCTGTGCACCGATCCATCAAGGTGCTGTGCACCGGTCCAAGGTGATGTGCGCCGATCCACAAAGGTGCTGTGCACCGATCCACAAAGGTGCTGTGCACCGGTCCACCCTGGTGCTGTGCACCAATCCACCAATGGTCGTGCACCGATCCATCAAGGTGCTGTGCACCGATCCACCAAGGAGCTATGCACCAATCCACCAATGGTCGTGCACCGATCCATCAAGGTGCTGTGCACCGGTCCACCCTGGTGCTGTGCACCGATCCATCAAGGTGCTGTGCACCGATCCACCCTGGTGCTGTGCACCGGTCCAAGGTGCTGTCCACCAATCCACCAAGGTGCTGTGCACCGGTCCATCAAGGTGCTGTGCACCGATCCATCAAGGTGCTGTGCACCGATCCACCAAGGTGCTGTGCATCGATACACCAAGGTGCTGTGCACCGATAGACCAAAGTGCTATGCACCGATCCATCAAGGTGCTGTGCACCGGTCCAAGGTGATGTGCGCCGATCCACAAAGGTGCTGTGCACCGGTCCACCCTGGTGCTGTGCACCGATCCATCAAGGTGCTGTGCACCGACCCACCAAGGTGCTATGCACCGATACACCAAGGTGCTGTGCACCAATACACCAAGGTGCTATGCACCGATACTCCAAGGTGCTGTGCACCGATACACCAAGGTGCTATGCACCGATACACCAAGGTGCTATGCTCCGATACACCAAGGTGCTGTGCTCCGATACACCAAGGTGCTGTGCACCGATCCATCAAGGTGCTGTGCACCGATCCACCCTGGTGCTGTGCACCGGTCCAAGGTGATGTGCACCTCCACAAAGGTGCTGTGCACCGACCCACCAAGGTGCTGTGCACCGATACACCAAGGTGCTATGCACCGATACACCAAGGTGCTGTGCACCGATAGACCAAAGTGCTATGCACCGATCCATCAAGGTGCTGTGCACCGGTCCAAGGTGATGTGCGCCGATCCACAAAGGTGCTGTGCACCGGTCCACCCTGGTGCTGTGCACCGATCCATCAAGGTGCTGTGCACCGACCCACCAAGGTGCTATGCACCGATACACCAAGGTGCTGTGCACCAATACACCAAGGTGCTATGCACCGATACTCCAAGGTGCTGTGCACCGATACACCAAGGTGCTATGCACCGATACACCAAGGTGCTATGCTCCGATACACCAAGGTGCTGTGCTCCGATACACCAAGGTGCTGTGCACCGATCCATCAAGGTGCTGTGCACCGATCCACCCTGGTGCTGTGCACCGGTCCAAGGTGATGTGCACCTCCACAAAGGTGCTGTGCACCGACCCACCAAGGTGCTGTGCACCGATACACCAAGGTGCTATGCACCGATACACCAAGGTGCTATGCACCGATACACCAAGGTGCTGTGTACCGATCCACCAAGGTGCTGTGCACCGATCCATCAAGGTGCTGTGCACCGATCCACCCTGGTGCTGTGCACCGGTCCAAGGTGATGTGCACCGATCCACAAAGGTGCTGTGCACCGACCCACCAAGGTGCTATGCACCGATACACCAAGGTGCTGTGCACCGATGCACCAAGGTGCTGTGCACCGATGCACCAAGGTGCTATGCACCGATACACCAAGGTGCTATGCACCGATACACCAAGGTGCTGTGTACCGATCCACCAAGGTGCTGTGCACCGATCCATCAAGGTGCTGTGCACCGATCCACCCTGGTGCTGTGCACCGGTCCAAGGTGATGTGCACCGATCCACAAAGGTGCTGTGCACCGACCCACCAAGGTGCTGTGCACCGATACACCAAGGTGCTATGCACCGATACACCAAGGTGCTATGCACCGATACACCAAGGTGCTGTGCACCGATCCACCCTGGTGCTGTGCACCGGTCCAAGGTGATGTGCACCGATCCACAAAGGTACTGTGCACCGACCCACCAAGGTGCTGTGCACCGATACACCAAGGTGCTATGCACCGATACACCAAGGTGCTATGCACCGATACACCAAGGTGCTATGCACCGATACACCAAGGTGCTATGCACCGATACACCAAGGTGCTATGCACCGATACACCAAGGTGCTGTGCACCGATACACCAAGGTGCTATGCACCGATACACCAAGGTGCTATGCACCGATACACCAAGGTGCTATGCACCGATACACCAAGGTGCTGTGCACCGATACACCAAGGTGCTATGCACCGATACACCAAGGTGCTATGCACCGATACACCAAGGTGCTGTGCACCGATACACCAAGGTGCTATGCACCGATACACCAAGGTGCTATGCACCGATACACCAAGGTGCTATGCACCGATACACCAAGGTGCTGTGCACCGATACACCAAGGTGCTATGCACCGATACACCAAGGTGCTATGCACCGATACACCAAGGTGCTATGCACCGATACACCAAGGTGCTGTGCACCGATACACCAAGGTGCTATGCACCGATACACCAAGGTGCTATGCACCGATACACCAAGGTGCTGTGCACCGATACACCAAGGTGCTATGCACCGATACACCAAGGTGCTGTGCACCGATACACCAAGGTGCTGTGCACCGATACACCAAGGTGCTGTGCACCGATACACCAAGGTGCTATGCACCGATACACCAAGGTGCTATGCACCGATACACCAAGGTGCTGTGCACCGATACACCAAGGTGCTGTGCACCGATACACCAAGGTGCTATGCACCGATACACCAAGGTGCTATGCACCGATACACCAAGGTGCTGTGCACCGATACACCAAGGTGCTATGCACCGATACACCAAGGTGCTATGCACCGATACACCAAGGTGCTGTGCACCGATACACCAAGGTGCTATGCACCGATACACCAAGGTGCTATGCACCGATACACCAAGGTGCTGTGCACCGATACACCAAGGTGCTATGCACCGATACACCAAGGTGCTATGCACCGATACACCAAGGTGCTGTGCACCGATACACCAAGGTGCTGTGCACCGATACACCAAGGTGCTGTGCACCGATACACCAAGGTGCTGTGCACCGATACACCAAGGTGCTGT
>OX243817.1:10530530-10544866 GCA_945859605.1 Lumbricus rubellus | reverse complement strand
ATCAGTCTGCTTTCCTCTGGACTTCCCATATTGAGCGTGCCTCTGGATAGTCATTCTGCGAGAGGAGGAGTTGCTGTGTTCATCTACACATGCGATAGAGACCCATCTCGGCGTCATCAGCGTTTCTTCATTGCGTTCCGCGAATAGATTTCTCTTTCGGCGAACGCTGACAGACTAATTCAGTTAAGAAATCTCCTGCCGCTACTTAAATGAACTTATTTGCTTCACGGACTTCTCTCGACTTTATGGTGATGGCAGACTTAAGTAGTCTGAATTTATTCCTGTTTCGAAAGTCAATCTTAAGGTTGAACCGTTGAGGGCATCTTCCTTAGCAGTGCACATAGTTTAAAATGGATCGTGCAGGATTATAGTAGACCTGTATACGAATAGGTTGTGCTTCACTCAGCATGTAGAACTATACTGCAGATTGCAATCAATCAATCAGTCAATCAATCAATCAAAATTTATATAGCGCCCCGTCAAGGTACCTACTCAGAGGCGCTCCCGGCCGAGATCAAGCCTACATCTATGGCTGTAACTTATTTGCTTATGAGATAAAGTGACGTAGGCCTACTCAAATAATTATTGTACTCATGCCAATCTCATGACATGCAGAAGAAGCGATAATCTATAGGCTGGCTCTGCCCCATTGGTCGGCCATTTTACGGCATGAGCGCAGCATAATACAGTATATTATATAAAACTCGATCACAGTGGCGCCGCGCGGCGGTTGGTAACGACACACTTATAAAGGCGTTCATTTGTGCACATGGTAGGTGAAGTGTGCGGCGGTCAAATAGTCGTCTGCGAGTGTGGAGCAAGCGCGGCAAATCTGTTGGAACACTGAAGCCCGCGAGAGACGGACATTATTGTATCGAACAGGTGTTTGTTTGTTATAGGAGCCGACGACCTATTTTCTGTGCACAGTCTCTATTTATCGTCTGATGCAGGTAACGACGTTTTGATTGACTTATTTTCTTGGATTTATTAGCAATTATCTGATTGCTAAATATAGATCTGATTTCGTGTCGTGGCAGTCGGTGATTACAGGTCGTATCGAGTGTTCGAGAAAACAGAAGCGATTTTATTTAGCGCTGTTAGTATTTTTGAAGGTAAAGCGTGGTGCAGGTCTACCTTTAAGCAGATGTAAAGTATTGACGCGCTTGTGAAACATCTGTAACAGGCGAGTTCCTGAGTCAATGATGATGGTGATGATGGTGATGGTGATGATGGTGATGATGATGATGATGATGATGATGATAATGGTGATGGTGATGATGATAATGATAATGATGATGATGATGGTGATGATGATAATGATGATGATGATGATTATGGTGGTGATGGTGGTGGTGATGGTGATGATGATGATGATGATGACGATGATGATGATGACGATGACGTTGATGATGATGACAATGACAATGACGATGATGATGATGATGACGACGACGACGATGATGATGATGATGATGAAGCCATGCACTTTAAGTTGGCTAATAAAAGTTAACACTAATTTTTTAATTGGCTATATATTTTTAGACATATATCCTAAGCTAATTATATAAGCACATGCGCTGGACCACGTACCATATAGTCGCTATTTAAGTTTGTCTTCATAATTTGCACTTTATATAATTTAATCATTGCCGGCACGACGTGGTGTAGTGGGTATGTTCGTCGCCTTGCAGTCAACGGCGTTAAACTCCGATGTAGTGTCCGCTATGTAGTCGGGAACGCCTCTGAGTATAGATAGCTTGAAGGGGCGCTTTAGCAAGTGCGCATACAAACTAAAGTTGGTGTTCCCATAATTATGTTGCTGACTTAAAGCGTCTGTCATCTTCAATTTTTCCCAAGATAACAATATTATTAACCCCTCTCGGTGTTTGTCCCTTTGATGGGTTTGTTGCTCCCCCAGACATTATCTGCTATGACTGCTTCAAAATTATTGTCACACAGCATTATCTTAATTAATTTTCGTTAAAAATTTCTTTCTGCATAACAGTATAAAACATGACATTGTATGAAACTTGTTACCAGGTTATGCGGTGTATCAAATCGTGTATGATGCATTGTTCGGAACAATAACAATTTAATTTCAAAGTGGATTTGCATACTGAATAGTTTTGATGAATGTTGATTTGCAGGAAACCCAATGCCTTTCTGGTGTTTCTCTAAGACTCTCATAATACAGTGCAGCTATGTGTAGTGGCTATAGAATTAAACCCATACTTTAAAAAAAGAACGAATGTTTCTGTGTTCACAAACTGTTCGCAAACACTACTACCGTTTAAGATCCGCTATTGACATTCATTATAGTTTTGCCAAGAATGAGCAGAAAAAATAGCGGAACTTGGAGTACAATCGAGTCCGTTTTGCCGTTTGTCCCGCAGTTCCGCGCCGTGTCACTTGGCAATTTGACCGTTCATAGTTTCCACAACAATGCAGTCTTCTTCGATTCCATCCGGCCGCCATCTTATCTGCCTCGGAAGCGCACGCTGTATTCGCGGGCAAACAAAGATGGACGGCGACGCCGAGGACGAACATACGGGTTTTGCGTTGGTGATAGAAAATTATCTGGCGGTCCACAGTTCGACGCTCGCTCTTTGTCCGCGCATGCTTTCCATTTTCCGCATCGGTAAACGGACTTTCGCCCTTGAGAGTGGCAGCACTATCTTCGCGTTCACAGCACTCGTGTCTGCGTGTGTATGCGTGTGTAAGGGTGTGTGTGCGCGTAGCGGCGTAGGTGTGTGTAAGTGTGTGTCTGTGTGTGCGTGTGTGTGTGTGTGTTAGTGTGTTTTAGTGTATGTGTGTGTTTGTGGGTGTATGTGGGTGTTTCGATGTGTGCATGTGTGTTTGTGGGTGTGTTTGTGCGTGTGTATGCGTATGCGTGCATGTGTGTGTGAGCGTGTGTATGTGTGGGAATGTGTGTATGTGTGTTTGTACATGTGTGTGTCTGTGTGTATGTATGTATGTGTGTATATGTATGCATGTTTGCATGTGTATCTTCCACATTTAATGCAGTGGTCTCTACGGCAGTCACACTGCGTCGCCTGAGGATTATCTTGTCGTATGTCCATTTTTTTCAAAATCGAGTTTAGACTTGTTTTGTAGCAAAAAATTGTTTATCTTTCTTCACTGTTAACCGTTAGGAGATACGACAAGTCGTTTTAAAGATATTCAACAAAAACTACCTGTCGTATGTCCATGATACAGGATTGCATTGTCGTATCTCCAATTTAGTAAGTAATTTTCTGTTGTATCTCCAGTACCGCATTCACGGTTTAAAAGTGCATTGTCGTATGTCCAGAGAAAGCTCGTCGCTGATTGGACGATAAGGAGATACGACATTATACACTGCACACTTCATGGTATCATAGTGTCGTATGTCCAGAGAATAAAAAACATTCTTTTATTTAAAAATGGTATTAAACTTGCGAAAATTGAAACGAACATAGTCGCAATTGATTGTATATTGCTTTCTTTATTATTTCATATTTTTTTTAAAAATTCTCACGTCAGGATGACTTGCAATTGATTTAAATCCATTTTTATACAACATTTTCCTAAATTTCACAAAAACCATTCTAAGTTTCAGTTTAATTTTTGTGCAACATTCTTTAATTAATGTCGATGCTTTAATATGACGTCTTTCCTTGAAGTTTTATTGCACTGGATATTTTATTTTTGGCGTCCAAAGTTGCGAAACTTAAAACTCGTTTTTCTCGAAATTCACAAAAGTGGACATACGACAAGATAATCCTCAGGCGACGACTGGTGGACGCTTCGGTATGAAGCGGGCAAATTAACTACTAAAAGAGGCAAGGAGTTTCGATTGTTGGTCTGCTCGCAATGCGAGAGAGAGAGAGAGAGAGACAGACAGACAGACAGCCAGACAGACAGACAGACAGAGACACAGACAGACAGAGACAGACAGACCGTCCAAAAGGCAGAGAAGAATTGATGCTGAACCACCGCGGGGTCCTCTGTGAGAGAAACGGAAAAGACTTCGTGGCAACTTGCCATTGTCAGCGTCACAGCCGTCGTCACACAGTCGTCATAGTCAGAGTCATAGTCGATCGTCAGAGTCATAGTCATCGTCACATTCTGACGTCCTCTCATGATTGATCGTCTGCCGATATCGATCACGTGCGCCGACTTTCGACCAGCGACCTCTGATGTCCTGAAAGCGTCGTTGGTCGGTGTTGTTTGCCGCGCACGTTTCGCGCCGCCTTCTGCATGCCGCGCCGCACCGCGCCGCCCGGACTGAGTTTCGTCGGGGTAAAAAATGTTCGCAGCCGCCGCTGCCGCCGCACTCTCTGTAATCGAATGTCCGTGACTAGACAGAGCTGATCCTAAATGCCTCGATTCCTCTTTTCCATCTCTCATCGTACGTCCATGCGTTTGTCCGTCCATGCGTCCGTCCGTGCGTCTGTCCGTCCGTTCGTCCGTCCTTCCATCTCATCCATCTTTTGACTTCTTTGCACTTTTCCACCCATCCCAATATTTATGGTGCGCTTTTATCTATCCATCCAGCTTTCTATTCGCATTTCCATTCGTCCATCGATCCGTTAATTCACCTATCCATCCCATCAATCCATCTATCCTTCTATTCGTCCATCCATCCCATCAATCCATTCTTCCATTCATCTATTCGTCCATCCATCCATCCTACCATTCATCCATCCATCAATCAATCAATCCCATCAATCCATCCATCCATACATACATCAATCCATCCATCCACTCCATCAATCATCAAACTCTTCCAATGAGATTAGATGACCCTTTTTTCCCGCCATTGTTTGCCCAGTGCTCCTTGGTGATCGCGTAACCTTCGACCCCAACCACGTTGTGGTCATCTCGTGTGTCTCGGCGCCTGCGGTCAAACGGCGCTATATAAATGTTCGATTAGATTCCTCTGGGCATCGATGGACAAGCGATTATTTTTCTGGTTTCAACTCTGACTGGGTGCTCTGGTCTTTCGAGGAGGCTTGTGCTCAATGTATACGACTGGCTACCGGATGACTAGTGATGGTCACTTGGCGGTCAGTCAGTCAGTGGCTGGTCAATATAGAGGACTGTGTTGGTCATCTGAAGGTGTATGACCATCGATAGGTTTTACGTGCGTGCGGGTGTGGGACAGCGTAGACTTTTCGGTTATTTTTGGCATGACAATCTTTATGATTTGCGTATTAATTAATTATTCGTTATCTTGATCATCAAAATCATCTACATCACCATCATCAGAATGATGAGCAAGTAAGTAACTAATCCTAAATGGTGGTGGTGGTGGTGGTGGCAGAAGCCGCAGAAGCAGCAGTAGTAGTAGTAATAGTGGTAGCAGCAGCAACAACAACAACAACAACACTAATATTAATAATGATAACAACAATAATAATAAATCACATAATAAATTATTCTGTAAAAGAACTGTGCCCTTGTTGTTCATCATTGTCCAAATGTACATTGTTTTTGACTGTGCAACAGGCGATTTCTTTCCAGGCGACTGAGTTGTAATCAGTCGTCGTTGTGACCATCATCATCATCGTCATCGCCGTCGTGTCGTTGTCGTCACCATCATCATCATGGGTAATACTCACGACACTGAGATGGCTCGACTCGAGGCCGACTACATTCACAACCGATGGAGAACGACAAACGACTACAGATGGGGATACTCGAATGACAGAGGTTGTTATCATTTTATTCGATTACTACTTAGATTAGTCTACTCGTAGTCGTGTATTTATATAGCGCCTCTACGATAGAGAGACTTATCTGAGGTGAGTGGTATCTCCTAAGATATTCTGGCTGTTGTTTTGAAATTGACTTCACTAATATTATTATCTATTTGTGAACCATCTGCACAAAACCAGTCGTAAGTTGGATTTCACTTTTTGAGTTTAATATACCATTTTAAAGAAAAAACAAATTATCTTTAAAATGATACAAATTTTATCATTGTATCTCGATCCGAACTGAATTTATGGCTGAAAAACTTTTTGCATTTACATGTATGAATACTATTTATCGACAAAAATGCATTTTCGATTCAGATGCCATTCTGATGCAGCTTTTCATTGTGTTTATTGCTAAGGCTTTTTGATTGGGCGATGGGATATGGGTTATGGTGCTGCATGGATGGTAACTCTATGGGGTGCGGTGGTGTAGTGGTGGCGTCGTTGCCTTGGAGCCGGAAGGTTCGAGGTTCCAATCCACCTCGCCGCGTAAGGACCTTGGGCATGTCTTTCACTCGCAATTGCTCAGCGCTTCGGCGTGAAACTCCGATGCAGTGTCCGCGCTGCATTCGGGAGCGCCTCTGAGTGGAGAGCTTGAAGAGGCGCTATAACAAGTTCACATACAAATTTTGTGGACGGGGCGGGAGGTTCAAATTTCGGCGAGTGTAGAAACTGTTGCGAGTTTCCGGTCCGTTTGCACCCCTAGCCAACTCACCTATTAATGGGTACACCGGTACACTGTCGGGAGGAAGATCAAAGGACATAAAGACAGAGACAGAGAAAGAGACAGAGACAGAGACATAGGTACAGAGAGAGCAAAGAGAGAAGACGCAGCCCCATAAGCCGAGGTTAAGAAAATGAATTCGCTAACAACGCACGCCTGAAATCATAGTGTAATGGCTGCATTGGGGCATAGCTGCTGGTTGATTGTTAGTTACTCTAAAAGTAAATTTAAACGCATAGAGATTCCATTTGTCAGTAACTTAATTGGGTCACTTTTTAATGCATAGTCTATACAAAGGAATGTAGGCCTACAAATTTTAGTATTGAGTATAATAATTATTAGGGTTTACCGGCGAATTAATAGCCCATTAATTAATTTCTTTATTATATAGGGTCAAGCAGACGAATTATAATGCTGCGAATCGGTGCAAAAGTTAATTGATAGACTAATAATTAATTAATATTGCAGATAATTTAACGTTTATTGCTGTCATTAGCGCAAACATTATAATCTGGCCACACTGCGTATGTTGTCTTCAGCCAGACATTTCTGTCGACCGGACACTTAGGCCTCTATTATACTGCTTCTGTTTCTTCATCAACATTTTGCACCCGTTCTCACTGCCTTATGAACGTCGTGTTCCACTCGCTTGGCCTGTCCGAAAGTCCTAAACCGTGACCCCAGGCGGCCTGACCCCCCGACCCAGAACGGCCACACTAATTGTAGTGTAATGAAGGTTTTCCTCGACCACATTATGCGTAATGATGGATGACGTGCTCTATGACGCGTCACCCAGTTGCACTGAACTCGGTGAACCCGATCGGGTCAAAAGGTCATCCAATCATTGACGTCGTTGCGTTGGATTGAAAGTGTCACGCGTTTGTTTCCATTCCCTTCCATTCCTTTCCATTCCATTCCCTTCCATTCCTTTCCATTCCTTTCCATTCCTTCCCATTCCTTTCCATTCCTTTCCATTCCTTTCCATTCCTTCCCATTCCTTCCCATTTCTTTCCATTCCTTTCCATTCCTTCCCATTCCTTTCCATTCCTTTCCATTCGTGTGGAATGCGATTAGGTTTCCACGCGAAACGGCGTCTATTAAAGTCGATGACAGTCTGTCGGCAAGCAATGCAAGATGAAGCATCTTGTAGGCGCAACATCGCATGGTGGCAATTGGTTAACCGCACCGGGTGTACGACGAACTAACTAGTGTTGAATTTGATGGAGGTTTAACCGCACAGGGTCATTGCGTTGTATTGTGTTTGACCATTTACAAAGTGCTACTGTCTTCAAAGCAAAAGCCTTTTGGAGGCGCTCCCATGCACTGCGATCGACCCCGAGAGAGAAGGCTGGATTTGAGGTGAGAGAAAGATGAAGAGTACTGCGGTGGGTGGCCTCACTAAAAGTGGTATAACTTTTGTTCTGTTTGAAATATTTTGACGAAATCTGGCCATGCTGTGTATATATAAATTGCCTTTAAGGCTGTAAAATTTCATTTCGCAATTCTTACTTCTGGCCAAGATATTGGCAAAAAGTCTAGAGGGTCTTTTGTGGCCCACCCTGTAGTGTATATATCGAATCTCATTTGTTCTCCTCTTTCTTCTGCAAACAAGATGTGAAAATTTTTAACCCCAATATTATCGTCCCCAAACTGTGAACCCAACTTAATGCATTGAGCCTCCAGTTTTGTGTACAAGCAGTTTTTGCATGCATGGGCCTGGCTTAACCTCGTGTTATAGGATCGGGTGACCCTGAAGTACGAACCTGACGTCCGCCCAGTGCGAAAATCGAACCTGACACTAATCCTGACCTCTGACCTCAATCTGGTATGCATGGAAAAAAGAGGTCTGCATGTATCGGCGTCGAGATATGGACTTCATCCACTCGATGCTCCCCCACATAGCCATAGCAAGTACTTCAGTCACAGTTACTCGCGGGCTTCAGCGTGAAACTTCAATGCAGTGTCCGGGCTATATTCGGGAGCGCCTCTGAGTAGCTGGCTTGAAGAGGTGCTATAGCGAATGCGAGAAATATGAAAGGAGAATATGCAAGTTCATAAGTTTTGAAAGGCACCTCTATGTGACCGCCACCCTGGTCATGTTTCAATTGAATCAACTATGGGAGGTCGCGCAATAGTGACAAGAGGGACATTTGTCAAACGTGTAAAATATTTACCCCTTTTTTCAACTATTAAACCTTTTGGTTTTTAACGAATTCCTTCGCACTAAGTCACTAATAATAATACACAATGTGAAACTAAGAAATTTGCAGTTAGAGGCTTGTGCAGTGTGCAGCTCTATGGAAAATACTCATATTCTTAATTTCTTGCTTTGCATTTTTCAAGCTCTTGCTAAAAATTTAGCCTTGACGATAAAAATATTTTCCCCCTCCTGCAAGAATGTCTGCTGGCGCCCATGAATTGATCGGATGAGATAATTCACTACCGCGCCACTCAGAATGGGCGCCACGCCAATTAAGTTCCCCGTGTGTGGACCATGCCGGCCCGCAGAGATTCAAATTATCTGAAAACGCCACCATTGGTATGCGCACCAACATCCTGCCGATCAGATCATCAGAGGCTTCTGGGACGTGCGCTCCAACCGAAGTAGCTATAACTGGGTCAGCAGTATATAGTGGTATAGTCAAAATATGTCGTTAATCACGGCGAATTGAAACCTCAAAGGATGCGCTTAAGATTCAAAGGTTTAAGAACCACGACATTGGAAAATTCCTCAACGTCCATTTCTAAGTGAAGGTCACGCTTAGATTGAATGCAGATTCCGTAACAAAATAATGCAGCAGAAAAAAGACATGTAAAATCAGTCTTATAACACAGGCAGCATTTTCCGTCTTTATTTAATAAAAAAGCGAGCATATAATACGCTTATAGCATCGTCGTGCTAATTCGGGATGGTGCACACATGTGATTAACAACACAGTCTTCGTCGAAGAAAAGGAGAGGCCGCCTCAGACGTCCGCGCGTTTGGCGTCCTCAATGGCGTCCGCGCGGCGGCAACGTCTGCATTTCGTTAACGTCTTGATTTTGACGTCCTGCAGACTCGGATAGTTTGTTACGCAAGAACGCTACGATCGACGGGCTTAATTAAATCACAACAACTTTATGTATATCTTTATATCCAACACACTCCAACCCGAATTCTCTCTCTGTCTCTGTCTTTCTGTCTCTCTGTCTTTCTGTCTCTGTATGTCTCTGTCTCTCTCTTTCTTTCTCTCTTTCTTTCTCTCTCTTTCTCTCTCTTTCTCTCTCTTTCTTGCTCTCTGTCTCTGTCTCTGTTTGTCTGTCTGTCTGTCTGTCTCTCTCTCTCTCATTCTGTCTCTTTATGTCTGTCTGTTTGTCTCTGTCTCTATCTCTTTCTGTAACTTTCTGTTAGTCTATCTGTCTGTCTGTCTCTTTTTTTTCTCTCTCTCTTTCTCCATCTCTCTCTCTTTCTTTTTCTCTCTCTCTCTCTCTCTCTCTCTCTCTCTCTCTTTCTCTCTGTCTGTCTGTCTGTCTCTCTTTCTGTCTCTGTATCTCTGTCTGTCCCTGTCTCCGTGTGTATATCTGTCTCTCTCGCTCTCTCTGTCTCTGTCTCTTTCTATATATTTTATATATGACTTTTTGTATATATTATATATAACTTTATATATAATTATATATCACTTTAGGCCTACATGTAGAAAAGACAGAAGCGATATAAAGATAATTACAGCGCGCTGCTTGTCGCAAGTTTGTATGCATACAAGACGTGCGTGCTGGAAAAACTGACCACTCGTAATGTAATTATACGTCGGCTGTGGACGCTACCTAAATTGATGTTATGGACATTGACGCTTTCCAGAATTAGCAAATGATTATGTTTTTCCGTGAAACTATGTGTGGGGTTCTTGTAAGGCGCTATATAAATCTTTATGTACTTATGTATAATTGTATATGTAGCCTATATCTATAATTGTATATGCATGCATTGCATAATTAACAGACTATATAGAATAGTATAGAAAATTACAATGGATGGATGAATTCATAGATGTAAACAACGATGGAAACAGAATAAAAAACGGAAAAACGTGGTTTTTTGAAAAAATAAAAAACGAAAAAAAACGATAAAAAACAGAAACGGAAAATTATTGGACTTTGCTACATCTAAAATCGCATTTAAACCTTGAAAACCTTGATTAGGAACCTACTACACGCAGTCTATCTCTCGAATGTTGATGTTAAACGATGAAATATTGACTTCAGTTAGTTGAATCCTTGAGAGTTGGCGGAAAACATAAGGAATATCAGAAAAAATAAATATTAAGGAATATAATTTATAACAGAAAGTAAATGAATAAATAATGTTAAAGAAAAACTAAAAATGATGAAAAAACGATGGGAAAATAAAAAACCAAAAAGACGACGTTTTTTGGGAGAGAATAAAAAACGGAAAAAACGTTTTTTGCAACTATGGATGAATTGATTGAATGATGGAATGATGGATTTAATGGCCTTTGTCCTGCGCTGTGCCTGCTCCTTAGGAATACGCTCACGAGCATCCAATCAGGACATGAAACTGCTCTTTATTTTACCACGCTGTAGTCGGGAGCATCTCTGAGTAGCTTCCCCGATGAGGGTACTATATAAATACTGGCATGAGTGTATGAATATCAGATTAATAGCGTGTTTTAAGTACCTTTTCAAAGCGTTCATGTATTCTAGTATTCGTCCATTCTTTCATCGCAAACTTATATAGCGCCTCTTCAAGGAAACTACTCAGAGGCGCTCACAACTCCAGCGCGCCCAGAAGAACAGTTTTAAGTTTATTGAGTAAGGACTGTGGTAGAGTTTCAGGGTGTAGGCGTAGCTCTAAAAGAAAGCCACTCCAGACCACTGGGCCTACCGCAGAGAACGCTCGATTCTTCGTCGTTGCAATACAAGAAAATGTACTATAAAAAGGACTCTTTTTCGGCAAGAAAGTAGGCTATAGGGGACCATGTCCTTAATCAGATACCCAACGCGCGGCAGCATAGCTTTCGGAGTGTGGGGCGCGTTGGTGTAGTGGCGGCGTCGTTGCCTTGCAGCCGGAAGGTTCGAGGTTCAAATCCAACTCGCCGCGTAAGGACCTTGGACAAGTCCTTCACTCACAATTGCTCAGCGATTCGGCGTGAAACTCCGATGCAGTGTCCGCTTTGCATTCGGGAGCGCCTCTGAATATGAGAGCCTGAAGGAGTGCTATGACAAGTGCACATACAAACAAATAACAACAGACGTTCTTGCTGCTGTTTGACGACACTTTGCATGCCCCACCGAAGCTGATTAGTGTCGCTCTCCTTCTTGCACCAGGCTTGGGGATGGCACTTCTGAAGTACGAACAGCAAATAACGTGCCATGTATTTTGTTATGTTCGTCTTTAAGTTGATGTGTGTGGCGTAGGAGTGAATCAAGGGTGTGCAAAAATTTCTACCTATGTTATTGTCTCCCCTCCACAGGTCCGGACACGTGGTGGGTCTACTACCCGTCGGCGTCGGGCTGCAATCAATCGCCGATCGACATCATAACGGAAGACGTTACCTTCGACCCGGACCTCGGTCATAATCCTCTGCAGATATGCTACGGGAGAACCTCCGACGGGGCCGATGGGGACGACTCTTACGACGATGACGATGGCGGGGGAGGAGGTGATGCTCTGGCTGCTGCGGATGGTGGTGGTGGTGGTGGGGTGGGTGGCATGGTGGACGAGGGTGGGTGGAGAGGAGATGGTGGTGGTGGTGGAGGAGGAGGGAGGAGGGAGTCCATGGAGCTCGTCAATACTGGAAATACGGTCACTATCAACGTTCACAATTCGCAGTCGTGTAAGTACACGTAACTACTTACTATGTTCATAGTCCGACTCCACTGTTATGTGTTGAAGCCCGATGCAATTATAGGATCAATATATGAGCACCGGGGCGGGGGTGTAGTGGTGGGTTCGGTGCCTTGGAGCCGGAGGGTTCCTGGTTCGAATCGCCTTAAGTCGCCTCGTAGGGACCTTGGGCAAGTATTTCACTCGCAATTGCTCATGCGCTTCGGCGTGAAACCCCGATGCAGTGTCCGCGCTGTAATCGGGAGCGCTTCTGAGTAATAATCTTGAAGGAGCACTATAGCAAGTGCACATATACACACATTTGAAATTATAGTTTAAATAAGTGGTATTCAATTAGTTATTAGTCTATAGAATGACGGAATAAGACTCGAAGATAAACAATGGTTGTTTAATATTTTCTCAGACATAACCGGTGGTCCGTGCAAAGAGCACAATTACCTCCTCGAACAGATCCATTTGCATTGGGGCGAGGACGATCAAAGTGGATCCGAACACCTGGTGAACACCGACTCATACGCAGCAGAAGTCAGTAAAACTTATTATATCTGTTGCGCTTTACCCCATAAGCATCACCATGCACTGCAGGTAATAAGAGGGCGAGCTTACAAAATTCCTATAGTCTCTCTCTCTCTCTCTCTCTCTCTCTCTCTCTCTCTCTCTCTCTCTCTCTCTCTCTCTCTCTCTCTCTCTCTCTCTCTCTCTCTGTGTGTCTGTCTGTCTGTCTGTCTGTCTCTCTCTCTCTCGCTGCATGCTTGTCTATGCTTCTCTCGCCGTTTGATCTTCCTTTCGACAGTGCATGGGCAGATATATTTTCCGGGTCAAGCATAATAATTACGAACTGCGTTACACAAAAGCCTTGCTTTGGACGATTTCCCTGTGTAATGTGTAGGCTATTTTTCATGAATCCCTTAAAATTCTCTAAAAAGCGACATTCCCTGGTACTCCCCTCGAACGCTGGCGCTTTTTCTAAATTTACCAGGCTTTCATTTCCTCTTATCGTTTATTTACTCCGAAACTATTGCCACGACCGTTTCTAATTTACAATTTGCGTGTGCAATCATCGTCGGAAATGTAAGCGCGTTTGGGGAATGGGGGAACGAAGGCGGCAGTGGCGTGTCACGTAAAACTAAATTAGAAGCTCAGACCATCAAGCTAATGTTCAAGGTCCGTGTGTAGATTGTGGTCAGATATTTTATGTCTCCATTTATATAGGACAACATATGCGATACAGTTCATTCATTCATTCATTCATTCATTCATTAATTCAAGAATTTCTATAGCGCCTCTTCAAAGGGTACTAAACTCAGAGGCGCTTCCGACTCTAGCACGGCAAAAAGCACAGCTTTTTTAGTTAAATAAAAATGCTCCAGTATAATAGCCAGGCCAGAAAGCACACGTAGTTCCTGTAGGAGCCCATTCCAGACTATTATACTGCGCCCACTGCCCACCATGAAAAAAGGCTCGATTCAGTATGTTGCATGCAGTTTGTGCGAATGGAACACACTCATTCTCCATTACCGCAGTATATTACCGCGACAGTGCACATCATCGTGGTATAAGCTCAGAACCGAGATTGCTGACCCAATTGCCTCTCCTTAGCCAGGTTACCGCGCTTTTAAGAAGGGAAAGAATTGCCACGTCACTCTCTCTATTGCTGCCAGAGAAATTCGATTATCGCCCATAAACAGACAAGTTGAGATTGATAAATGGAGATTGGCAAATTCGAGGATGCACACGATCGCTTGAACCCATGGCAGTATGATAGTATCCGAGAATAAGTGTAGCAAAATAACCGCGGAACAGACTATGATCCATGAGGAGTTTGGGTGTGAAAAACAGAATTTACTATGGGGCTCTAAGAAACACTGCGGAGTTGCATCCCTCAATTCCCCACCCCACGACAATTCTCTCCGTGCTTCCGTGATCCATGGTTAGAATCTCTTGAAAACCTTCATAGCGCATCAGACATTAGACATTTAAGAGGTTTATGGTCAGAAATTACATTGACTTAATGTCATGCGCATTA
>OX243817.1:10508030-10525530 GCA_945859605.1 Lumbricus rubellus | reverse complement strand
GTAAAATGTAAGTCAAACTTTTTCTCATAAATTATCTCTAATGCCTGATGATCAATCATTCTAAAATTTTCCAGATATGTAGATAATTGAACTAGCAATATGGCCCCAACAGTATGATTTGATCATTTAATTAAATAAGATGCTCAAAATGTCATCCTTCAGCTTGCACGCAAGCCTTGAGGCGCAGGCGCCATTAGGCAACAGCATCGTCGATTATCCTCTGGTCCTGGCCATCCCACACTTCCAACAAGCGTTGCTTCAGATCGTTTACATCATGGATTGTTGTCTGGTGCACTCGGTCTTTCATTATGCACGCTCCACACTTTTTATTCCGTAAAATTTTACTCCAGGATCACTGAAGACCAAACTTGGGAATTATCAGGCATCAAAACTGCAGCGAACACCATAACAGATTTGCTGAAAACTGAAATTTCGGAGATGAAGTTCAAATATTCATATCTTTCTATCCGTTCAAATTTATTACATGATATTTTGGAATCCTATTCTAGGTTCAATTATCTAAATATCTGGAAAGTTTTAGTATGATTAATTAGCTGGCATTGGAGAGTAGATGTAAAATTAATTCTTTGGGAATTTTTTCATTGAAGAAACAATTAGCTAATAAATGAGTTTAAATGGTGCTAAAGGATTAGCTGGGGGATTTTTTCATTGAAGAAGAAAGCCAGTTAAAATAGGGTTTAAACCAGTTAAATTCTTAGTCTTTTTAATTTTCTGGATGTCTTTTATTATTTCCTGAGGGGGGTGCTCGGTAGTACAGTGGATAGCGCGCTGGACTGTCGACCAAGAGGTTGGGGGTTCAATTCCCCGCCGGGGCAGAAATTTGTAACGAGATTTCTGTTCCTCTAGCCGACTCAGCTATGATGAGTACACGGTCAGTGGATGATGAGACGGCGAGGGAGAGGATTGGTCACCGCCCTTTGGAAGTCTTTTATTATTTCGATCAGCAAGGAAATTAAGGTCGTAAGAATACTGTCGAAAAGTCTCTAGCTAATAAATCAGTTCAAATAGCTAGTTAGTCTTTTGTATAAGCTGACGCGGGATAATATTTATATCCATCCATTCCAGCATCCTCATCAGCGTTCGTAGTAACTTGTAGACCTACCTGTAACGGTGTTTCAGATTGAGAATTAAGCGAAGATTATTATTATTATTATACTGATATAGTTTTCAAACACAGTGACTGTGGTTCAATGAGCAATTTTCAACAGCAGGTGTGCTGATGACGCGCAGGCCAGCTAGTATTCACTCGCAGCGTTCACCTTGCGCTCATGCATGACAACAGCAGGTGTGGTGATGACGCGCAGGCCAGCTAGTATTCACTCGCAGCGTTCACCTTGCGCTCATGCATGTCACTCTATTTGTATAAGACCAAAAATCACACACTGCAACGAGACGAACTATAATAAAAACAGTGTGTTGAGGGTTTTGCGTCCAATATTTAAAAGAAGCTTTCCTGAACAACACAAGCGACGTAACAAGGCGCATTCGAAGAATGGAAAACAGCACGGGTTGCTGACATTTTAGTTGGATGAACACAATAGGCCTAAATAATTCAGTCTAACGCTGCAAGCAGTGTCCTATAAAAATTGAAATTCAGGACACACTATGCACAGACAGACACACACCCGCTCATACACTCCTACGCACACATACGCACGCAGTACGCAGTACGCATACACAAACACAAACACACACAAACACACACTCTACTTACGAGCAAATGATTCTGAACTACAATGTAGACCAAAAAAATGCCGTTTCATTCTTGCATAGAATTCGTCAGACTGCCTTTTAAGACAATGACGGCATTTTTTTGGATTTTTCTACCTCGTCCCTTTTTATTGTTGTTTTTGTTGTTTTTTCTTCTTTTTCTTCTCTCTCTCTCTCTACATCTCTTCTACGCACATCTCTTCTATACCTTTACGCAACTTCTGTTGACTAGCCAGCAGCTGCTGCAGTTTTTGTCGTTCTTGCTTCGCAACGTCATAGGAGGCTTGATCCTCTCTAAATTTTGCCATCGCAGCGTGTGCTCGTTCCTTCTGCTTCTGCAAAATTCGCCTTGCTTTTTCTTCTCTATTTTGAGCTCTAGCGAGTTGCAAACGCAGAGCCGATGTAGTAGACGTCTCTTCCCGCTGTTCGTCATCCAAAAATTCCTTCACACAGCTCCTCTTCTCCAAGCTAAGTTCAGCCATCTCGACAGACAGATCACTCATTCAAAATGGCGGTGGGTTTTCAGGTATTTATAGGCAGTTGCTGAAGGTTCTAGAAGATGACGCAATTTCTTTTTAACATGATTGGTCAGACCAGGTGATGAGTCGATACAACAGCAGCAGTAGCAGCAGCCACGCAGCAACCGACCTATAACATCGTTGACACTTCACACGTGGCACAATGCGATTAATTCTTATCCAACCCCATGCAATTTGTGGAAAAATCGTCCTTGACCAAAAATATTGTCGTTCTATATCCGGTTTTGTCTTCACCAAAAAAACTCGTCGCTGCAGTATGGTGAAGACAAGTTTATAGTTCACGGTCATTATTATGAAGACGTGAAATGAATATCGATGTTTACCAGTTCACTGTTCGTTAGCTTTCAGCTACCGTACCGTACGGTGGCGCCGCGTGGCGAATAGGTGTATTCAGTTCAGCGTATGTAGCTATATGCAAGGCAATGTGTTTCGTGTATATAAAATAATAGGCTATAGTAGAACTTAATTCCGAAATATATATTCTTGTGTAACATACAACCTGTAGGCCTTTCCTACGATCCCTAACCCTAACCCTAACCCTAACCCTAACCCTAACCCTAACCCTAACCCTAACCCTAACCCTAACCCTAACCCTAACCCTAACCCTAACCATGCATAGTTCAGAGTCTTCGGAAAGTCTTTGTTATAAATCCATAAATTATAGTATATATATATATTCGTTTAATGTGGAAAAAAACACAGGTTGACAAAACCGCAAGTCAGTTACATGGAAGGGTTATAGAGTCGCTTGTTGAGAAGGCTATTGGAATAAAGTTTTTATCGTGCTTCGGTGGTAACTCAAAATTAAACGGGCGTGGTCGAAGGTTGTGTCAAGCATATCGCTGGCGATCAATAGACATTTCTCCGTTAAAAACTATCCCCCGTCATGTAAGCAAGCAGACTTATAATTTTTGTCTAATAGGCTAATATTTTGTCTAATTATTGGAAGGATACGGGTTCATGTCTACAGGCTACAATAGACTATCGTCGACTTCTTTAGCCAAATCTGATAGGTAGGTAGCCCATCGCTGCGTTCTGAGAAGAAAATCGTCGAGTAGTAGTATAATTAATAAGTTGGGGGCATTGCGTTTTAGAAGCTATAAATCAGTTAAATTCACAATGATATCAAGTCTTTATTAATAACCCATGAATTGAATGAATCATCATAGCCTAACCATTTAACCAAAGACCGATTTCCTCTTTTTCTTATAATCTTTTCTATTTTAAATGTATCTTGCGTTGTCGATTGTAACTCAGCTTCATAAAATGTCCCTTTTATTTCTTCTCCATGATAGTCAGATATTTTATAGGTTATAGGATCTGTGTATTGGATTTGTGTTATTGTAAAAATTTCTTCACTCCAGTTAGCGGTATATCCTTTCTCAAATGTCTTCTTCTTCTTGGAAATTCTTACTTTATCTCCGACTGAAAATTTAGGTTTAACAGTTTCAGGTACAGCGTCACCATACAGATTTAACCAAACAGCTTTTTCGTTTGCTTTGATACTCGCTTTAACAGGAGTCATTTTAATGGAAGAATGTCTTGTGTTGTTGTATAAACTAAGCATATTATCTAAAACATCGATATATCTCTGAGTTGAATTTGCTGTAAAATACTTAAACATCTTTTCTTTTACTGTTCTATTAAATCTTTCTACGATACAAGATTTCTCTTCATTCTCAGTTGAGTACAACTGCATACCTAATGATTTTACCTGTTTATTATAGAATTCTGTTCCCTTATCGACCCAAAGTTTTTCCCCCCTTCTTTTGCTCGTATTAAATATTTTAACGAAAGCATCTGCCACAGATTCTCCGCGCTTATCTTTTAACGGCTGAATAAATGCATACTTGGAGAATATATCAATGACGCTTAACAAATATTTCACACCAGAATTAAATTTAGCATAAGCCTGCATGTCAATTAAGTCAGCAGCCCAAACTTTGTCCACTCCCTGAACATAAACAACTCGCTTCCTAAACTTCCTGACTATAGGTTTATGTAATTCGTCAGCAAGTTGGTCTGTCCATCTTAGAGTTTTTTTTCAACCCCATTCCAAAATGGGTTTTCGTTGATAAAATTGGTTTAACTATAGATCTTTCAATTCGTTCGCGGAAAGTAGGATTAGATATATTATTTAATTCATCTATCATAGCTCTGTCAGCGACGTTTCTTCCTGCTGTATCAGTATGTTTAGCATAAGCTAAGTCATGGCGATAGGCTGCTTGATCAACCCTATCTACTGGTTTACTCCAATCTTTTGGTGTTCCATCAGGATTCAATCTCAAATCCAATCGAGTACCTGGACCCGTGAAAGAATGTCCTGGAAGATGCATTTCACCCGGGTACTTTGCCCATGGAAGTTTAATATTAGAAGTAGCAGAATTGAGAGCTGAGACCAAATCACCACCTGTAGCGGTGGACATTTTAGTAAACTGAGTTTTTCTAGCGCCACACTCAACACATACACATCTAAGCATAGGTCTGCCATTCTTACTGACAACTCGTTGAATATCTCTACACTCAGTTTGTCGCTTACATTTTACGCAATACGAGCTGTGCTCCATTTTAATATAATATAATTAAAATGGAAGTCCAAGACCTATCATGGAATGAAGATACATCTAAACGCTTTAACAGTCCTCTCCTACCAAGAAGCATCAGAGGTTTGATCGTCGGTAAGTCTCAATGCGGCAAAACAATATTACTACTTAATTTATTACTGAGACCTGGTTGGTTAGACTACAATAACCTGCAGATCTTTGGCAAAAGTTTATTTCAATCAGAATATAAGATACTAAAGAAAGCATTCGAAGAGAAATTACCAAAGGAAGCAATTATAAGACTTTTTGATAATCGCGATGAGATAATGAAATTAAATGTATCACCGACCGCCGTAGTCGAGGAGATGTCTAAAAACATGGCCAAAAAATCGGATATAGAATGCAAGTTCTTTGAAACCTCTGAAGATGTTCCAGATCCACGAGACTTAAGTCGAGATAAAAAGAATCTCATGATTTTTGATGATTTACAATTAGAGAGGCAAAATAAATGCGAATCCTATTATATAAGAGGTAGGCATAGTAATGTAGATTGCTTTTACCTAGCACAAAATTATTTCAAGCTACCTAGACAAACTATAAGAGAGATCGCTAACTTTATATGTCTATTCCCTCAAGACCTCAAGAATATTAATCATATATACAGCGATCATATAGGCGTAGATGATATGACTATTGAAGAATTTCGAAAACTATGCAAAACTGCGTGGGATGAAACGCATGGTTTTGTGGTTATTGACCTTACTAGTAAAACAAATAAGGGCAGGTACAGATCTGGATTAGATACATTTTACATTAAATAAAAGCAATAATAAAATGATAACAAAATTTAAGATTTTATATTCTAGGTTTAAAAATAGCTATCTAAAATGGAAACCCTTCTTGACGAAATTTTATCTAATACTCAAACGATTGCACGCAACACAGAGGCTAAAGAATCCTTTTGCATTTTGTTGAGCGAAAGGAGCACACGAATTCGAACGAAATTTAATCCACTAATCGAACTGGACAAAAGTAAAACGTATGAAATGGCCCTTGTTAATCTTGAAACGTACTACAGTTTTCCTAATATAGACGAAACAAATAATAAATTCGTATATTCGTCAGATAACGGTGTAACGTGGAAAGATTTAGACATTCCAACCGGTTGCTATGAAATCGATGACTTAAACGAATACATACAGAGAATTCTAAAAGAAGAAGGTCATGGACAATGTATAAAGTTGCAACCAAATAACAATACTTTGAAGGCTGTTTTGGAAATTGATGAGAACTATAAAGTTGATTTTACAGTACCAAATTCAATTAGTACGGTTCTAGGATTTCAGAGTCGTGTATACTCCGAAGGATATAACGACTCTGAGCACATAGTCGATATAAACAGCGTGAATAGTTTACGTGTTACCAGTGATATAATAGGATCATCGTATGCCAACGGAACTACGGAGAACATAATTTATTCTTTCTTTCCATCGGTCGGGCCTGGTTATAAGATAATCGAATCTCCTCATAATCTGGTTTATCTTCCAATAACGCTATACTCTATTTCATCGATGGAAACAAAACTAATAGACCAAAATGGAAAACTAATTAATTTAAGAGGTGAGGAATTGTCGATACGATTTCACATAAGAGAGGTTTAATTTAAAGTTTATATTTAATATAAGATGAGCGCTTACGCTAAGGTCAAAGTTAATATTTCTGAAGGGCAAAAAGAGAAGATTAAGCGAGCTGTTCAAGTAGGAACTGGAGTGAGTATAAGACTTTCTCATGGAGACATAACTGGTGAGCATGTGTTAGCTCTAAACCAGAGGCAAATCAACAAGTTAACTAAAGCGTATCAGAATGGAACTGGAGTGACAATTAAAATGGGTAAAAAGCAATTAGAAGACAATGCGAGAGTCGAAGGCGGATTTATTGGCGCTATTCTACCGTTCTTAGCAACAGCCGGAAAGTTTCTTCTGTCTAGTGTTCTTCCGAGTTTAGCCACAGGAGCCTTAACAGGATTGGGTTCTGCAGCTGGTTCCAAAATTGTCGATAAAATTAGTGGATCTTCGATCTCACAAAGTGGATCTTCGATAAGTGGATCTGGCGTGCTCTACGTAAAGAAAGGAGGAATATGCTGTAAGATAAGACCTGCTGGGGAAGGTCTTTTTCTATCTCCGTGGAAAAAGGGTACTTCAATAACGGGTTCTGGTTTGTTTATGAAAAGAGGAGCAGGATATATCAGCGGTGAAGGTCTTATACTTGGTCCCAATTCACCATTTAAAAATATTCCTATTCTTGGAATGTTACTTTAAACAATCTCTTATATAAATGTCTGGATACGGTCACCCAATACACAAATTTATCACCAAACGGAAGCCTCGTGTGAGTCCGATAATTTGGTTGCCTAAAGTGGTCACTCACGCTCCTGCAAGACAACGAGCAGGCGATAGATATGAGATTTTTGCTCAGCAAGCGATAACGATTGAACCAAAGACAAATATTACAGTAGAAGTAGGCCTTGGAGTCCGAATGACCAGTGGAATGTGTCTAGTCTCTCTTAGACAGAAGTTGAAACAACTCAGACTGAGTCTTCAAGATGGTACTGTCCTAGAGGACGCAGAGGATATAATAATTACAATTCAAAACAACTCCGATTCACCAGTTACTATAAATGAAAAAGACTCAATTTGTTATGTTAATTACTACGATGCATAAATTGTACGTTTTATGTTTACGTTTTATGTTTACGTTTTACGTTTACGTTTTACGTTACGTTTTAAACATTATAATAAAAAATGTCACTACTGAAAATTAGCGATCCTGCAAAAAGAGATTTTATTATCGAAGAGTTTTTAAAAACGAAAAAAAATATTAAACAAAACTTTCTTTCAGAGAGAATAGACGATCTTGGACTTCAACGAGAATTAACGAAAATCTACAAACCAATAGTCGACTCTCAATCAGCAATTTCGAAAGAACAAAACGCTTTGCTGTCGACAATAAAAGATAACTCTGCAGCAACATCACTCGCTCTAAAATCACTTCCAGATTCGTTGAAAACTATTCAATTTCCCCAGTATCCGTCTATAGAGGCGTACGATGACGATGACCCAGTAGAAGACATTAGAAGGTTAGAATTAGGAAATATTGCAGTTGAATACCTTAAAAAATATGCTTCCGATAGAAGACTTGTGGATACAACATTCGGATTAAGATCAAGAGATGGAAAATTCTACATCGGTGACAGCGAAGCCTCAATCCAAGGAAATGATATTACAGTTGGAACCACAACTTATCAAGGAACTCCAGGATTATGGGAATTGTTAACGTTAGCTAGTCCAAACAGTTCAATTTATGATAATCGTGATCTCGAAGAATACGCCGAGATTCTAACTAAAACGAATGCCATGAGTCAGCCAAATAAACCAAACAAACCTAAATCGTCTAGAAGTGTAAAATATAAACAGATAATAAAACCCATATGGGACGATTACATAAAGTTAAGAGGTAAAACAGGAAGCGGAATAATTACCATTCCTTCAGATCCTAACGAATTAGTAAAACAATTAGAGTTGCGAATATATAGCTACAAAGCGGGAAATACAGGTGTAAGGAATGAAATTGTAGGTATGAGTGACGAGTTACTGAGACAAGGAGTGATAACCAAAGATGAATATAAAAAATTGATGATCTAATTTAAAAATTGATGATATAGAAATGCTGGTCGTTGCGAGAAGAAGTTATAAAAAAGTACACGTTGTCGGTGGAGCAGGAATATTCGATTCCATTGCAGGATTTCTCAAGAGACTACTGACATCGAATGCAGCCAAAGAAATTGCGAGCACAGCTGTCAAAGAGATTGGGGGTGTTGCTAAGGATAAGGCGATCGACGTTGGAAAACGATTACTCAATAAGATACTCCCTACAGGTCCCGTTCAGCAGCCGATAACTCAGGAAACTAAAGTCATTCTAGCTAGATTACTCGGGTCAAATCCAGAAATGACGGGAGGAGCTATTAGAATTCAAGATCTCGTAAAACGCTTAAACGGAGGTGGTTTGAAAATGGCTTAAGGTTAATTTTCTTATTTAAAAATATATGTATAATAAAATGCAATCCGATATTCTAAGATTCACAGAGCAACCATTGATCGATGAAGGTATCGAGCGATACGAATGGCACGAGTACGAACCTGTAGCGAGAACTAACCTTAACAGTTCTGGTGAAATAAGAATAAATATTGAATTACAAGACTTATACAGTCACCCAGCAGAATCGTATCTGCAATTCGACGGAAGACTAATTAAAGCCGATGACACCGCATACGTTAATGCCGATTTAGTCGCTCTTACGAATAATGGGCTTATGTATCTATTCAGTCAAATATCCTATCAGTTATCTAATCAAGAAATCGAAACGATATTTCATCCGGGTCAAGCTACAACGATGCTCGGTTTACTTACGTATCCAAACGATTTTCAGCTGACTCAAGGCTTAAATCAGCTGTGGTATAAAGACACTGGGGCGACTGCTGTTATTGCGGACAACCCCGGATTTGCCACTAGACAAAGCTTTCTCATTCGCAAACCAAACACTAAAGGAATGTTCAGCTTTATTGTTCCGTTGAAGCATATTTTCGGGTTTTGCGATGATTACGACAAGATTATTTACGGCTTCAAACAGACGCTGACTTTAGTTCGTAAAGCGGACGATGATGCAATATTCCGAGATAACGCTGCAGCTGCTGGAAAAGTTGCGATAAACAAAATTTCATGGTTCATTCCACACGTTATTCCTTCCGATATGGAACGAATGCAGTTGTATAAGACGATTGAATCGAAATTAACGTTGCCAGTTGCGTATAGAGCTCGTCAATGCGACACGATAACAGTTCCCCAGTCAACAAGTTTCAGCTGGCGTCTGAGCGTAAAAACATCACCGGAGAAACCTAGATATATCATCGTAGGATTTCAGACGGACCGTAGCGGTAATAAGGAAAGTAATCCGTCGCTATTTAATCACTGCGATCTCAAGAACATTTATGTGATGATGAATCAAGAAAGATATCCAGCTGTCGATCATAACCTGTCGTTTCCTAATCAACAATTCTCCAGAGCGTACAGAGACGCGTCCTCCTTTAGTCAAAAGTTTTACGGTATGGACAAGTTGATTACGCAAAGCAATATAACACCTGTAGATTATAAAGAATTATATCCGTTGTTCGTGTTCGATGTAAGCAAACAATCCGAGCGTTTGAAATCTTCAGTCGTTGATATACAAATTAAGGCTCTTTTCAATGCAGCAGTGCCAGCCGACACAGAAGCGTATGCTGTCGTAATTTCAGATAGGTTGCTGCAGTTCCAATCGGATGGACAGAAAATGAGTGTAGTGTATGGAAAATTGATTTAAAGAATACTTATATATTATGAAGCTACCAGAGCTTAGAATGTTAGCCAAGCATCACGATGTTACAGGCACTTCGCATCTCAACAAACCTCAAATGATAGCTGTATTGATTGAAAAGAATATTCTTCCGACGGACTACAAGTCTGTGTCATATCGACATGATACGTTGGGTAGTATCAGGAAACAACCGAGAAGAGTAGATATTATAGATCGAGAGACTGGCGTTGTTACCTCGTATCCATCGATGTATAAAGCTGCTAAGGCGTATGGTCAGAGTGCTGGCATAATAGCTTATCATAACGGAAATGTCTGGAGAGATAGATACGAAATTAAAGTGTATGAGAGATAGAATGATTTGCAATTAAAGTGTTCGATAAGTGGATCTTCGATCTCACAGATAAGTGGATCTTCGATCTCACATGTTTTAATATTTTTGCGTGGTAAGATAAAATGGATTTAAAGAAAAGTAGTTTAAGAAACATGAACCATGTTGAACACTTGCTCGACTCGCCGGTTCCTGACATTAAGGTTCCTACGCTTACGTCTACACCTGGTAAATACAAACCAGTAGCGCCTAAGAGAAAATACAAAAATAGGGTTAGATCCAAATTAAATGATTTTGCGGATTGGTTACTTAGTTATGTGCCTGAACAAGACAATAAAGTCGTTAACGAAAAACTGGAATCATTGAAGTCAACTGTTTCCAGGATATTTGATAAAATTAAAATTCGAGAAACGGCGTCGGCTATTAAAGGATTCACCAAGCAGTATAGAATAGATGGAATTAATGGAATGGACGCCTCTTCGTTTCTTGATTTCGTTAGACCGCAGGTAGTAAATCTGTTGTCGAACAATCGCCAGACAAAGACTAATTTGGTTCTTACTTGTACTATGGAACGAGTAGATATGAAATCTGGAATAGTGACTTCTGAGGATATACCATTCGTTTCCAGGGCAGAAGTTATTTTAGAAGCAACCGACTTGAATGAAATATACAGCAGAAAGAAGGATAAAATCATGGAGTCTATTGCCAGTTTTCAGATGCAAGGAAGTAATTGGAGATTTAAAGCTGTTGTAAAATTAGATATAAATACGGTAAAATATACACCCTTAAGAGGTAGTTCTTACATTCCTCTACCCAGCTTCTTAGCTAATAAAAAGGCTATTATAAATATGAAAAACCACGACGAAGAATGCTTCAAATGGTGTATCACTAGAGCTTTGAATCCGGTGGATGTCCATCCGGAAAAAATAACGAAAGCTTTGACAGAACAATCGAAAAAACTTAATTGGAGTGGCATTGAGTTTCCAGTTGCTGCTGATGCTAATGTGATAGGTAAATTCGAGAGAAATAACAATATTAATGTTAATGTATTCGGTTTTGAAAAACATGTCTACCCGCTTTATCTGTCTAAGTGTGAAAGTAGTATTTGTGTAGATCTATTGCTTATTTCCAACGGAGAAAGGAAACATTATTGCTGGATCAAGAATTTTAACAGATTGATGAGATTTCGGACTAATTCGATGTATTATTGTAAAAGGTGTATGAATGGTTTCACAACGCCAGGAGCGCTTAACAACCATAATGAGTACTGCTCTCAACATAACGCACAAAAAATAGAAATGCCAGAACCAGGAACTATGTTAAGTTTTAAAAATTATAACAATTCTATGAGGGTTCCGTTTATAGTCTACGCAGATTTTGAGTCTTTTGTAAAACCGATCGATACATGCCAACCAAATCCAGAGTTGTCGTACACTAATAAATATCAAAAGCATATTCCTAGCTCCTTTTGTTACCACATAAAATGTTTCGACGATAGTGTATATTCTCAAGATCCTGTGACGTTTACGGCTGAAAGCGAAGATGATGATGTTGGTCAAATATTTGTAGATAAACTAGAAGAGAATATAAAACAAATATATAATCAATTTAAATTCCCTAAGAAGATGATATTTACAGAAGAGGACAAGAAGTGTTTTGATGGAGCTACTATATGCCATATCTGTGAAAAACCGTTGGGCGAAGACCGAGTGAGAGATCACTGTCATCTTAGCGGTAAATTTAGAGGGGCTGCTCATAACATTTGTAATGTAAACTATAAAGTCCCCAAGTTTTTCCCTGTAGTGTTTCATAATCTTTCCGGGTACGATTGTCATCTGTTCATTAAGAAACTGAGAGGTAATAATGGAGAGAAAATTAATTGCATACCTAATAACGAGGAAAAGTATATATCTTTTAGCAGAGAGGTCGTTGTTGATAAGTTTGTAAATAAAGAGGGAAAAGAGATTACCGTCAAGCGCGAATTGCGCTTTATCGACAGTTTTAAATTTATGGCTTCTAGTCTTGATGCTTTATCGAGGAACCTAAGCAAAGACCAGTGTAAAAATATTGGGAAACGATATACTGGAAAGAAGCTCGATCTTTTGCTGAGAAAAGGCATATATCCTTATGACTACGTCGATTCATTTACTACCTTTAATGAAACCGAACTACCACCAAAATCCGCATTCTATTCTAAGCTAAATGATTCGAATATTAGCGATGAAGACTACGAGCATGCAAAAACGGTATGGAAGGAATTTGGATGCAAAACATTCAGAGAATATCACGATTTATACAACGTTTCGGATGTTCTGTTACTTGCCGATGTTTTCGAAAACTTTAGAGATGTGTGTATGAAGAACTATACGCTTGACCCTGCATGGTATTTTACATCTCCTGGTTTAGCCTGGGATGCCGCTTTAAAATTGACAGGCGTGAAATTGGAGTTATTGAATGATTACGATATGATTCTGATGCTTAGGCAAGGGATGAGAGGAGGAGTGAGCACAATATCAAATCGTTACGGGAAAGCGAATAATAAATATATGAGCGATTTCAATAGTAACGAAAATTCTACATTTATTACTTACCTGGATGCGAATAATCTATATGGATGGGCTATGATCAAAAATTTACCTACTCACGGGTTCAAATGGATGAACGAAGATGAATTTAAAAATTGGAGAAGTATTCCATGCATATTGGAAGTTGATTTGGAATATCCTAAAGAGTTACACGACCTGCATAACGATTTTCCGTTAGCCCCCGAAAGCATTGAGATTAACAAAGTCAAAAAGTTAATTCCAAACTTAAACGATAAAAAGAAGTATGTGCTGCACTACGATAATCTGAAGCTGTATGAGAGCTTGGGTTTGAAAATAACAAAGGTGCATAGAGGTGTACTATTCGAAGAAAGTGATTGGTTGAAAAAGTAT
Source organism: Lumbricus rubellus (assembly GCA_945859605.1). Lineage (NCBI taxonomy): Eukaryota > Metazoa > Annelida > Clitellata > Crassiclitellata > Lumbricidae > Lumbricus > Lumbricus rubellus. The sequence continues at coordinate 10,512,046 of OX243817.1, read as the reverse complement.
ATCGATTTAAATACAGCTCTTAGAACGAAAGCTACTAATGACTTTGAAAAAGACTTTTTCAAATTAATGAATAACAGTGTCTTTGGAAAAACTTGTGAGAACATTGAAAATCGTGTTGATGTAGAGTTAGTGTGTCAAGAGGAGAGGGCTATTGAACTAGCCGCTAAACCTAATTATGAGAGATGTACTATTTTCGATGAAAATCTAATAGCCGTTCACATGAAAAAAACTAAATTGTACTATAATAAACCTATATATCTTGGCATGTGTATATTAGACTTGAGCAAAACGTTGATGTATGAATTTCATTACAATTACATCAAGGATAAATACGGAAATAGAGCTAAATTATTATTTACCGATACAGATTCTTTGACATACGAAATTAAAACTGAAGACTTTTACTCAGATATCTCAGAAGATATTAAAACTCGATTCGACACGAGTGAATACCCGAGAGATCATCCATCTGGTATTGAGGTTGGAGTAAATAAAAAAGTTATTGGAATGTTCAAGGATGAAGCTAGTGGGAAACAGATAAAAGAATTTATTGGACTCAGAGCAAAGTTGTATTCTTATAAGATGGCTGCTGGAGATGAGCACAAGAAATGTAAAGGTATTAAGAAGAATGTTGTCCAGAAAACTATTACTCACGAAGATTATAAAGACTGTTTATTTACTAAAAAAGAACAACAACGAACGATGAATGTTATTAGATCTTATCATCACGATATTTATACAGAAGAAATTAATAAAGTTGCATTATCTGCAGATGACGATAAACGGGTAATAATGGAGGATGGAATTCATACTTTGGCATATGGTCACTACTCGTTGAAAATTTTTAATTAATGTTTATATTAAATAAATGAGCGTCAAACAAATCGATGTTTGTGGAGTAGTGCTACCGAATCATCCGTTAACGAATTTTGAATTATTGGATGCCGCGAAGAAGCTGAATATTCCGAATTTTAGAGGCGTTTTCGTGCGAGACGAGCTGCCGAATAAACCTAGACGGATTGAATGTGGGATATTGAATCTAGACGATTCTAAAGGAACCGGTCAGCATTGGTGCGCTTTCTTAAAGAGCGGTAATGAGAAAATATATTTCGATAGTTACGGCCTTCCTCCCCCTCTGGAACTGATAAAGTATTTACGCCGTCCAGTGTTATATAACAGCGAGCGAATACAACCCGATAACGAAGTATTTTGTGGTCATTTGTGTCTGTATGTGACGAAGATGGTGGGTGATGGAATGAATTTTCAAGAAGTTATAAACGGCTTGCATTAAAAATTATTATATATAAATATATATATATATAAAATGCCCGTTGATAAATTTGGTCACACCGCTGCTGGAGGAACATCACGAAGAGTAATCGCTGGTGGTGTAACTCTTAGCCAAGTAAATGCTAATTTTCTTCGATTGGATGGGACAAATCTGCCGACTGGAAATTTAAAAATGAATGGACATGTGATAAAAGGTCTCCCAGTAACGAATACTTCGACTGCCGGAATGGATGAAGCTTTAAGTAGGGGGCAAGCTATTGATTTCATAACGAATCACAACGATTCTCCGTCCAACGATAATCATTTGACGAATAAGAAATACGTTGATGCTTCGAAAGTGTCTAAGACTGGCGATACCATGACTGGCGACTTGTTCTTAAACGTTGGCTCCGATCGTCTGCGTTCAATGGGTTGTAAGGACTTGAGAGGAGAAAATAAAGAATTCTCTATTTTCTTAGGTAGTATACGAAATAAACTACAATGTTCGTTAAACAATCCTATTACATTACAATCGACGGATGGATTTCTATGCAAAATAGGCGCAGAAAATATAATGAGAATCGGTAGAGCGTCTAACGATCGAAAAATCGACGTTTACCAAAATATCCTAATGAATAGTAATAATATCAACGATTTAAGCGATCCTCTTTCAGCTCAAGATGCCGCTACAAAGAATTACGTCGATAAATCTCTGAAAAAGTGTCGTGTTGGGTATATTCCTCCCTTGGAAGCTGATGTAAGTGTGACAGGATTCGTTGCTAGTGCCGGTTTTTGTTTTTCCGGAAGCAAAGCCTACCATGCTTTCACTAATCTTACCGATGATGTGAACGCAGCTTGGATTCCAGGTAAAGGTGTGTTCACTTGGTTACAAATTAAATGTCCTGAGCCAGTTAAAATTTGGAGAATTGCGTTTAAAAGCGCAAATATAGATGAATTAGGTTTAACCGCTAGCAATGATGGAGCAGTGTTTGTACCCCTATCATTACGTCCTTCTTCAACTACTTCAGAGGCTGTTCCGAAATTTTTTGATATTTATATACCTACGGATGCGTATCAATATTACAGAGTTCCAGTACTGACAAAGGATAATGATCCTACAGGAGGGATTCAGGTAATGCAATTATATGTATACGATGACTAATCTGCATTAAAAATTATTATATATAAAATGCCTGTCGATAAATTTGGTCACACCGATGTTGGTTCATCACAAAGAGTAATCGCTGGAGGTGTTACTCTTAGTCAAGTAAATGCTAGTTTTCTTCGATTGGATGGAGCAAACATCGCGACTGGAAATTTAAAAATGGGTGGTCACAAAATTAAAGGACTACCTACAACGAAACCTTTGACAGCAGCAATGGATGAGGCTTTAAGTTGGGGTCAAGCCATTGATTTGATAACGAATCACGACGATTCTCCGTCCAACGATAATCATTTGACGAATAAGAAATACGTTAATGAACAAGTTGCATCGAAGGTGGCTAAGACTGGTGATACAATGACTGGTGATCTAATCTTAAACGTTGGCTCCGATCGTCTGCGTTCAATGGGTTGTAAGGACTTGAGAGGAGAAAATAAAGAATTCACTATTTTCTTAGGTAGTATACGAAATAAACTACAATGTTCGTTAAACAATCCTATTACATTACAATCGATGGATGGATTTCGTTTTAGAATAAACAATGAAATCATGTTAGAGATGGTTAAGTCACTCGATGGCACTCCTCCGTCTAAAATAAATGTGTATAAGTCCATCTTTATGCATGATGCTTACATTACAGGACTACACGAACCCAACAACGCCAGCGATGCAGCTACGAAGCAGTATGTAGATTCTATCTCAATCGGTCCCGCACTTAGCATTCATTCTTTAACTTGGCAATTCTTAATCGCTAAAACTCACACAAGAGTTACTTTCGATAGTGTAAGATTCAAAACCGATGGTGTTATAAGTGCGGGAATGACCCGTTTCACTCCCGGTAAAGCCGGATACTATTTCGTTTCGACGTACATAGAATTTGGTAACAGTAGTACCGCTCCTGGTAACGTCTACCTGTATAGAAATGGGGCGAATTACATGCAAATTGCGGGCGGAGGGGGAACGGGAGCTGCGTTTAACAATTCAACCGGTAGTTGCATAATTTTCGTAACCAATACCGATTTTCTCGAGATATTCGCTTATTCGCACATCGCACTAAATATATTAGCTAGAGACTTTTCGGCAGTATTCTTACGACCTTAATTTCCTTGCTGATCGAAATAATAAAAGACTTCCAAAGGGCGGTGACCAATCCTCTCCCTCGCCGTCTCATCATCCACTGACCGTGTACTCATCATAGCTGAGTCGGCTTGTGGAACAGAAATCTCGTAACAAATTTCTGCCCCGGCGGGGAATTGAACCCCCGACCTCTTGGTTGACAGTCCAGCGCGCTATCCACTGTACTACCGAGCACCCCCCTCAGGAAATAATAAAAGACCCCCAGAAAATTAAAAAGACTAAGAATTTAACTGGTTTAAACCCTATTTTAACTGGCTTTCTTCTTCAATGAAAAAATCCCCCAGCTAATCCTTTAGCACCATTTAAACTCATTTATTAGCTAATTGTTTCTTCAATGAAAAAATTCCCAAAGAATTAATTTTACATCTACTTTGGAGATATAATAAAAACAGTTTAGCTTACTTTTTATTGAATCTGACAAAATAATTGCTTGTAAACGGCAATTTCG
>OX243817.1:10455530-10503030 GCA_945859605.1 Lumbricus rubellus | reverse complement strand
CTGTCGCTGTGTCTGGCTGTCGATGTCTGTCTCTGTATGTTTCTGTCTGTCGCCGTGTCTTTGTATGTCTCTGTGTCTGGCTGTCTTTGTCTGTTTGTCTGCCTGTCTGTGTCTTTCTCCCTCCCTCACTCACTCACTCTCTGTCTGTCTCTATCTTTCTCTCTGTCTGTCTCTGTCTCTGTCTGCCTGTCTCTCTCTGTGTGTCTTGTCGTCGTGTTCGCCGTGCTGTTGAATGTATGTGTTTCCTTTTCTGTCTGTCTGCCTTTGTATCTGCCTCATCCTCTGGCCGGTCGGTCTCTTGCCTTCGTCTGTCTATCTCTGTCTGTTCATCTTCCCGGTTTCTCTCCTTTCTCTCCTTTCTCTCTCTCTTTCTCTCTCTCTTTCTCTCTTTCTCTCTCTCTTTCTCTCTTTCTCTCTTTCTCTCTTTCTCTCTCTCTCTCTCTCTCTCTCTCTCTCTCTCTCTCTCTCTCTCTCTCTCTCTCTCCTCCTATATTATGCTATATATATATCTGTCTCTTTCTCCTTCACATGTGAACTAGGATCAATCGCTTCGACAGAAGGTGCGTGAATGCTGCATTTGGGAATAGCCGGGGAAAGAAGGCTACCAGAACTAGCACGTGGAAGGGTAGGATACGGGAAAGGAGGAGGAAAAACAAGGGAAGATATCGACGTCGAACAGTAGATTGGAAGTGGAGAGGAGGAAGTTGAGAAAGAAGAGGAGGAAGTGGGAAGGAGATGTATGGAGGGAAAGGGAGTGGAGGAGGATGTGGAAACGGAGGAGAATGGGAGATGGGGAATCGAGAGAAAAGGGAAAGGGGAGGAGGGAAAAGAAGAATAGGTGAGGGAAATAGCGTAGCAATACTCAACTCACAAAGAATAAAGTTACAAACATGTGCACATGAGAAAATGATGACAGTCGATTTTTTTCGGCGCAGCGTACGTGTGCTCACATCAAAATTTACCAGTACATGCAGCCTGGAGAAGATGGATAAAACAGTACGTTGTGGAAGAGCATGATGAGGAGGAGGAGGACCAGGAGGAGGGGGGAAGAAGAGAGGAAGAAGTATCAGGAGGAGGAGGAGAGATACGATGAAGGAGGTGAAGGAGAAGAACAAAAAGAAGCGTCAAGTAGGCCTACAGTTGGTGGGCATAGCAGATAATGAATGTCGCAGGGTTGTTGTGTCAATTCGTCCGCTTGTCTGTGTAAATACGTCTGCTTGTCTGTGTAAATACGTCTGCTTGTCTGTGTAAATGCGTTTGCTTGTCTGTGTAAATACGTCTGCTTGTCTGTGTAAATACGTCTGCTTGTCTGTATAAATGCATTTGCTTGTCTGTGTAAATGCGTCTGCTTGTCTGTGTAAATACGTCTGCTTGTCTGTGTAAATACGTCTGCTTGTCTGTGTAAATGCGTTTGCTTGTCTGTGTAAATGCGTCTGCTTGTCTGTGTAAATACGTCTGCTTGTCTGTGTAAATGCGTTTGCTTGTCTGTGTAAATGCGTCTGCTTGTCTGTGTCAATACGTCTGCTTGTCTGTGTAAATGCGTTTGCTTGTCTGTGTAAATGCGTCTGCTTGTCTGTGTCAATACGTCTGCTTGTCTGTGTCAATTCGTCTGCTTGTCTGTTCCCATCCTTAGATCCATCTCGTCCACTGGAATGAGGATCTCTTCTGTTCTTACGAGGAGGCAATACGAAAGGAAGATGGCGTCGTCATCATGGCCATCTTTGTACAGGTATATTATATATATATACATAATATATATACATAATATATATACATAATATATATATACATAATATATATATACAATACCATTGCAGCTCGATTGATTGCTATACACTCTCATAGATCATCGTTTATGGTCAGCCAACTGCACTGGCTTCCCTTCTATCTGTCTACATTCAATAGCCTACAAGCATGGGCGGAGTTTATCAGGGAGTGGGGGGCTAAGCCCCCTCGAGAACGCCCAGATTCCGCTTTTTATCATGAAAATTGTATTTTGTTCCGGGTTTAGCCCCCCCCCCCAAGAACGGAAACCAAACTCCGCCCATGCCTACAAGCAAAAGCAAACAGGCAAGCGTTCCGCCACTAATCCGCAGCTATCGAAACGCTTTCTGATGCAAATCATTAATTCAATCAGTATAAATTCCAACCTTTCCATTCGTTCACCCCATCAACAATCAATGAATCGATCAATCAATGAATCAATCAATCAATCAATCAGTCAGTGTATCAATCAAACGGTACCCTACTCCTCCGTTGGATGAGGACCACTTGCATAATATTGCGTCACCGAAACCAGGGTCCTACCGCGGACTAATCATACCAAGATGCAGCATCAGCATCGTTCGCTGACGGTGGCGCCGCCCCTCCTCCGCCGACGCCGCCGTCAACAGATTTTGACCAGCCGACGATTCAGTAAATCTAATTGTAATCGGTTATCGGCGGGAAACAACGGCGCTATATAAATTGCACTGCATCGCCACCGACCACGTGACCGTGATTCTTCGGCAGCAACATCGTAGTCGTATCGATCCTGTGGTGACTGGTGACGGTGGGCAGATGGCGGTAGCAGCAGCAGCGGTGAGGACAAGAAGCAGACGACGAATAATGGAGTTAGAGAAGGTTTACACAACGGACGAATTGAATGATCGATCGACGGATGGGAATGGTGAGTGGATGGATAGATGGGTGGATGGAAGGGTGGGTGGATGGGTGGAGGGATGGAAGGGTGGATGGATGGATGGATGGACGGGTAGGTGGATGGATGGGGGTGTGGATGGATGGATGGATTGGAGGAAAGGGTTGATGGATGAATGGATGGGGAGAAGGATGGATGGATGTAGATATGGATGGATGGTAGGATGGAAAAGCGGATGGCTGAATAGATGAATGGATGGTTCAAAGAATAGATGGATGGATGGAAGGGTGGACGGATGGATGGCTGGATGGATAAAAAGATGGTTGAATGGATGAATGGATAAGTGGGTGGATGGCTGGATAAACGGAAGAATGGATGGATGGTTAGATGGATGTGCGGATGGATGGATGTGCGGATGAAAGGATGGGTGGGTTGTTGGATGGTCGGAACGTGACGGAAAAGCTATAGTCTGGTGGTGAGACTGCTCTTGAGGAAAAGATATGGTGGACATTGACGGATGTAAGGACGAAGAGAGGGAAAGAAGGACAGGCACACAGACGAACTCTGAGAGACAGACATATAGACAAACAGACAGATACACAGACAGACACACAGACACATAGACAGACACACAGACAGACACACAGAAGCACATAGACAGACAGACAGACACACACATATGCGCGGAATAAGAAAGTACGGGATGGAGACACACTTAGAAAAAGACAAAGAGGGAAAGAGACGGAGGAAGATAGGAAGAGGCCGGGGATCGTGCTTTATAGGAGAATGATGGACAGAGAAGGAAACAGACAGACAGACAGACAGCAAGAGACAAAGACAAAGACAGATAGCCGGGTAAACAGAGACATACAGAGACAGAGAGAACGTACTCTGCAGGATACGTTGTTCAGTCTGAGAGGAAGAAAAAAAACAATATAATGAGGCGGAATCGGAAACCTTTCTTCGATGACCTTCACAACGTCCAAAGTCACTGCCAACAAAAGCAGAAAATGGCGGCCTGCACCGTTCAACTTTTATAAACAATCTCCACCGGAAATGACGTCGTCGCACAGTAACAGGCGCCTAAAGCTGTTTTCCATTCACGGGTTTTCTTACAGTTCGGATACAATATCAATACGACAAAATAATGGCTACCATGCCCCAGTGTAAGAATTGTGGAAATATAACTGGGGTAGGGAGGGTTGGACAATAATCCACTTGGAATTTGGGTGTGAAAAACATAGGCCTACTTTAACATGGGCTCTAAAATTGATGGGGGGGGGGGTTGAAACCCCAAACCCCCGACAATTCTCACCCTGCTATGCCCACACTTGATTGTTTGGATACGCCATTAAATTATCCCCCAACTGAAAAGCCCGGCCACTATAATTTTGTAGGCTACTCCTCCTTGTCCTCCTCTTATTTTTCTTCTTCTTCTTCTTCTTCTTCTTCTTATGCTTTTTCTTCTTATTCTTCTTCTTCCTCCTACTCCTCCTCCCTTTCCTTTTTCTCCTTCTTCTCCTCCTCTTCTTCTTTCTTTCTTCTTTTCCTCTTTTCTTCCTTTCTTCCTTTCCTTATTTGTTTCTTTCATTCTGTTAATATTGCGACCCTAGAATTGAAGTCATAGCTTTATTACCTCATTTCTAAATTCTACCTTTCTCTACCATGTCCAGATCCTTCTATTACTGAAGGCTATGTACCATATCTGTCCACACCCTGACCTGACCTGGCCTGATCTGACCTAATTTGACTTGACCTTATTTAACCTGTCCTTATTTAACTGTGGCAGGCAAGCAATGACTGCAGCCCGTGCAAGGGTCTTCGTTTTATCGCCGATCTTCTCGAGGATATCACGTACAGAGACCAGACGAGTCCACTTCCGCACCAGTTCAATGCCAACGCGTTCCTACCAGGTCAGATCATTACAATGCATATTCATTAGATGATTAGCATAATTAAATTTTCATTATAGCCATTGAATGCGCTCATCCATATTCAGCAACACGACACAGTCAACAATGCTAACTACACGTAGGCCTGCATTTAATATAAACCTAATTGCAGACGAATAATTCGTCTGCAATTAGGTCTCTATAAGATATTCGTGAAATGTTACGTTTGCTCACAATCGTATAACATTATAGGCCCTATTCAATGATTTATTCATTCATCAATAATTGTATTTTGCCTAGTCAATGACGGTCGTAGGCCTATATTCGTGAAGGTATTATTCATGTATATTATTTTTATTATCACTTGCTATTATAATAGGCCTACACAATGTAGATAATTAGATATATACACGATTGCATAGCGGCCTAGCCTACGTCAGTTGTGTTCTGGATATCGGTTTTTTCGGTGAGACGTTCGAATAGGCCACTGTGTGTTGGCCAAGATCTGCGCTATATAAATATTCCTCTTTCATTATGCTCATTCACTTGACACGGGTTCGGATCGCGACAAATTGGGCTGAAATTGAATTATACGCGAAGTTGAGAATCTAATTTAAGAGTGATATGCCGATCGTCAGGGCCGGATTAAGCTCTCGGGGGGCCCGCCGCCATATTCTCCGGGGGCCCTTAATCCACCTTGACCTTCTGTCACCATGTTGCTCTCACATGTTAATGCATGCCTATAATCATGGGCGGAGTTTAGCAGGAGCTTGGGGGCTGAGCCCCTACCCCCAAGAAGGCCCAGAGTCAGTTTTTGCACCATGGAAAATGGTATCTTTCCCCGGGTTTTACCCCCCCCCCCCAAGAAGGTTTAATCGAATGACTAAAAAAGGTCATAAACTTTTTCGGACGGCGAATTGATGAAATTTTCCCGAAATTTTTGCCGGATGACTAAAAAAGGTCATCAGAAATTTTGGGCTAAAAAAATGCAGCATCCCGGTGTCTGCATTGTAAGGGGCCCGCCGGCCAGGACATTATATGCTCGGAGGGGGCCACCCAGCCACGTTCATTGTTGCTACGACCCTGCGTGTCAGCAATCAGCAGATCGAAAACTGTTAAAACTCCGAGCACATTCTGAACTTCTTTGCATGCACCATTTCTATAGGCCCATCTTAATGAAAGCACTAACCGATTGACGATTGCCAAAAGGTTTCAGCGCGAAATTGATCCAACACTTCAAATGCAGCTTTATGCAATTTTATTTCCCCTCATCAGTGCTTCGAAGATCTATTTAAAAGTATGGATTAGCGACAAAATCATGATTATAGATGGCAGTTATAATAGGCCTAGGGGCCATTGACTGCCTTCATAAAACCAATCAGCAATTGACATGAATTTACACATCACTGTCCTTGGAGTAAAGTTGAATAAATGGGAATGTGGACTGAAAAAGTTCTTGTTGGTCACGGACGGGGGGCCCCTGACGACGGGGGGCCCGCCGCCATGGCAGACATGGCATACTGGTTAATCCGGCCCTGCCGATCGTAAAAAACTAACTAAACGAAAGAACATATTAAGTTAAAGTGAGAAAGCACTTAGACCTAACTTGACAGATCGTTGAGCTTGAGTGAAGGAGTATAGGACAACAAAAGTATTGACTCAACAATCAGCAAGACTTAATTTGTTTGTTTGTTTGTATGTGCACTTGTAATAGTGCCCCTTCAAGCTCTCTCTCGCTACTCAGAGGCGCTCCCGAATGCATAGTGGACACTGCGTCGGAGTTTCACGCCGAAGCGCTGAGCAATTGTGAGTGAAGGACTTGCCCAAGGTCCTTACGCGGCGAGGTGGACTCGAACCTCGAACCTTCCGGCTCCAAGGCAACGACGCCACCACTACACCACAGTGCCCCACAAAATTGAGACAATGCCTAGAAACTCGGACACTGCAGGCGTAGGCTAGGCTCTATGTGGGCTCCAGTGGTCTCTTAGAAGGAGTCTGGACGACTTCTTCATCTTTACTGATCGCATTTGTAAAGCGCCACTCGAAAGCCAAGCGCAGGGCACCAGCTTATCCACGTGCGCTGTCTAGCCAGAAGGGTTGTGCAAAAGACAATAGCCTACAGCACAAATCCACTTTCAAGCTCTTGCCAAAACATCCAACAATGACCATTGTGTTTTCCGGTTGCCCTCTCCTGCGAAAACATCTGAGGGCAGTGAACTACTGTAACAGAGCGCACATGGCTTTATGGTTGGAGCGCCTCTGACGAGTTTATCTTGAAGTGGGGCTATATAAATTTACAACCGTTTTTCATGACTATATATTTTACATTACATGCACAGATGATGCGAGCAAGTACTGGACGTACAAAGGATCATTTACGACGCCACCATGCTTCGAAACGGTAACGTGGATCCTACTACACGAACCGATACAAGCGACCAGCCGAGATGTAAGGAATCAGGCGCTATCTTATTCCTACACATACACACCAACAGTCCAACACTTATATATGTATATATATATACATGTATATATGATGCACACATGCATGCATACAATACATCCATGCATGCAAACACAAACACACACACACACACACACACACAGAAGCACACACAAGCACACACACATACACACAAGCACACATGGCTTTTTAATGTGCAGTTGTTGACAAAATGTGAAGTTCTAAATGTATTTGTGCAGTTGTATAAGCACTTCTGTACAGTTAAAACTAGCCAAAAAATTGTCACTGTCCTCCGATTGCAAGTAATTTAAAATGGAGGATTTGGAAAAGAAAGAAGGGGTTGTGCAGTTCTAAAAATTCCTTAAAAACAGCCCTTGCAAGCACACACACAAGCACACACACGCAAGCACACACGCACACACACAAGCACACACACAAGCACACACACAAGCACACGCAAGCACACACACACACAAGCACACACACAAGCACACACAAACACAAGCACACACAAGCACACACACAGACGCACAGCATCTCACTGGCATTGACAACTGCCATCGTCATTGCAGCTGGAGCGTTTCCGTCAGCTCAAGTCATACGGCGACAATGAGTTGCTGCTAGAGGACGGTCACTCCCCATCCTGCTCGGGAGGAGGAGGAGGAATAGGAGGAGGGGGTCCAATCGTCAGGAACTGCCGCATGGTCCAACCCCTCGGCACCCGACGGATCTACGCCGCCGCCGCACAACTCCCGCACACCCCGCAGCATCAGACGACATCATTAGGGGGGTACTATGAAGACCCGTTTCGTTCTACGATCACGGCGTCACCCAGTGGCGCCCCTGGCGGCGGCCGCCGAGGGACTCATTCCACTGTCGCGCCATTTCCGGAATTCATCCGGCAGTGTGGTCGCGCTTGACCGGATGTCGAACGCTAGGGACGAAGGAGGCGAGGTCCAGACGGCTTGCTCCTGCTGCACGATACTCTAGGACTAAGGAGGGACATCTGTATGGCGTATGCGCGGAGATGTGCATTGAGTTATCTGCATGAAGATATATAGACAGTTTGAGTTATCTGCATGAAGATATATAGACGGTTTGGGTTATCTGCATGAAGATATATATATGGTTTGAGTTATCTGCATGAAGATATACGGTTTGAGTTATCTGCATGAAGATATAGACTGTTTGAGTTATCTGCATGAAGATATATATGGTTTGAGTTATCTGCATGAAGATATACGGTTTGGGTTATCTACATAAAGATATAATTATATGGTTTGAGTTATCTGCATGAAGATATACATGTATATGATTTGAATTATCTGGATGAAGATATACGAATTGAGTTATCTGCATGAAGACATAGACGGTTTGAGCTATCTGCATGAAGTTATGCTGCTTCAGTAATGTGTATGAAGATATAGCGCTGAGTTGTTTATCTGCATGAAGATTATACTGACAGTTGCATATCTTCATGAAGATATGCTGTTCACTTGTTTATCTGTATGAAGATACACTGCCATGTTGTTACTTGCATGAAGATACACTGTCGAGTTAGTTGTAGGCCTACATCTGCATGAAGATATCCTGCCAAGGTGTGGAGCTGCATGGATAGTCTGCAAAATTGTTTATCAACATGAAGATACAACGCCTATCTGTTTATCCGCATGAAGATACATAGATACATTAACGTGTTGAGCCCCTGAAAGCATATACGCACACCGTATGCATGCGTAACACGGTAGACAATTCATCTCTGACTTTTATTCCTTTTCATTTTATTCAATTCATGACAGAATCTTAGACTATCTTCATGCAATTTGCTAGTCTTGTTTTTCCTAAATGCATAGGTAATTATGTACTACACTTTAAATCCATGTGCATAATGCATATTATGTATATTTATATATATATAATTTACTATATATGTATATATACACGTATATATATATATATGCCTAGGAGTTGTTTTTGACAATATATTAGACCCCAACATTTTGAGCTTTTTGGAAGATTTTCTGTTCTATGCACATAAAATAATATTTCATTAAGCTACTACCATTGCTACTTATAATATTATATCACACAGCAGACAAACAACATGGTGGTGACTAAGGTTCCTAAAGAGATCATTTCCCATTCCAGGTGGGTGTTAGATGCCACTGATCTGTTAAAAGATTAGTCAATGATGAGATGAGTAAATGTATCGATAGTCTCTCTCTCAATCAGGGACTCAACACCATGGCTGGGAGAGCCTCTGAGTAGTTTTTGAAGGCGTGCTGTAGCCTATAAATCCATGGAATGATGCATGAATATAAGGAACGGATGTCATACCAACAGTGTACACCATTTATCAGACCTCTTAAGTCTTAATTTTCATGCGGGTTCTGAATATTTATGCTAAAAAGGATGATAATTGGCATTAGATAATGATATGTACAGTTTAATTGGCACTATAAAACAGTTCAATTGGAATCATAAAACAGTTTTATTGGCATCATACAAAATAGGTTTGCTATAAAATGTACAGATGTTCAATTATGGCGTACAAGAGATTTCAGTAGTGGAGGGGGGTCAAAGATTGAACTTCTGCCCGAAAAATAATATATCTGGCAAAAAAGTTGACGACCTTTTTTTAGTCGTCCGGGGCTGTTTGCCCGAAAAACCAGACTTGCCCGAAATTTACGGGGGCATTTGCCCCTCTGGACCCCCGCCTCGCACGCCTATGATGTCTATTCAGAGGTTTCCGCATAACTTACGACTCTACGAGAGATTACTGAAAAGTAACTAAACTTATAGATACAGGAAACTGATTAATTATCAAAGGCAGTTCAACGGGCCATGCTTTCGTTTTGGTGAGGAGTTCCCAACCAACTTGCATTGTAAAAATGCCATGACATATTGTTTGGACAAAGAAAAATGGTCACGGCAATTATGGAAATGATGCAAGGAACATAATCAGATATTTTAGACAATTTGCGAAACCTTGAGAAATAATGAAAATATCATCAGAAATCATTTTGAAGACAGTAGCAGGTTTCGAGAAAGTTCAGTGTCCAAACACTGTTGTAAAATTTGGCTGCATTTATTTATTCTTGAATGTAACTAACAAAGTCCTTGTAAAGAACCAACTAAGTAACTCAAATTACACAGTGTATAATTATGCACTTCGGCTTCCTAAACAGCCAGTGTAGTTAAATCTAAGAAGTGTAACACTAACCTCCCCCTCATTATGTCCCATTTCTCGACCTACTGAAGCCAACTATTATAAACCAAACTCAAAATATGAAAATGTGCAAAACTAAGTGCAAAATAAACGGTAAAATGCAGTCAACAGATACATAAAAACGCTGAAAGAAAAGTAGCGATTGAAAACAACATAGAAGCATAGAGTAAGTGGATTAGGCAAAATATGGTCATTTATACATTGTCGCTATCATCAGAGGCATCACCATCGTCACCAGCGTCGTCATCATCATTATCAACATCATCATCGTCGTCATCATCTTCATAAGGGTTATGGTCCCCCCACCCTCCTAAGGTTCACTCAACCTTCCAATTAGCAGATGGCATCATCATCGTCATCATCGCCGCCATATTGTAGACCAGTGGTTCCCAACCTTTTCTGACTCAAGGGCCACTTTTCCTAAGTTGAAGGACTTTAGGGGGCCACAGGGATAAATTTAATTAACTAAAAGCATATAAAAATTGTTATAATTGATTCAAAATAAAATGTTTGATGTTATTTAGGCCTATATATAATATAGACGTCAAAATTAAATAATTTGTAATAGAAAATAATTGTGTGTTCTATTCTGTCCAAATTGTTAGTTTTTTCACATATTTTTGTTAATTCTTTGATAGAGGTCGGCAGGCCATTTCTTGAGGCCTGGCGGGCCACTTTTGGCCCGCGGGCCACGGGTTGGGAACCGCTGTTGTACACAATGATTATTATAATTATTATTAAATAAAGTTATTATTATTTCTAATAATAATAACCACATTCAATCAATAACAAGAAATCCAGTTAATAACAGTCACTACGTAGTGCACCGAGAGCTTATAAAATGATGCCATAATTGCTTCGATATATACACAATCATCATCGTCCTAATCATCAGCAGCAGCAACAGCATCATCATCGTAATCATCACCATCAGCTTCATAATAATCATGATCAGCTTCATCATGATCAACATCATTACAATCACCAACATTGGCATCATCAAAAGTAAACGTTCTACTCTACAGCATTACAAAAACTATCACATAATCAAAGTACGTAATAAAACAACAAAGTAAATATTCCGCTTAAAACTCGATCGAAGCAAGTCTCATGATCAATTTGCTCGAAGCAATAAGGCAACATTGTCATCAATCAACACATAGCATTCATGCAAGATCCATTCGGCACGAGTTAGGCAGAAGCACTCCCAGCGCGCCACCAACAGCCAGCAACACGGCGACTAATATCGTGGGAACGACGCAGCTGGCGAGAACGAATTGTGCAAAAGCGACGATGCCACAGTATGAAGCCAATGACCCGATGGATATCAGCAGACCAAAAGCCGTGCACCTGAAAGAGAAATAAAATTGAAAGCTAAAGAAGATTAATTCATAGTTAAACAGTAAACACCGTTTCTTTCGAAATACAGTCCAGAATTTTACACACATGCACACACACACACACTGCATATATATCTAAAGACACTGACCCCTTCCTTCTGCATAGCGGAGTTGCTTATGGTTCCATTTGCACGAACTGCAGCTATGCAGAATCGAGCCTTTTCTGTGATGGGCTCTTGTAGAAGCCACACTCGCTTCCTGGGGCTCTTACTGGAGAATTTCTTATTCAACTCAAAAATGATTTTGGCTTGCTAAAGTCGGGAGCGCTTCTGAGTAGTCCCAGTGCAGAGGCGCTATAGAAATTCTTGAGTGAATACACATACAATACATACATAACAGCCCGTAATATATATGGTATATAAGCTTATACACACACATAATTGTTACACAGTTATACATACATATGCACATATAAACATTTATGTATATCCAGGAGTAAAGACGCAGAACCACAAATGTAAGGGACTATATACAATCCGGAATTTTTCATAGAATTTACACAAAAATGCATCCACACAAACAAACTTGTAAAAACACACACACACACACACACACACACACACACATCATGTCATGCAATATAAAATTCCTCGACCTCCTTGGTACGACTTTCTCACAGTGAATTAAGTCAGTGTTTATTCGCGTCATTCTCACCGTAGCGAGGTGGGAAACAATTCAACGGCAAGAACACCAAGAACACTCCACCCAATGATCGCAAGGCAGCTGAAGACGGACGAGAGGAAGACAGCGTGGAGATGACAATGCACAAGCCACACAAAGTAGATGACGGCGCCAGAGAGAAACATGCTGGTCGCTGTCAACAACAACAATGATCAACAACAATGATGTTAATTAGGAATTTATTGGGAAATAAAAACGTTTATTGCGCACTGACTCTTGAAGGAAATGCATCAAAGCACGTCGATAAACTCTGCACTTTAAATTAATATGCTTTATTAATTTTGAATTGGATGACTCTGTTGGTTTGTGTGCGTGTTTGTTTGTGCGTGTGTGTGTGCAAAACACAGTTGTGATGTTTCCTGCTAATTGGGATTCATTACCTTGTACATTTATGTGTACTGGCATATGTCATTGGCTGTTTACAACATATCTCTCTCTTTATTGGCTGCCCGATAGCAGGGCCGGCCCTATGAACAGGCAAAGCAGGCCATTCCCTGGGGTGAAAAATTCTAGGAGCATCCTTTTCACAAAAAAGTTAACAGTCTAATGTTTTTCACTTTTTTGCCATTTCCCAAAAAATTGAATATTACATACGCCTGAGTGAACTAATTAAAATAATAATTGAGTCAGTTTATCGTGAATGTCTTAGCTCTTTCATTATTGGGTTCTGATGGGGGTGAATAAGCGAGTGGAGATCAGAGGGCACAAAATGTATGCTTTGCCTGGGGAGCCAGTTGGGCTAGGGCTGCCCCTGCTCAATAGTGTAGTCACTGTAGTTTTTACCGGCTGAACTGTAAATCAAAGGGGGGGTTCAAATCCCTGCAAGGGCAGAAAATGGGCCAGAGATTGCTGCTACACGTCTGTCCCCTAGCCAACCCAGGTATAATGCCGAGGCTAAGACAGTGAAGTCACCTACACTTGTTTAAATGTAAGAAAAGCATTAAATTAATTACATTGACAAATAAATTTTAAAAATTGCATTTGGAGATTCTTCTGTAATAGAAACGGAATTTGAAGTGGAGTGAAATGGACGTACACAAATTCTTCACGAATTACCAGTCCTGCAGCAGAGAGTCCTTGATCGCTTACCTAAGAGAAACCTCCGTCCCACCCTGTCAATGAGACCAATAGTGAGTAAGCATCCTGGCAGCTTAAACACGGCAACGATGACGCTGTTGCGATAAAAGTGCTCGGATGGATAGCAAGGTTCGCTTGACCCAGAGTCCGTGTTGTTGCGGGACAGGCAGAGGGTTTCACCGGTTTCATCCACGTTCTTGAATCGTTCGAGTAATTCATGGAACCACGCAAAGTATCCGTAATATCTGGAAACAAAAGAGAATCATCATCATCATTGGGTCAAAAGCTGAAACACAGATGCAAATCTAACAGAATTCATTAAATTTAGTTATTAAATGAATTTGTATAGGGCTTCTTTAAGGTGACTACTCGGAGGCCACCCCCACCCCCAACCTCAGCATGGCCAAATAAAACTTAAGATGAGAGAGGAATGCCTGAGAATGAGTTCTAGAAGGAGGGCAGAGCAAAAAGGGGGAAGTCATTCCAGCTCAAGAGTCCTACCACTGAGCAGGGGCATCATTATTACTAATCATCATTTATTATCAACTACAACTGGTGTTGCGAACACCACCATTTACAACAATAATGGAAATTACGACTATCATCGTTGTCATAATCACCCTAATAATAATAATCATAATCAAAATCACCGTCATCGTCGTCATAACCACCACAATCATAATCATCATCATCATCATCATAAATGACCATAGAGTACAAAACATAAACTGCTGCTGTGGTACATAGAATGTTTTGAGTAACAAACCCAAACGAGATGAAAACGAAGATGGAAAGCATTGTGAGAAAACGTCTGATTAGCAGAGAGCTGAAGAAACGCAGATAGGATCGAAACAACTGCAACGAATGAAACATCACATCATATCTTTAGCTTGAATGAGTCTGTTAATCCAGTCAGTATTTCAGTCAGTAAGCTAGTCAATCGGCTAACCACCAGTCAGTCAGCAACTCAGCCAACTATCAGTCAGTAAACCAGTCAATCAGCCTACCACCAGTCAATCAGACAGCAAGTCAGTCAACTATCAGTCAGTCTGTCAACCGTCGGTCAGCCAATCCGTCAGTCAGTCAGTCAAGTCAAGTCAATCAGTCATAGTCAATCAGTCAGTCAGCCAGCCAGTCAGTCAGTCAGTCAATCAGTAAATCAAACAATCAGGATAATATCACAGTGGGCCCAACATAAGTTTCAACAATTCCCCAAATAACAACAGTTACAAGAGTATAGCTAAGCAAACCACAATAATCGCAACATGCTTAACAAACCTCGACGAACGATCTGAAGAAAGCAGTGATGGCCTGAGAGCAATCGTCATATTTCGAGCTGATTCTCACTGATTCACTGATCGAATTCATGTGATCGATACTCCAGTAAAGACGATTCACACGCAGCTGCAAGTACCAGGTAAGTAAGAAAGTTAAAACAGTCGACATATCAGTCATTTATCTATTCATTAAATTTCTCGCATTTGCTATCGCGTCCCTTCAATCTATAAACTCAATATTCTAAGAGTTTCTTTGCAGCACTAAAGTGAACTGACCTGAATGCACTACCATGGTTAAGGTACCTATATAATAGAAGAATGTATGGCTAAAATACGTCGGAGTGAGAAGGGAAGTCAACAAATATGTCAACAATTTTAGATTAAGAACTTGCTCAAGGTTCACTTCAGCAGAGGGCAAGAGGCTGAAAGGATGCCAGAAAATGTCCAATTAAAAATTGCACATGAACACTTAAAAAAATTTGCTGCAAATTTAACTCACAAGTTGTTCAGTGCTCACGCAATATTTTAGGCCATGGCGGCATTACCACATTTGACAACCTGAATAAGTTTTGTCTTGACCTGCCTCATGACATCCCAAAACTTCCCTGCAATTTTTATATCCGCTTAGCATTTAATTAATATGACCTGTTCAATAACTCCCATGCCCCTGATTAGACCTACTGAAATTGAAAAGCTGACAATTTAGGAAAAGAAGTTGTCAAAAGGACTCTATATAGAAGTTGCGTGTGGTTTTTTATGATGCCATCGTTGCAGTATTTATTGCATCACTTACCTCAAACTCTGAAGGCAACAGCTGACGATTGTTGTCTTCAAAGATGCTTTGAAACACATCGTATGCCTCACCATCACGACCAGACTAGACAAGAGCAACATATAGAAAATTATGGACAATGACTACCACTGGATATGAGCACAAATAACATGACGATTATGCAGCAATAAAAAGCTACAAGTAATTTTAAAAGGACAAATGAAATTGAATTGATAGAGGACGAGTACCATAACTTAAAAGAAAGCAGAAACAATAACAAGATCAATAAACAAGTTGAAGTTCAAGAAGACGTCCAGGTACAATTATACAAATTTCATGACAAAAAACATTCAGCTACAAACTAATCTTAGATGCTCAAACCTCCATGAGGTGCAGAGGACTTTCGGGCATGAGGAAAAACAGCAAGGCCGACACAAGGCTCGGCATCATACACAGAGATAGGAAGATGTGCCAACTGTTGTAGTGAAAGTTGTCTCTCTCAACGCCAAACTTGTATGGGACCATCAGCCAAGCCAAACCTAAAACACAGAATCAAACTAGTTATTGGAAGAGATGCCAAATTATATTGGAAAATTTGCTAACACTTTAAAGATGCAAAGAAACTAAAAGTCACAATTATTTCATCTCATGTATTCTGTGTCAGCACATAGCATTTTATCCTTGCCTTGAGACTGTTCCTGTAAATGCCCTGAACAACATTGTCTGTTTAAGTTGCGAATTGATTGATTGAACTCATCACTACATTGTGCAGTGTAAATAAGGCAAGAGTTAAATGCCTACCTGACACAACAAAGCTGCCAAGCACCCAGAAAGTAGACAGGCAGCTGAGCATAGTTCCACGACAAGACTTCGGCTGAAACTCAGCAAAGTATGCGAATAGCACTGGAATGCTGCTTCCAATCCTGCAAAAATTGATTAAATATACAGGGTGAGCCAAAAAAAAGTAATCCCCTACGGTTTTTAGCCCATATCTTGACCAAAAATATTAATTTTTAAATGAAACTTTACAGTCTTAAAGGCAATTCATATTTACGTACAATGGTTCAAATTTCATCAAAATATTTCAAACGGAACAAAAGTTATGCCACTTGTAGGGAGGCCACCCACCGTTTTTTGACGATTGAAAAACCAAACGCAACAGAAACTAGGTTTTTCCCATTATCTTGGCCAAAAGTAAGAATTTAGTTATGAAATTTTACAGACGTAAGGACAATTCATATTTACACATGATGGCCAGATTTTATTAAAATATTTCGAGCACAACAAAAGTTATACCACTTTTAGTGAGGCCACCCCCCGATTTTTGAGATTCATTGACGTAACGCAGCGAAAAGTAACAAAACGTGATTTTATTAAGTCTCATCTCAAATAACTGTTGTCAAATGAACTTGGTAGTGCTTCAAAACTTGTGTTCAATGTGCCCACCACCAGTGACAAAACTTCTTTCGAGTCTCTTTGCAAAGTTCTTGATGGGCCTGTTGATTATTCTGACAGATTCCTTATTTACCAATTTTATTGTCATCTTTCTAAGTGACTTCTCAGTGACGGGCAGCTATGCTGGTACCCTGTTTCTTTTTTAAATAGTGATATTAATGATTATCTGGCAATATCGAGGCTATCTGATAAAAAATTGTTTGAGATGAGACTTAATAATTTCATGTTTTTGCTACTTTTTGCTGCGTTCCGTCTTTGAAACGTTAAAAAATGGGGGGTGGCCTCACTAAAAGTGGTATAACGTTTGTTGTGCTCGAAATATTTTGCTGAAATCTGGTCATTATGTGTAGATATGAATTGTCTTTAAGCCTGTAAAATTTCATTTCAATATTCTTACTTTTGACCAAGATATTGGCCAGAATAATTTAATTGTTTTTTTGTTACTTTTTGTTGCGTCGCGTTTTTGAAGCGTCAAAAAACGGTGGGTGGCCTCACTTAAAGTGATGTAACTTTTGTTCTGTTCGGAATATTTTGTTGAAATTTGAACCATTGTACGTAAATATGAATTGCCTTTAAGACTGTAAAGTTTCATTTAAAAATTCGTATGTTTGGCCAATATATGGGCTGAAAACGGTAGGGGATTACTTTTTTTTGGCTCACCCTGTAGAGCGATAAGAACATCTCCACATATACATAGTCATGTAAATTATTAGTCATAAACCTCTGCCCATGGCAGCATGATCCATTATATTACTTTCGGCTCACAATTCCACCTTTTCCAAGAAAAACTCTATGAGCATTATTGAGTGTTATTTAAAACATGTAGCAACAAACTCAACTATCTGGTATTGTATTGTATATTAGCATTTATAAAGCGCCTCTTACAGTAATAGCTATTCAGAGGCGCTCACAGCATGGCAGCCTAAAGGAAATAAGAAACACGTCAAGCAGCGAAGGTCTGAAGATGACACCCCCAATAAGATCTTACTAGGGATAGTGGGAAGAAGGTCATTCCACATAGAAGGGCCTACAATGGCAAAGGCATGATGTTGCGCCATTGTAGTATAAGTACTACAGGAGCACAGTTACTGCAATTATTAATCATACTCTGAACAAAATTAATATCAGCTACATAACAATAAGTGTGCGACCCGGTGGCTGATCGAAGTGATCGGTAACGCGCTTGCTCACGGAGCGGGCGGTTGCGGTTCAAATCCGAGTAACGACCTTGGGCAAGTTGTTTACGCACATGTGCCTCTGTCACCAAGCAGTATAATTTGGTACCGACGTAAGCTGGTAAGTAAACGACAAGTCCTGTGATGCACTGGCCCCGTGTCCAGGACCTTGGGATTCATCCATTGCTGGCTCAAGAGCCTAGAAAAGGAGATGAGCGCCTCACCAACGAGCTTCCAGCCCTCGGACGACTTTTCTTTTTTTACATAACAACAACAATGCGCAAAATGACAAAAGGCTAAACTCACCCAACTCCGCAGAAAAAGCGGAACGCAGCAAACTGCGCAAAGTCTTGAGCGAGACTGGAAGCGAAGCTGAAGAGGGCGCCAATCGCAAGAAAAGACACGAGCACTTGTCTGCGACCGTGCCAATCAGCGAGACCGGTAAACAGCAAACCACCGACGAAAACACCTGAAACCAAGTTAAGATCAAGATAATTGTCTAATTCAGTGGTTCCCAACTCGTGGCCCATGGGCCTAAAGTGGCCCGACAGGTAAAAAAAATGGCCCTTTTCTCTCAAAGAATTAACAAAAATATATGAAAAAATTGACAAAATGGACAGGACACAATTATTTTCTATTAAAAATTATTTTATTTTGACGTCTACAAATAACATCAAACATTACATATATTTTGAATCAATTATAACAATTTTATATGTTTTTAGTCATTTAAATTTTAGCCTTGTGGCCCCATAAATGTCCTTCAACTGGCCCTTGGCTTTGGTAAATTGAGCAGAAAGACATGATGGCCGCCTTGCATGGCCTTGCCTTCAGCCTTCCTCAACACGAGGGTTGGTCACATTTTGGGCAATTCCTCCTCTCCATTCTCTCCTGTCTTCGGTTGCTTTCAACAACTTCTCTGTTGATAATCCTGTACATTCACACATGTTGTCCCACCACCTCTTCCTAGGTCTTTCTCTTGATCTTGCTCCTGGAACAGTTCCTTGCATAATTTCCTTCTCTAAGCAATCTCCATGTATCCTCATAAAAAAGCCGACAGCTAAATTCGACTCCTGCAATAACTCATCATCATCCATTCACACTAAGAATTGTAATCATACTGCATTGTGTCAGTTTGAAATTAAACAAAGATTATAATTATTTTTATTTCCGACTATCGTTTTAACATCCCTAAGCTGAACACTGCTCACCAAGGAAGAGGATGTTGCTGAACCAGCCGCGTTGGTTCTCAGTGAGATGGAATTCACAAGTAGCAAGCGGTAGGACCAGGGACACGCTGAGAATGATCATCGTGTTGCCCAACAGAGCAAGGCCACACAGCAGCAACAGCTTGTAATGAAATCGACCGAAGCCTACAAAAAATTAATCAAATCAGTCTGATTAACAAGTCAATCTAAATGCAATTATAAAATTGTGAAACTTGTTCTTGAAGACAAATTGATGCTGACAATGAAGGAGCAGAAGACAAAGGAGGAGAAGAACAATGAGAATTAGGAGATGAGAAGACGAAGAAGAGGAAAAAGACTCTCTTTCGGCAAATGTTTGCTCTCAAAAGTGAATTTTAGACTTCAGATCTCGAGTTAAAACTCATATTTTCCTGGACCCTTTTGCTCCATCTGCATCTAAAGTGCATTCCTGTAGCGGGCAACGTGCTAAAAAAAAATTAGCCAAGTGTGACATTTTTATGCGTGATATACTTCAATGGAGCTGCCTATTTCCAAGCGCAATGAGTACAAGATTTGATCTGGGCTTAACATTTATAACTTGTATAATAGGTATAGTATCCATCTGCATCTAAAGTGCATTCCAGTATTCCTTCTTGTGTCTTGATCATTCTGGAAGTTGGCTCACTCAATGAGTTTGGTTGGAACCGACCATCCACATAAAATTTGCTCAGTATGTCGTTCGTTTAGAAGAAGAGAAAATAAGGAACAGGAAGAAAACAAAAATTAGCAGGAGAAAGAAAAGGAGGAGGAAAAAAGAAGAAGAAATGTTGGCTAATGACGTCGGTTGATTAAATTGGCAGTAATATTATGAAGATACCTGCATGTTTGATCGCATCTTCGTACGTTATTCTTCGTCGTCGTGGTTCCCTCTGACTCGAAACTAGAATTTAAAATTTTCATACAATAACACAAACAAAATTAGATCAAGATTTTACGAAAACATTTAGGATTAATTTATAAGCCCACTGCTACCAGCTATGGTTCACGAGATCAAGATATTGAGTGCTTAAAGGAACTGTAGTATTTCTACCAAGAACCACTTGGCTTGCTGGCTGTATTGAACACGTTGACCGCTTACACACCATGTTAAATGACTGAATTTGGTACGAGATAACTCGTACTGGGCGGGCAACGTGCTAAAAAAATTAGCCAAGTGCGACATTTTTATGCGTGATATACTTCAATGGAGCTGCCTATTCCAAGTGCAACGAGTACAAGATTTGATTTGGGCTTAACATTCATAATTGGTTAGCTGCTGATTAACAATGTTCACCTTGTCATGACAAGGATGATTAGTGCTGCCCTCCTCCTTTTTCCAGTATTAGGACTAGCACCACCAGAGTGGAGTTTGTTCCAAATTTGAGAATTCCCTTGCCTGGGAAACTTTTTTGCTCCTCTAACTGGAGTGAATTGGATGTTCCTTAAACGCACATGCCTTTACAATCAGCACCGTGTTCTTTTGTTGCACATCCCAGACTCTGAAGACTCTCTTTCGGCAAATGTTTGCTCTCTAAAGTGAATTTTGGACTTCAGATCTCGAGTTAAAACTCATATTTTCCTGGACCCTTTTGCTAACGTGCATCCCAGTATTCCTTCTTGTGTCTTGATCATTCTGGAAGTTGGCTCACTCAATGAGTTTGGTTGGAACCGACCATCCACATAAAATTTGCTCAGTATGTCGTTCGTTTATTGTGGGGCGCAGTGGTGTAGTGGGTATGGTCGTTGCCTTGCAGCCAGAGGGTTGCAGGTTCGAATCCACCTCAAACCACCTCGTAGGGACCTTGGGCAAGACTTTCACTTGCAATTGCTCAGCGCTTCAGCGAGAAACTCCGATTCAGTGTCCGCGCTCGCCTGATTGACGGCATTTACTATATATTTCAGAATGCTCTGGTAGTCTAGGACGTTCTCATATAATTAAATTTATTTCTGCAGCCATTGGGAGTACGTCAAGCAAAGTAATATACTCGTGTGACGCGAAATAGGCAATCATGTTATGCCCTAATATATGTAAGTACTATAGTATAGTACTTGTTTAACTTTAGAATGAAAACAGGAAGTCAAAGAGACAATGTCAAATTTCCAGAGGTTTCGATAGTTACAAAACAAATTCTAAAACGGTTAGATATTAGCAACATTATTGCCAACATACGCGAAACACTAACCATGATCATCAAGAAGCACTTCGTCATTTTGACTATTAGTCCTCCTCGGGATCAGTAATTCTTCATCGCTATTTGAAACAACAATTGCAGGTTCGCCTCGCCAACTCGCCATCTTCCAACATTTGTTTACCATTGACGTTTAAAGTATAGAGCACCTTGTGATTTATAGCATTGACTCTTATGCAAAGAATTCTAAACGTTTATAGCAGTGGTTCTTAACCAGTGTTCGGCCGAACCCCTGGGGTTCGGTGAGCCAGTGCCAGAGGTTCGGCAGAGGTCCTCTGAAATACATACATATTCAGTGGAAAATCATTTGCTATTTTCTTTTTCGACTTTTCTTTAACAAGTTTTGTTTGAAATAGATAAGTGCCTACCAGGCCCTACCTTATGAAATTTAAAGCTGTTCACCCTATTAACCTTATGGCTTACTGCCCTCCCGATAATTAGCACTGGTCGGCAGTCTTCTTTCTGTGAGGTAAGGTTATAATTATATGTAATTTTTCGTCGTTTTTTGCAGAAATAGCATAGTACGACGTACGCTAAAAGCAACTATTGCCCTTTTCGTATATATTTATACCACAGAGTAGGCCTATGTCGAGCAAAAACGAAAACATTATTGTTCAAACTTGAGGGGTTCGGTGAGTGGTCATCAATTTCTCTTGGGGTTCGGCTCCCTTGAAAAGGTTAAGAACCACTGGTTTATAGCACAATTATTTGATAGTCATTATTTTAAAATTATAAATCTTAAAATGAATAAGCTTATTTTATAGAAATTTAACGTGAAAGGCTTTCCGTGTAAATGTAATGCAAATATATAGTAAATTTTAGTTTCCAAAGATCGCGTGAATTGTTGGCTTAAGTTCCTGTAACAGGTCAGCAGCTAGGCCTAGCCTATTATGGGGTCAAACCAGAGAAGAAAATAATACAACTTGATGCAAGGTAGGCCTACGTAGTGCTATGATGAAAATCTATGATGATGATCAGGTGCGGAAAGGCCTACAGAACCTTTGGAAGGGGCCCAAACTTTTGATTCTGGGTCGAAAAAATTTTCGTAAAAATATAGGCCTACTGACTGCTTGGAAGCGGTCTTGAACCGATCGAAAGTATTTTCTCTGTAAGAACCGGTCTTCATCAACTGCGCGCACACTTCTATTACTCCTGCGCTATAACAATAATTATTGACCTGTGTTGATCTGATAACTCTAGGCCTAACTCCCACGCAAACCCATGGTCTTTAAACACACAGGAAGTTTTGAAGCGCGCGCTTTCTGGTCAGCGTGACAACAAAATATCGCAGGTGCGATAGGCCTACTAGGCGGCTAGCCCTACCACCTTAATTATTGACAAAAGTCTTCAGTTAACCTTGATTTTCGGTTGGCAATAGCGTTTGCATTTATGCAATTTGAAATTCTGGATAAATCGGAAGAAATGGCTGTGCCAGACTGCCAGTTGACGCTGGTGTAGAGCCGCCATACTGATAAACGAAAAGATTCGAACAACATCAGATTCTTTAGTTTCTCCGGGTGAGTCATGTCGTGAACTCAGGGCCGGATTTACATGTAATCCAACTAAGCAACTGCTTAGGGCCTCCGGAATCTGGGGGCCTCCAAAAAGTGAACTAAAGAAAAAAATCAGTGGCTTATAAATTGTAACTTATAAATATTGACAATTTGTACTGGATAGAAAATATAAATAATATGAAACATTCAATTTTGATTCAATTATAACAATTTTAGGCCTACATACTTTAATTAAGTTAATTGGATGTTGGCCATGTGGCCCCTATAATGTCCTTCAACTCAAAAAAGTGACCCTCGTGTCCTCCAACTTAGAAAAAGTGGCCCTGAAGTCAAAAAAGGTTGGGAACCACTGCAGCATGCGTTAGAGACTAACAGTAGGCCTATAGTTGTTCAAACATGGATTATTGGCCCAATATGCATCAGGAATATAAGCTTACTTAGATCTAGCAATAGGCCTATGCATTTTGTCTGTTTTTATCCTTAAGTGGGCCTCATAATTGAAATTGCTTAGGGCCTCACTCTGCTCAAATCCGACCCTGCGTGAACTTATAAAAGACCTATATATATATATATATATATATATATATATATATATATAGGCTTATTCAGGCTATTAGGTATAGCCTACCCCTATGGAATGTTAACTGCTGGTTTATTATTTTTTAAATCGTCTAGGATATCTCAGACATCATGAGACATGCCTAAATAGGCCTAAATGCCTGAAATATTTCATCAAAGATATTAGAGTTTTACTGTTTTTAGACTCTGCCTGTTTTCCTCACTTTGTCACTATCTGTTTCTCTCTTTTCCTGTTTGCTTGTCTGTCAAAGATGATCAGTGTCGCCCTCCCTCCTCCTTTCTCCACGCTTGAGACTGGCATCGCCAAAGTATATATATATATATATATATATATATATATATACTAGCTGTACCCAGCCACGCGTTGCTGTGGCAGAAAAGACCCCCCTCCCATCCCCCTTCCCCTCCCCCGCCCCTCCCCCTCCCTCTCTATTATCCCCTCCACCTCCCCTCCACCTCCCCTCCACCTCCCCTCCACCTCCCCTCCGCCTCCCCTCCGCCTCCCCTCCCCTCCCCTCCCCTCCCCTCCCCTCCCCTCCCCTCCCCTCCCCTCCACTCCCCCTCCCTATTCCCCTCCCCCTACCCTCCTCCTCCCCTTCCCCATCCCCCTCCCTCTTCCCCTCCGCTCCGTCCACCTCCGACTCCGCTCGTTTCGTCCCTCAGACCATCCTTTACTGACAGCGGATAGAGCCCAAGAATTTTTGAAGGCCGTAACGTAATTATTTATCGAGTCGCTTATGACGTCAGGGGACGCGCACTCATTAATGCTTAGTCACTTTGTTTCGGGTAAAGACGATTCTGAAATTTTGGAAGCGTGCCGTTTCGTTCAAATTGCAAATGGCGGGCAAACGGATTGCAAAGTTCACTTTTTGTGGAAACGATTGGGTTTTTTTCGGGAAAAGAAATGTCGTGACCTTGCGGTATCGGAATGGAAGGTTTTGGTAAATTTTCAAAACAATTGATGCGTCAGTTTCGGCGTGATCGTGACCGCAGGATCGCAAAGTTTCATTTTTATTTATATATATATATATATATCTATATCTATAAGAGAGGATGTTTATATATTTATATGTATGTATGTATGTATGTATGTATGTATGTATGTATATATATATTTGTCC
Source organism: Lumbricus rubellus (assembly GCA_945859605.1). NCBI lineage: Eukaryota > Metazoa > Annelida > Clitellata > Crassiclitellata > Lumbricidae > Lumbricus > Lumbricus rubellus. Next base: position 10,478,341 of record OX243817.1, on the reverse strand, counting down.
AGAATGCACGCCCACAGTTTCGCAGCTATTGATCTGAAATTTTGCACCTAGACAGGGGTCCATCAAACTTAGCAAGTGCAGGGGTTGGCAAATTTCTAACACCATGGGGGCCAGGATGGGAGGAATTTTTGGGGGGAGCAAAAAATATTTTTTGCACCTATTGATTCCAAATTTTGCATTTAGACAGAGGACCGTCAGGTCCTCCCAAAAATCGAGTTGGCGAATCTGTACCACCAGAGCAAAAATGGGGAGGGGCCAAAAACTACATTTTCCCTATTTTTACACCGTCGCCATAGTTTCAGAGCTATTCACCTGAAACGTTGCAGCTAGATAGGATGCCACCGGGACCACCTTGCCCCCCAACAACACACACCTCGCCCCGCAGGGGCCGTGTGGGGGGCAGGGCGTTGTTTAGGGGGGGAGGCAAATTTGGGGTGGCCAATTTTTTTGCAGCTATTGATGTAAAATTCTGCATTTAGACAGAGGACCCTCAGGTCCACCCAGTGGAAAAGTTGCCGAATCTTTACCACGAGGGGGAGAATGGAGAGGTGGCGAAAACTCCATTTTCCATATTTTTTTACCATCGCCTTAGTTTCACAGCTATTCACCTGAAACGTTGCAGCTAGATAGGGTGCCACCGGGACCACCTCGCCACCAACCAACGCACACTTCGCACTACAGGGGCCGGGAGGGGCAGGGCGTTGTTTATGGGGGCGAAAATTTTTGGGGGAGGGCGATTTGTTTTGCAGTTTTCCAGCTATTGATCTGAAACTTTGCATCTAGACAGAGGACCGTCAGGTCCAGCCAGTGGAAGGTTTGGTGAATCTATCCCACCATGGGTCCACGGTGGGCTGCGAAAACCCAAACTTTGTTTTTCTATTCCATCGCCATAGTTTCACAGCTATTCACTGGAAAAGTTGCAGCTCGATAGGGTGCCACCGAGACCACCTCGCCCCAAACCAACACACACCTCGCCCGGCATGGGCCTGGTGGGAGCAGGGTACTGTACGGGGTGGACACAATTTTGGGGGCCAAATTTGTTTGCAGCTTTGCAGCTATTGATATGAAATTTTGCATGTAGGCAGAAGACCGTCAAGTCCAGCCAGTGAAGGGAGCCATGGTGGGGGCCCGAAAACCCAAACTTTTGATACTTCCATTCCGTCGCCATAGCTTCACGGCTATTTACATAAAATTCCCGGGCATCGCCGGGTACCCCAGCTAGTATATATATATATATATATATAGTGCAGTGTCGGAGTTACACTTGCATGCATGTGTGTCTATGGCTCTCTCTCTCTGTCGCACTCTCTCCGTATGTATCTCTGTCTCACTCAGTCTCTCTCTCTCTCTCTCTCTCTCTCTCTCTCTCTCTCTCTCTCTCTCTCTCTCTCTCTCTCTCTCTGTCTCACTCAGTCTCTCTCTCTCTCTCTCTCTCTCTCTCTCTCTCTCTCTCTCTCTCTCCTCTCTCTCTCTCTCCTCTCTCTCTCTCTCTCTCTCTCTCTCTGTCTCACTCAGTCTGTCTCTGTCTCTCTCTGTCTCTGTGTCTCTGTCTCTCTCTGTCTCTGTCTGTCTGTCTGTCTTTCTCTCTTTCTCTCTTTCTAATCAGTGTGTATCTCTGTGTGTCTCCATCTCTGTCCGTCTCTCTGTCTGTCTGTTTTCCTCACTTTGTCACTATCTGTTTCTCTCTTTCTTTTTTCTATCTGTCTGTCTGTCAAAGATGATCAGTGTCGCCCTCCCCTCCCTCCTCCTTTCTCCAGGCTTGAGACTGGCGCCATATAATATATATATACGACCGCATTGCATATATATATATATATATATATATATATATATATATATATATATATGACCGCATTATTATATAAGCAGGCAGAGCAGATGGCTCTAATGTGCTGAGCTTTTCTCCAATTGTCCCATCAACGTGGATTTCCGATGTGGTGCTAAAACTGTCGCCGTCGCCAAAGGAAGGGCAGCCAAGCCTCCGAGCAATTACACGGAAACAGACGCAGACAGACAGAGAGACGGACACCACGCAGACAGACACAGACAGCGAGGCATACATGTAGATCAGGGGTGCGCAACCTTTTCGCCAGTGTCGGCCGCATCAAAAGTTTACATTCTTGCCACGGCCGCCAGTGTTTAATCTATTCCCTTTCTGGGGGGGGGGGCAGGGAATCGACCTTTCTGGGTAAGGACCAAGAAGCGTCCGGCAGACGATCTCCGTTGCGCGTTACACCAAGAGGGGAGTTTGATTTTTTTTAAATTTCTACATTGCAAGGGTGGCATTTTAAGCCGTCATCTAAACAAAATTCATTTAAATTTTCAGTGCTAAGATTCACTGTGGTTTAAGACTTCAATAAATACACTGAGGCCTACAATAATAATTTTCGGCGAAAATATACTGCTTGCGTTGTCCGTTTTTTAGGATTTTTATTAGGCTTACTTGACTGCAGATGAGTCATTTAATCGATTGCTTACCATAGCTGTCTCCACAACGAAAAATCACTTTCCCATTTCTCGTAATTTGAAGGTTTCTTCTCCTCTTCCAATGTTCGATTTCTTTTCAGAGACATCGTAATCAACAGCTGACAATTTGTGATTTACATTAAGTTTACACTTTACAGATAGAATACAGAAGAATCTACTATTGCTTCTCTTCTGATCGCAGTGAGTGGGTGACCTATTAATTAATTCAGACAAACGCATGATCAAGGTCAGAGCTCCATGCAGCTTTCTACGCCACCTGTTTTCCATTCTGCCCTACACAGATACAGTTGTGCATTGTAACCTAATATACTTGAAAATTATCTGTGGTGTAAGTTTCATTGGTCACACTCTCTCCCGCCAGCTTCGGCCAGCTGACGGTCAGCCCCGTTCGTACAATATCAAGATCTTTCCACTCATTAGTGGAGTAATCTTGGTCCATAATTTGTATACAATGATTGACTGTCCGGAGCTGGGCAGGCTATGGGATATTAGTAGCCTACTCTGACGGCCCTGGCTCTTTGATCTACATCTGGAGGATAGGTTACATGCGCAGCTGCTGATACCTCTAAAATGCATGCACATGCGACGGACAACGGGTGCTTCAAGTGAGAATATTATAATCATAGGCTAATATCTACACACCAGGTACACTAAAAAACGCACGAATGCAACTCATTGCTTCAAATAACCTTAGTTTCAAAACAATTGAATAAAATATTTATGAATTTATCTACAAACGGCCGCCAGTATGTTATAGTTGGATTTGGGTCCACGGCCGCCAATAATTCCTTTCACGGCCGCATGCGGCCGTACGGCCGCAGGTTGCGCACCGCTGATGTAGATGATGAAAATAAGATGTAATTATCCGATGACCATGAAGAAGACATACAAGCTAGTATAGAAACAGAGTATGCAGACAGAGATAGAAACAGAGATAGAGATAGAGACAGAGATAGAGATAGAAACAGAAATAGAAACAGAGATAGAGACAGAGATAGAAACATAGATAGAGGTAGAGATAGAAACAGAGATAGAAACAGAGATAGAAACAGAGATAGAGGTAGAGATAGAAACAGAGATAGAAACAGAGATAGAAACAGAGATAGAAACAGAGATAGAAACAGAGATAGAAACAGAGATAGAAACAGAGATAGAAACAGAGATAGAAACAGAGATAGAAACAGATAGACCGCAGACAGAAAGGCGAATAATAGGAAAGCAGAATCGAGGCACCAATTTGTTGTTAAAATGCTGTAAATACATGTATGCATCCACGGTGCAACACTTCGAATGTTCTTAGATGGAACTATATTAAGCATCAGTTCATCCGTCTATCCATACATCCAAAGACATAAACACAATGAGTGAATGAATGAGTGAGTGTATGAGCGAGTGAGTGAGTGAATGTGTATGAATGAATGAGGGAATGTGTATGAATGAATGAGTGAATGTGTATGAATGAATGAGTGAATGTGTATGAATGAATGAGTGAATGTGTATGAATGAATGAGTGAGTTAGTGAGTGAACGAGTTGTGAGTGAGTGAATGTGTATGAATGAATGAGTGAGTGAGTGAGCGTGAGTGAGTGAGTAAGTGAGCGAGAGGGAAGGAGACAGACAGACAGACAGACAGACAGACAGACAAACAGTCCGACCGTTATATACCACAGACTGACCAAACCCTGCAAGGAGGCATCGACGGCTCATCTTCGCCCATCCATCCATCCATCCATCCATCCATCCATCCATCCATCCATACATACATACATACATACATCCATACATACAGCCATCCATACAGCCATACATACAGCGTGCATCGAGCATCGACGGTGAGTTCGGTAGCCGTCCGTCGGTCGTTCGGTCGCTCGCTCTGCCGTCCGTCCACCGATCCTTCGCCGCCGCCGCTGCCAGCGCCCGTCGCCCTCTCTCCCTCTCCCTCTTCCTCGGTCGGTCCGTGCCTTCGTCGTTCGGTCTTCAGTTGAGCTGCTATGGTCGACGACCGGTGGACGACGAGTAGGGCGAAGATGGGGGTCGACGGCATCGCCACTGCTGCTGTAGTCGTCGCTTTAGCTGCGGCCGTCGGAGTAGGAAGAGTAGGAGAAGTAGTAGGAGTAGGAGGAGTAGGAGGAGGATACTGAAAGCCATGAACTGCTGCTGGACGATCGGATTTACTACTAGAACACATCTGCTTCTGTGGAACTACGACGAACAGGTCGCTATCTCTATCTGTCTGTTTGTCTCTTGCTGTCTATTGCTAAATTTGCTATCTCTATCTGTCTTTTTGTTTGTCTCTTTCACTCGCTGTCTCCTTCTGTACCTATGTCTCATTCCTCCTCTCTGACTTCTTCTGTCTGTCTGTCTGTCGGTCTCCCAATCTCTCATCTTGCTTTCACTCTCTAAATATGTGAGTATGTATACATGTGTGTACGTTTGTATGTGGATGTATGTAATATGTATTGTATGTATTCATATGTGTGCTACTGAGCAAGTTGCATGCATGTACGCATGTGCATTGTATAGGCCTATGCATACGTACGTATATAGGCCTACCCGGACGCCAGTATGTCTGTATGTTCACATGTGTGCGCGTTTGTATGCATGCATTATTATTACTTTTAAGATATAATAATAGTAGTAATATCATTAATAATGATATTATTATTGAATCGCCCGTTTGAATGAGCGCCACGCCACTTAATTGTCCGTGTACGGACACCATCGGACGAGTGCTATAGCCGAGATTTAGATCTCAGAAATAAACCACCTTCCGGAGTCGAACCGCGGTCCGCACGCTCTCTTTCGCAGAGTTGTGTGAGACGTGGCCAGCGCTCTAACCGATGTAGCTATCCGGACAACACGAGAGGTTATAACATCCAAAGCTGACAACAAATGAGAAAGACTTTCTTGCTTAGAATGCTGTGCTTCTTGTAATTACTATTATAGGCATGGATGCCATTGGATTTGTATACGCATCGTTGTTAGCAGCTGTTTCAGAGAAGGCATATACTTGAATAATGAATATGCTGTGCACAGAGATTCATATTCATGCACACGTGCCGTATTCTGAGCACTTATTGCGAAGCCAAAGACGCATCTTTGTCTCTCTGTCTCTTTGTCTCTCTCTCTCACTCTCTGTCTGTCTCTCTGTCTCTTTGTCTGTCTGTCTGTCTCTCTGTCTGTCTTTGTCTCTGTGTGTGTGTGTCTGTCTGTCTGTCTCTCTGTCTGTCTCTCTCTCTGACTCCAGCGTGTAATTTTTTAACAATTAGTTGGTCAAATCCGAACCCTGCACGGCGTTACTTTCCTTTTTATTCCTCTTCTAATATGACCGAGTATTTGTTTCTCACCGGATTTCTGTTGCGCTTGGACTGCGCGGACTTTCGCAGATGGCGTCTGTAGTCACTATGGACTCTGCCAAACGAAGGGGTTTCAGGTAACTAATGGACTCGGCGAAACAAAGGGGTCTGAGGTCGTTAATGGACTCGGCCAAACGAAGGGGTCTCAGGCTAACTGTTGACTGAACAGTAGGTTTTCTGTAAAGAGTCTAAAGACCAATGGTCCTGGATTTGACACTGGTCGTTCTGCTGCGATGGCGTTCTACAATCATCTGGTGGTTATGATGACGAAGATGGTCGTCCTTCACCAATGACCCGGAGACTGAAGGTTGGCTGCCCCTTCACAAGTTCACTGCAGCGCCTTATACCATCTGCGAGGACTGCATGACGTTGCAACTGACGTCACAGTCACGTCACAGTCACGTGCCCCTAGCAACGTCGCATGTCATCATCAATGCAGCTGTCGGATGCTACAGAGGAACTCCTCTGTGCACGAGGTTTACTGCCTGCCGGACTGCCTACCTCTCAGCCTACTGTTAACTGCCTTTCTGCCTGCCTGCCTTTCATGCCTACCTTTACTGCTTGCCTGTCTGTCTGTCTGCTTCCCTGCCTGTTTCTATAGTCTCCAAATCTGATCCATTGACCTTACGGCACCATCAGACTTCTCCCATTTAGCTCCTTCTTCCTCCTTCTCCTTCTCCTCCTCGTCCTCACCATCTGCCTACTTCGTTTTGTTCTCTGCCGCATCAACCGCAATCATCATCGATTTGTTTCTCTGCCTTCTGGCCTCTGAAGTGTTTGCCTCTATGTCTTGCTGCGTATCTGTCCCTGTCTGCGTGAGAGTATGTCTGAGTTCTGTCCATTTAGCCCCCACCCACCGACCGTGTGTCTGTCTATGTTGTCTCTGTCCTCTGGATCACCTGCTCGTATACCTATCTGTATGTCTGTCTGTCTGCCTATATCTGTCTGTCTGTCTGTTTGTTTGTCTGTCTGTTTGTCTGTCTGTCTTCTTGAGTATCCGTTTTTCTGGCTTGTCTTTCGAGTAGCGCTTTAGGACTTTGGAGATTACGATTTGATTTGATTGTCTGTCTGTTTGTTTGTTTGTCTGTTTGTCTGTCTGTCTGATTGTCTGTCTCCATTTTCTGTTCGGGTGAATAGTCTGCCTGTCTGTCCCTCTTTATCATTGTCGTATATTTGCCATTTCCTATACTTTGCCTCTATTTCGTAATTCTCGTCTGATCGAATCTCACGATTGTGGTACAAACCATCCTCCATCTCTACTTCCTCCTCTTCATCTTCCTCCTCCTCCTCCTCCTCCTCCTCTTATCCATGATCATTTTCCTTATGCCCTCATCCTCTTCTTTCTCCTCTTCCTTCCTCCTTCTCTTCTTCGTCCTCCAAAATATTCTTCGGAATGTCTTCCTCTCCCTCTCCACCTCTATCTTGCATCATCTTTCTCTTGCATCTCCTCCTGCTCTTCATCTTCCTTCACCTTTTCCTCATCTCCAATATTTCCAGCCTCTTTTTCTTAATTCCTCATTTCCTCTTCTTCTATTTCGTCTTGTTCCTTTTCCACAACTCATCCAGCTATTCTTTATCCTTCTCCTCTTCGTCCTCCTCGTCATCCTCCTGTCCTCCGTCCTTACATCCACTTCTTCTCCAATTCTCCTCGGCCTCGGCCTCATTCTCCTCCTCGTCCTCCACTCCTTCGCCCCTCCTCCTTCTCGTCCTCTTCCATCTATAATCCTTCTCGTCCTGTTACTCCTCTACACAATGGACCCTTTGTGTGCGCATGCGTCGTTTTGCTGCTTAGACTTTTCTAGCGCCGCAAGAAAAAATCCGATCGGACATTAGTTTGCGCTATGAAATGTCGTATAACGTGAAAGGAGTTTTGTTGCATGCGACCGAAGCCAATGTATGGCACAATACACTGTAATAAAGCAAGAATTTTTATGATGCCCTGCTTTGCGGTTCTGTGAAATTTGCATTGAACCAGAGAAAGCATAATATGCAATTTTTATGCATGGCCTCCCGATGTTAAACTATTGCTCGAAATACGATGTCTTTTGTATGGCCTTGCAGCACTGTTGCAGACGTCGTATATAGGTCTACAATGTGTTTACGTGTAGGCTACATGTATGCGTGTATGTACGAATGTAGGCTACATGTGTGTAGGCATGCATGTACGAGTGTAACATATGGTTGTCAATAGGTAAGCCCAAAGGAACTTATGGTTCCGCAAATCAGGGTTCCTATTTACATCAGTAATTTATCAATTAGTATAGGCCTACATTGATGGTCACCATTATCTCTTCATAGTCTTGTGACTGTATCCGGGAATTTACAGGGTATATAAAGTCCTCACCCGCCATTCCAGTTTGGTTTTTTGACGAATGTCGTATCGAAAAAAGCGACTTGATGTAATGATAAATATGACTTGCGAACTAAAAAATATGTTCTAATGAAGATATTTGTGAGGAGGATAAACTTAGATGAACATTTGGGCGATTATATATAAGTTTGGGACTAATATATCGAGACTTTACGGATGACGACTAAAAAAAACGTCGCGGCTCTGTTAAAAAGACAATTTCTGATTGGCTGTCAGATTTGCGGCTTCGTATCCCTTCGATATTAGTCCCAGATTATATACATGTAGAACTGTAATAAAGATCGCGGTAGGGCTTCTCTTCAGAATTTTTTAGTACTGCACAACCCCTAATCCTAATTTTCGAAGGTTTATTCCCATCATCGAAGCTAAATTATTTCCAATCGGATCACATTGGACAATTTAAACTATTTTCGAACTGCTCATTGCTTAAGATGTGTTTTTTTTACAGCTGAACAAATTCATTTATTAAAACATTAAAACTACCACCTATTTGGAACTACAATTATTATAGGGCGTGATGCTATTATCACTGGACCAGTGTATTTTGGCCTTACATGCAAAGTGTGTAGGCTACTATGTATGTATGTATGTATGTATGTATGTATGTATGTATGTATGTATGTATGTATGTATGTATGTATGTATGTATGTATATAGCCTACATGCATGTATGCATGTATGTATGTATGCTTGTATTTGGTGTATATATATGTATGTATGTATGTATGTATGTATGTACAATTATACATGTATGTATGTATTTTGTGTATGTATGCATGTATATGTATGTATGTATGTATGTATGTATGTATGTATGTATGTATGTATGTATGTATGTATGTGTGTGTGTGTGTGTGTGTGTGTGTGTGTGTGTGTGTGTGTATGTATGTATGTATGTATGTATGTATGTATGTATGTATGTATGTATGTATGTATGTATGTATGTATGTATGTATGTATGTATGTATGTATGTATGTATGTATGTATGTATGTATGTATGTATGTATGTATGTATGTATGTATGTATGTATGTATGTATGTATGTATGTATGTATGTATGTATGTATGTATGTATGTATGTATGTATGTATGTATGTATGTATGTATGTATGTATGTATGTATGTATGTATGTATGTATGTATGTATGTATGTATGTATGTATGTATGTATGTATGTATGTATGTATGTATGTATGTATGTATGTATGTATGTATGTATGTATGTATGTATGTATGTATGTATGTATGTATGTATGTATGTATGTATGTATGTATGTATGACACGTGTGTAGCCTATGTTTGCATGTACATGTATTGTGTATATGCATGTATAGATAATATGCGGATGGATGGGTGGATACCTTCGCATACACAGCAGCTTCTCTCTCTCTTTCCACTCTATACGCTGCATGTGTATGAATTTATTTCATCCGTGAACAGAGCATAATATATCCGCCGTCCATTCGGTCGAGTCCGGAGTTAAATTATAGCTTAGCTGGTATTCGAATGGGGGTCAGAGGCTCTGGTGTTTATGGCCGAACGGTGGGACCACCTGGCTCGCAATGCCGGGCAATTTTCCATCGTCAGAGAAGGACCCTATGCAACCCAACGAAAGGGTTAGGACGTTAAGAATGCATGGCGCATGCAGAGGATTCCGGTTCGAAACCCATGGTAAAAATATTTGATCTATCTTGCGATAAAATGCTCAAAATGCAGCGAGTGCTGATAGCGACGGTAATGTCATTCACAGAATCACAGATGGATGTGGCGATAACAATCGGAAATCATACAAACTTCTGACAATAAAAAATAAACACTTCTGACAATAAAAAATGGTCAATTTTAGGCGTTTTGGTGGATATTTGAAACTGGTTCGATGGACAGTTTTTGTTCAACAGAATTAAGTGTTGTATTAATAATTGCCACATTCTCTCGACGACTTCTGAGCAGCCAGACCTCAGACCAGTCGGACTTCCTAGCAGTCAGACCACTACTGCTTCTGCTACTGCTTCTGCTACAGCTACTGCTACGGTTACTGCTACTACTACTACTGCTTCTGCTGCTACTATACTGCTGCTGCTGATTCTGCTACTACTGCTACTGTTGCTGTTACTGTTGCTGCTACTGTTGCTGCTACTGCTGCTTCTGCTACTACTGCTACTGCCTCTGCTACAGCTACTACTACTATTACTACTACTGCTACTGCTGCTGCTTCTGCTACTTTTGCTACTTCTTCTGCTAGCTACTATACTGCTACTGCTTCTGCTACAGCTATACTACTGCTACTGCTGCTGCTACTACTGCTGCTACTGCTACAGCCTACAGCTACTGCTTCTGCTACGGCTACTACTACTACTGCTACTACTGATGCTAGTGATAATGACAGTGATAGTGATGATAATAATGATAATAATAATAATAATAATAATAAGCATATACCCATGCATCTATGTATTTTTAATTTAATACATTCAAGTACAAAAGCATAGATGCATTAATGCATACAGACACAAGTACTTGTATGCATAAACTATATAGACGTGTATGCCTGTCATCCTCTCCCAGTGGATTTGTCAGGAAGCTTTGATGTCTAAACGTCGGCTTAAGACGCATTCGATCTCATTGCTCTTTGGCGATAAACCTACTTCCTCCTCCATCATCTATTCCCCCCACAGTCTCTCCAGAACCTATGGAATGCTTGGTGGACCCCTATATAGAAAGGTTGAAAGAAGGGAGCACTGGTAGCTGGAATTTATGCTTCCGACATGTAGCGCGAGGAATAGAACAAGGTTAATGGAAATTGTTCGATAGTCGCAGTTGGTAATAACAGTTTCATATCAACTTTACCCATAAACAGCGCCATCTTCAGAGTATAGCGTATACCCACGGCAGTTCATGTTCAGGGCAGCAATAACTTTTATGACGTAATAAAATAGCACTGGTATACGCCCTCAAAATGTCGAGTAATTAGAAAAGCACTGCAGGCATGATGATCTCGAACGTGGGCTGAGGTCGTCTATATGCATGTGCGCAGGTGTGCAATTAACTGTTTTATTTCTGATAAAAACTGGAGTGAAAATTGAATTTCTTTTTAACTCGACATCACCAAACAGCGATGATATCTAGACCTAGAGACTGTGTTAATTTCAAATGCGGACAGGGACATTGTTAAAATCTAGTCTCACTGCTTTTTTGCGGGGAGTGGGGGTCCAGTTTTTTTAGAGGGAATAGCGAGGACATAATTTATGCATCCGTATAATACTATGTATTTTTTGTGTTTGCAGATTACATTAATATTGACACTTGACTTTGTCTCACATTGCCTTATACAAAGCCTTTCTGCATGTATACCTTGAATGAATGATGTCACTACATGTATGTCTGCATTTGCATATACCATTACCTTACGCTGTTGACATGGATTGAGATAATTTATATAGCGCTTGATTGGCGCCTCATAGAACGCAATGAAATGAAGCCGAACGCGATACGATCGTTCAGTCCCGGATGCAGGACACGTGACACTCCCCGGGGATTCCGGATATCCGGTCTCAGTTCCCGGCTTCCCTTCAAAGGTCTGCACCGCCGATCCCGAAGTCCTTTGATGTCGCCGCCGCCGTATCCCGACGACGTCTAAGCCTTGTCTCATTGAGTCGGCCATTAGCGACACACGCCCCATCCTCTGTTTGCCATTCAACCGGAGTCCCCAAGTTCCTCCCCTATCTCGGAACCCTCCCCTCTCGTCTCACCACCCCTTTCTCTCGCACCCATCCCACCCCATCTCTACAGGTGACAGCCACCCCAAGCCCTCCCTCCCCCACATCGCCCTACCTTTGACCCTTTCTTTCACCCCACTCCTGCGGCACGCGATGCGCACATAAATCCGGCGCCCAGTTGGGAATAGTCGTCGAAATTGAAGCGGCGTCTCGTACGTGGCCTCAACGGATAACCACGTTATACGTCGACTTCTATACTCAGCAGCAGCAGCAGCAGCAGCAGCAGCAGCAGCAGCAGCAGCAGCAGCAGAGAGTTGCTCGGCTCGCATTTGTATAAATGGCGGCGAAGGCAGCAACGACGACGACGACGATGGCGTTCCTTACAGCCGTCGGTCCGTGTTTGGGATGCATCTGTCTGGACGCACGGACGCACAGACGGACGGACGCACGCACGAGCAGACACAGATGAACTGACGGACGGACGCACAGATGGACGCACAGACGGACACACAGACGAACGCACAGACTGACGGACACACACAGATGAACGGACACACGGGCAGACGGTCAGACGGACACAGATGAACTGACGGACGGACGGACACACAGACGGACGGGCATACAGACGAACGGACGTACATACGAATATATAGACGGATGCACCGTCGGACAGACACACAGACATTAGGACACAAAGCGGACGTGCATACGGACGGACACACAGACGGAGACGGTATAGAAAGAGACTTTCGTCGTGATAATCGATTGTAGGATTGCGATGAGTTGTGATGCTGCTGCTGCTGCTGCTGCTGCTGCTGCTGTGTTCGTCGATGGATGGATGGATGGATGGATGGATGGAGCGACGAGGTGTATAGACAATAGAGCAACGTAGTTTGCAACCATGTTGTACGTTGCCTCTTACAACCGTTGCTCTTCAGTTGTCCCGTGATGTGACGTCATTGATGTGATGTGACGTCATTGATGTGATGTGACGTGGATGCATTGTGATGACGTGTGATGGATGCGATCTGTTGTGACGTCATCGATCTCATTCGTTGGCCGTGTCACGTGATGTGATGTAATGTAATGTGAAGCGGTAAGACGCATTTTGATTATTACGGGAGGATGAGCTGTGAGTGATGTCACGTTATGTGCTGTCATGCGATGTGACGTGACGTAATTTGATTATGCGGTGACATGTGATGCTACGTCGTGCAATGTCATGCGATGTGACATACCGTAACATAACTTCATGTTGCACGATGTTTTGTGATTTAACATGATGTTATAAGCTTACTGAAAATTAGGCAGAAAAGAAGAGTGATCATAATTTTATTATTTTCTTGTTTCTTCTGATTTTTCTGTGCCGTTCTCTAAAGCAGAAAATCAGTTTTTATTATGACACCGTTTCCAATTTCAACGTTGCAGAATATCTTTCTTGTCATAGGATACTTTAATGCAATAACTGATCTAGTTAAGACCACGCCATACCTACCTATACCCTATCTACTCATTCTCTCTCTCTCTTTCTCTTTCTCTTTCTCTTTCTATCTTTCTTTCTTTCCCTGTCTCTGTCTCTGTCTATGTCTCTGTCTCTGTCTATGTCTCTGTCTCTGTCTGTCTGTCTGTCTCTCTCTCACTCACTCACTCACTCACTCACTCTCTTTCTCTCGCTCTCTCTCTCTCTCTCTCTCTCAATCTCTCTCTCTCTCTCTCTCTCTCGTTTCTCCTTCATTTCCTGGTTGACTTCCTTCTCCTGCTGCTCCTTGTCCACTTTCGTTTCCTTACTGTCTCCACCATCTTCTCTTTTCTCGCTTGCTTCCTTTCCATTTCCCTCTTTCCGCTGCTTCTTCTTCGATGGTCTTCCCTGCCTCCCCTTCTCTTCCTCTGCTGCTTGTCCCTTTCCCTCTGCCATTACTCTTCCCTCCGCATGCCTCGGCTTCCCTCTTCCCTCGTCCCTCGCTTGCCCCATTACTTTTCTCTTCACATCTGCCTCGTGCGTTGTGTGACGCTATAAAGAATGTTTTCTTATTTGGCGTGGCATTTCTGGAACGGTGGATTTCTCGGGAAAAGACCTTCTCCCTTCTCCTTCCCCCGGCCAGCAGGCCAGCAACAGACGACCACAGTCCCCTCCTCCCCACGCCCATCATTTATCCGGACTGGCCGCCTAACGCAGCGGCCATCCCTCCCTACCCAGCCTCCTGCTCCTCGTCCTTCTCCTTCTCTTTCTCCTCCTTCTCGTTTTCTTCCTTCTGTCCTCCTCCTTCTCTTTTTTCTCCTTCTCTTTTTCCTCCTTCTCTTTTCCTCCTTCTCGTTCTCTTCCTTCTCGTTCTCCTGCTCGTCCTTCTCCTCCATGCAGTCTATCCTCTTCCACCTCCCACTTATCATAACCTCCTTCTCCTGTTGCTCCTTGTCCACTTTTCTTCCTCGCTGTTTTACTCCCCCCCCCACGCTGGTTCTACACCGCCTCCTATTTATCCTCCTTCTTACTCCCGCTCCTCCCTTCCTCGTGCTCCATCGGTTTATCCACCTCCTGTTTCCCATTGTCATCCGATGCCGCCTTCCATCTCCACCTGTGTGTTTTCCTCCTCTTATCATGCTTCTCCTGCATTCTCTGTCTCTCTGACCCTTTGTCTGTTTGTCTGTCTGTCTCTCGGTTTCTCTCCCACTCTCTTTATCTCTGTTTATCTGTCTGTCTGGCTGTCTCTGTCTGTCTGTCTCCGTTTTTCGGTCTCTCTCCATCTATCTCTCTGTGTCTCTCTCTGTGTCTGTCTCTGTCTGTCTGTCTCTCTCTTGGTTTCTCTCCCCTTTTTCTCTAGCTCTGTATGTCCCTCTTTGTTTCTCTTTACCTTCTCTTCTCTTCCGCCTGCTCATCCCTTTCCTCCCCAATCTTTTCCATATCGCAAGCCTCGTCCATGTAAGCGACCATCTATTAGCGACGAGCAACCAGAGAGGGAGCCTTGCGTGTCACCCTAACTGCATAAATGATTATGAAGCTTGCAGCGACATCGCGAATAAGATCTGGTTATGTCGTAATGTAACATGACATGACCCTTTCGGCTCTCTCATCTATTAACAGGGTTCAAATAATATTATTCTTTGAGTGAAATACGGCGATAAAAACAATAGTAAATGAACTGCTAAGTGCACCATTAAACGAACCAGCAGATGCAATCCTAAATGCTGTGCAATGAATACAATACTACATGCAAAGCTGAATACAATGGAGAGTTGATGGCGAAATGCAGCACTAAGCGCAAACTTAATAAACGGCAAATTTGACACTAAATGCTGCGGTGTGTGGATGGATGGCATACTTTGCGCCACGATGAATAGATCAATAAATGTATGGCTTAATAATAAATCACTGGATGAGACATTAATACGGCATGAAATATGAACCTAAGACTAAATTCGGCAATGAATTCAACACCAAATGCAACATGAAATGCGACCTATGGCATAGACGTACGACAACAATCTATGGATGAAACGACAGGATATGATCCTGACTAAAATGTTGAATTAATCTACTGATATAGTCAGCTCACAATTTCTCTTGTTATTTCATTATTTCATCTTCAAAACGGAAACCTTTTCTAGACGCCTTCTTCTTCTTCTTCTTCTTCTTCTTCTTTTTTTCTTTTTCATCTTTGTCTTCTTCTTCTTCCTCTTCATCTTCTTCTTCATCATCACCTTTTCTTTTTCGTAATCATCATCTTCTTCCTCCTCCTCCTCCTCCTCTTCGTTTTCTTCTTATTTTCTTCTTTTTCTTCTTCGTCTTCTTCTTCTTCTTCTTTCTTTTTTCTTTTTCTTCTTCTTCTTCTTCTTCTTATTCTTCTTCTTTTTCTTTTTTCCTTCTTCTTCTTCTTCTTCTTCTTTGTCTTCTTCTTCTTTCTTCTTCTTCTTCTTCATTCTTCTTCTTTCTTTTTCATCATTGTCTTCTTCTTCTTCTTCTTCTTCTTCTTCTTCTTCTCCTTCTTTTTCTTCTTTCTTTTTCATCATTGTCTTCTTCTTCTTTCTTTTTTTTCTTCTTCTTCTTCTTCTTCATCTTCATCTTCTTCTACTTTTTCTTCTTCATCTTCATCTTCATCTTCTTCTTCTTCTTCTTCTTCTTCTTCTTCGTCTTCAGGCTTTCAGCCCCTAGGCAGGTTCGAATGTTCGAATGCAAAATGTTGCCACTCCATCCGTCGTGCCTTCTCCTTGAGTTTTTGGTATCCGTCCTCCATCATCCAGTCCAGCAACATCTGTCTTAGTTTTTCACTTGCTCTTTTCCCTCCATTTTTCTTTTGATCACCATTCTTGGCAGAGAATCTCCTTTTAACGTGCGTCCATTGTCCAATCCATTTTCTTTGTCCGATTGCTATCGTTCAGTGGCGTAACAACCATGTAACGAAGGTGGACAAAATCCACGGGCCCCCGAGCTCCAAAGGGCCCCCGAGCTTATTTTAGTAAAAAAGTTCCATGTACATTTTCAGAGTTCTTTGTTTTATAGTTAGTTTCAGATTGTAGAGTCTGACCATAATGTAGACATTATAGACCTATAGCCTGGATCGGAAGTACAGGCCTGGATGTCCTCCAACCGGCTGAGGCTGAACCCAGACAAAACGG
The DNA here is from genome assembly GCA_945859605.1 of Lumbricus rubellus. Classification (NCBI taxonomy): domain Eukaryota; kingdom Metazoa; phylum Annelida; class Clitellata; order Crassiclitellata; family Lumbricidae; genus Lumbricus; species Lumbricus rubellus. The sequence goes on along the minus strand of OX243817.1, from coordinate 10,461,800 downwards.
AGTTTATATGGCTGGGCACGGGACATGCACGTTCAAGGATTGATGCTCAGGCGATAGAGGCCGCGTTTCCAAACTGGAAGACCAAGCGTGTTGTTCGGGACTTGGGAGTACTTCTGGATGAAGACCTATCCATGGATCAGCATGTCGGTTTTCTCTGCAGGTCTTGCTTCTACCAACTGCGCCAGATCAGAGTTATCCGGCGCAATTTATCACACGAAGCCGCCGCCACTCTTGTCCACTCGTTTGTGCTGAACCGACTGGATTTTTGCAATGCCGTCCTTGCGGGTCTCCCAAAGTCCAGGATATGCCAGCTTCAGTCTGTCCTCAACTGCGCTGCCAGAGTCGTCGCTGATCTGCCAAAATTCTCGCATATATCGTCATATATGCGTGACACCCTGCACTGGCTCCCAGTCGTGGACAGAATTACATTCAAGATCATCGTCATGGGACGATTGTCAATGGTTGGCCGGGCTCCGGAGTATATTAGGGAGCTCTGTATTCCCGTCTCCAACCAACCAGGTCGTCGGTCTCTGCGCTCTGCGACTCGTGGGGACTTGATAGTCCCACGCTCCCGTACAGTGATGCGGGCCAGCCGCGCCTTCTCATGCATTGGACCTTCATACTGGAACAGTCTTCCATTAAAAATTCGCGATACTGCATTGCTTTTATCTCATGAAACATTCTCAAGGACAATTAAGACGCACTTGTTTAGAACTGTCTGGTAGCTACGTTAAGCGCCTTCGTGAGGTTATTATAAGGCGCTATATAAATGTTCATATACATACATACATACATACATACATACATCTGACGGAAATGATAAATGATACGCATGTGTCGTGTCTGTCGGGACTGCATGGGTCATCGGATGTGAGAGCATTTGACCCGTAGCAGACGTCAACACTAAAAGTCTTAGTTGTGCGTTAGGGGTGGAGCCTACGGTTAGGGTAATATTGTAGCCTATACGTTCATCCATTAACCCTTTAATGCCGAGACGGTAGTAAGTGGTATGGGAAATCCTGTATACTCCGGCATTAAAGGGTTAAGGAGTGATGCTTGAAATAATAGTATCTGCTTTCTTTTCGGCTCCTAATTCTTGCTGTCTGTGTGTGACACTGTGTGTGTCTCTCTGTCTGTCAGACAAAGAGAGATAGGTCTGTCTCTCTGTCTGTCTGCCTCTCTCACTCTCTCTCTCACTCAGTGTGTGCAATGTGTGTACCTGTCTTTGTCTCTGTCAATGTCTCTATACGAGTCAAGCGTTGAAGTGACTGGTACACACTGCACATTGCAGTGTTCATTCCTTCGCGCTCATAATAGCAGTCACTGCATTCATTCATTTACTTAATTTATCTGGATCATCACTAATGCGGTGCCTAAACGAAAATAATCACCAAATAAGATGAATGCCGTAAAACGCAGTACAGTTGTGGCAGTCAGAAACGAGCAGAGAAAAATCGAAAAATTGAGGCTGCCATGGTCGGCACTCCCTCCATCAATTTGTTTTTTAAGATGCAAATTCCAAGGGCCGATATTCCTGCAGCTGCTGCAGTTATAGCGGAGAACGCAAAGAAAGAAGTGGATGTTAGTCCAATTTGTTCCGAAGTGCCGACAACTTCCAAGGAGAAAAAGGACATTACTAAATATAGGTGAGGAAAGTGACATTGCCTCGAGGTTCTTCTAGCTATCACATTAATATGTCGTCAATGCCTGAATTGGCCACTGCCTTTGTGCTCTTTGTCACCCTTCCAGTCACCATCGCCAGTGCAGAGAGTTCCTTCCCAAATTGAAAATAATAAAGACGCTTGAGAAATGGAAGCTGGATGAAAGTTTTTTACAGATGAAATGGAGACTGGATTGATGAAAAAACGCAAGGGAAATGGAAGCTGGACGAAGGTTCTCTTACAAGTGAAATAGAACCTGGATTGACGAAAATAACTCGTGAGAAATATAAGCTGGATGAAAGTACAAATTTTGGCTCTAAAATAGAAGCTGGATTGATGAAAAAACGCTTAAGAAATGGAAGCTGAACTAAGGTATTTTTATATCTGAAATCCTACTGACATTCATAAAGCGAAACTTTACGAAAACTCACTAGTAGGCGTACAGCCGTACACTATTGCGCTGCCAAAATTGCTTCAGATAATAATTACGCTTTTGTTTTAAAATGGCCATCTAGGGCCTTCTAGGCTAAGTTCCGTTTATGGATAGGGCCCCCAAGCTGAGAATGTCCACGGGCCCCCAGCTCAGTTGTTACGCCACTGCTATCGTTCTTATCACTCTTGTTTCTTCTTAAAATCTTCCTATAGACTTCTTCGTATACGTTTTGTGCACTGTCCGCTGATCTTCTCCATTCTTCTCCATGTCTTTTAAGTATGCTTTACATTATTTATTCAGTTTCGTCGCAAATTCGGCTGTTTCTGCATGTGCACAATCATTTCCGCTCTATGCACTCTTTTCTTGATTATTTTTTTCCGATTTCTCTCTTTCTTTATAATCCAATTAAAACATTTTCTTTTCATTTATGAGCTTTAGAATATTTCTTAATCTATTTGTATTATTTTAGTATATTTGTATTTTAACTAAAGTTTCTTGCTGTTTGATTTTCTGCAGACGCTGACCTGCCAGCCACGCCATGCACCACCTCGTTCAACATTCCCCCTTCTTCTTCTTCCCTCCTCTGACTCTACCCGACTCGATCGTCCCCAGAATCACCCTCTCGACCTTCGTCCTCTTCATCGCCCTCTGCCCCACGGAACTCGGCGGACCGTCCGTCTTGGCGAGGGCCCTATCGAACCGTATGAGTCCACGGCTCGTCGAGACCCAGTACGGGAAGGTCCATGGGGTCCTGCTGAACCGGCCCGGACGGAATCTTCCCCAGGTTGAGGCCTTCCTCGGGCTGCAGTACGCCTCCGTGCTCGGCGGTGAGCTGCGATTCATGCCGCCGACAAGCTCGATGGAGAAGTGGGACGGAATACGCGTCGCGATGAAGTTCAGACCAGTCTGCCCGCAGAGGGTCCCAGACCTCGATGAACTGCGCAAGAGACTTCCGGCGGGAAGGGTGGAACACTTCAAGAGGTTGCTGCCGTACCTCGATAAGCAGGAGGAGGAGTGCTTGAATCTGAACATATACGTACCTGTGACAGGTAAGGTAATTATGTATTTTATGTATGTGTGTGCTTGTATGTATGTATGTATGTATGTATGTATGTATTGTATGTATGTATGTATGTATGTATGTATGTATGTATGTATGTATGTATGTATGTATGTATGTATGTATGTATGTATGTATGTATGTATGTATGTATGTATGTATGTATGTATGTATGTATGTATGTATGTATGTATGTATGTATGTATGTATGTATGTATGTATGTATGTGTGGGGGTATGTATGTATGTACGTACGTACGTACGTACGTACATACGTAGGTAGGTAGGTAGGTAGTTAGGTAGGTAGGTAGGTATGTGCGTTTCCATGCGTACAGGCATGCGTACAAGCAAGTATGCAGGTATGCATGTTGGCAGTTGGCGAGTATTTTCATGTATGCATGTACGGTTTTGTACGCCTGACATACAAGCATGTCTGTATGCACTTGACTGCATGCCTGCATGATCGCCTGTATGTATGACATTGGATGTGTCTATGTATGCATGCATGCAAGTATGCCAGCATGCGTGCAAGTATATGCATATTTATGCAGGTGCATGTATGTCTGTTTACGAATGTATTTAAGTGTGCATCTTGTATGTACGCAATACGCATGTAGCCTATGTAATGAAGGCATCTATCTGTAGCATACATGCATGTATACGCAGGCATACATTCATTATACATTGGATGGTTAGTTGGATGGTTGGATGGATCGATGGATGGATCGATGAGCGGCCGGTGAGTGGTGAGTGTAGTCGGTGAAGATTCTCTCTTGCTTTTAAGAGGCTTTGAAATACTCGAGACAAGCACGGAGATGGTTTGATGGACGGATGATGGATGTATAATTATGTACGATGCACATGTGCGTTTGTGTGCGTGCGTGCATGTGTGCGTGCGTGCATGTGTGCGTGCGTGTGTGTTTGTTTGTGTGTTTGTTTGTGTTTGTGTATGTTTGTTTGTGTGTGTCTCTGTGTCTGTTTGTGTGTGTGTGTGTCTGTGTGTGTGTGTTTGCGTGCATGCGTGTTTGTGTGTTTGCTTGTGCGTGTGTGCATGTTGTGTGTGTTTGTGTATGCGTGTGCATATGTGTGAATAATTTATATTGATCTATATGAGTCTGCTGACATTTATTTCTCTATATGCGCCTTATAATACATTGTGAATGAATGTAAAGAAATTGACGAATTTGATACTGAATTGAAACATAATATTGCGAAGCAGAAGTTAGGGCTTCGAATAGAAGTCTCTTTTATTTGATGGTGAAATAATTAAAAGAAATGAAATTCTTAATTAATAAGTTATTCAACATTTTAGTATAAAAATTATGTTCTATATGTTCTGGCGCGTTGTCTATACAAGTGTTGTGTGTTGGGTTGCATTTAAAGATGTTTTCAGTGTTAGGACCGTTATGTTATTCACACATTAACAATGCATATTATACATAATTGCATAAATATTGTAAGTAATTAGCAGTACTATATATATATAATTATTCATTCATTCATTCATTCATTCATTAAGAGGATTTGCATAAAGCCCTTCAAGGCGATTACTCCGAAGCGATCTCGACCCCAATACGGACAAAAAGAAAATTCTGAGATGTGCATAGAAATATATACATACATCTATATACACTGTGTCCGGAAAAAAAGGGACCCATTTTGTAAATATGAAAATAAATACTAAACATTCACCAATTTTTACAATTCAAACAGCATTTTAATCCTGACATATTTGTCTAATATTGGTGAAAATATAAAAGTTCCAGTCACAATGATGACGTCACAATGACGTCATTTCCATAAAAGTTCATTTAGCCGGCCAGTCATGCATGGTTTCGGTTGGTATATTGATTCTTAGTAAGACGGAAATCCATTTAATAGAACCAGGAGTGAAAATAAATGCAGCTCATAACAGGAAGTGTCTGCTCTATAAAAAAAATTGGTGCCTGATATACGGGAATACTAGGATTAATGAACATTTCAACAAGATGGCGCTCCAGCTAACTGAGCTCGTTAAACCGTTGAACTGTTGACTAAGGAGACTCCGAATTTCATTCCTCCTATGATCTTTGGCCGAGGAACGGCCCGAGCTTAAATCCAGTTGATTATAAAATTTGGAGACTATTGCAGGAGATGGTGTACAAGACTAGTAAAAGAGACATTGAAGAACGTGAGCGAATTGTTAATGCCTGGGAGGATTTTGATAAGCTGGTTATCGATGCTGATGTTGGCTATTAGCGCGACCGTTTTGAAGCTTGCGTTGGGTTCGAAGGTGAACACTTTGAGCACAAATTGCAGTCTGACATAATTCTGATATAAAAATAAAATTGAACTAACATTTATAATTGATAAATAACATCTTAAAACATCTTTAAAATATTGAAATTTGAGATAATTTTGTGCACTTATCGCTTAAATTTGAATTTTTATGCAAATGACGTCACTATGACGTCATCATTGGGACTAGAACGTTTATATTTTCACAATTGTTAGACAAATATGTTAGGATAAAAACGGTGTTTGAATTGTAAAAATCGATGAATATTTACTATTTATTTTTATATTTACAAAATGGGTCTCTTTTTTTCCGGACACAGTGTATATACACTGTGAGCCATAAAAAACCGGGCCACTTTATTTTTAGCTATATCTCGGTCGGTATTTTAACAATTTTTATAGTTTTTGTGTCGTTTGAAAGAAAAATTAAATCTCTACGATTTACTTATTTACTTGCGCGATGACGTCATATCCGTTTCGCAGCATAATGTAAATAAAGTTGATGGTTGAAAATTTGAGTTAAAATTTTAAAATGTTCAGCTTTGAGGATAAAATTTTAATTAAAAATCTGCGGGATTGCAAACATTATTCTTCTAGACGATTAATTAAGGAGTTTCCGAACAAGAATTGGAAAAGAAAAACATTAGATGACTTTCTGCGAAAGTTGAGAACTACCGGTTCAGTTGAACGCGCAGCGGGAAATGGTCGGCCAAAAATCGTCGCAAACTGAAGATAATATCGCCGCTGTCAATGAATTGGTTCAGAGCCAGGAAGACAAGCCTAAAACACATCGTTCAACCAGACAAATCGCGAGAGAGCTGAATCTTACACTCTAAGCAC
>OX243817.1:10320403-10455330 GCA_945859605.1 Lumbricus rubellus | reverse complement strand
CCGCGCTGTAGTCGGGAGCGCTTCTGAGTAGCAAGCCTTGAATGGGTGCTATAACAAGTGCACTTGCATACAATCTACACTCCAGTTGCCCTCTATTCGTTTACTGCTCTTTTCTGACTACCTTACTGCCATTATTGCGATGCCCATGTATACTCTCTCTCTCTTTCTCTCTGTCTCTCTCTATCTGTCTCTCTCTGTCTCTCTTTCCCTCTCTCTCCCTCTCTCTTTCTGTCTCTCTCTCTCTGTCTCTCTCTTTTTCTGACTTCTCTTCTGCATTCTATATCTGCTTCCATCGGTTCTTCTCTTCCCTCTCCATCTCTCTTCTCCCATTCTATATCGTGTCTTTCACCCACCTTTGTTCATTCCACCTAATATTGCCCATCTATTCTCCTTCTTACCTTCTCCTCCAAACTCTTCTCTTTACACTCTCTCCATTCTACCGTCTTCTCTCCATTCCCTTGCCTTCTCTTTTCGTCCATTTATCTCAATTCTCTTCCATATCGTGTCCTAACCTCGCCACAGTATAATTCACTTTCTTCTCGCTCTCCCGCTTCATTATCCGTCCTCCAGATTCTCAGCTCCCTGTTTTCCTCTTTCTTCTCGCCTCTCTCTATCTCTCCGTGTCTCTCTTCCTGTCTCTGTATCTGTCTCTGGCTCTGTGTCTCTGTCTCTCTCTGTCTCTGCGTGTCTCTGTCTCTCTCTGCTATTTCTGTCTCTCTCTGTCTCTCTCTGTCTCTCTCTGTCTATCTGTCTCTCTCTCTATCTCTGTCTATCTCTGTCTGTCTCTGTCTGTCTCTATCTGTCTCTGTAACTCTCTCTCTCTCGCTCTCTACTCTTCTCTCATTATCACATTCTGTCCGCAACCATTTCTATCAACTGCCCGATTCGCGACTGCCCGGGAAATGGGAATTAGCCAACAGAAGCGACAATATTGACGGGTCCTAATATCGTCATTGACAAGTTCTGAATGACAAATGGCGCTCCATTCTGACGGGGCTGTCAGTCCCCCACCACCGCCTCCGACCCTCTGTCGTCTGTCTCTGCAGTGTATTCGGATCTGTGGTTGGGTTGTGGTGGTAGGGTACCTTGCTCAGTCGGCTCCCACTCACTCTTCGTCTTTTAATATATCAAGTATATAGGCCTATGTCAGAGAAAGAGACTGACTGTGTGTGTCTTTATACATGTGTCTGTATATGTCTGTATATGTGTCTTTGCATCTTACTCTGTCTGTCTTGGTAGTTATATCTCATCCTTTAACCTCAAACATAAGAGAGAGAAAGCGGGCATATATGAAATATTATATGTAGGCCTATGTGTGTTTTATATATAGCCATGTTTTTATATATAGCCATGTTTTTATATGTAGCCATGTTTTTATATATAGTCATATATTTATATGCTGGTATGATGTAAGCCTACGACTGTACGTAAATGTATGTATGTTCGAGTTGAGCGGGTTATCTGGATGGTGACGAGTTCGCGGAAATATTTTGACTGAGAGTATAGTATAGGGCAGCGGTTCTCAACCTTTTAGTGCAGCGACCCCTAGCTCTGTGACATTCCGAAAGTTGTGACGACCCCCAGCAACAAAATTGATTGAGTTACCCTCCCTACACTGCATTTTTATGCTACCATTGTCCATTGTTATGCATTTTCACTTCACAATTTAAAAATTACTTGTGGCAGTAGGATTGTGTGAGATTTCTTGGCTCTTGCGAATATGAGGACAACCTGAAGTCAATCTGAAATTGAAGTTTCATAAATTTATTTAGCAGAGGGAGGGTTTGGATTTTTCCCATTATCGATTTTTAAAAACGTTTTCACATTACAATAGTGGCATTTTAGGCTGCCAATTTAGCTAAATTGCTCATCATTTCAGTGTTGATACTTGATAGTCTAAAAAATTGTCCCCCACTCATTGTTTAAAAGAAATCTAATTTTCCACGGTATTGTGGTCCATGAAAGGTCAATAAAAAAAAATGGAATTATAAGTTGTTACTAATTTCTGTTATAGCTAGATGGTTCTAGTATAAGAATCCAAAAGAATTTGTCTTTCTGCCCTCATCGTTTTGTGTCTACTTTGCTTCAAAGTGCCAACTTTCATTTTTTTGCGTTACGGACTCTACATGCAATTTTTAAATGCTAAATTTTTAATGTAAATCCAATATGGAATATTTTTAGCTGGACATCGTGACCATCGTGAGAGTAAGTGATAAATACTTTGTGATCAAAAATTCACCTTATCATGTGTCCAGATTTGCTGGAGCAAAACATGAGTTGTAGAGTCCGTAACATTCTGGGGCTTCTAATTTGTTTTTCAGGCATTTCGAATTGAACAGTAAACTTGTTATCTCCAATCCTCTGATTCACCATTATGGGCTACTCAGTCAACATAAATTACTTTTCCTAATATTTCTTTAAAATTTTCTATGCGAAGTTGAAAATTGTTACGGACTCTACAAAAGTGTTACGGACTCTACAAGCACAAATTCATGTTATGAGATAGTGGCTACAATTGTCATAAATTATGCATGGAAGCTAAACATTAGACATATATATCTTGTTAAAATAATTCCTTTTATTCATCCCTCCCTAAGCTACTATGTGGATAGCATGGAACTAGTCAACAATTTTCAGCCATTTTGAATTTTTTAGCTAACATCTAATACACATTAATCAACATTAATTTATTTTAGCACGAGATATTTATGAGTTTTATTATTTATTCAGTGCATTTTATTGATTTATAAATGCTTTCAAAACAAGGGTCCATGGTTAGTACATTTAAATGAATAGTTTGCTATTTAATTTCCCTTGATTATTCATAGAAATGGTGAAAACTATTAATGTGGACAGTAGCCTATAGGCAGAAAGTCTACAACAATATATATAGTTCATGCCATGGCAACTGAACGTACTTACAGAATCTGATTCAAGTAGCCTAGCGGTATACTTGCAGAATCAGATTATGATTTCTTTTACCATGAGCTCTATATGTTCAAGAAAGCAAGATTCTATACGTGCTAAACTCAGAACAAATCCAGGGCGAGAGCGCCGCCAGAAACGGGTACTGCTCCTCAAACTTAGAGAAGCACACAAGATTTGTGCACTGGAAAATGTGTAAACGTTGGTTTGTCTAAATTTAATTTGTTCCACGTGTCCAGAAGATGTGGTAACTGAAACAAGATTAAGCTACTAAGGTGCAAGTTGTGAAGGATAACTTGGGCAATCTGTTCGACTTTCGAGACAGAATTGACCAGTAATGAATCACCAATGATCAGATTGTAGAAAAGATATATGCACCAGCAATATGTGAAAGAGGTCTTGTCAAGTTCATTGACCGTGTGGTTAGTGTTACAGACTGACCCAAGCTCAGTCACTTCTGAAACATTAAGAGCCTTAACATTACCGATGTGTGAACAGTGCAAACGTTCCATTGACTGTTGGTGACGACAAAACAACATAATATTTGTTCAAGTTGAGATCTGAAACTTCTCGTCGTACCTTGCAAACAATGAAATGATGAAAGTAATTGCTAAAAATTAACTGCTTTCATGGATATTAATCAGTTTTTTGCATGATCCATAACTGTAGAGTCCGTAACGTAGAGTCCGTAACGCATAGTGTGTACATTAAGTGAGTGCTCAACATTAGTACGTATCATGAAAAAGAAATGCAATTATGGCCTTATCAGCAGAAATGGCTGGCAATTCTAAGATTGTGTTTCAAAAGAATGTGTGTATAATAACTTCACAGAAAATCAATACAGTTCAGTCATCAAAAAAATTCAGAGAACTTTCATGTAGAGTCCGTGACGAAAACTTTTTAATTCACCAGAAATGATACATAACAGCCAGCAAAGTCTAACTAGTATCAAACTAATCTGTGATTGAAGCGGCATCTGGGAAAAATATTTAAATAATTTAAACAGTAATCTTCTGTCTGTATGAAGGGCTCAAACTCTCCGAAATGTAGAGTCCGTAACATTTTGAATACCGTGGAATTGCCCTGCAGTGGCTGCATTTAAAGTTGCCATCTCAACAAAATTTCTCATAATTTCAGTGCTGAAAGATAAGGCTCAAGATTTTAGTAAATGCTCACTCCCTATTGTTTAAATTTTGGAAACATCTCCATTGTAATGGCTGCGCTTCACTTTAGGCTGTCAGCTTTAAAATTGTTATTTTTTCAATTCTGTTAGTCATGGTTTAAGATTTAAGAGTGTCGCCTCCAAATTGCTTGCAATTATTTGGATCTGCACATAAACTGCGATATTTTAAGCTGTCATCTGAACAAAACTGCTAATGATTTCAGTGCTCAGAGACATGGTTTAGGACTTCAATAAATAATCCCTCCCGCTTAGTTTACATTTTTATTTGCAGATGTAATGATAGCATTTTAAGCTGACATCGTATAGCAAAATTGCTCATCATGCATGGATAAACAGCAGGCAACACGTAGGCCTACTGTAGAAATTGATGATGTTCACGAAATATTTATAACAATTATTGGGGAAATAAGCAGCTCTGCCCCCAATTCTTTGAGCAAACCGAATATTGTTTCATTTTAAAAATAATGGTAGAAGTGGAATTTACATTTTAAAACTAACATGGCAAAATAAAATTAGTTTCTGCAATCTAACGATTGAATTAGCCTATTAATAATAGCAGACACACAGTATAAGTAAAAATTATTTAAATTTGCTAGGTGTAGATATAGGCTATCGTTGAAATTGTTGGTACATCTTTTACAAATTTTGAAGGGTCTAGGCGACCCCTGGCAAATCGTCAGGCGACCCCCGTAGGGGTCGCGACCCACAGGTTGAGAACCGCTGGTATAAGGGAGTTGTGCCTATAGAGATTGGACTTTCAAATAGGTTCGCTTAGGAGTTTTTAGCCAATGGAGTGACTTAAGGATGGTGTGATGTTTGTTTGTATGTACACTTGTTATAGCGCCCCTTCAAGCTTTTCTCTACTCAGAGGCGCTCCCGAATGCAGAGCGGACACTGCATCGGAGTTTCACACTGAGCAATCGGAGCAATTGCATGTGAGTGAAGGACTTGCCCAAGGTTCTTAGGCGGTGAGGTGGATTCAAACCTCGAACCTTCCGGCTCCAAGGCAACGACGCCACCACTACACCACCGCGCCCAACATGCATGCATTTGCCTGCTGCATTCATGGATGGATGGATCCAGATTTGACGAGGGCTTATAACAATAGAGGCCGTTGCCGTCGGAAAAAATTTGTTTGGCATAATATACCGTTCTTTCATGTCTTTGTACTTGCATCTTTATTCGCGTGTTGTATATCCGTGCTTGCGGTCTGTTGCAGAAAATATCACAACGGTGCTTTCGAAGAAGTGCATTAACCGCTAGAGTCCGTTAGACAATTGTATACCCAATGCAATTGTGTATTGATATAGATTTCTTTGCATATGTATATACACACACACACACACACATAATTACTATTATATCAGATTCGTACTATGCCTGCACTTGTCCAGGGTGCAGCACGTGTGCATTTATGCTGCATCACGCACACGACCACACGTACATGTATATGTACATTGTACATGTACACGTACATGTATATTACATTGTACATGTACACGTACATGTATATGTATGCGCAACATCTTGAAGACTAGGCCTGTAAATATACACAATCATAAGTCCTGACCTTCTGCACATAATCATGCATATTATACATCTACGTCTTTATGATATATATAACGTTTGTAAAGTCATATATATATATAATGTAATATATTCATATGTATATGTTATATTATTTGCAAGTATTTCTGGACCGGAGAGATTAAGGACGGAGATATCTAAATGAGTTTGGGGCAAGTTGTGATTCGAAGAACATTGCATCGAATTGGACGGTCGTGATTCTGGCAAGAGCAGCAAAAGCAGCATAAGGGAAAAGGGGTGGGTTGGAGAAGAAGGAAGAGGAGGAGAAGGAGGAGGAAGAGGAGGAGAAAGTGTAAGAGGACGAGAAGAAGGAGAAGGAGGAGGAAAAAATGTAGGAGGAGGAGGAGGAAGAGTATGAGGAGGGAATAGGGTGGGAGGAGGAGGAAGGGTAGGAGACGGAGGAAGGGTGGGAGCAGGAAGAGGAGGAGGACGACGAGGACGAGGAGGAAGGGTATGAAGAGGAGCTGGAAATGGAGAGGGGAAAGGAGGCCAGCGAAGATGTGGAAGAATCGATCAGCGGCATCTCTTCCATCGATCTGCATGATGTGCTCATAGATCGAAGTGTATTATACAATGTACCGAAGACGACCATCTGCGTGTGTCGTCTACGACGTCCGCGTGAAAACGACTGATGGGAATGTATATAATGCGCTTGAACGTGATCGACTACGCTCTAATCCTCTAATCATGTCTAATTCCCCCAATCTAATCCTCTCATGTCTACCCACAATCTAATCCGATGGAATCCGACCCAGTTCAATCTAATCTAATCCAAACTTGTTCAGGTGCTAATCCATCGACTTCTATTATAGAGTAATTCTTTTGGTAACTACATGTCTGTCTGTATGTATGTCTGCCTGTCTGTCTGCTTGTCTGCCTGCCTGTCTGTTTGTCTCTCTGTTTGTCTGTCTGCCTGTCTGCCTGTCTGTCTGTCTGCCTGTCTGTCTCACAAACATGCATTTGTTGAACGCCTAAGGATAAACGCCATCTCTTCCGTTCAAGTCTTCATGGAATGCATGTAGTGGTTTAGTAGCTATAGAATGTCAAGCACTATAATAGGTTTGAATTTTATTCGCACACCGGAAGTTCATTCTTGTATCTCCGACATCATCTAATTCTAAACCGTCTTTGAAATTCCAGATAATAATTATCAGAGATACACCTGTTGGTGGGAAGGACGGATTAGTGAATGGAATGACCAGAGCATTAATCTCTGTCTCTGTCTGTCTTTCTGTCTCTGTGTCTGTCTCTGTATCTGTCTGTCTCTGTCTCTGTCTGTCTCTCTTTCTCTGTATCTGTATGTCTCTGTCTCTGTCTGTCTGTGTCTCTCTCTGTCTCTTTCTCTGTCTATCCGTGTATCTGTGTCTGTCTGTCTCTCTTTCTGCATTATTTCTGTTCTAGACAACCTCTTTGTTTTGACGCATCGCTCGTGAACAAAGCGGGGCCCTGCACTTAGCTCTAAAGTAGCGCTATAGAAACTTGTAGTTTACGATTACGATGAAAATTGCGAAAACATCGTAATCCATGTGAGAAACATTTCCTCCTCACTCCATCTTTACATCTCTCATCCACACGCTCTTACCCCCCCCCCCCCCCCACCCCACAACTGTATACAGCCTCACTACCCTCCGACTCCCTCTAAGGCGTGCATAATTATGCTCATCGACATCGGTTTGATCTTGTCGTAAAATGCGCTACACAAAGTAGTCTCGTCTAAATTACGTCGCACGATTATTCTCATTACGACCTTCTGGTCATCACCATATGAAGGGCAGATTGTATTTTATAGCGCAATTTTCTGTCTGTGTGTTCATCAGGGTTCCTGAGTACGGGGGACAGCGACGCTCCGGGGAACTACGCCCTGCTCGATCAGGTGGCGGCCATGCATTGGCTGAAGGGAAACATCCAGGGATTTGGAGGTAATCCGGACGAAGTGACTTTGCTCGGACATGGATTCGGCGGATCGATGGTCAACCTGCTCATCCTATCTCCAGTCACTAGAGGTATAGACATGTAACTCAATCAGAGGCGCATCTGTAAACAATGGAATTCGACGATGGCGTTGCCGTGCATTCATCCCAATGAAATTATCCTCTTTTCTGTCTGTCTTTCTACTTGTCTGTATGCCTGTCTGTCTGTCTTTCTACTTGTCTGTATGCCTGTCTGTCTTTCTACGTGTATGTCTGCCTGTCTGTCTTTCTACTTGTCTGTATGCTTGTCTGTCTTTCTACGTGTATGTCTGCCTGTCTGTCTTTCTACGTGTATGTCTACCTGTCTGTCTTTCTACGTGTATGTCTGCCTGTCTGTCTTTCTACGTGTATGTCTGCCTGTCTGTCTTTCTACGTGTATGTCTGCCTGTCTGTCTTTCTACGTGTATGTCTGCCTGTCTGTCTTTCTACGTGTATGTTTGCCTGTCTGTCTTTCTACGTGTATGTCTGCCTGTCTGTCTGTCTTTCTATACTTGTCTGTTTTTTTGCCTGCCTGTCAGTCTTTTTACTTCTCTATCTGCCTACATGTCTCTCTGTTTTTATACATGTATGTCTGTCTGTCTGTCTTTCTACTTGCCTGCCTGCCTGCCACACTTTCTGCTTGTCTGTGTCTACCTGTAAGTCTTTCCACTTGTCTGCCTGCCTGCATGTCAGTCGTTTTACTTGTCTACCTACCTGCCTGTCTGTCTGTCTTTCTACTTGTCTGTATGCCTGTCTTCCTACTTGTCTGTTTGTTTGCCTGCCTGTCTGTTTTTTTAACTTGCATATATGCCTACATGTCCCTCTGTCTGTCTACATGTATGTCTGTCCACATGTATGTCTCTCTGCCTGTCTGTCTTTCTACTTGCCTGCCTGCCTGTCATACTTTCTTCTTGTCTGTGTGCCTACCTGTAAGTCTTTCCACTTGTCTGTCTGCCTTCATGTTACTCTTTTTACTTTTCTCTCTACTTGTCTGTCTGTCATCTTGTCAGTCTTTTTACTTGTCTGTCTGCCTGCATGTCAGTCGTTTTACTTGTCTGTCTGTCTCTCTACTTGTTTGTCTGTCTCTTTACTTGTCTGTCTGTCTTTATGCCATTCTGTTTTTCTACTTATCTATCTGCCTATTTTTCTGTCTGGGGGACTGCCTGTCTGCCTGTCTGTCAAAACTTCTGCATCTGCTGTTTAATATGCCTTTAGCTTTCGTGTTCTGCATCCGTCTTTATTTCTGCTGCAGCTGTCTTCATGCCTGGCTTCTTGTAGGCTTTGTCATTCTTAATTAATTAATATCTGATCGACTCTCTCCTTAAGCCTCATCATGACTGTCTTTATTTTTCAATGTCAATTAATTTGATTATTTTGCAACCAAACCGATAATGTAAGAAATGCAACAACAATAACAATATAATGTGATGCTCTTCACATGACTATTCTTCAGTTTTCATCTTAGCATATAACATAACAGTAGCACTGCAGCAAAATTTATCACGTAGTCCTATGCATTTCGCTCTATTTATTTATTTATTTATTTATTTATTTATTTATCAACTCCTATAGCGCCCCTTCAAGCTCTCTAATCAGATGCGCTCCCAACTACAGCGCGGACACTGCATCGTTGTTTCACGCCGAAGCGCACGAGCAATTGCAAGTGAAGGACTTGCTCATGGTCCCTACGTAGCGGCTTGAGGTGGATTCGAACCTGGAACCCTCAGGCTTCAAGGCACCGTACTAACACCCACCACTACACCACCGCGCTCCACAATTGCATACTGACTAATGACTATATTGCGGTTGCGAAATCTGAGCTTCATAGAATCAAGATCCCGCTAATTAGGAGTACCAGAGTATAATTAGAGTTAAGTAACATGCGATGGTCTTATAATTAATAGGATTTTCTTCTCTTGGTTGGTCTGTGACTATACAGGGTGGCTCAAAAAATGTACCACCAGATAACTTGCTTTCGAGCCACCCTGTATAGCTGCGAGTCATACTCTCTCTGTTCCATGGCAATATTCGTTGTGTTATTCAATCCATTTTCAATCCATCTGCAGTCCGTTTCCGTCAGTCTGTCTGCATGTCTGTCTGCCTGTCTTTCACCTGTCTGGACTGTGTGTGCCTGAGTGTGCTCTTGTGAACCTCTTTTGTCTGTCTGTGTATCTGTCTGTATACTTCCAAATACACGTCTTTCTGTTACTCATGTCTCCCTTTCTCTGTTTCGCTGTCTTGCTATATAGCTCTGTTTGTTTCTGAGCTCTGTCATTTCAGTGGGTCTATGTCTCCGCTTCTGTGTGTCTCTGTGTCTCTGTGTCTGTGTGTTTGTATGTCTGAATGTCTTCTTCTCTGTGTCTGTGTGTTTGTATGTCTGCTTCACTGTGTCTGTGTGTTTGCATGTCTGTTTCACATTGTCTGTGTGTTTGTATGTCTGCTTCACTGTGTCTGTGTGTTTGTATGTCTGCTTCACTGTGTCTGTGTGTTTGAATGTCTGAATGTCTGCTTCTCTGTGTCTGTGTGTTTGTATGTCTGCTTCTCTGTGTCTGTGTGTTTGTATGTCTGCTTCACTGTGTCTGTGTGTTTGAATGTCTGAATGTCTGCTTCTCTGTGTCTGTGTGTTTGTATGTCTGAATGTCTGCTTCACTGTGTCTGTGTGTTTGCATGTCTGTTTCACATTGTCTGTGTGTTTGTATGTCTGCTTCTCTGTGTCTGTGTGTTTGTATGTCTGCTTCTCTGTGTCTGTGTGCTTGTATATCTGAATGTCTGCTTCTCTGTGTCTGTGTGTTTGTATGTCTGAATGTCTGCTTCTCTGTGTCTGTGTGTTTGTATGTCTGCTTCTCTGTGTCTGTATGTCTGAATGTCTGTTTCTCTGTGTCTGTGTGCTTGTATATCTGAATGTCTGCTTCTCTGTGTCTGTGTGTTTGTATGTCTGCTTCTCTGTGTTTGTATGTCTGAATGTCTGTTTCTCTGTGTCTGTGTGCTTGTATATCTGAATGTCTGCTTCTCTGTGTCTGTGTGTTTGTATGTCTGCTTCTCTGTGTTTGTATGTCTGAATGTCTGTTTCTCTGTGTCTGTGTGCTTGTATATCTGAATGTCTGCTTCTCTGTGTCTGTGTGTTTGTATGTCTGCTTCTCTGTGTCTGTATGTCTGGATGTTTCTTTCCTCTGGCGTCTATTAAATCTTCAATGTTCATTGTTGTCGCACGCAAATCAATTTTCGGATAAATGGGATAATCAACTTCAAATTAGATTATATATATATGTATATAGTTATACATTATTATATATAAATATATATATATATATATATATATATTGACAGCATCATACAATAATATAGATTGCAGACATATACACACGCGATATATATATAATAAAATAATATATGTATAATATTATATATCTATATCTATATAAGGAAGGATGTATATATATTTGTCCAGAATGCACGCCCACAGTTTCGCAGCTATTGATCTGAAACTTTGCACCTAGACAGAAGTCCATCAAACTTAGCAAGTGCAGGGGTTGGCGAATTTTTTACACCATGGGCGCCAGGGTGGGGGTTTTTTTAAGGGGGGGGCGGAATTTTTTTTCAGCTATTGATGTGAAACTTTGCATTTAGACAGAGGACCGTCAGGTCCCCCCAGAAAACGAGTTGGCGAAACTCTACCACCCGAGGAAGAATGGTGGGGGGCCAAAAACTCCATTTTCCCTATTTGTATACCATCGCCATAGTTTCACAGCTATTCACCTGAAAAGTTGCAGCTAGATAGGGTGCCACAGGGACCCCCTCGCCCCCAACCAACACACACCTCGCCCCGCAGGGGCCGGGTGGGGCAGGGCGTGGTTTAGGGGAGGTTTTTTTAGGGGGGCGAATTTTTTTTGCCGCTATTGGTGTCAAATTTTGCATTTAGACAGAGGACCGTCAGGTCCACTCAGTGGAAGAGTTGGCGATTCTCTACCACCAGGGGGAGAATGGGGGGGGGCAAAAAAATCAATTTTCCATATTTATACCATCGCTATAGTTTCACAGCTATTCACCTGAAATTTTGCAGCTAGATAGGGTGCCACCAGGACCACCTCGCCCTCAACCAACACACATCACGCCCCGTAGGGGCCGGATGGGGCAGGGAGTTGTTTAAGAGGTGGGGCAAAATTTGGGGGGGGGGCAATTTTTTTCTTCAGTTTTCCATATCTTGATCTGAAACTGCATTTAGACAGAGGACCGTCAGGTCCAGCCAGTGGAGGAAGATGGTTAATCCCTCCCCCCACGGGTCCACGGTGAAGAGCGAAAACCCAAACTTTTGCTATTTCCTTTCCATCACCATAGTTTCACAGCTATTCACCTGAAAAGTTGCAGCTAGATAGGGTGCCACCGGGTCCACCTCGCCCCAAACCAACACACACCTCGCCCCGCATGGGCCTGTTGGGGGAGGGGTACTGTATGGGGTGGGCAAAATTTGGGGGCCACATTTTTTGCAGTTTTGCGGCTATTGATATGTGTGTGGTGGGGTTGTGGCCGTGGCGTGTTGAATCCTAATTTTCCCGGGCAACGCCGGGTACCCCAGCTAGTATATATATATATTATGTGGAAATAGTGATTCAAATAATACAATAATATACATTAGACCCAATATATATTCATTATTCCATGCACATACTCTGTAATATATTGGAAACTGTGTGGCCTACTTATTATAATTATTGTCTATGTGTATATATTATGTATATGTAATGTATATATATATGTATAATTATATATTCGTATGCATATATAGTAGATCTACATTCTAAATGTACAATTCATGGCAGTGTATTCAATGGACTCATGATATTCTAAACGTGATATATAGTAATATAATCATATATGACCAAACTACACGTTTAGAACTTTAGATTTATATACGTTGTTTGTGAACGCTGGTCCATATGGTACAGGAAATTTCATGGAGACCTAAGCAAACGTATAATGCATTGAGGCGTAACTGATACTCGAGCCGTATTTGTTTCTGCAGACGTGGAATGTGGGTATATTCATAGGCTTATAGGAAGGGTGGCAGAGAAACGAGGAGGAATAAATTGGAGGGACAGAAAGACAAACAGATAGCCAAACAGACAGACAGACAAACAGACAGACAGACAAACACATAGACAAACACATAGATAGACAGACAAACATATATAGATAAACAGATAGACAGATGTATACAGTTGGACATTGGACATACAGATAGACAAACACATAGACAGACAGACAGACAAACAGATAGGCAAACACATAGACAGACAGACAGACAGACAGACAGATGGACATACAGAATTTTTTACAGATAGACAGACATACAGACAGACAGACAGACAGACAGACAGACAGACAGACAGATGGACATACATAATTTTTTACAGATAGACAGACATACAGACAGACAGGCAGGCAGATGGACATACAGATGGACATACATACTGACAGACAGACGTCTACAAGCCTAAATAATAATTGTGTGATAATTTCTATTCGAAGAAAAATAGACTATACAGTAATTAATCTTATGCCGCAGCATTTGCAATCTCGCAGATAAATTCCATTTATCTCACGGCTGCAGAAAGTTGATTACACCGTTCTAAATATAAAAATGAATTCAGAATTTATTTAGCGCTACCAATAAATCACACGTCCCCAAAATCAACTGTGGTTGTCCGTTTCATCGCTCAGAGTTGATTCTTGGAGAAAGAAATCGGAAATCGGGTGCCGAATTCGGTGCGCTTGTATAGACCGAATATTGGCGACTGTATGGGCCGAATATTGGCGATTGTATTGACCAAATATTGGCGATTGTATATGCCGAATATTGGCGATTGTATATGCCGAATATTGGCGATTGTAGGCCTATCGGCCGAATATTGGCGATTGTATGGGCCGAATATTGGCGACTGTATAGGCCGAATATTGGCGATTGCATGGACCGAATATTAGCAATTGTATAGGTCGAATATTGGCGATTGTATGGGCCGAATATTGGCGATTGTATGGGCCGAATATTGACAACTGTATAGGCCGAATATTGACAACTGTATAGGCCGAATATTGGCGACTGTATAGGCCGAATAATGGCAAATGTATAAGCCGAATATTGGCGATTGTTATAGGTCGAATATTGGCAAATGTATAAGCCGAATATTGGCGATTGTTATAGGTCGAATATTGGCGATTGTATAGGCCGAATATTGGCGATTGTATAGGCCGAATGTTGGCGTTTGTATAGGCCGAATATTGGCGATTGTATAGGCCGAATATTGGCGATTGTATATAGGCCGAATATTGGCGATTGTATGGGCCGAAGATTGCATAGACTGAATATTGGCGTTTGTATAGGCCGAATAATGGCAATTGATAAATGGATTCGTGGGCGCTGTAGTGCAACACAGACTTCAATAAACTGGTGTTAATGGAATGCAGTTGTCATTCACTTTAGTGTATAGCACTTTAGTAGTCTTGTCGACAGCGAGAGATGAAAAGATTCGTGAACGGACAGATGAGTGGCAGATAGACACAGAGAGAGACTATAGCTTAGTGATAGATGAACGGATGGATGGAGAGAAAGACATTGCAGACAGATAGACAGAGACACAAACACAGACAAAGGCAAGACTAACTTAGTGAAAGATGAACGAATGGATAGATGGAGAGAGACAGACAGACAAACAGATAGGCAAACACATAGACAGACAGACAGACAGACAGACAGATGGACATACAGAATTTTTTACAGATAGACAGACATACAGACAGACAGACAGACAGACAGACAGACAGACAGATGGACATACATAATTTTTTACAGATAGACAGACATACAGACAGACAGGCAGGCAGATGGACATACAGATGGACATACAGATGGACATACATACTGACAGACAGACGTCTACAAGCCTAAATAATAATTGTGTGATAATTTCTATTCGAAGAAAAATAGACTATACAGTAATTAATCTTATGCCGCAGCATTTGCAATCTCGCAGATAAATTCCATTTATCTCACGGCTGCAGAAAGTTGATTACACCGTTCTAAATATAAAAATGAATTCAGAATTTATTTAGCGCTACCAATAAATCACACGTCCCCAAAATCAACTGTGGTTGTCCGTTTCATCGCTCAGAGTTGATTCTTGGAGAAAGAAATCGGAAATCGGGTGCCGAATTCGGTGCGCTTGTATAGACCGAATATTGGCGACTGTATGGGCCGAATATTGGCGATTGTATTGACCAAATATTGGCGATTGTATATGCCGAATATTGGCGATTGTATATGCCGAATATTGGCGATTGTAGGCCTATCGGCCGAATATTGGCGATTGTATGGGCCGAATATTGGCGACTGTATAGGCCGAATATTGGCGATTGCATGGACCGAATATTAGCAATTGTATAGGTCGAATATTGGCGATTGTATGGGCCGAATATTGGCGATTGTATGGGCCGAATATTGACAACTGTATAGGCCGAATATTGACAACTGTATAGGCCGAATATTGGCGACTGTATAGGCCGAATAATGGCAAATGTATAAGCCGAATATTGGCGATTGTTATAGGTCGAATATTGGCAAATGTATAAGCCGAATATTGGCGATTGTTATAGGTCGAATATTGGCGATTGTATAGGCCGAATATTGGCGATTGTATAGGCCGAATGTTGGCGTTTGTATAGGCCGAATATTGGCGATTGTATAGGCCGAATATTGGCGATTGTATATAGGCCGAATATTGGCGATTGTATGGGCCGAAGATTGCATAGACTGAATATTGGCGTTTGTATAGGCCGAATAATGGCAATTGATAAATGGATTCGTGGGCGCTGTAGTGCAACACAGACTTCAATAAACTGGTGTTAATGGAATGCAGTTGTCATTCACTTTAGTGTATAGCACTTTAGTAGTCTTGTCGACAGCGAGAGATGAAAAGATTCGTGAACGGACAGATGAGTGGCAGATAGACACAGAGAGAGACTATAGCTTAGTGATAGATGAACGGATGGATGGAGAGAAAGACATTGCAGACAGATAGACAGAGACACAAACACAGACAAAGGCAAGACTAACTTAGTGAAAGATGAACGAATGGATAGATGGAGAGAGACAGACAGACAGAGACACAGACACAGACAGGAGACAGATAGACAGAGACACAAACACAGACAGAGGCAAGACTAACTTAGTAAAAGGTGCATGAACGGATGTATGAAGAGAGAGAGAGAGACAAACAGACAGACAGACAGACAGACAGACAGACAGACAGACAGACAGACAGAGAGACAGAGACAGAGACAGAGGCAGAAAGACAGAGAGAGAGAGACAAACAATGTATCGAATATAATGAGACGGTAAGAAGGAGACGCATACATGCAGACATACGGAAATGAATACAGACTGATAGACAGACAGATACATCAACATACAGACAGAGGTTGTCGTGTAAAAGAAAGAAAGTGCGAAGCCGTAAAGAGAACGTTAAGCAGAGGAAGAAGAAGAAGTGATAAGCAGAAGACAGACTCATCAAAACACATATACAGACAGACAGGACAGACAGACAGGCAGGCAGACAGACAGGCAGGCAGACAGGCAAACAGACAGACAGAAGACGAAGAAAAGCGAATGGTGGACCCGTAAAAGACGCATAAAGAGAGAATATTGCAGAGAGGGATGGAGAAGAATGAGAGGAATACATGTGTTGCATGCTTATATAGTCGAAGTAACGAAAGAGAAGTGTAGGATATACATATTTATATATATATATACATTATATATATATATATGTGTGTGTGATTGTGTGTAATGTGTATATATGTATATATATTATATATATATATATATATATATATATATATACAATAGATACAATTACACTATGATTCATTCGGACATTCATATAGCGCTCCTTCAAGTAAAAACTACGCAGAGGCGCTCAATATGATAATACTAAGTCGAAGATAGTGAAAGGAATATAGAGACACGAATGGAGGGTAGCAAACTTAGAAGACAGGAAGACCTAGAGACAGAGACAGAGACAGATAAGGCGACATACGGAGAGATAAACAGACAGACATACAGACACAGACAAGAATCTAGACAATGAGACATGAATGCATAAGAACAGAGAAACAGTAGTATAGATAGAAGAGCGAATAATGGCGGTACATGAAGTAGTATACAGTAGTATCGTGTATCCATAGCAACAAATGATCGCATAGATATCCTGTATCCGATGTATCCACGCTGTTAATTTCAGTTGCCATTGCGAAAGAACCTCCCTCACCCACCCCCCAACACCACCACACCCACCATCCCCCACCCCGTGTAGACTGGCGTTCGGTGATAAGGCACCGTAGGAGATGCTAATTCCAACAATATAACACTTCGTCCGTACTTATAACGAGCAATAATTTCCTCAGCGCTTTTCTTCCTCGGGCAGCAGCGCTTGGACGCTGGCAGCAGCGCCACAGAAAGACAGCTAAGCAGTCAGCACTTGCTCTGCTTACTGCTTAGGCCTATATTATATAAAGCGCTTGGCCTCGGGACAGCGCTTAAAGCTGTTGGTGCAGCTAGCGCTTTGTTGCTGTGAAGCGGCGCATATGTCTCATTTGCCGGTGCATGTATATTCGACGGGGTTTAACGGCAACGATTTTTCTAACGAGCTTGCTGGTCCGAAAGATGGGTTGTCGTTGTATACGCGGGAGCTACAGAATTGAGGTCCCTGTCGCTCATAAGTCATTCGCATCATCTATACTCGCTAGTTTTGCCTCGCTATTTGTTGCCAGTGGCAACTTCAACTCCTGGACCACACGTACATGTAGCACGATTATATACTGTTTGATACCACTGCTTAACACCATGCATGCATGGTTCATGCTTGTTTTCCTCTTAGTTGACCTATGTAATATGTATTCTTATTTTCTTAATTGTGGGACTGATGCAGAATTTAGAATTTAGATTTGCTCAAATACAGTTTTTTCTGTTTAATTTTTAATAATTTGAGTGTTTAAGTCTAAACAATTGAGGTCTATCAATGTTAGCAGTTGCATAATGGAAATCATCTATATGCCAAACCATGTTTAATTAGTTGCTCTTGTACATAGGGCTTCGTTTGTACTTAATGATTGCTTGCATCATTATGTAATGTTGACATGCATTCAAGTATAATATGCATCATTGCATCTATCTATCCTATCCTATCAGATCCTGACCTATCCTATCCTATCATCTAAGTATTATACATCAAAAAGAATTCCATATTCAGCCACAACTGCATCTATACGGTATCTACAAGGCCGTAGCCAGGATTTGATTTCGGAGGGCGTTTCTTCGGGCTCCAACATTTTTTCCCCTCGGCCCAAAGAAATTGATGACCTTTTTAGTCGTCCGGTCGAAATCTCGGGAAGATCGTGCTATTTTACGGCCAAAAAAGTTAATAATGACCCTTTTTATAGTCATCCGATCGAAGTTTCGTTCCTTTCATTTCTGGGAGTGTTTTCGTGGTTTTATTTCGTGGTTTTTACATCATATGCTAGTAAATGCGTTATATGATATTTTACATTTTTCATTTCGAAGGGTTTTCAAACACCCAAAACACACAAAACACACAAAACACCCCCTAGCTACGGCCTTGGGTATCTACATTTGTATAGGCCTACAGTGCTGCAATATGATTATCATCTGGTGACAAAAACAGCGACAGCTTGGTCCGCTAATTAGTTTGTCAAGATTCAAACAAGTTGTCAGTGTTGACGATGATATCGAACTCAATTAAAGAAGCGTCAAAACAGGTTGCCAGCTGACTCAAGGTTATAACCGCGAATATAAAATTGGAAAATTTCAATAGGCTTTTGCTCTCTCTTTGCATTGCATAGTTGGCATCTTAATTCTTTAAGCAACACGTTTTGGTCACATATATATATATATATGTATAATTCTATGTATTATATATATATGCATGCACACATACACACACAAATATACATATATATATAATATATATATTATATATATATATATATTTGCCGAGTAGAATGAACGGCGCTAGATAAATACCAAAGCAACCAGGCATCAATCAATGGCCGCTGGATTTTCTGGAAACAGGAGGGAGGGAGGGAGGGAGGGAGGGAGGGAGGGAGGGAGGGAGGGAGGGAGGGAGGGAGGGAGGGAGGGAGGGAGGGAGGGAGGGAGGGAGGGAGGGAGGGAGGGAGGGAGGGAGGGAGGGAGGGAGGGAGGGAGGGAGGGAGGGAGGGAGGGAGGGAGGGAGGGAGGGAGGGAGGGAGGGAGGGAGGGAGGGAGGGAGGGAGGGAGGGAGGGAGGGAGGGAGGGAGGGAGGGAGGGAGGGAGGGAGGGAGGGAGGGAGGGAGGGAGGGAGGGAGGGAGGGAGGGAGGGAGGGAGGGAGGGAGGGAGGGAGGGAGGGAGGGAGGGAGGGAGGGAGGGAGGGAGGGAGGGAGGGAGAGAAGGAGGTAGGGAGGGAAGGAGGGAGGAAAGAATGGTGGGAGATAGGGAGGGACGGACGGACAAACTGACGGAGGGAGGGAGGGAGGAACGGGGGACGGAGGGAGCCTCAGCCTCGGTTAGCAACCGTTGTTCCTGCATGTTGTTATTTCTCATCCTCAATGCCACGAGGGCCAGGATCCTCAAGAGTGGGGTCATCCGTCAAGTCTTGACAGATGACCCCACTGACTGGACTTCGTGTGTGGGTGTGTCCGCGCGTGCGTGTGTGTATGTGTGTATATGTGCGTGTGTGTGTACCATCCATTAGTGACCTCTTAACTATTCGAACAATTTGCGGCCGTTAACGACGCTTAACGTCGTTTAGGTTATAGCGTACAGAGAGGGTAAATTTAGGTGGATGGATAGCTGTATAGGTAGGTACATGTAGGTTGGTGGATGAATAAAGTTATTATTACTATTAAATCAATTGTAACGCTCGGAAGGTCACACCCAAGTGTGAATCTGAGGCGATAGTTGGATAGGTGGATGGATGGATAGATGATGGATGGATGGACGGGTGGACAAACAGACAGGCAGACAGAGAGAGAGACAGACAGACAGACAAACAGACAGGCTGACAGAGAGAGAGAGAGACAGACAGACAGACAAACAGACAGGCTGACAGGTAGGCAGACAGGCAGGCAGACAGGCAGACAGGCAGACAGACAGACAGACAGGTGGCTTTCAAGCAGGTGTGGATAAAGTGTGAGTGAGAGTGCATCTGCAATAATTTTTACGTGAGGCGACATCGCGTGCAACATGTATACATGTATATAATATACATGTATATAATATACATGTATACAACTATACATGTATATAATATACATGTATACAACTATACATGTATATAATATACATGTATATAATATACATGTATATAATATACATGTATACAATTATACATGTATATAAATTCACAATTGTTATTGCTCTCGCGATCGGTTCGAAGGTTGGACTCGAACCCTCGACTTATATGGCGTGAGTTATGACATCTGCAGTTGACGAGACTTCGGAGACTGACTAATGCATATTTAATGGAGTATAGGAGGAATGAGGAATGTAGAATGAGGAGTGGCGATGGCCTGCTACTTGGAAGAAGAAGACCCAGCCCACCTCTTTCATGAAGATGGTATATATACTGTAAATTGAATATTTCATATACGGTCCATAAGTTGGAAACGGGGCAATTAAGCCCATCCCTAAACCATCTGAGCCATGTGCGATGACTTGGGCAGTGTGTGGAATGATTTAAGAATATACGGGGAAAGATGGCACGAAACGGGTAGATATGGAGATATAGATAGATCTCGAAAGATGCTGGGATAGTGCAGAATGGTTTAGGAATATGAGGAAGAGATGGAGATAGAATTGGATAGGGTTAGGCATTGGTGGAATGATCTAGATTTAAGTCTAGGAATAAATGGAAGAGATGAAACAAAACGGGTTGTAATGGAGATATAATTATAGAACCATCTGAAAAGAGTTGGAATGTATAGAAATATTTTCGAATTTTGTGCAGAAAAGATTAAATGAGTAGAAATGGAGATGCCTAGAAATGGAGATGCCTAGAACGACGTGGAAAGAGGTTGAGATGGGTGAAATAGATATTGTGGGATAGCGGAATGATTTCAACAAGTTGCATGCATGGACAGGAAAATTGAGAAAATTAGTTTGTTTAGACTCTATGTAAATTTGGGGATTAGTTTGTTTAGACTTTAGACTCTATGTAAGCCTATAAGCTTATAATACCAATTAGTAGCCGTTATTATTTTTTTAGCTGTTTAGAATAATTTTCGAGAGATCTTGCTCGAATCATTGTCAATATACTTTGCCTAACGAATTTTTAATTTTTTCTATTTTCTGTGACCGGGCCACCTGCATGCAATCCATGTAGCACATGTATTGCAGTTTCACATTCGATCATATCCAAACAGTGAGACATATATTCTTGGTTCCTTCGGAGTATTGGTGCAGGAAGATATTTTTGTAGGATGGGCAAAACAAAATTGTGACCGTTAAATTTCTTAGCAGGAGCTTGCAAATGCAAAATTAAGAGTTTGGGTATTTTTCATAGAGGTTTCTAAATGTAAATTTTCTGTTTCACTTTGTGTATCAGTATAGTACTATCATTAACGCGATGAAACTTGTTAAAAAACAAACTTCCACCTGTATAGTTTGCAAAATGGAAACGTTAATTTTCCATGAGGCTGGCAAGACTGCTTCCCATGCCTCTGAGCTCCCTCTCTGATACCCAGTAACCGACTCACGCGACTACTTGTGTTATCTCATAACATCCGTTCCCCATGACCATTTAATTTACCTCTGTTGATATGACTTTGCGGTTGATGGTTGTACACTAAACGAATTATGATTCATTTGGCGCCTTTTCTATTATTTGGTCAGGCAGCGGTCTCTTCCGAAGGGCGATCATCCAGAGTGGTTCTGCGCTGGCTTCCTGGTCCGTCGTCTCCGATCCTCTTCGATCAACGCGACTGATCACGGACGCCGTCAACTGCTCGATCCACTGGCAGGAGAGCCGTCGCCTGCTCCAGTGCCTCAAGCGCCTCCCATGGGAGACCCTCATCAACGTGGCCGTTCCAAACTTCAAGTACCTCTCGACGTTTGGACCGACGGTCGACGGAAGGAGTGTGCTTCCGACGGATGTCCGGACCCTGACCGAGGACCTCTCCGAAGAATCAGTCTTCGCAAACGTTGATCTTCTCATGGGGGTCATGAAGAACGAAGGTAAGCTCGAAGTCTAAGACGTAATGGTGCGGTTGTGTCTCAACATACTCGGTGAAGATGAGACAAAAGGAGATATTATAACTCTCACTATGAGATAGCTATGGTATGGAGAGGTGAGGTATGGCAAGAAGTGGTACATGTATATGGTATATGGTAAAGTATGGTATGGCAAGCTGTGGTAGGTTTAAATATGGTACGGTATAGGGTCATAATTATAATCATGGCAAGGTAAGATAATTAATTATGATAAGGTGTGGTAAGATCATTCAGATCTCGTCGTATCAATCTTCAGTCTGTAACTCCGTTAAGCCAGTTTAATAATTATATTACTCAGGTCTCTATGCTGTCAGTGGTACTGGAGATATTGGATAGATGCTGGATAGATACTGGATAGATGCTGGATAGACATTGGATAGATACAGGATAGATACTGGATAGATACTGGATAGATGCTGGATAGATACGGGATAGATACTGGACAGATACCGGATAGATACCGGACAGATACTGGATAGATACTGGATGGATACTGGATAGATACTGGACAGATACTGGATTGATACTGGATAGATACTGGATAGATACTGGATAGATACTGAATAGATACTGAATAGATGCTGGATAGATACTGGATAGATACTGGATAGACACAGGATAGATACTGGATAGATACTGGATATATACTGTATAGATACTGGATAGATACCGGATAGATACCGGAGAGATACAGGATAGATACTGGATAGATACTGGATAGATGCTGGATAGATACTGGATAGATACTGGATAGATACTGGATGGATACTGGATAGATACTGGATAGATACTGAATGGATACTGGATAGATACTGGATGGATACTGGATTGATACTGTATAGATACTGGATAGATACTGGAGATGGAATATCTCATCCTCTTCCGCCTCTTCCTATTATTCCTCTTCACCGGAAGTGGTCACCGATGATGACTGATCGTCTGCTGATCGGTTGGCGACAGAGATTCAACAAAAAGAACAATCTCCTTTCTCTGCATGGACACTCCATCTTCCAGCTTCCGCCTCCGCCTCCTCCTTCTCCTCCTCCTTCTCCTCCTCGTCATCTTCCTTCTCCTCCTCCTCCTTCTCCTCCTCCTCCTTCTCCTCCGCCTCCTCCTCCTTTTCCTCCGCCTCCTCCTCCTCTTCCTCCTCTGTGCGCTCCTCCACATATTTCTTAAAATTTCTTTCATCCTCCTCCTCTTCTACCCATCTTCTCTCTTCAGTGCAATTCATTCTCTTCTTACTCCAACCTCTCCACTTCTTCTCCATCCTAATCCTCAAGCCTTCTCCTCCACTTGTACAGTGCACTCCTTGTATCGTTCGCACTTATTCATTAGTTTCGCACCGCTATAACGCCTTCAGAACGCCTTCCTTTGATGTTTCCGGATCCTCATGTCAAAGCCACAGACCCCCTCGGCCGACCATGCCGACCATGCCGCAGTTGTGTCCGACTCGGTGAAGAAAAAACCGTCTTCGAAAAACCAATATTTCTCATCGCGAAAAGTCACGCGACTGACTGCGAGCGCACGCGTCTTGGCTCGCTGCCCTGAACCTCTCCCACCCCCACCCCACCCCACACCATCCACACTCCCACACAATCCCCCCTCGAGGATTCTTTCATTCGGTGAATTCACCTTTTGAGCCTCCCTCCTCCTCCTCCTCATATCATCATCAGAATGAAATTATATTTCCATCTTAACCGACGTCGTGCGCGATATCGATTCGTAACTTCCATCTTTCTGTTGTGATTATGCTCTCAGCACACGTCTCTTTTACTCCTTTGCCCTCCTGCCTGCCTGTCTGTCTGTCTGTTTGCCTGCCTGCCTGTCTGCCTGCCTGTTTGTCTGCTTGTCTGTATGTATGCCTGCCTACCTGCCAGTCTGCCAGGCTGCCTGCCTGTCTGTCTGCCTACCTGCCTGTCTAGCAGTCTGCCTGCCTGCATGCCTGCCTGTTTACCTGCCTGCCTGTCTGTCTGCCTGCCTGTTTGCCTACCTGTTTACCTGCCTGCCTCTCTGCCGGTCTGTCTGTCTGTCTACCTGTCTGCCTGCCTGTCTGTCTGTCTATCCGCATGCCAGCCTGTCTGCCCGTCTGTCCGTATACCTGCCTGTCTGCCTTTCTGTCTGCCTGTTTGCCTGCCTGCTTGCCTGTGTGTTTGTCCTTTCAGTCTTATGTCTTTCTGCTCTTCAAATAATTTTTCTTTTGCTATCAGCACTTGCTACTATAAATATCCGGGGCATAAAAGAATTGATCCTGCAGGCTTTATAAAATTTACCCTCCGTTGATTTCAATCAAAACTTGATTTCCTGCTTTCAACGTTTAAATCAATCCATGCTTTCATCTGTTATCAAGTTCAACAACCTCCTTGCGGTTGTAGCAGATCAACGCAATGCATGTCTCTTATTCATTCATTCATTCATTCATTCATTCATTCATTCATTCATTCGTTCGTTCATTCATTCATTCATTCATTCATTCATTCGTTCGTTCGTTCATTCATTCATTCATTCATTCATTCATTCATCCATCCATTCATCCATCCATCCATTCATCCATTCATCCATTCATCCATCCATCCACCCATCCAGCCATTCATTCATTCACTCATTCATTCGTTCGTTCGTTCATTCATCCATCCATTCATGCATTCATTCATTCCGAGGATATAATATAGCGCTTCCTCAAGAGACCTACTCAGAGGCGCTCCCAACCCAGCCACAGCTAACAAAAGTAAACGAATTTGACCGACAAATACTGACAGTATAATAAGGGACCTGTGTTTTTTCTTGAACGGAGTTCAACAAAGTCTTCTTGTTATTAACAGTAGTCATCTCCATCGTTACTGTAAATCCTCCAGCGACATTAATCTGTCGGTTTTGCTCTCTATTTGCTACAGTTTCCAATAATGTTGTCAGAGAATATTCGCTTTGCTTTTTTGAACGTCAACTCCAATTAGGTTTGAATAGATCTATAGGACCTATATATATATATGTAGGTCACTTTGTGAGGATGCATGGGCGCCCGCACTTAGATTGCAAGAGAGGCACTTTCCAGCTCCTGGAAAATTGACACCTTTTTTTAGACCACTACTTTTTAAAAATGTCTTCGATATTTATAGCACTAATAAGTCTATGTGAGCAGGACCAGCAGGTTGCTTTATTAAAGACGCTGTATACATAAGTTATAAACATGGGTTATGCATATATCTATAGTATATAAAAGGGTTGTCAGAAGATATCAAGTGAAGATTCGTGTCCAATTGGCCGTAGAGAATGGAAAGAGCTACAAAAGCGAATTTCATTGACGATAGGAACATTTGGAGAAGTAATCGATGGAGTTAACGTGAGAATTGGTGAAGACGAGAGATTTTAAGTTGAAGTGGAAAGCCAGTGGGGTCACTGGGGTGATAGGTAATTGTGATCGTAATCTCCAAATTTCTAACGCGCCACTCGAAAGCTAAGCGCAGGGCACCAGCTTATGTTTTTTATTTTCGAAGCTGTGTGCAGTCAGAAGGGTTGTCCAACAGAGTAGTCCGAAGGAGGTCGTGTACAGTAAACGAGTCCGATTTCAATCACCGGTAAAAACTGATCATTGATTGATTCCAGAATCCTTTTACTTCAATCAACAATAATTATTGTTAATCTTTGATTGATGGCAGGCTTCTCCTATTTCAATCAACGATGATTGCTATTTTAATTCTTGATTGATCGCATTCCTCTCCTATTTCAATCGACAATAATTATTGCTAATCTTTGATTGATCGCAGCATTCTCCAATTTCAATCAATCTTTAAATGATTCCAGAATCCTTCTATTTCAATCAATAATTGCTATTATAATTCTTGATCGTTCGCAGGCTTCTCCTACTTCAACCAGACGATAATAGACCACGGTCTGTCGTTCGCGTCGATGCGGCGCCACCTACGCACCTACGTACACAACACGTTCAACTTCAACCGCCAGTACATCTACGACGTTCTGCTCCACCAGTACCAGGACTGGCACGCCCTCGAGGACCCCCCTGCCATCCGCGACCTCCTCATGGAACTCATCGGCGACGGGCAGCAGGTCGCGCCCCTCGTCGACCTCGCCCGGCGTCACGCCGTTAACACATCCCGCACGTACCTCTACTGCTTCCACCACCCCACCCGCTTCGATACGTACCCGCGGTGGGCAGACGGCGTTCACGGTGATGACCTCGAGTACGTGTTCGGAGCACCGCTGACGAGTGGCATAGAACCGTTTGCGTCCATCTACACGACTGCAGATAAAATGCTCAGTGAGATCGTTCTCAAGTACTGGATCAACTTCATCAAGACTGGGTAAGCTGCTGCGGCTGTCTGGTCGATTCGCACAGGGCAAGGCAAGGCTCAGCTGGACTCATAGTCTCTTACCCCGGCAGCGAATAGTTAAGCTGCAGTGTCCTATTATGATTTGAAGGAGTTTGGCACGTAGAGAAGCATTCACTTCTTATTTTTCGGCACTTGAACCGGAAATAGGCGAATAACAATATTATGTTAAGTCATATCATGCTCAATGCTTATGACATTGTTATCCTTATGATACGTTTATGCTATGTTTTGTTTTGCAATGTTATGTCATCATTTTTGGGGCCTTGGACTATATGATCCACTTGGAATTGGGGTGTAAAGACAGTCTTTACTATGGTGCTCTATAAAAGACTGGGGAGGGGTTGAAACCCACTCGCTCTGATTATTTTATGTTGTGATTATGATTATGATTATGATTGTGATTATGATTATGATTGTGATTATGATTGTGTTTATGATTATGATTGTGATTAGATTATGATTGTGATTATGATTGTGATTACGATTGCGATTACGATTACGATTATGATTATGATTGTGATTATGATTGTGATTACGATTGCGATTACGATTATGATTGTGATTATGATTGTGACTGATTACGACTATGATTACGACTATGATCATGATTATGATTACGATTTCAACGAACAGTCTCAGTCAAATGCTAATACTACACTGAACTCTGGTCTTGTAGGGATCCAAACGGTCTTGGTCACTACGAGAAGATGGATAGGAATCACCATCTTCTGCAGCTGTCAGAAACCAGCAGCAGCAGCATGCTCAGCGAATGGCCGGAGTACGACCTAACACGACAGCAGTATCTGCACCTAGGTATCACCATCACCACCGCCATCACCACCACCGACACCATCACCATTGCCATCATCACGAGCAGCGTAGTCATAGCCACTATCATCGTAATCGTAGTCGTCGTCATCATCATCATCGTCATCGTCAACATCATCAACATGATCGACATCATCAGCATCATCGTCATCATCGTCATCGTCGTCATCATCATCAGGATCTTCATCACCACCACCATCATCAAGATCATCATCGTCATCGTGGTCATCGGCGTCATCGCCATCGTCATCGTCCTCATCATAATCATCATCATCGTCATCTTCGTCCTCATCATCATCGCCGTCATCGTCATCATCATCATCATCGTCGTCGGCGTCATTGTCGTCATCATCATTGTTTTCACCGGCGTCGTCATAGTTGCATACTATGTAATAGTTGTCATCATAATCATTATACGTTATTATATACACTCGTTTTTTCCCTGGTCAATTCCTTCTGGCCTCTAATGTTAGCTTCACTTGCGACACCTGGCGAATACTTACTGTGTTCGTATGAGAGTCCTAGTTGTCTTCGCTAGGTGCGCCAGCTGGACTACGCACTGTTAGAATAAGGCTGAGTTGATTGAATCTTTCACAGGACGAGGTTCGAATCTACACCATTGAGCAAGGGATCATATAACGCTAATGGGTCGACCTTTCTTATTTATTCCGATTGACTTCTATGGCGCTAGAAGCAGTGTAAGAGTAATTTAGTTCAGTTATCAAAGTCCTGCGAATGACATCTATATTATTATTGCTTCAAATTCAGTTTATTAATTACTATTACTAGTCTTATTGATTAGTTCAGCTGTAATTGTTTATTAATAAAACATTTATTGTTGTTGTTGTTGTTGTTGTTGTTTTTGTTGTTGTTGTTGTTGTTGTTGTTGTTGTTGTTGTTTTTGTTGTTACTTACTAAGTCCTAGCCTAAACTGTGTGAATGGATGACTTACATTGTACGATGCTATAAACGGAGTTGTCATTGGTTGAGATTTACGTAGGCCCATCCTATTGTGCTAATTATGATCGTGTGCTTTAGTGTAGTAACTTATATGGCGCCTCACGAAACGTCACAAAGGCGCTACGTGTCTGCGGGTGGCTGTCACTGGTCGTTATTTGGCATTCGGAACACTGTTTTTGGTTACTAATGTGAACTGTTTCTTCGAAAATGACCGCGTCATCATTTAACCCGGGCATTCTTCAACCACAGGTCGTTCCTGGCATTCAGGTCTCTCCGAGTCGGTGATACTGAAAGATGGCACTGTCACCGCGGGGGTTGGGGGGTGGGGGTGTAGAGCTTAGGCGCTCATCCCCCAGAAAGGAGAAGTTATTGTGTTCTGAGCGTAAGCGGGATAGATGAGCTACGGGTATCTTCCTCTGTGCACGAGATAATCCTCTGCCTCTGTGCTGAAAGAAGAGGACCAACAATGGGTCGCCTAAACGGCCGCACAGGCGACTTGGATTCAGGAGCTTTAACGTCTGCGGTCAGGGATTATGCCGTAAGACTGGTCGGATGAATTTATTACGGAGGAGGAGAAAAGGGTGGAGTGCGTAAATCACGGTGGAGC
Source organism: Lumbricus rubellus (assembly GCA_945859605.1). Lineage (NCBI taxonomy): Eukaryota > Metazoa > Annelida > Clitellata > Crassiclitellata > Lumbricidae > Lumbricus > Lumbricus rubellus. Next base: position 10,426,627 of record OX243817.1, on the reverse strand, counting down.
ATTTGTCAATGGATTGCGCTGACTTCAATCAACGGAGCAATCAAAGGAAGAATCGATCTGTTGATCAATCAATCAATCAATCAATCAATACGTTGAATTATTCAATCTGTCTGTGCAGTCCGACGACATAAATCTAAGAATTCAAAGGAAGAGAGAAGCAGGCAGATAGAGACAGACAGACGACTGACAGACAGACAGACAGATATAGAAAGAGAGAGAGGAGAGAGAGCGAGATAGAACGAGAGAGAGAGACCGACCGATAGCCAGGCAACAAACAAACAGACAGTCAGAGAGAGAAAGAGAGACTGCAGACAGAGACAAAAAGGGACAGACAGATAAAGACCGGACGGACAGAGACAGACAGACAGAGACAGAGAGAAGATAAATGAAAGATCAGAGAACAGAATGAAAAGAGAATGATATACGTTGCTTATTTTATAACCGATGATTTGGGAAAGTTCTTGACAGGTGCGTAATTACATAGGATCTTGTCGAAATTTTTTAATTTTATAGTCGAAGAACATTATATATACATGTAGATCTAATATATAATATTATATATATATAATATCAGGCCGCTTAAGATAAGCCATAATATTACTCTTATAACAAATTATTATAAATATAGTAACAAATTATATTTTGTATTATTGAATTTTTAAATTGCACATCTTTAAGGTAAACTGTTCAGTAACGCTCCCAGACCAACTATACGGTTAAAATAAGGCAGTTTTGAAGCGCGAAAGGAACATAGTGTATGACCTCAAGGCACCAGACGGAATGCAACATGGAGCCTATTCCAGGTTACAGGCCAGCCTCCGAGAAAGAGCGCCGCTGCATTATCGTTATAAGAGTACGCGAGCGAGGTACGCCGACGAAAATGAACAATATTATAAATGTAAGATCTTTTGTGAGGAACGGTAAAAAATAGTTATGTGGGTACGACTCTGTGGGTACGACGCTGGCAAGCACGGAGAAGTAAGAATCATTGAAAGATAGTCATAACTATAAGAGTGTTTATAATTAATCTGTGTGTATTTTCTGTCTAAAAATTCAGGTCTGAAACCATCCGTCCGGCATCACTTCCGCGCCGAGAAGATGGCTCTCTGGCTCGACCTCATCCCGAAGCTGCACCGCTCCGACAACTCCGATGCCACCTACCACCAGCTGGAAGACTTCGACGATCCGGACTCCTTCGACGACGCTGGCACACGTGACCTTGCGACGCGTCTTCCCCGACCTCCCTCCACCCCTCCACCACCCTCATCGTCATCGACCTACGTTCCAACGCACCATCCTCCACATTCTTCGTCGTCCTTATTCACCCTCTGGACTCACAACGCTTCCACGACCGCTGCCCCACCGTCGGTCCACCGAACGACCCGGAGACCGTCGAACCGGCGGACATCGAACCCTCCCAGGTACTCGACGGGACAGTCAACTTCGGGCGCGAAGATCCTAACACTCTCTGGCGACCCACACGGGGCAAAATCGCCCTCGGGGTCGTCATCCACGACGGGCGCCCTGCCCCTCAGCATCACCCTCTCGGTGGGGTGTGGGATGCTCGCCCTCAACGTCCTGCTCTTCGTTTCCGTTCTGTGTCTGCGAAAGATTCGATTGAGTCAAACGACGCGACGGCGCGAACGTTACGCCGAGAAGACGCTACGGATAGTCGGGTGCTCCACAGGGGGCGGTGGCAGCGCTGCAGCCATGGCAACAACGGCCACTTCCGCTGGAAGTAACGAACGCATCCATGTCATCGACCTCGTCGATCGCTACCGGAAGTCGAGCGGCGGCGGCGACGGTGACGACATCTCACGGGCGATCTGTCTGACCTCGTCCCCGAACAGCTTCCGCCAGCACCACCGCTCGACCCCCGTGTCCACCGACGGCGGTGGGGGTCCCCCGGGTGGGGCCCAGACGCCCCTGGCGCGCCCGTCACCCCCGTTGACCCTCGGCCGAAGCGTGCTGCACCCCACCTACGCCACGTACACCGCCGTGCCTCGCTTTCAGACGACACATCACCCGACGACGATGACGCGGGAAACGGACGTTGACCTTATGACCCCGAGTGTAACGCAGATGACGACGGGTTTTCCCCAGCATCATCATCCGCATCATCATTCCATGGATAATAATAGATCATCGTCAGGTTCGAATAACCACTGCAGCTCCGGGTTCCCATCGAAAAACTCGAACAGAGACAATTTCTAGCGACGCATGAACCACCGCGTAATTAATTGAATAAGATGAAAGTAAAGTAACGCAGCATTTATGTAGTGCTTCTTTTGAAAGCGCAGTAGCTCAAGAGAGAAGATAGTTTTTAAAGGTGAGATGTGCGTGTCAGGGCGTGGAAGTACAGAACTACAGGTGTGACATGAAATCATTCTGACACATTATATCGTATGCTTCCATTGCACCACCTTGGAAGATGGTTCTACCACTTGGGATATGGTTCTACCACTTGGGGTATAATACTACTAAGTAGATGGTTCCACCACTTGTGAGATGGTTGTGCCACTTGAGATATGGTCCCACTACTTGGGAGATGGTTCTATATAGATGGTTCTACCACTTGGGATATGGTTCTACCACTTGTGATGTGGTTCCAGCACTTGAGACGATTCTATTACGTATGAGAAGATTCTACCACCTGTTTATGTTGTTCTTCCACTGCAAAGATACTGCTATATGACTGTGAGACAGAGCGATGCTTTGCAGAGCGATGCTTTGTAGAAGCGCTGCCATGTTATAATTATGAGCACATGAGCAGCCAGCTCAACACAACTCTTGCAGCAGACCGACCTGTGTCCAGCGTCTAAGGCACCTTTAATTAACCTATTGTGTACAAGCAGGAATACCACCGCGTTTACAGGGCTTCAAAAGGCTAACAGGCACACTGGGTACAGACAGATAGACAGGTAGACATACAGACAGACAGACAGACAGTCAGACAGACAGACATACAGACAGACAAACAAACAGACAAAATAGCAAACACACCCGGTGCACCAAATTGACTGCTGTTTATTCCGGGCGCAATAGAGATAGACTGAGCCAGTTAAGCACCAAAAGACAGATTGGCTGGTAGGCTGACAGACGGACATACAGACCGGCATACATACATACAAGCAGGCAGGCAAACTGGCAGGGAGAGAATCAAGCAGACAGACAGCCAGGTAGGCAGACGTGCAGGCATGCAAACAGACAGGCATGTAGGCGACAAAGGGGACAGACACACACAGACAGACAGACAGACAGACAGATTGGAAGAACCAGCGGAAGAAAATCCAAGGCATTACCCGGTGCACCAAATTGACCCAAGACCAATTTCACACTCAGCTAATCCCTTAGTCAAGTTTACCTACAATTTTAATAATGTTAGGAATAGCCATAGGTTTAGATTTTAATATTAGTTTAGTCATAATTTTTATAACTATCAGCGATTTTAATAATAGCTACTTCATATTTAACCATAAGCGATTCTAATAATAGCCATTTCATAACAATTATTATTATAATTAGAGAGTTATCCTGGAGCCGATTTTTCAGCGACGCTATTCTTGAATTACGAGTCTGTATACATTGTATACATTGTATAAGTTTGTTGCCAGATTTACAGGTTACCGATTGATAATACCCTTGTGACAACAGTATTTGTGTATAGATTCGAACCTATGCCTCTAAGGTGAGAGTTACTGTTAAAGAGACCTTCACGCTGCTTTCCGGGCCCCACATCTTCCTATACCTTCGCCACTTCTTTGTTGTCCTATAATTCTAAGTGACAGTGGGTTCGATACCTACATGTATGCGCTCCCTGAACAGGGCCTGACCCTTATCTATTTCGCCCTTAGGCCTACATCCACTATCTAGGCAGAATCTGGGTGGTGAGCCCCTAGACCCGGAATGGCCTCACCCTGGAGCTTCGCCTCTCTCAGGACCTTCTGTCCGACGTTATTTTCCCATGCTCAAAATATTAGTACCGTAGTAGATAGACTATTGCTATTAAATCAGTCACGTGATAAACGACTTCATCATCTAACCCTAACCCTATGGACCCTCTCACCCCGACGTTATCTTCTTTTAAAACTGATGTTTCGAGCCGTGCTGTAGTCGCTAGCATCTCCGATTAGCCTTCTTTTTAATAAGCACTAGATTAAGTTTAGATACTTTGGAGTTTTGAATAAATGAGCACAGTACAGGTAGGCCTATAAGGTAATACTACACGTGCATTCATACGTATGTACATGCTTGTGCAATGTACACTTGTTATACCGCCCTTCGAAATTTTTACTCAGAAGCGCTCGCGAATACAGCGCGGACATTGTATATATCGGAGTTTCACGCCGTAGCGCACAAGCAATTGCAAGTGAAGAACTTGCCCAATGTCTCTACGAAACGTCTTGAGGTAGATTCGAACCTGGAATCCTCCGACTGCAAGACAACGAACATACCCACTACAAGATCGTGCCCCACTATGCGATACATTAAGGCATACTTCAATCTATGTAGCGGTATAATTATAATCACCATCAATAATTAGGTCTATTAGCAGCATATAATATCCGGCAAAGGCTCGAATAGTTTATGCGTTTCTAAAATCCGCCACGGACGGTGCACTGATAGTGCCAATGATCTCAAGCTTATAAACATGGGCGTCCGCAGCGGGGCGCAAGGGGCGCAAGTGCGCCCCCCTGGATTTTTTGCATAGTTGCACAAGAAATTTAGATTATTTGGTTGAGATTGTTACAACGCGATTTTCAACGTGATTATGGATTCGTTCTACAAGTTGAACCTATATATCTTTCTTTGGGCGCATAATGTATAGGTAGGCTATAGGATTCTCTCGTGGTAATATGGAAATTCAAATTGTCACCCATTAAATTTAGACCATGTGACAATTATTTAAAAGTTTGCGCCTCCCTATAAAAATTTCTGCGGACGCCCATGCTTATAGAAATGGGGGATGGTGATGTTAATTATCTTTGTTATGCCGACACCGTTGAACGACAACTGCATGACCCACCCATAATTATACGTATACCTAATTAGGCCTATAATAGCCAGACGAACATCTCGAGGCTCGAACGGCGGCAGGTAAATGTTCAGCGTTACTAGTTGATTTGTAATGCGATGTATTATGACCAGGTATGCAAGAGAATTTGACGAACGGTTATTTCCAATCGAATGGTCGTGTCTCTGGTTGAATAATAATAACACTAGTAACACTAGTTCATGTATTTTCATTCGTTCGTTCGTTCTTCCGTTCATTCGTTCATTTGTTCGTTCATTCAGTCATTCATTCGTTCGTTCATTCATTGTAGGAATTTTACATAGGGCCCTTTAAGAGCAACTCCGATGCAAATGACGTATACGATCAGAATGTACATTAGATGTAGACCTATTATACGGTATGGCGCAGATCTGCAAACTATAAAGCAGGTCTGAATTAGCCTACACGATGAAGGTCGACTTAGATTCACATAATTATCATTTTCAAATCATTTTCAAAGAGTCAAAGCTTCATTGTGAACAAAGTGCAATTATTAAGTAGGTTTTAATTTACAAGCAAACATTTTAATTTACACGTAGGCCTACTACAATTTTTTTACCAGCAACAAAACTCAACGTGAAGACAAGACAAGAATTATACGTAAAACATTTTCAAGATCATTTCTAGTGTTAATTGTCAAGCTGTATATTCTCAATATTCAGCAACACGAGTTCATGCATTTTCATGCAAACCAAATATTATAAATTAATTATGCTGAGGAGACAAAGTAAAGTTTGGAGAGGCAAGGCGTAGAAAGCCAAGGTATTGCAAGGTCAAACAGGTTGTAGCCTACAAGGCAAGGTCCAAGGTAAGGCAGGGTGACGTTACAACGCGGCTAATAATTATTGTCTCGTTTCGATAAGAGAGTGCAATATATTATATCAAGTGAGATAATATTTATAATGGGAATTACCGGGTTTAGACTTTTACTATAGGCTCTAAATCCATCGACATTTGAGAGGCTTTCAACCTCACGGCTTTGGAAAGGCTATGGCAGAAAACCTGGCCGTATAAATTATCATCTTGCATAAGGTGACACAAATAACGTTACAATTAGCCTAATTATATGGCTAACAGAAATAATAATTTTTAACAGACAATGTGCAATTGTGCATATAGGTTACACCCGAAACCGCCTTGCCATAATTATATTACTGGGTAGCAGTAGCAGTATAATCGCAATCATTATAATCAGCAGCCCGCGTAGTCCGAACAGAGCGCAGGCTTATACTTAAGGTAGGCTATATATTCGGGACCAACGTTTCTGTTGGGGTCAGATTTAGGGGTCGTGAGGGTCGGTTAGGGTTAGGTTTAGTGTCGTCATTCGGTCCCCGATACTATAGTTTTGCCATTAATTGTAGTATTCTCTGTATAATCTGGGATCGAAGTATTAGACTATATAATGCATGTACAATAATTGTACACAATAGGCCTATCTTTGTGCATTAGGCTATCCTATAATGATCCCCACGACGAATAACCGGACCCTAAAGACACTTAAATCCCCGATAATATGGTTTTTCTATCGTTCCTGCAGTTTAATCAAACTATGGCTGGTGGTCATGCGTTATAGGCTAGTAGAACGGAAAGCGTAGAAAGAATTTAATTAAAAAACAAACTGGCAACCCCCTACATGAAACTCTACGCTACGCCTCTTGATATGTGTGCAAGAATCTCATCGCGATCTGTATAAAAGCCATTTAATTCCTCGAGCAAAAGGCTTAAAATAATTATTATTATTCACATAAAGCAAAATGGAACCCGACTCTGGACCAGTGGCGGCGTCAGGATTTCAGTTTTGGGGTGGGCTGAACTCGCAAAGGAAATTTTCATTCGCTAAAATTTCTGAAGACCTTTTTTTAAGTCATCCAACTCATTTTTTGGGGGGTGGGGGTTAAGCATGGAAATATTTGATTTTACATGAGGAAAAATTAATGGATTGCCATTTTGGGGGCTTAGCCCCCTTGTCCCTCCTAGCGCCGCTACTGCTCTGGACGATGTTTTGTAGGTCTATACTGGAAATGTACTGTATATACGACTTGTTGACTATTATTATCGTTTCGCAAAACAATCAAATATTCATAAAGAGAGATGATTAAATATCGATGATTAATTAATTGGCAAAAATCAGTGACGTTTGTGACCATAGCTTATCAATCATCATGACGTGTGTGATTACGACGCACGTGATCATGACGTTGTTGACGCGCATGCTTTGGAGGACGTAGGCCTACATGATACATCAACACACTGGTATAATTATAGACAAGTAAAAGATAAACATCGGAAAAACCCTTTAATTTGCATGTGAATATCGTGATTTTTAATGGACAACATGAATCGACGTCAACACAAAATACGAATGCTTTAATATAGAGAATAGAGATCGTTGACATTTGCAAGAAAAATATAATTTTCATTGTTATACAACAGTACTGTAGTACAAGAATCTCAATTTTTAGTTACGCAAGTTCTTACATTCTTCTCATGGATGTTGGATTTATAATAGTGTAAAAAATAGACAATCTACTGAGCAGACAAAGTAAGTTGCGGTAAAGTTCAAAGAGGTGAAGTATGGAAACCAAGGCTATGTCAAACCAGGGAATAAGGTCCGGTAAGGTACAGAGAGACGAGCAATTGTTAACACGCAGTTAATTGGCTCGTTTCAATAAATTATTTGAAACAGCGTCATACAATGTGCATTATAACGGATTTAGACTTTTACAAGGCCCTAAATCCATGAACGTTTGAGAGGTTCTTGCCTCACTACTTGGAAAGCACTCTAGTCGAAAACCAGTCCGTGTCATCGCATATGGTCAAGATTTCGCGAAAATGTCATTGAAGGTGACATAAATTTCGCGAAAATGTCATTGAAGGTGACATAAATTTCGCGAAAATGTCATTGGAGGTGACATAAATAACGTACCACAAAATAGTTTGGAGTGTAGAAAAATATAATTGACAGGGTAGAGAGGGAGGAGGACAAAACACTCCATGTAACAGTTTTTCTCCTAATAATATTTACAACGCGAACAAGCATTTCAAGGTTGAAAGTTTTGTTAGATTTAGTGCTGAGTATCCCAAATAAAGTACTAACTGTGTCTGATAAAATTCCAAAAAGGACGCCAATAAAAAATAATTAAATAACCTGCAAGGTGCTTCAAAGAGGTCGTTTCGCCCCGCACCTGAGGGGGGCAAAACACCCCCTTATTGCCCATTTGTATTTTCTGACAACCGTTGTGAATTCTAGGGCTTAAGAGCACTATAAAAGTTACAGAGCTCTATTTGATACTTAGGGAATTTAGGACTACCTCTCTATTTTTTCAGCACAAGGAAAATGACATTTACAAGGTTAGACACAGAGTGGGGGGGCAAGACGCCCCTCTGTGGGCGTTTTCCACTTGCAAATGCATTCCATATGGGGCGTTTTCCCAGTTTTGAGGCTCCACTGTGATATTGCCTATATCATACAAATTTATTTACTATAAAGTCAATTTATTGTGCACAGCAAACGATATATGGCATACTTTCAGCTTGTATTTGTATTGATGGCTATGCCTGACAATTTGGCAGCATTGACGCCAAGAAGAAGGACGGTACAAAAGTGGCAGCATGACTCTTACAAGGAAACACGAAAAATGAATTTTATTGAGGACTAAATAACCAAACCAACAAAACACAAATGGCTGACGACAACTGAAAGATTCAGGAACAGTTAAACTGCTCACTACATACCATAGGGGTGGACATTGAGGGGAAGGGGCGTTTTGTCCCTATCTACCCTAATAGTGTAGGTCAGATGGAAAATTACCTTAAAGTGAAAACGGATCAAATTGGACCAAAATTTATAAGAATATTGCTAAAGCATTTACTTGGTTCGTTTGATGTGCTGCAGTGCCTAATACAACTTACGAATGGGTAGGTTTAATTAACACGGTTAACACTTAACAGCTACGAGTCTCTTGGGACAGTGTTGGGACTTACCACAAAATTATCTTCTCAGCGGCGTTCCGTGCGTCAGCATAAATACATACATGTATATAATTATATATAATTGTATACAATGCCAAAATAATGTTACTCCGATGTTCGTATCAACGAGTATATTATTACATCAGATATAGCCGAGAGAGCCATCGGTGGCTGGCCCACACACACACACGTAGAACCAACCAACGGATTCATTCGTTTGCTGTCAGATCAGTCAATCATACATGTAATTTACTCAGCATCCCTGAAAGATATCTACTCAGAGGCGCTCCCCGGCCGAAATCATGCGAAAGAAAACAATCTTCAACGGACTGCTTCGGTGATATTTTTAGTCTTCGGTTCAGTTAAACTTATGCAAGAAAAACAACAGCGACCGACTGTGTCTACGTCACAAACAAACAAAAGGTCCGCAAGAACAACCCAGTAAAAGACAATAAAATTTCTGAGCAAAACTGACAGAGCATTGCTTGAAATAAAATTTATCGGTTTTCATCGATCTGCAATAGTTACGCTTCTGCGTGTGGGGCGCGATGGTGTAGCGGGTATGTTCGTCGCCTTGCAGGGTCACAGGTTCGAATCCACCTCAAGTCGCCGCCTAGTAGGGACCTTTGGCAAGTCCTCCACTCGCAATTGCTCAGGACTTCGACGTGAAACTCCGATTCAGCGTCCGCGCTGTCGTCGGGAGTGCATCTGAGTAGGTTTCTTTGAAGGGGCGCTATAGCCTATAGCAAGTGCACATACATGCATAGCTACAAGGACCCATGAGAAACGACGCAAATCTCAATTCTCAACAAAATATACCACAAGTCAATTATAGAATTCTACAAACCATACTGTAAATCAAACAAGAATTGTTTACGAACCACATAAATTATACCTCACTAGAACAGATGTTTCATAATATCCAGAGCACACACATCACAAACTGCTTTTAAAAACTATCAGATCAGTGTAGGTCTACTTCATCCAGTTAAGGAGTATAGCTACTTCAGATCTAAATGGGGCGCGATGGTGAAGAGTGGTGTCTTGGAGCCGGAGGGTTCCAAGTTCGCATCCACCTCAAGCCGCCGCGTTGGGACCTTGAACAAGTCCTTCACTCGCAGCTGCTCGTGCGTTTCGGCGTGAAACTCCGATGCAATGTCCGCTCTGTAGTGTGGAGCGCCTCTGAGTAGAGAGATTAAACAGGCGCTATTTTATATTTGCAAATGCGAGAAATAAAGAAATAAAAAACAATATCGCAATATTATATCCGAATATCCTTCATGCGTCTATTCATTCATACATTCGTTCGTTCATTCATCCATTCATTCACCCATTCATTCATTTACCTATTGGCCCTAACCGGCGGGGCTCTGGTCCCTACTGGGTTCCCTTTGTAACCAATACTTGTTCTTAACACGTCAGTATGTTACCTGGTAAATGTTTGGACCAATATATTGATGGTCGTGGTTACACCAAATGAAATCAACCCATTGTACCATACCATCTCATAATATTGATAGAGGCCTATATGCCCCATACGCATACTGGACCAGGTTGAAACCAAATACGTGGAGCACAAATCGGACTAGACCATGTTTACTGTTTAGACTAGGCAAAAACATACTGGACCAAAGGTAACAAATATACATGGTCTGTATAACAGTGTATATACGAAACCGTCCCATACAATAGGCTACTATTTCAAATACGCATACATTTATATATCAGCCATATACGGGTACAAAATTCGTGCTCGAATACTCCGTGCAAAAAGAATAATTGACAAATAAACTATACTTAATATATACATGTATATATACATAATTATTTAGGAGCATGCAAGCAAGGCAAAATTACAAGAGCATAATTATATGAACTCGTTTTTGGATATCTTTTACAAAAAGTCACGCTTTGAGAACTCAATATAAGCTCATCTTCATCCAAATAACTTTTCAAGACTCATTGCTTACACTGTTAGTGACGCGGCTTCGCGGCTTGGTCTCAGTGTACAAGTTGTCCCCACATATTCAAGCTTCCTCATGACTTGCAAGTAAATTATATGTTTTAAACAAGTAGGCATAATATATATATATACAGTTTGGCACGTTTATCTATATAGCAAATATAAATATACATAGACTACAACTGTACAGCGCTTTTTCATAATCTCATGCAACGTAAGCTAAACACTTCGAACTCGATGTCAGAAACAGAGCAACAAAGTGATAATTATCAGCAACATAGACAACATAATGGATATTAACATAACGAAAGGTGGTAACCTGGTTGTCTCTAAGGCTCGAACTTCAACAGTGATGTATGATAAACTTGAAACTTCGGTGCCTGTGGTCGGTCCATCTTTCTGGAATAAATTACCTAGCAAGATTCCGTAATGAACTTCTTGGTATTTCTTTCTTTGCCCCTTTCCGCAAGCGTTCTAAAAACCATTCTTCTTGATTGTGGCTTGGTGCTGTGAGGACGGGAGCGCATCTTACAAGTTTATCTTGAAGAGGCGCTATATAAATGCACGATTACAATGATACGGTGATCAATCAGTCAGTCAGTCGGCCATTAAGTCATCCATTCAATCAGTCCGCCAGTCGGTAAATCAGTCAGCCAGCCAATCACTCAGTCAGTCAGTCGGCCATTATGTCATCCATTCAATCAGTCAGCTAGCCAATCAGTCAGCTAGCCAGTCAGTCCCAATCAGTCAGGAGGTCTGTCAGCCATTCGATCACTACAATAGACACGACAAGAAACATCACAGATCTAACGGAATGTGAGAAACGGCAACGACCTGAAAAGTGTCTGTCTTTCATATAATTATCTGGTCATCATCACTCTTCAAGGCACTTGATGTCGCCACGGTAGAACGACGACCTCAGATCAGATCAAACTCAGAGAAGAACCTCACCACAACAACAACAATCCCTGACGAACCACGGATACGCTAGTGAGACCTCGCAGCACCAGTCAAGTTCTTCGGAACGAGGTACTGGATCTTGGGGACGAGCTCCCCCTTGACCAGAGCCACCACCTTCCTCCACACCATCTGAATGGCATCGAGGTTGTGGACGTGCGAGAAGATGAACTTGTACCACTGGGTTCCCGTGAAATTCTCCTCAATGGCGTTTCCGTTGAGTAAGTAGGTCGACATAAATTGTGTGTGATTGACGTTGCCCAGCTTCAGCGGCAGAAGACCAGTGATGTAGAAGTCATCGACCCAGAAGAACGGAACATGGTAGGAGACCTCGTGGAGAGCGATAGCAAGGTCCGTTGAGAATAAGTATGCCGAACCGGAGCAGTAGGTCGAGTACATGTCCTCCTTCCACTCCTCCTTGCTGACCATCCACTTACCGGATCGCATCACCGGCATCCCGTTCCAGACGAGGCACTTCAACAACCGCCGTACCTCCTTCTCTCCAGGTTTCGGTCGGAGGTGCTCCAGGTGACGAATGAGCGTGAACATGTTAACAAAAATATCATCGTCCGTTTTGAGAACGAAACGGGCGCTGGAGCAGTAGTTGGAGATCCACTTGAGCGCCGCGATGCCCTTGTACGTCAAGTTCTTGTAGGAGTCGACGAAATCCTCCTGGACGACATCACCGTACTGCTCCGCTTCGAACTGGAGCGCCCTCTGGACGCCCACGGAGTCGGGAACCCCTGTGAAGAAGACGACCCGGATGGTCACGGAGTACTGCTCCACGTTGCCCCACGTCTGTCGAATGACCATGCGACGCTTGTAGTGATCGGGCGCCGTGTGAACGTAGACGAGAAGGAATAAGTCGGGCGCTTTTCGACAGAGATTCTCGCAGTTCAACAGGTAGCGGAACGGATGTGGATTGACCACGTGATCACCGGCGGTGGAGCCATTTCCGGTCTCGACTCCAGTCCGATTTTTGGCGCTGCCGAGAAATCTGATTGCTTCCTCGACGTGTTTCGGTTTCGCGACGCCAGACAAGTTTCGCTGGAGTTCGAACTGACGCAGTAGCTTCTCCTCCGGTCGTTCGTCCGTTTCCGCTTCCGGTTTCAATAGTACTTCCGGTTTGACGGGAACCGAGTCCGGCGGTGATTGTCCGGGTAGGGACTTCGCAACGGGTGACGACGGCTGTGGGAGTTTGGGTGCGTCCGAGGCTGCCGGCCGTAAAGGGCTTGGACCGCTTTTATGGATATCCAGAGACAAAGGGTTTATCGTGGCTTTGTGTGCATCGGCGTGTTGATTTTTACTAGTCGTCGATGCGGTTTGCATGACTTCGCGTGTCGAACGATGCAAGTCCATTGTCCAGTCAACCGTGGCGCTGTAGCGATCCGCTGATGGATCAAGGGACATCATGCGTGACATGAAGCTGCCGAAAGAAATGAAATAGACGACCATGGCGAATAGTCCGACGTATCGCCAAACGCCGGAGACTCTTTGAAAGCGCATGTTTTTTAGAATCGAGAATCGAGAAGAAATGCACACGAGATTATCTAGTATTTGGCGCAAAACGTTGACAAAACCACTTTGTAGCTGGCGTTTGTTCTCATCAAAAGATCAGACAGTCAACCTACAGAAGACGAAAAAACATGAATGTTAATTATAGTTTCCAAAAATGTGCATTTCAAATCGGCAGACTTTCTTGGCAGTAAGATTGTATCATGCTCAACCTTAATCAAAGAAAATGAGTATTCACTAACTTCATCAATGATCAGTTTCTTTAATTGCTTTTTGTTGCTTTCAACTGACTATAAATCATCGTATACGATTATTTCTAAGCAATAAATGCAATGAAATGAGTCAGAAATAAATCTTCAATATCAATTATCTAATCTAACCTAATAAATCAATTAGTATTTTCAATTATAATCAGTTATACATGTATTCTAATCTCTATAATAGCCAGCTTTCACAGCGCCGTTTCCTTATACACAACCGCTATCAGGGCTGTTTTAAAGGAATTTCTAGAATTGCACAACTCCATCTTTCCTTTACCATCCTCCATGGTAAATTACTTCCAATCGGAGGACAGTGACCTTTTTTCTAGTTTTAGCCTAACTTTACAAAAGTGCTTCTACAACTGCACAAATTCATTTAGAACTGCACCTTTTGTGTACAGCTGCACATTAAAAAAAGCCCTGGCCGCTACCACAACAATCGGATAAAAATCGATGATTGCATCAGAATACCGCAGACGGTATACCGACGAAAAAACCAACAAACAATGTACAAGCCATGCAGTTTAAAGAGATAAATCTCGAGTTTGAACCTCAACGACACTAACGAACTGACGCAAACTGCTCTCAACGATTCTGCACAATAATTATGGAGCATAAAAGGCCTACACTACACTCTCAACGCGCAGCACACAGGTGATTTTACTAGTGAGTCTCTCTAGACCATTGGATACACCACGAGGCGCCAGTCCGTAATTAAGACTTGCAGCAATAAATTGCGAAAACATTCCTCGCGTTTAAAAACCGTCAAATACGCCCCGTGTCGAAAATATCGACGCCGATCCCAGATGTGAGCGGACGGGCAAAGTTGTATCGACAGCGAAATAATTGGCTCATCATTTTCGTCTAATTGATCTTGAATTAAAGAACAAAGAGCCGACCTGCATGCAGCAATTTGCTTCTGGGAATATTGAGCCAATTAATTCTCTTATCCTTCCAACTCGAATCGTAATTACAAATATGATATTATGCTCAGACAATGATTATTATGACTCAGGCCTAGGAGAAGTATTCTTAAAAACAAAGCAAAAACCGTACTGAAAACAACTTTCTGCAAAATTGAATTTGTAATAATTATATACTATCTTCAATGTCTAAGTGAGAATTGAAGAGTGTCAGAATTCGCGCGTACGCACGTATAGGTACGCGTACGTGTGTGTAACGCACATGTACGTTTGTATGTGCACTTGTTATAGCGCCTCTTAAAGACTCTACTCAGAAGCGCTCCCGACTGCAGCGCGGACACTGAATCGGAGTTTCACGTCGAAACACTGAGAAGGTATGCGTGTGTGTATACTTACATGTATGTATGCTCGTGTGTGTTTATGTAAACACATGCACATATGACATATTTATGTATCCAATTATTTATGTATGCGCCTGCGTCTGCATTGCACATGTATGTATGCATATACATATTTATGCAAACTATGCATGTAGTTATATGTGTTTGTATGCATATAATCCATATATGCATGCACATGTATGTATGTATGTATGTATGCGTATAGACTATTATATCGCGGTATATGTGGCACAATTATTGCAGATAGCTTTAATGTGTATACGATTGTTCAACCGGACTTCAACCATCATACTCATCATAGTTGAGGCCACACAAAGAATGTCATTGATATGACGATAATAGCTGGTGCTCGCTTTGATGGAGAGATGCAACAGCAGGATTTAACAGTCACGAAGGCCAGACGCGGTCAACGGGAAGGGTGAGGGGCGGGGGTGGGGGAGGGGTAGCGTGCCTTCATCTCTGTTGTGTCGTTCTGTCTGTCTGCGTGTCGGTCTTGGTATATTTATGCCCACACGTGTGTACGTTTCTGTTTGTGTATGTCTGCGTGTCTGTATATATGTAGCGGTGATTCAGTGTGCCCATGTAGGCCTATGTGCGTCAGTGTCTCTGTGTGTGTCCATGTGCGGTCTAGCTCCACGTGTTCGTGTGCGTGTCTGTCTCCGTGTGTCTTTGTGTGTCTCAGTGTGTTCGTGTGTGTGCCTATCTCTGTGTATCCGTGTGTATTATTATGTCTCTCTGTGTGTATATGTGTCTGTCTCTCTGTCGGCATTCGACGGGAGCGCAAAACATCCAAAACGGCATCTATTGAAAAAGCCAGTCAAAGAGTTTCGGTTGATTGATATCCATGACGTCTCTCGTTTTAAAAAATCGAAGAAAAATTCTGTTTCATTACGCGAATCATCGATCATCAAATACTTCTTTGCAATAGCAAATGGATGAGATATATGTGCACTTCTCATTAAATATCACATGGATGAGATATATATGTGCACTTCTCATTAAATAGCAAATGGATGAGATATATGTGCACTTCTCATTAAACATCACATGGACGAAATATATATGTGCACTTCTCATTAAATAGCAAATGGATGAGATATATGTGCACTTCTCATTAAACATCACATGGACGAAATATATATGTGCACTTCTCATTAAATAGCAAATGGATGAGATATATGTGCACTTCTCATTAAACATCACATGGACGAAATATATATGTGCACTTCTCATTAAATAGCAAATGGATGAGATATATGTGCACTTCTCATTAAACATCACATGGACGAAATATATATATGTGCACTTCTCATTAAATAGCAAATGGATGAGATATATGTGCACTTCTCATTAAACATCACATGGACGAAATATATATGTGCACTTCTCATTAAATAGCAAATGGATGAGATATATATGTGCACTTCTCATTAAATATCACATGGATGAGATATATATGTGCACTTCTCATTAAATATCACATGGATGAGATATATATGTGCACTTCTCATTAAATATCACATGGATGAGATATATATGTGCACTTCTCATTAAATATCACATGGATGAGATATATATGTGCACTTCTCATTAAATATCACATGGATGAGATATATATGTGCACTTCTCATTAAATAGCAAATGGATGAGATATATATGTGCACTTCTCATTAAATATCACATGGATGAGATATATATGTGCACTTCTCATTAAATAGCAAATGGATGAGATATATGTGCACTTCTCATTAAATAGCAAATGGATGAGATATATATGTGCACTTCTCATTAAATAGCAAATGGTTGAGATATATGTGCACTTCTCATTAAACATCACATGGACGAAATATATATGTGCACTTCTCATTAAATAGCAAATGGATGAGATATATGTGCACTTCTCATTAAACATCACATGGACGAAATATATATGTGCACTTCTCATTAAATAGCAAATGGATGAGATATATGTGCACTTCTCATTAAACATCACATGGACGAAATATATATGTGCACTTCTCATTAAATAGCAAATGGATGAGATATATGTGCACTTCTCATTAAATAGCAAATGGATGAGATATATATGTGCACTTCTCATTAAATAGCAAATGGATGAGATATATGTGCACTTCTCATTAAACATCACATGGACGAAATATATATGTGCACTTCTCATTAAATAGCAAATGGATGAGATATATGTGCACTTCTCATTAAACATCACATGGACGAAATATATATGTGCACTTCTCATTAAATAGCAAATGGATGAGATATATGTGCACTTCTCATTAAACATCACATGGACGAAATATATATGTGCACTTCTCATTAAATAGCAAATGGATGAGATATATGTGCACTTCTCATTAAACATCACATGGACGAAATATATATGTGCACTTCTCATTAAATAGCAAATGGATGAGATATATATGTGCACTTCTCATTAAATATCACATGGATGAGATATATATGTGCACTTCTCATTAAATATCACATGGATGAGATATATATGTGCACTTCTCATTAAATATCACATGGATGAGATATATATGTGCACTTCTCATTAAATATCACATGGATGAGATATATATGTGCACTTCTCATTAAATATCACATGGATGAGATATATATGTGCACTTCTCATTAAATAGCAAATGGATGAGATATATATGTGCACTTCTCATTAAATATCACATGGATGAGATATATATGTGCACTTCTCATTAAATAGCAAATGGATGAGATATATGTGCACTTCTCATTAAATAGCAAATGGATGAGATATATATGTGCACTTCTCATTAAATAGCAAATGGATGAGATATATGTGCACTTCTCATTAAACATCACATGGACGAAATATATATGTGCACTTCTCATTAAATAGCAAATGGATGAGATATATGTGCACTTCTCATTAAACATCACATGGACGAAATATATATGTGCACTTCTCATTAAATAGCAAATGGATGAGATATATGTGCACTTCTCATTAAATAGCAAATG
The DNA here is from genome assembly GCA_945859605.1 of Lumbricus rubellus. Taxonomy (NCBI): domain Eukaryota; kingdom Metazoa; phylum Annelida; class Clitellata; order Crassiclitellata; family Lumbricidae; genus Lumbricus; species Lumbricus rubellus. Next base: position 10,408,565 of record OX243817.1, on the reverse strand, counting down.
GATGAGATATATGTGCACTTCTCATTAAATAGCAAATGGATGAGATATATGTGCACTTCTCATTAAACATCACATGGACGAAATATATATGTGCACTTCTCATTAAATAGCAAATGGATGAGATATATGTGCACTTCTCATTAAACATCACATGGACGAAATATATATGTGCACTTCTCATTAAATAGCAAATGGATGAGATATATGTGCACTTCTCATTAAACATCACATGGACGAAATATATATGTGCACTTCTCATTAAATAGCAAATGGATGAGATATATGTGCACTTCTCATTAAACATCACATGGACGAAATATATATGTGCACTTCTCATTAAATAGCAAATGGATGAGATATATGTGCACTTCTCATTAAATATCACATGGATGAGATATATATGTGCACTTCTCATTAAATAGCAAATGGATGAGATATATGTGCACTTCTCATTAAACATCACATGGACGAAATATATATGTGCACTTCTCATTAAATAGCAAATGGATGAGATATATGTGCACTTCTCATTAAACATCACATGGACGAAATATATATGTGCACTTCTCATTAAATAGCAAATGGATGAGATATATGTGCACTTCTCATTAAACATCACATGGACGAAATATATATGTGCACTTCTCATTAAATAGCAAATGGATGAGATATATGTGCACTTCTCATTAAACATCACATGGACGAAATATATATGTGCACTTCTCATTAAATAGCAAATGGATGAGATATATGTGCACTTCTCATTAAACATCACATGGACGAAATATATATGTGCACTTCTCATTAAATAGCAAATGGATGAGATATATGTGCACTTCTCATTAAACATCACATGGACGAAATATATATGTGCACTTCTCATTAAATAGCAAATGGATGAGATATATGTGCACTTCTCATTAAACATCACATGGACGAAATATATATGTGCACTTCTCATTAAATAGCAAATGGATGAGATATATGTGCACTTCTCATTAAACATCACATGGACGAAATATATATGTGCACTTCTCATTAAATAGCAAATGGATGAGATATATGTGCACTTCTCATTAAACATCACATGGACGAAATATATATGTGCACTTCTCATTAAATAGCAAATGGATGAGATATATGTGCACTTCTCATTAAACATCACATGGACGAAATATATATGTGCACTTCTCATTAAATAGCAAATGGATGAGATATATGTGCACTTCTCATTAAACATCACATGGACGAAATATATATGTGCACTTCTCATTAAATAGCAAATGGATGAGATATATGTGCACTTCTCATTAAATATCACATGGACGAAATATATATGTGCACTTCTCATTAAATAGCAAATGGATGAGATATATGTGCACTTCTCATTAAATATCACATGGACGAAATATATATGTGCACTTCTCATTAAATATCACATGGACGAGTTGCCACGCAGCTATCCGTGCAGAAAATACCGCTGCAAAAGAGTGACTGCATGGAAGAAGGTTGTTTTCTCCATTCATGCAATGCTTAACTATTTGAGTCCTCTAGTATCCTACAAGGCGCGAGAATAGGGCTATCTAGTAATAGTGCAATAGACGACCATGTCTAATGTGCTCTCAATGAAGTACACCGACACCACCTGACATTCCATATTATAATTAAGCAGATGGATATTTTACGTCATCTTCGTGGAAATACCAAAGCTATGACTGGAGATGCAGACATTCAGTTGTAACTTAACACCATTTTTTCATGAGCTCCTCCTTTGCGGGCTTCTCGTCAGTAATAAGGAGAAGCTCGAAGTTAATGTGTAATCCGGCTTCTAAACAAATATACGAAGAGGCTGCTGATGCATAGCTCTTCAATAGAGGGCCACTAGATTGCCGTTCGGGAGACACTTTAATCTAATCTAATCTTATCTAATCTAATCTAATCTGATTCAATCACGAAACATTTAACTATTCAATTGCATTTTTATTCAGCAATATTCTATTGTTACATAGCTACTATTAACTCCGAGTTGTCTCAGGATCCCTCTCTCGTAATGCTGCAGCTGTGGCTCTTGTGCACTGTGCATGCCTTTGTCACTAGTAGAATTTATTGATCACTGCCGTTCGGTACTCGAAGGTCTGCCACTTCTACTAATACCAATCTGTTATAAGATCTGTCTAATCCATAGCCAATTATTTCATCGTGACACGTCCTCCTATCTAATCGATAGCCACTACATGTATCATTCGCATTGCACTCACAAGGTTCAGACAGCAGACTATATTAATAGCTTTGCTTACAGTTTGATGATGATTAATAATTAATTGGTCGATAATGACATGTAAACAATTAAATAAATAATTAAATAATGAAAATAATTAGAAACCGTCAATTGAAAGTGATCTCAATGCTGTTGGGATCAAAGGCCTACACGTTATTTTCCTGTGTATACTGAAGCAGGCCGTGGACAGATTCCAAACCTTTGAACGAGGAATGGACCGATTTTAATCATTTGAAATAGGAATGGACAGATTCCGATCCATTGAACCACAAATGGAGAGATTCCAATCCATTGAACCACAAATGGAGAGATTCTAATTCTTGAACCAGAAATGGATACCAGAAATGGAGCCTCTATTGGAGATTCTAATCTTTTAGACCAGGAATGGACAGATTCTAATAATTTGAAACAGGAGTGGATAGAGATACTCTAGGCTAATCCTTTGAACCCGGAATAAACAGATTCAAAGCCTTTGAGCCAGCCAGCAGCGGACGAATTCCTAGCCCTTGGGACTGTAATGCCCACACCCAGAGTGGCCCAGACCATTGAACAAACAATGGACAAAATTAAGAAATTATAACCATCATTACTTTGAGCCAGCAATCACGGGTGAATCATATTCTCCTTAATATGACAAGACCATTGCATCTCACGAGGTCTTGTCATTTGCTGAGCATCTTTCTTTATCTAATTACATCGTTTGACGACAAAACCACGTGCGTTTGAATGTCAAAAACTTACCCAGAACTAGGCCAATTTATTCCGCAGTGTCCGCTCATAAGACTTTAACTCACAGGTTACAGAATCCTTCGACCATAATGCGTAACAATTAAGACCATGGAACCATACATACATGTAGCTCCATCAGTACCCCTAACGAATCACTTTACCCTAAATTTAAAGCCAGCCATATCTTATAATCTACATACAATCATGTGAATGTTCGCTTCATTTGTTGACGGTGTTTACCTTTGAAGCAATCAACGGTTGCTGTACTCTGGGTCTGTACTCTGGGCTTGTAAGTTGGTCCCACTTCTGTACACCTACTGCATGTTTTGCAAGCATGCGACGCGTTCGCCGAAGTTAATTGGTCCTGATTGGAAGTCGTAGGAGGTATATTATTGAGGTTGACAAAAATCAGACAAAATAGCAAATAGGCTACGTGGAATAATTACTTGAGCCTCCAATGGCCGAGTTCTGAGCAGAGTTTAGCCATAACAATAACACAGTCAGCGCATAAATATTTATATTGCCTAAATCTTGAGGCAAGATGCGATATGTTAAGGTGAAGTATCACGATATAAGGAACATTAAACACTATTAAGCAATATATTGGTGAATATGCAGTGGTTCTAACATAGACTACAACCACTTAAACTTCTTAAAGCCTTACTTAAATGCAAGGACCTCTCGGCTTAATAAGCGCACATGTACGACAGCGGCAGGTCAACAACAGGAAGGTCATACTTATCCAGAATATTCAATCCAGAAACAGACAGACATCTAGGCAGTCAGACAGACAGACATACATCTAGACAGACATACAGACAGACACCCAGAAAGACTGACATCCAGACAGACACAGACAGACATCCAACAGACAGACAGACAGAGATACGCACATATGGTAGTGTAGATGCAGGCGCAGATAAACGTACGAATAAAAGCATTTGTAACTCATAGCACACATACATACAAACACACTCGCAAAGGCAACTCGGACATCTTTAGACACCTACGCCCCTGTGTGTATAAGCTAAATTGACATGTGTGTGTGTGTGTGTGTGTGTGCGTGTATATACTGTTTCAAGCATCGTTCACCTTTACACAAATACGTATACAGGCCTACAGAGACAGACAGGCACACAGACAGGAAGACAGACACACAGACAGACACACAGACACGCGAGACAAAAGCAGGAAATGTTATGTCGCTAACAGATTTGCAGTTGACACTCGACTGGTCGTAAAGTTGGATTATATCCAAAACGTTTATTTTTATCGCGAAACATTCACGTCGGCGATCAGACATGTATAGCTGAAAATATCATCATCAAGCCATTAATATGGACCGATTACTGTTTGCTCGACTCTGTTTACATTGGCTATTATGATAAGCGTCAACTTATATTTATATCGGTATAATTTTAGATTCAAACTGACCTTTGTGCTTATATATATAAATAAATATATTATATATATTGTATAGAGACAATGTATAGGCTACGCCCATACAAGTACATATACCAACTAAAAAACTGAATGCTTCACTATTATCTACACTATCTCCGCCACTATTTGCACTCTGATGGTGCCAGTCCCAAGTTTGGATAAAAGCGGAGGGAAACACTAATCATATTTTGATATGTCACATAAGTTAGCACCGCTTTCAACGTATTAGTGTTTGATCCCTCTACTCACATAGTGTCGTTATACAGCAACACGAGAGATGATCTATTATGTATATTCTGTTCTTGTAAAAAAATTGTCTATCTCACTATCTCTTTGCTTTGCCGTCAGTTCATGACTAACTTCCTCTGCGTCTCCATTATATATAGTCCGTCTGTGCAGGGTGGGCCAAAAAGTCTATCCCTCAATCTCTTTGCTTTGCCGTCAGTTCGTGACTAGCCTCCTCTGCGTATCTGTACGTCCGTCGGTAGAGGGTGGGCAAAAAAGTCCACCTCTAAGGGTTTTGCTAATATCTTTGCCAGAAGTAAGGATTTTCCAAAGACATTTTACAGGTTTAAGGCCAATTCATGTTTATTTGTCTTGTCTTGTCTTTAAACATCTTCGGACTGAGGGTTGGTCGCTACACAGACATGTTTCTCCCTCTCCCTCCCTGTCCTTTGCTTCCATCATCATCTGATCGAAAGGCATTTACGTACAATGTGATTTAATAAAATCGCGTTTTTGTCATTTTTGCTGCGTTGTGTTTTTTGATCGGCAAACCACATTGGGTAATGTAATGTAATGTAGTCAATTTCTATGGCGCCATAACACAGCCATGTGGACTCACTAAAAGTGATAATATAACCCTTGTTTTGTTTGAAATTCATAGGTGCTATATTTGGCTATTGTACGTAAATATTTACTGCCTTTAAGCCTGGAAATTTGATTAAAAAATTCTTAATTTTAACCAAGATAGTGGCAAATATTTATGGGTTATTTTTGGGTCCACCCTGTTTATCCATTTGACTGCATGTATAATGTATATTGAAACGTCTCCCTTTGTGTCTCTTTATTTTTCTCTTTATTTTTCAGTGGTTTGCTTCTGTTGACCTTTTGCTTTTGAATGACCTCCCTATAATGAACCGTACTCAAATCTTATCTGGCAGCACTACTGTTTCTGCGCGTTTCCTCAAGACTTTTCTTTCCCAGGGATCTTCGCACTGGGAGCGCCCCCTGATTAGATTGCACTGTGAGAGGTGCTTTATAATTATAAATCCAAAAATAGTATAGCATTGTTTGAAATATAATGCTTTAAAAAAACCTTGACAGACGTCTCACAGACAGACACACAGACGAAGAGAGAGAGACAGAGACAGAGACAGAGAGAGAGAGAAAGAGAGATATAAAGAAAGAGAGAGAAACAGAGAGAGTGGGTATACAAAAGCAGGAACTTTTATGGTGCTGGGAGATTTGTCAAATTAAAGGTCGATGCGTAAAAATAATATTTCAAACCCGATATAATTATTTCACTGAGTGTTTATTTCATCGCTATACATTATAATAGACTTCCTGGTTCAAACCTACAGTTTTTGTCAGAGATTTTCTGTCTATGCACAAGTCCGTATTTGTCTGTCTATAGTTTGTGTCCATTCTCAGTGTCATCCTTAATAAAAACACGTCTGCATGCACACAATACATCATTTGTATCACCGTGGTTGGACTTGGAAAGCCTCTGAGTAGGCTTCTGGAAGAGGCGCTATACAAATTCTTGAATGAATGAATGAATGAGTAAAATACTAATTTAATTTGGTGATGACCTCCTTACAAATTTCAGAAGTGCACATTGTATCCGGGCAACCATTGAGAGTCACAGGTATAGACTGAAATGGATAAGTTTTCAGCTTATAATAATTATAGTGGAAGATAGTCTCAAAATAGGAGAGCTGCGGACTCACGAGGCAGAGATCTCCCGAAGAATCCCCCCAAAAGTACACCAGGGACAATATACTTTCTATAGCATATGCTGATCGAAGAGAAGAGCGACCTTTAACAGAGTTCAGGGCCATGTCTAAGGTTCTTCGAGTGTCGGTGCAAAGTGTTACAGCAGGGGCAAAGTGCCGTTCGCAGTCTTACAAGGTTAGTCATGTTACTAAACCCGTTGTTCGATAATAATCTAGCCTACATGGTTTGTCGGCTTTGGCGGGTCAGTGAGCAAGCACGCAACGTCGGTGAACTTAGTGAAATAAATGTTTTCTTACACTTACTGATTTTACAAAAGGTTTAAGTAACACTGAGACTCGCAAAGGACATTTTTGGCCAATGCCAACAAAACTCTCGGCTCACATGCATTCGGTGCACCGCACCGAATGGACCTATGTTAAACACGGCCCTGACAGAGTAACATATGACGCTGTGATCATGGAAGATAAGTCGGATGTGCGCATGCTCCGTGCATGACAAGTGCCAGATTATGTTTTTCCTATTCTCATCATCATGGTTTCAGATATATAGCAGACTTCTTGGGGCGCGGTGGTGCAGTGGGTATGTTCGTTGCCTTGCAGCCGGAAGGTTGCAGGTTCGAATCCATCTCAAAGCGCCACGTAAGGACCATGAGCAAGTCCTTCACTCGCAATTGCTCAACACTTCGGCGTGAAACTCCGATGCGCTGTCCGCGCTGTAGTCGGGAGCGCCTTTGAGTACAGAGAACTTGAAGTGGCGCTATAACAAATGCACATACAAACAAACATACAAACAAACATGGACATATTCTTTCACATTCAGACTCTCCTCGCCATTTCCTCCGCTGAAATCAGCTTCTCTTTTGCCCTATATTATAATTATTATCTTATTATAGATCAGTATTTTTACATTTTCCTCAAAGATTTTTGTTCTATCCATGATAATTAATCCATCGGTATATTCTATGTCTTCCATGGCGTCCGCAAACCTAAGGCTGCCGATTCTGTTACCATGTACCAGAAATGCCTGTTACATTAATTATTTTGCTATGGAGGATTTGTCAATCAATAGAGTCTTTCAATGCAATGAATTGTCGGCGATATAATATAGCCTATATAGGAGTGCTAATTATGTGTTAATTATGTATGTTTTTCCGCTGGCTTCCGCCTCCTGAGACAATCACCCACTTCACCAACCCCTCTGCCTATTCTGACCGCCATCTTGCAATTTTCAAACATTTTGTATCATTTGCAACAGCCTTCTTCCTACTCTGAATCAGTTTAGCAGCATTCGTGTTACATTCATTTGACGAGTCAAACGTTACGAACTTTTCCTTTCGGTTTCGAAATGGTTATCGTTGCAGATCAAATTACTGATAATTGGGCTGTTATCTGACTCCTGTTCGCATTTGGTTTTTCTACACATGACATATAATGTAGGATTGTAGGTTGATGGATGAATAATGTGTCGATATAGATCTAATAACTTTTTAGTCCTACTATATAATGTCAACTTTAATTTTCGTGCACCATTTTCTGTAGCAGAAATCCGGACCCACGATATTGTCCAACAATAACTGAGCTCGGAGACAGGTCGACAGATGCTAGATAACTATGAAGGAGCACAAAGAAGAAGGCATTGCCAAACAAGTGAGTGGAGCAACTCGGCATATGATATGCGCTGTGAAACAGGGAGCCAGTGAAGAATGCATATAGGCAAATATCAGAAAAGTCTTCATTTGAACTGATTCACTGCATCACTTACATCAATCACTGCAATTTATGACAGTGGACGAAAAACTGACTTTAACCCTCGGGCTACCAAGGGGGGGGTGGTATCCACCCCCCCCCTAGGTTTTTCCCAAATAAAACTTTTTTCGTTAGGAATAAAATTTTGACGTTTTAGGTGGCTGTAGAGGATTCATTTGCACACATTTTGAGCTAAAATGTGTGATGATATACCATACCATTCAAAAGTTACACCCGATATACCCGAGGCACCAGGGGGGGGGTGGATACCACCCCCCCCTTAGATTATCGGCTGTATCTTATCCGTCCTTTGACATGAAGAGACACCAATTACACCATTCTGTAGAGGGAATGTGGGGCTACATTGTGGTGGTCACGGAGTTGTCATTTGACAACCGGAAGTGCTCAAAATAAATTAAAATATAAATAAAGGTGTTTTATTTTCATAAAATTTTCATGTTGTTCCTATTAAAAATTATTCATAATTTATGTTTTAAGAGAAATAAATTATGTCATTCTATAGAGGGCAATTAGGGCTATTTAGTGATACCAAATAATTTGACATTTGATGACCGGAAGTGCTTAAAATAAATTTAAATGTGTGAAAATGTTGGGTTTTTTTACAACGCAAACCGATAAGTCTGCGTAAACGTTTTTCAGCATGTTTTACGTGTTTTTTCTCTTTTTTATTGTAACTAAAACTAACTTATTACTAGTTTTTATAGTTGAATATTGGACTTTATTATATGTAACCTATTTTAAATTAAATAAATTATGTTAAAACACACAGAATCTAATATTTTGCTTTTGCGAAAGTATACATTTTGTGGAATCGACGGGTGCCTACGGTAAAAAATTCATAACTTTGGGGTGCTTTCATATATTTTAAACCTAAATATACCATTTTGTGCAGAAATGAATGCTGAATCCATAGGTGTATTACAAGTTATGATATCTAAAACCAAACCCAAAATCCAGGGGGGGGGTGGTAACCACCCCCCCTTGGTAGTCAGTGTTACAAAAAAAGCTTGGTAGCCTGAGGGTTAAAATAAAAATGTGTTTTCTTGGAAACAAACCATTCATCAAATTCAATGGGACTATACTAAAACAACACAGTATTTTCTTACAGCTGGCAAATGGCCGAGCATAATATTTATACCGATGGGAAACATAAGAAAGACATTTATCATATTTCACCACTTTTACCATATTTTTACCATTTCGACCGGTGAGCAAATCAGGATGTCTTTACCGCAAAAATATTTTTACCGCTAAATGTACATCAATAGGTATACGTATGTGTATGTATATGTATGCATGGGCGTCCGCAGCGGGGCGCAAGGGGGCGCAAGTGCGCCCCCCTGGATTTTTCGCATAGTTGCACATAAATTTAGAATATTTGTTTGTGATTGTTACAACGCGATTTTCAATGTGATTATCGATTCGTTCTACAAGTTGAACCTATATATCTTTCTTTGGGCGCATAACGTATAGGTAGGCTACAGTATTCTCTCGTGGTAATGTGGAAATTCAAAATGTGACCCATTAAATTTAGACCATGCGACAATTATTTAAAAGTTTGCGCCCCCTAGAAAAATTCCTGCGGACGCCCATGTATGTATGTGTGTGCAAAAACTGTGCATGTATGTATGTATGTATGTACATACGCACGTATGTACGTAGGTACGTATGTACGTGTGTATGTATGTGTGTTTTGCCAGTCTGATTCTATGCCTATTAATTAAGCTTATATTATCTGTGTTTCTGTCCATCACTCTTCCAAACGTCAGAAATCGCTAGCCAATTTAAATATTTAGCTATATAAATTGGCACTCCTCACTCACATCCATCTTACATCGCAAGTCAAATGTTTTTTAATAAACCATTATGCATTCTAACCGACTATACATCATAATCAAATCTATAATATATATTATGCATGTAAAGTCTACCTGTGACATTATACATTGAACTATGTGTGCATAGCAACTAACTATGTGTGCATAGCAGACCTCATATGGTCCTGGCTATTTATACCGGCCATTCGTTCATATATAATAGGGGACCTCTACGGGTCTCCAGCGTAACCTTAACTTGTCGGGGTAATAATTTATTTAATGAAATTGCACGATACCTGTAATACTTTGGTTACTCAAGAAGTGATATATCATATTTTTGCATAATGCATATCTTCAAGTACGAACTGCTTCCTTACCAACATACTTGCCTGCAATACTGTCCAAACTTCCAAAGCATGCACCTATAATTGCACAAGAACATTAACAACACGTTCTAGAGCAAAATCTTCTACCGCAACTTTAACAACCGACTCACGTAAATAGCCAAACCATTCACCATAACATGTATATCTTCATAAGAACGTATGTAGTTACCTCACGTAAACTGCCAAGCCATTCAACATAACACGTACATGTATATCTTCATGATCAGAACGTGTAGTTTACCTTATGGATTATCTTCACTGTGACGGTATAATATAGGCATCCGTTCTTAATGGCGATCCATTGTTCTCTTAGTCGAAGGTCTATTATCATAGAATCCAAGTGACGTTGACATCATGCTTGTTGTTCGATTCCTCTCATGCATGTGCCTATGCATGAGCTTTCTCTGACGCTATAGTACCAACACAACTGCGTCAGAGCCGCAGAGGAAGTAATGGGCGAGTAAGATATCGATGTCATTTAGCCGCGCCTCTCGCAGCCACGACATGCATGCGGCACTGCTGGCCTTCAGAGCCGAGAACCATAAGCATAAGGAGTCTACATGTAGGCCTACATGTTGAGATCTATATCATCATGCTCAATGGCCTGTGCCGTTTAGTGTATAGACTACGCCGGCTAAATCCTCGTCCTTTGATTTTATGAGCCACTACTGTAAGCGCTGGACTTGCATGTATATGATACATGTAGACTAGATGTCTCTTGTGTTTGTGCGTGTGTGCATGCATGCATGCGCTGAATGATATGTGCAGACACACGCCTGGGAAATTAATCGAGATTATATTGTGTATAGTGTATAGTATACACTGTTTACAACTGAACGATGGTTCTGTTTAAGTCATCGACTGTTGCTTCTCTGGTTTCCTTTGCCCTTTGCCTCTATCGGTCTTTGCCTATGCTGCTATGCATGTATGTATGTTGACATCCTGCCTCTGCCTCACTGTGTATGTCTTCTGTACTTTTGGACGCATGAGCGGCGTGTGCATGCATACGTGAGTATATGAACATCCCTTCCGCGTTTCTGTCTGCCTGTCTCAGTAGGCTATAGGCTGTCTGTCTGCTTGTCTGTTTGTCTGTCCGCCTGCTTAGATCTCCAAGTGCCTGTCTGTCTGCCTGCCCGTATGTCTGTCCGCCTTGGGTATGGCTGTCTGTCCGCCTGCCTTCCTGTCTGTCTGTCTGTCTGTCTACCTGCCTGCCTGCCTCCCTGTCTGTCTGCCTACCTACCTGCCTGTCTGTCTACCTACCTGCCTACCTGCCTGCCTACCTGCCTGCCTGTCTGTCTGTCTGTCTGTCTGTCTGTCCGCCTGTCTGTTTGTCTGTCCGCCTGTCTGTCTGTCTGCCTGTCCTCACTGAATCGAACAAGCTGCATCTCTTTTCTTCTTCACTTCAGCTTGTCTCGATCTAACAAAGCGCCGACTTTCCAAGCTGCGATCCAGACGAGATATAATAATTATTATTAATTATTAATTATTGTCATCGTCGTCGTTTTGACCGATGATGCAAAACAGTCGGATATTCTTTCAGCGTAGCATCCTGAACTCATTTGGGGGTGGGGGAGTGGAGGAGGTGAGATCCTCATCAGCAATAAAGAGCTCAAATGTTTAATCATAACCTTGTTCAAAACTTCAAACCCTCCGCCTCCACACTGCTTCCGCCTTGCCCTTTCTATAAAAGGTCTCTCTTCCTCCCCATCTATACATGTATATCCTTCCATGGCATTTGCTCCATATAATATACTCACTGCTTTACCGCATCAACCTTTCCCTCTCCATCTATCCACCATTTTATTCCCCTTCTTTCTTATCCCCTCTCTCCACTACTCTCTCCATCACTCCATTTGTCCATACCACAACCTCATTCCCTCTCTCTCCCACCTTTCCTTCTCCACTCCCTTTATATATCCACATATCACCCCCTCCAATCCTCCTTCTCCCAGTCCCTTCCCACTCCCAATCATCCCATCATCCCTTCTACGCGCATGCGTAGGTTGCACACGCCACAGCTCAGCAGTAGCGTGCGGCGACGACGACAATGGACCTCGTTGCCATGGCAATCACCATGGTTACCACGGACGCACCGCGCGAAAGCTTCATCGATCGTTTGTCGTATATATCTCCTTATAATGTACCGCACGCAGTAGCAGCGTTCGATGCAAGGATCTGAGGCACGACCGCTGATTTAAATATATCGATGAATAGCAGCCAGTCACGAATATACCGTCCATACACGAATAGGACTATATATATATATATACAATATATACACGCACATATATTATTTTAAATATAGCCTATATATTTATATAAAATTATTATATAATTATACATAGGCTACATATATATGCTGATAATGCATTATATATATATAATATATATATATATATATATATAACGTTCGTTGCATAAATATAAATAATAGACGAAGACTTCCTCAATTGGTTTAACAGGTTGTTAATCGAACAGCATGGACATACAAGAATAAATTAATGCATTCACATGCATGTTCGTCTATGTATGTACATAGGCCTATAATATCCTATATGCATGCATATGTGTGTATGCACAAGTACGCTTGTATGTGCGAACGTAACTGACTATGCATGTGCAAATATATTATAGGCCTGTGCAATGCATATATTATATGCACGTGTATGGAAGGTTGTTTATATACTTGCAAGAGTTCGAGGTAAAAGTGCGTTTAAAAATAGTGCGACTTATGACATCTATGAACGCTGACGTATAGGGTGGACCTGGAAACTTCGAGATCACTGCAATGGTTATATATACATTAGCGGCGATCCTACCATTTGCCATCGTAATGGACGCTATTAGATTATCATTATAATGGACTATTTACATCCATCAGCTCTTGCCATCTGTTCGTGACGACAAGTACTTATACTCCGCATGCAAGAGAGGACATCCTTTCATGCTGGCTCTCGTTAAATCAATTATATAGCTTTAGTAACAGATCATTTTCAGTTATTTTCAGCTATATATGATGAGCGACTTTAAAATCCGCTGTAATCGGTCAGAGCTTTTGTTTTAAGTATACTTCTATGCATGTAATCGTTATAGTGTATGCGCATGTGCTTCTCATATGCAAAAACTACTTATTTGCTTATAGTCTAATGATCAGATCACGTGAGAAGGGAGAAGGGAAGGCTTGTCTGTCTGTCTGTCTGCCTGTCCTCACTAAATCGAGCATGCTGTATCTCTTTTCTTCTTCACTTCAGCTTGTCTCGATCTATAACAAAGCGCCGACTTTCTAAGTTGCGCGTGCACCAGACGCGATATAATAATTATTATTAATTATTAATTATTGTCATCGTCGTCGTTTTGACCGATGATGCAAAGCAAGCAGTCGGATATTCTTTCAGCGTAGCATCCTGAACTCATTTGGGGGTGGGGGAGTGGAGGAGGTGAGATCCTCATCAGCAATAAAGAGCTCAAATGTTTAATCATAACCTTGTTCAAAACTTCAAACCCTCCGCCTCCACACTGCTTCCGCCTTGCCCTTTCTATAAAAGGTCTCTCTTCCTCCCCATCTATACATGTATATCCTTCCATGGCATTTGCTCCATATAATATACTCACTGCTTTACCGCATCAACCTTTCCCTCTCCATCTATCCACCATTTTATTCCCCTTCTTTCTTATCCCCTCTCTCCACTACTCTCTCCATCACTCCATTTGTCCATACCACAACCTCATTCCCTCTCTCTCCCACCTTTCCTTCTCCACTCCCTTTATATATCCACATATCACCCCCTCCAATCCTCCTTCTCCCAGTCCCTTCCCACTCCCAATCATCCCATCATCCCTTCTACGCGCATGCGTAGGTTGCACACGCCACAGCTCAGCAGTAGCGTGCGGCGACGACGACAATGGACCTCGTTGCCATGGCAATCACCATGGTTACCACGGACGCACCGCGCGAAAGCTTCATCGATCGTTTGTCGTATATATCTCCTTATAATGTACCGCACGCAGTAGCAGCGTTCGATGCAAGGATCTGAGGCACGACCGCTGATTTAAATATATCGATGAATAGCAGCCAGTCACGAATATACCGTCCATACACGAATAGGACTATATATATATATACAATATATACACGCACATATATTATTTTAAATATAGCCTATATATTTATATAAAATTATTATATAATTATACATAGGCTACATATATATGCTGATAATGCATTATATATATATAATATATATATATATATATATAACGTTCGTTGCATAAATATAAATAATAGACGAAGACTTCCTCAATTGGTTTAACAGGTTGTTAATCGAACAGCATGGACATACAAGAATAAATTAATGCATTCACATGCATGTTCGTCTATGTATGTACATAGGCCTATAATATCCTATATGCATGCATATGTGTGTATGCACAAGTACGCTTGTATGTGCGAACGTAACTGACTATGCATGTGCAAATATATTATAGGCCTGTGCAATGCATATATTATATGCACGTGTATGGAAGGTTGTTTATATACTTGCAAGAGTTCGAGGTAAAAGTGCGTTTAAAAATAGTGCGACTTATGACATCTATGAACGCTGACGTATAGGGTGGACCTGGAAACTTCGAGATCACTGCAATGGTTATATATACATTAGCGGCGATCCTACCATTTGCCATCGTAATGGACGCTATTAGATTATCATTATAATGGACTATTTACATCCATCAGCTCTTGCCATCTGTTCGTGACGACAAGTACTTATACTCCGCATGCAAGAGAGGACATCCTTTCATGCTGGCTCTCGTTAAATCAATTATATAGCTTTAGTAACAGATCATTTTCAGTTATTTTCAGCTATATATGATGAGCGACTTTAAAATCCGCTGTAATCGGTCAGAGCTTTTGTTTTAAGTATACTTCTATGCATGTAATCGTTATAGTGTATGCGCATGTGCTTCTCATATGCAAAAACTACTTATTTGCTTATAGTCTAATGATCAGATCACGTGAGAAGGGAGAGGTGCCGTGCTGCATATCAATGCAGCTTATCCCACGACTCAGACGATGAGGAGAAGGAGGCAGAGATACAGATACAGATATATAGGTTTCAATGGTCGCCAGAGGACACTGTATGGGGAGCAATGGCATTAAAATAGACATCAATAAGATATAAACCATGCATGGTCTGCTCCAAAACGTACGAGACAATAAAAGTCAAGAGACCGGACTGGCACGGAAATGTATTTATAAACATGAACCATAATAAATTATTGTGATATAAATAATCTTTAATCGGTAATTGTATTGTATTGTCTCTGACAATATTTATAAAGCGCTTCTCGCAGCAAAGGTCTTTCAGAAGCGCTCCAAGTGCGTGCAGCCCCGATGGAAAGGCAGATTTTGAGACGAGAGAAAGATTACGAAAGACTACAAGAGAAGATGGAAATGATGGTAATGCACGCTAAGAGTGCATGGTTGTGAGCGTGATGCGTCAGATATCAGTATGTATACTTACTCCGCAATGAGTATATTTAGCCGCTGTTGAACTGGGAGCGCTTCTGAGTAGCTTACCTTGAAGGTGCGCTATATAAAGGGCCAATAATAATAATAATAATAATAATAATAATAATAATAATAATAATAATAATAATAATAATAATAATAATAATAATAATAATAATAATAATAATAATAATAATAATAATAATAATCCGAAATCCGCCAGAGCGCCGTCGGTTTAGTCGACCGAGCCAGGCTGGACGCGTCGGGCAGTCCCCATTCAGCTGACTGGCTGTCCGCGCTTCCAATCGCCGCTTGTGGCCTTGTCCTGGATAATGAGGCGGTCCGGGTGGCGGTGGGCCTGAGGTTGGGCTTGGACTTGTGGGGTCCTCACACATGCCATTGTGGCGAAGGAGTTGGCCCCGAGGGGCATCATGGTTTCGTCTGCAGGAGAGCCATGGGTCGCTCCCTTCGTCACCACGCCATAAATGACATCATTTGGCGTGCCCTCCTCAGAGCTGACATTCCAAGCATCAAGGAACCAGCGGGTCTCTTCAGATCTGATGGAAAAAGGCCGGACGGGGCAACCCTCATTCCTTGGGCAGGTGGGAAGTACTTGGCGTGGGATGCCACCATTGTCCACACTTGTGCAGCATCATACATAACCCACCCGAACAGTTTGGTCGGGCCAGCATCAGTGCAGGCGGCCATCCGCAAAGAGCAGAAATACGGAGGGCTGCCCGCTTCCTACATCTTTCAGCCGGTGGCCATAGAGACATTGGGCCCGTTCAATCCTTCAGCCTCAGACTTCATAAATGAAATTGGCAGCCGCATCTCTTCTATCACCGGTGACAGACGTGAAGCTTTCTTTCTTTTTCAACGTCTGTCCGTTTGTATCCAACGCTTCAACCTGGTCGCTTTCAAAGGTACTTTTGCCTCACACCCTGAAGACGAGGCCTGACCCACCAGACGATCATTCTTCAGTTAATAATAGTCCATAAGTCCCTGGGGGAATGAAGTACCTCAGGGCAAAAAAAAAATAATAATAATAATAATAAGATGCTGTGTCGCCCGATGCGCTGCCAGCGCGAGGAAGGACTAAGTGCTAAGTAAGAATAATAAGATAGCTAAGACCAATAGATGCACCATTGCACCCTACATGTATATACACGACTTTAATCATTATTCTGTTTAAAATCTCTGTCTGGCTATATATAAAAAGATCCTTCTTCGATTTTTTGCCGATATATCTTAATTGGCCAGAAGAAAGAATTTTTAAATGGAATTTTGCACGCTTAAAGACAATTCATATTATTTTACGCATGATGGCCGGCCGATTTCATAAAAGTATTTCAAACCGAACATAAGTTATATTAAAGCTATAAAAGTCACTTTTAGAAGGAGGCAGGATTTTTTATGGCCCACCCTGTATATACAAAGAAGCAGAAGTATAGTGCTTGCATACAAAAGAATGTGTGCGTGCGCATGTGTTCGTGTGCGGCCTTTTATCAATTGAGTATACGTATTTATGCACAGTGTGTCTGTATATTCCTATAGCCACGAAAATGTTAAATAAAATCTAAGCGCAATCCACCAGCTGGCATAAAGCCAGTCGTACGGGTTTGCCTCATATACCATAATAATATTATGGGGGGATTCGGATTCGCCAGCACGAAACAGAAGCTGGACGTTGGGAGACACATAGAGACAGAGATAGAGAGAGATAGAGAGAAAGATATGGAGATACATGTAGAGATGTGGGTGGATATACATGTATAGATATAGGGAGAGATGGGGAGATAGAAATATAAATAGGAATAGACATGCAGAAGCAGAGAGAGACAGACAGAGGCATACAGAGACAAAGAGTGACAGAAACAGGCAGATATGCAGATGGAGATATATGGAGAGATGGAGATATTAATAGAGATAGGAAGAGACAGAGACAGACAGAGACAGAGACACATAGACAGATACAGAAACAGAGACTGCGGGGACAGACTCAGAGGAAATGTGCTATGTGGGTTAATATGCTGCGTGTGCACTGTGTAGGCCTATATTATCAATCTCCCAACGCGATTGTGTTTCCTTCTAGTCGTTACTGCAAGTATTTATTTTCACAAACCCATTATTCATCCGTCGGTATAATATAGATGTATTATCCGTGTACCCATAATTATTAATTATATTTTGCAGTATAATAGGGACCGTTACAAAACTCTGTTTACATGGCAGCTTGTGTACATCTATTTATTGCTCACTTCACTTCCGACTCCACATGACATTTATTCTGGCATGTAATCGTGCGCATGCAGTGGCATACTTTCCCTTCTCTTGTTCACTTTTGTCTGCAGGAGACCGACCATACGGTGTTGGCCTTTGAACTATTGGGATGGAGTGGAATTTGTCAACTCAAGCAAATCACGACGAGAACATTACCCTTCAGCTTGCAGTTGGTCTCAGGACACGCGCCCAGACAGACCGACAGACAGACAGACAGACGGACGGGCGGACAGACAGACTGGCGGACGGACAGACAGACAGACGGACGTACGGACAGACACCCGGGCGGACGGACAGACAGACGGACAGACAGGCGGACGGACAGACAGACGGACGCAGTAGCTGTAGCAGTATAGTATAATTATATAACAATAATGGTTCGAGGCCTATATAAACAGGAATCATAATAATAACAACAACACTATAGCATGCACTGCAGCTGCTGTTTCACTTCTATCGCTTCTACCACTTCTGCCACTTCTGCCACCTCCACAGTCCACAACCACTGCGCTCACTACGATCACTGCTACTGCTGCTGCTAATAATAGTATAGATACTACACCCAAAAACACCCCAAAAATGCAATCATGCAAAAACAAAGTAATGCGTTTACTAGCACACGATGTAAGAACTTATGGGATCACTTCAGTTTGAAACTTAGTTCTATCCTCCATAGTAAAATAATTACTTCCAATGGAAGAGAAAATGAGAAATGACCCCTTTTTACTGGTTTTAACTGCATGGAAGTGCTTCTACAACTGCACAAAACCACTTAGAACTGCACATTTTGTGTACAACTGCACCCTAAAAATGCCATGGACTGATAGAAAGAGAAAGAGTCATATGAACATGTACAGACAGATATAAAGAAAGAGACAGACGCAAAGAGGAACCATGATCAACACACTTTGATCTTGTTGTATAAAGTGCAAGTGCATGACAACACATTGTGATTGCAATGTGATCGTTGATGCGGTCCCGTTGCCACGCTATGTTTCGACCTGATACGACCATCCGTATGCAGACCTTACACAGCCTACAAGTGATATAGGCCTATGTATATGTATATGATATGTATATTTATATAATTTATATACACACATACAATTATATATTTAAAAAAATTAATTATGCATGTGAACTTTGCGGAGTAACAAACGTGCTAAAACTGCCTGATGTACAATGTCGGCCATCACAATAGACGTTATCCGTGTTTTGGATATAATATCCTCGTTACCATTCTCTTTCATCCTTCGTAAACAATCCTGTCTGGTTATACATTTTTTTGATTAGACCTCTGCCTGTACCATTGTGTTAGTTTGCGTGCATGTGTGTGTTTGTTTGCGTGCATGTGTGTGTTAGTTTGCGTGCATGTGTGTGTTTGTTTGCGTGCATGTGTGTGTTAGTTTGCGTGCATGTGTGTGTTAGTTTGCGTGCATGTGTGTGTTAGTTTGCGTGCATGTGTGTGTTAGTTTGCGTGCATATGTGTGTGCGTGTGTGTGTATTTGTGTGTGTGCGTGTGTGTGTATGTGTGTATGTGCGGGTGTGTGCATGTGTCGGTAAATTTTAGTCTGCATTCGTGAGAGCTCAGATTCGAATCCCTTTGAGGCGGTCTCTCTGTGTACTATGTGTACTGTCCTGGAGCATCATGCCCTTAAGGCAGAGGTGGTCGAGGTTGCACAATGCACATCAAAACATTGGGAGAAGAACAATAGCTGTATCACTATTATACGTGTGTGTTAGTGAGTGTGTGTTAGTGTGTGTGTGTGTGTTAGTGTGTGTGTGTGTGTGAGTGTGTGTTAGTGTGTGTGTGTGTGTGTTAGTGTGTGTGTGTGTGTGTGTGTTAGTGTGTGTGTGTGTGTTAGTGTGTGTGTGTTAGTGTGTGTGTGTGCGTTAGTGTGTGTGTATTAGTATGTGTGTATGTTTGTGTCAATTTGTGTGTGCGTGCACGTTTATGTTAATTTGTGTATGCTAATGTGTGTGCGTTAGTGTGTGTGTATGAGTGTGTGTTAGTGTGTGTGTGTGTGTGTGTTAGTGTGTGTGTGTGTGAGTGTGTGTTAGTGTGTCGGGGTTAGTGTGTTAGTGTGTGTGTTAGTGAGTGTGTGTGTGTGTGTGTGTGTGTGTGTGTGTGTGTGTGTGTGTGTGTGTGTGTGTGTGTGTGTGTGTGTGTGTGTGTGTGCGTGTGCGTGTGTGTGTGTGTGTTTGGGCGCGATTTTTTTCGTCACTTCGATTTTCAGCTGTTGCATATGTGTCTTTGGCTTCGGGACTAATGGCATAATAGACATAGCGCTCTTTGTCTAGCGCTAGATCGAGCAAACTTAAAGGAAACTGTAGTAGGCCTATACGCTTTGTCTAGTTGTTTGCACTCAGCGCCTCCGTTACCAAAGCATTTTGATCAATGATTGCTAGTGGCATCACCTTGGTGAAGGTGGTACATCGGTTGGGCTTTAGAAATACATGCGTCCCTTATAATTATATGGAAATATATTCATGTGCGTATTCCTGTATAGGCTGCTCCTATAGAGAATTTGTAATTGTAAGCAAGTAGTAAGTAAGTATAGCATTCATTACTCTATTTACAATGGAACCTCGATAAATAATGTAATGTAACACATTGGATTAATAATTTTAAAAATGGTAATACACATGAAAAGTAATGTAAAACAAAATTTTAATAAAGTGTGAGGCATTCCAGTAAAGAAACCGTTTCTTGTTGGAAAGTCAAAACGTGGAATTTCAAGGTTAATTGTAGCATTCCAAGTCTTGCAAAGAGCCTGTAAAATATAAGCAGAGACAGAGACAGAGGCAGAGGCAAAAGCAGAGGTAGAGACAAAGACATAGGCAGAAGCAGAAACAGAGGCAGAGGCAGAGACAGAGACAGAGGCAGAGGCAGAGGCAGCGGCAGCGGCAGAGGCAGAGGCAGAGACCGGCGGTTGCAAATGAGTCGGTGACAGAGTGCACAAATATTTCCTTGGTAGTTCGAGTCAAAGTTTAGATCAGATTGAAAGATTTTTATCCAAGATTTAATCTCCATAGAGACTTAATATGTATGGTCTCAATCATTATCACTGTTTAAGAAGAAGTTATGCTCTCACTTAGTTGGCAATAGTAATAAATAAACAGTCGTGATGAAACAAACGATTTGTTTTATTGAACCTCTGACGCACATGTCTTTTCAACACTACTTAGGCCTATCACCGTCATTCTAAGTCTCAATTCGAGTTCAGTTACCCATCCTTGTGGTCTTCCTTGTTGTCAATGTGATTTGCAATTTGCAAACCGTCTATAACTATTGATTGGTCGGTTAGACAAACAAATGACGAACTGATTGACTTTTCAAGTGTTGTATAGATTGATTCGGGTGTGTCTTACGTCGAACTCTTAAGTGATCTTCTAAATTCTTCTCAAGTGGTTGTTAAGTAATCACGCGTAGAAGTCATCAGTCATCAATGACAACAATAATAATAATTATAGACTATCTTATTTCAAGGTTAAGCGGTGCTACAAATCGGGCGTATCATTGATTCAAAGCCGAATCGGTTCACACTTCGAAATTCGCGGAAAGCATGCGTGTGGTCCTGCTTGTCGTGTCTATTATGTGTATGCATCTATATGTGTGCATGTAAATATGTATGTATGCAAGTGTATATTATGCAAGTGTGTATGTATGCAAGTGTGTATGTATGCAGGTGTGTATGTATGCAAGTGTGCATGTATGCAAGTGTGCATGTATGCAAGTGCGTATGTATGCAAGTGCGTATGTATGCAAGTGTGTATGTATGCAAGTGTGTATGTATGCAAGTGTGTATGTATGCAAGTGTGTATGTATGCAAGTGTGTATGTATGCAAGTGTATATTATGCAAGTGTGTATGTATGCAAGTGTGTATGGCTGTGATTCATTCATTCATTCATTATAGAGGTTTATATAGCACCATTCAAGGTTACTACTCGGGAATGGTCCCGACCCGGTGAAACGTTAATGTTTGCAAGGTTTGTATGTAATGTGTGTATGGAATTATGTCGCCACATGCATGTATGTTCATGTGTTAATTTTTATGCATGCGTATATGTATGTGTGTATGGCTTTGTGTATGTAACAGTAATATGTATGCATGTATGTATAATGCATGTATGTAAAATAATGTGCGTGTGAATGTGTGTACGTATGTAACAGACATGCTTTGTATGTATTGTATTCGTATATGTACATGTACGTGCCTGTATATTTGTAAATATATTTGTGCATTTGTGTAAGTCAGATATTGCGTAAGTATGCAAGCATGTGTTTAAGCGTGTATGAAAGCGTGCGTGTTTGTATGCATGTGTTCAATCTATGGATATATATATATAACATAGACAGATAAACACACTTAGGCCTACAAAGCGCTGCGGTTGCTAGCCTATATAAGTGACTTATTATAGTCTCGTATAACCTAATGACCTTTCACTTGCAAATCGTGTCATAGCGAATATACATCTATGGAAAATGGCCGAGATATATCACTTGCGGTTAGTAACGTCACTCCAAGAGCCAATTGATGCACCATTCTGCAGTCCTCAAGTTTGTTTGTTTCACCGCAGACCTAGTTTATCGGCTCACCATCGGTGTGTTTACTTGTTTATGTTGTCATCAAATGTGTGTGTGTGTGTGTTGTTGTTGTTGTTGCTGTTGTCTAGCCACACTGTGTCATAATAAAGTTGATTAGTGGTACACTCCTCTTTTATTCACGCTTGGGATAGGCAATGTTAGAGTGCGAACAGTGGCTATTGTCATCATAATGGTCTTATAATTATACACTGTGTCCGGAAAAAGGGACCCATATCGTAAATATGAAAATAAATGGTAAACATTAGGCTAATCGATGTTTACAATTCAAACACCGTGTTTATCCTAACATATTTGTATAATGATTGTGAAAATACAAAAGTTACAGTCTCAATAATTACGTCATAAAGACGTCATTTGCATCAAAATAAATATTTAAGAGATAAGTGCCCAAAATTATATAAAATTTCAATGTTTTTAAGATGTCATTTATCAATAATAAATGTTAGCTTAATTTTATTTTTATATCTGAATTATAAAAATCGATGAATATTTACTATTTATTTTCATATTTAAAAAATGGGTCCCTTTTTTCCGGACACAGTGTAGAGGCTTGACGTCTCTGTCCCACGCGTCAGGACTGCCATGGCTCAATCCAGATACATTGCCTGCGTCAAAAAATGACTGAGACCAAAAGAATATTATGTTCCAATACCTCAAGAGACTCAGAATCAATACCCATAAGTATTCAGTCTTTACCTACATACTCGCAATTTCAAGAAGCGCTGGAGAGACCATCTTAATCTAAGGGAACGTGATTGAATGCATCTAGCTTGCTTTTTCTCTCTTCTATTTGTCGGTCTCTCATAGGATTGCATGTTGTTCTATTAAATGTCGAGTTATCATCATCTTCAGTATTAACAGCATAGTTACTATGTTCTGTTTCTGTACAACCAACATTAAGCTGAGCTATAGGGTGGGCCCTTCCCAGCGGGGCTAGTGCCCCTTCTGGGTCTTCCCTTTCCTGGTTGATACAATGTAATGTGCTTCTGATAATTTTTCTTTCAAATGTGTTATATTAATATGTTTGTCAGACAGTATGAACACGTTGTCTAGTTAAGCTGCACTATGTTCAGGTTGTGTTTGATATGCTCCAAGGAAATAAATAAATAAATGTCAAATAAATGTCAAAAATCATTCCGCCGCATACTTGTTAAGAAATGATCAAACTGACCTTACGATATCTTGGTGTAACATCCGCCTTCGTGTAGCGCGTCTAAGCAAAAGAAATTCGCTACAGTATCGTGTACCCGTGCACTACTCCTTCTTCTCGAGAATAGCTGAATAGACTTTTATGTTCCTCGTAATCCTTTCGCCTGTTGTATAAAATGCCCGCCTACACTGGTAAGCATGTATTATTTACTCAATTCTCCGTCTGACTTATGTATAGGGCCAATCATCCATGTACAGTTTTGTACACGTGTCTGACTGTATAACCAGCGTAGCTTAGTTGTCACAAACTTCTCCACTACTGACTGAATTCGGCCGACTGTAGCATACAAATCGCGGGGTCAGCCAATAGTTTTTGACGCACCTATTCATTACTCACTGTACTTCAGTTCCCTGTATATAATTATGTACAGGTATGACTAATTCCCCCAGGTAAGCTATTTCATCAGGCGCATGACGCGTTCGCGTGCAAGTGCGTGTACCTGTTTCAAGTAGACTATGAGTGAATGGACGATGAGGATAATGTGTTATCGCTTGAAGCGGATATTCTGAAATACTGCAGTTGGTACTTGGTTGAGGTGGTAATTATACTTGGCCCAGTAATTATACATCGACAGCCTGCGCACAGATAGAGAGAAAGACAGACGCGCAGATAGAAAACAAATAGATAGAGGAGGAGGATGATAAGCAGGAGGAGGAGGAAGAAGAGAAAGAGGAAAAAGAGGAAGAGGAGTAGGAGGATAGGAAGAGGAAGAAGAAAAACAAGAAAAAGACGGGAAAAGAGCAAGAAGAGGCATAGGAAGAGAAAAAGGGAGAAGAAGAATAAGAAAGAGGAGGAGGAGGAGGAGGAGGAGGAGGAGGATGGAAGAAGGAGGAGGAAAAGTAGGAGAAGGAGGAGAAGAAAGAGCAGAAGGAAGAGAAGGAGGAGGAGAAATTAAGGAGGAGAAGAAGGATGAGGAGGAATAAGAGGAATAAGGGGAATAAGATGAAGAGCAATTCCTCAAGCTAGTCCTGGGACAACCGTGCAATAGTGTGAAGTTCTAGCGACTTCATTTTCTTAGCCTCGGCATATGAGGGCAGGTGGCCAGTCCTTTCCCTCACCGTCTCCTATTCCCACCAACAGTCTACGGTCGGCATACTCAACAGTCAACAAAGGTGAGCTGGTTAAACGTCATGATATTTTTGTCTACGGTGAACGAGAATCTGTATAATATATTATGCGGACATGACGGTGGTACACCGTTAAGGTTACTTCAAGGTTAGGCTATACCTGTTGATTACCTGATTTATATATGTGAGTAACAGAGACACTTGTGATTAGTTGCCATGCAGGTGACACAGGTGACAGTGTATTAAATTTTCAATTTCAAGTTCACCTTCTAACTTAAAGCAGACAGCTCTCGTCACTACATTTCTTCCGAGGTGACAGTATAATAAATTCTTGAATTCACTTACAGTTTATGTAGATGTATGTACACTCTTACTCTTAGTCAATGACTGCGATATATAGTCTAGAGTCTAGACGACCTTAAGGCCTTAAAGTTGACTAAGGACAGAAGTTTGCCAGCAGTGTATAGCATTCTTCAGAGGACAAGAATGGCCTCCACACGACGGATCCCGCACACATGTATAGCCCAGACATCAGCTAAGTTTAATAATAAAAAACTTCTATAGGCAGAAACGCTTGGAGCGAATTCCAGGTACATGCAGTAAGCAGCCGTTTATGACTTCGTTTCAAGCCTCGACTGTATACACTTATAATAAGTCTTATAATTATGGTTCTCTCCAAAGATGCCTGACGTGACAGTGTGTAGTCAATGCACTCATTTTGTAGCTCAGCTGGTTAGGGACAGGTGGAACAGAAGTCTTGAAATGACTTCATAATCATATCCTGACGGAAATACGAACCGCCGACTTCTGAAAGTTCATTACGCTACGCTAATAACTCTCTTTGGATCGTGTACTGTGAAACCCTGCTGGCTAAACTTGCAACTTGTTTTGGTCGCATTGGAGTCGGGAGCGTCTCGAAGTAATCTACTTGAAAGTGCGCTATACATATATGAATTCCAGAACGATTGAATGAATGAATACAACAGGTGCATGGCTTTTTCTTAACGTGCAGTTGTACACGAAACGTGCAGTTGAAAATGACTTTGCAGTTGTAAAAGCAATTTTGTGCAGTGGGAAATCATTAGAAAAAGTTAACTGCAGCCAATTTAACATGCAACAGCAGATTGGAACAAAGGGGTTGGGCAGTGAAAAATAAGCCAAAATACCAAATTTCTGGTGAATGACTGAAAGACGGTCATCAATTATTATTATTATTACTTTCTCAGCCAAAGGCACGCCAGGTTCAAATTAGTGCATGGTAGTTGAAAAATTCACGAAAAAAGCTCTGAACTGGTCATACTGGTTCTCTGCAAAGTACCATGCAGAGACTTTAATTCATTCAGGTAGAGCTGTTCGTATTTAAAGCAGGCGGCTGTCTGCATAAATCGCACTCCAGTGTATTATGGTAATCATGCATAATAATTAATCGATTGAATGCTTCATTGCACGAATTAACACTAGGCCACTCTTACTAGGAATAAGCGGGTTCGCCATCTCAGTGACCTGATTCTACAAAACAGTGACCTGATTCTACACTTCAACAGGAAGTTGCATTAAACGTGGAGGATACCGTACTAATGGTTTTAGGTGAATTTAAGCGCTGGGAATGTTGGTGCTTTAAGAAGATTTTGCAGAAACCGTGAATTAAAAATTAATCAATGTAAAATTAATGACAAATTATTGGTGTCACGCGTGCTGAATATTTTACAATAATTCTGATAGATTCAGTAAATGTAAGGCTTTTATGTTAGAGCTCGACCCGACCCACTGCGCATGCGCTCGCAGCATATCGGTGAGATGGTGAAACGGTTTATTAATGTGCAGTGTACAATTCCACCCGTCGCCTTCTAGCGAATGCATTTGAAACATTAGCGTTTGTTCGAAGAGTACCTATGGCAGAATGAGTAGCCTAAATACATGTAGGTCAGGCTACTTAGCGACTAACTTACCTACTTAGGTTACTTTTATACGGACTGACTGGCTACTTTTATACGGACTGACTGGCTTATGAACTGCTTCGCTGATTAACTGGCTGTTTGATTCACTGATTGATTGGCTTGTCTCGAAAAGCGGTTTTTCTGGCTAACAGTAACTTAATAGTTATTGCAAAGAGCAATTTCTACTCTATTTCGAGGTTCCATTTGTGTAAGAAAAATCTTTAATATGTCTAATAAAAACCTAAAATAGTAAAAGTTCATTCAGGCACTATGAAGTCAGGCTATGTTGGCCTACAAATTATAATAAGAAAGGACCGTTTTGTGCAAAGCCATTGGAGCGGCATATCTAAGTTCAAATGGTGAGTTATTTCTCAGACATTTTATGGAACAATGTTCGTCTACATGTAGGCCTATATCAATTTTAGAATCGTGTGCATGGAAGGTTTCAGCATGCCTGACATTGCCATGAATCAGGTGATCGGCGGCTGACATCAGTGTCTTGTTCATGGTTGTAGGCCAGTCTATGATTGAACATGCAGTTGAGAGAAAATTATTTCGAGATCTGGGTTCAAGTTGCTTTTTTTATTGTTTATGCTGTATTCTGTGCTACCCTGTGGACAAATTGCCGAACAACTGAACTGTCTTGGAACCTGTGTCTACTTCTCGGTCCCCCTCACTCCCCCACTGTCTCAGTTTCGGTCTCAAAGTTTTGAGTCTTGCATACACGTCCATTATGTTAAATATATCAGTTTTTTAATCTTTCTCGCGAATTTCTAAGCCTTTCGCAACCTTCATCTGCATCTCCTTCTCTCTTTCTGTCTCTGTCTCTGGCATCTCTTTCTCTCTTTCTGTCTCTGTGTCGCTTTCTCTCTGTTGACTCGCTGTCTGTCAGTCTCTCTCTCTGTTTGCGCCTGTCCGTATATCTCTTACTCTCTCTATCTTGCCAATGTCACTGTCTCAACCCTTATCTCTTTCTCTCTATGTCTACCTCTGTCTGCTTGCCAGCCTCTTTCTGCCTCTGTCTCTGGTTCTTTCTTCTTTCTCTATCTTATAGTCTCTGTCTTTCTCTCTGTATCTGCCTCACTCTATCACTCTCACCCTCTGTTATGCCAATACCATGGCAGTGGCAAATCATCGTCCATTTCTTCTTCTACACTCATCGATCATCACAGCTCTAGATAAATCAAATTTACCTTTCACACCACTCATCCGACTGACGACGATATGTGTGTGCGTGCGTGTGTGTGTGTGTGTGTGTGTGTGCACTTAGACGGTCAGTCAATCAACACATCTCTGCTTTCTCGCACTAAGCCCATAGCTGTCCTCTCTCTACTTATCCCTCTCTCTGCATTTCTCTTTTGTCTCTGTCTATTGCCACCTCTAGTCGATGACGATGACGCTATACTCATTCTGTTTGTTTCATCCTATATGCCTCGTGTATCTTCACCTCACTCTGTCTTGCTCTTTATAGTGTAGCGTATGCAGACTACAGTAGTTTCTATCTTTATTTCTCTCTTTGTGTGCGTGTTCTTATAATTTTGTGTTTACGTCTCATTGAGGTTTTTCTCCAACGTGCTGCTGCTGTGCGCGTTCGTGTGTGTACCTGTCTGTGTGTCTGTCCGTGTCACCGTGTGTCTTTCTGTCTATGTTTGTCTAGCTTTGCGCCTGTCTGTCTGTGTGTTTGCTTGTGTGTGTCTTTGTTTGTCTGCCTGTGTATCTGCCTGTGTGTGCGTTTGTTTATGTGTTGTCTATATCTATGTGTGCCTACTGTGACTGTGTTTGTATGCGTCTTTGTGCCTTTCTGCATCTCTCCTACTATCTCTCCGTGTCTGTATGCTTGTATGCATGTATGTATGTATGTATGTCTGTGTGTGTGTGACCGTGTGTATGCCTGTGCTTGTATGTTGGTCTGTCAGTCTGTGTGTCTGTCCAGAGAGTACCTGGACTCTGACTGTATCGCACTGTGCCTCTATGTGTGTCCGTATGTGTGCCTGTACGTCGATCGTTATCTTCGTCTAGTGTGAGCCATGGAGTGGTGGGTCATTTCAGTTTGAGGGTTTCGTACTGCGCACGATCTAACTCGGAGGCTTGTTGGTTGGTCCACCATCAGAAGTGTACTAGAGTGATACAAACGCCGATAATGCGATGGATCTAAGTGAGAGAGAGAGAGGTTCACAAATTCCTTTAAAAAACATCTGACGATTGTCGGCTCTTTGTTCAGCAGTAACAGCCATGCAATCCTCTACTCAAATTGCGCTCTACTATATGCTCAATATTATTGTACAAAGTAATTATACAAGCCACCCTGATACAGCAATAGAAGAATAAGACTTATTTGTTTATTCGATTCAAAATGACAAACCGTAGCATGATTACACGAAACAATTGTTATTATTATGTATTCGGCACTAGTTTCATGACCCTGTGGATATATAAGGTGGGCCATAAAAGACCCATAAGGTTTTTTGGCCAATATCTTGGTAAGAAGTAAAATTTGTAAATCACATTTTGCAGGCTTATAATAGGCAATTCATATTTAGGCTACGTACACTGGCCAAATTTCACCAAAATATTTCGGAGAAACGGTGAGTGAAAGATGAATTAAATAAATTTGAATGAATAAAATACAGAAAATAATCTAGTTGCACATCATGCATTGTCACTAAACACCAAACACCAGACACTTTCTTTCCTAGAAATACCAGTGCGATTATGTAGGCCATCATCGTAAAAATATCTTGATCGGGTTTTGATTCAGCGTGGCGTCGATAATCTTGAAAGGAAATAATCCGGCGCTGGACATGTACAATTGTACATGTACATGCATATAGGTCTATATGAAAAGACGAAGACGACGCTAAGGCTCAGAGGTGAACAAACGACTGTGAACGGTGGTCGATTTCAACTTAAAAGGATTCGCCTGCGGTATGTATATATATATATATATATATATATATATATATATATATAATTATAGACTATATATACGCAGAAAAATAGCAAGGAGATTATGCTATATGATGTATATATAGACTATAATATAGTCTTATATATATTTTAAATTTTATATTTTATATTATATTTATATTATATATATATATATACGCAGAAGGATAGCAAAGAGATTATGCTATGACCGAGAAGTATACTCCGTGGAGTCCTTTGATCCGTAGGTATCGGACAGATTCGTCTCTTGGCTGCAGCCTTGGATCAAATCGTTGCTGCTGTATTATACGAAGTGTATATATGCTACCTCAGCAGTCCTTATCGGATGCGCGATATATGCGAATTCCCCCGGTTGTATACCTACGACGGATTTGGGAAGATACGAGGAGACGCTCGGAAGATATGAAGGAATTCCTTGTGGGACGTCAGGAGCGAGACATGGCCAAATTGTCCTCTGCAGATTAGTGGGAGATACATGTATTTGTTTCAGTGCTCGCTTTTGACAACCTTGAGGATACCTAAAAAGCAGGGGCGCAACCAGAAAATTTTCCTGGGGGGTGCTCAGAATTTTTTTTTTAAACGCCGAAGATGCACAGCAGCGAGTACCGAGGGTAGGCCTACGAGGCCAATACTGACTTGGGGGCCTGGGGGAGCGTCGTAAGCTTTCCCCCAGCGGGGTCTGGGGCGCAGCCCCAGAAACCAACGTATTTTTTAAAACTTTTGACATCAGCTAGAGTGCGTTTCAGGCTCTTGTTTGACAGCTGTAGGCCTATCTATAGGCAAGCTAGTCATGAACACTTCTGAAAAGCACGGTTTAGGACTTCAAAAATGCCCTTTTCGATTTGTTTAGATATGACAAATGTCTTGGCGGAATTAATAACAAGTGTTTACTCTAGCCCCTCCGCCCCCCCCCCAATAACCAGTGTTTTATCAAGTCCCTTCTGTGGGAATCGAGGTTTTTTTTCTAGTGAAAATCGAGCATCTGACGAAATATCTCCACAGCACGTGGCGCTGAGAGGGCAGTAGCTTTGGGAGGTGATGTGCCCCTTCACATCAGAAAGTTTCTAATTTCCACACTGCAATGGCAGCATTTTAAGCTGTCGTCTAAAGCAAAAATTGCTATATATACTATTTTTCAGTGCTGATAGGAGTGGTTTAATCTTCAACGAATATGCTCACAATTATATAAAAAAAATGAGTTTCCACGTTTATTATGCTACCATTTTAAGATGTCAACTTAGCAAAATAGCTCTATTAATTCAGTGCTGATAAAAAAAGAGTGATTTCAGATTTCAACATAGGCCTAGCAGGGAAAGGGGTTTGAGTAGGGGGATGGGCTTCCTCCTCAGCACAGAATTTTTATTTCCACACTGCAGCAGTATCATTTTAGGCCGTCATTTTAACGAAATTTAACATATCATTGCTGAAAGACATGGTGTAAGACTTCAATGCCACTCTCCATTGCTTAATTTTTTAATTTCCATACTTTAATGGTAGGCCTTTAAGCTGTCATCTTAATACAATTGATCATTTTCAATGCTGATAGTCATAGATTTTATAAATTTTAAATTTAGCCTACTTTAAACCTTTAGAGCGTTGCCTCGCAATTACTTAAAATTTTGTGATTTGCACAATGCACAGTGCACTGTGACTTTTAAAGCTGTCATTTTTACAAACAAACTCATGATTTTAGTGCTCAGAGACGTTATAATTATAAGATTTCAATTAATGCCCCTTCCATCGTAGAAGAATTTTTATTTACACATGCTGTAATGACAGCATTTTAGCTTGTTGTCGTTAACAAAATTGTTCATTATGGATAAACAGTGGATTACACTGCAGAAATTTATTTTAATAATATTTATGAAATAGTTATGACATATTGGGGATATAAGTATCTCCGCCCCCTTACCACAAACTTTGGGGGTTTAAAACTTCAGAAGTTCAGACTGTTGCGACTGTTGCCTCACAGGTTACTTAGGCTACTTCTTCCCTATCGCCCTAAATATCCGCCATGACAGTAAGTTGTGCACATTATAATATAGGCCTAGTTACCCTAGTATGAAATAAGATCATGGTAGGCCTATTATATGGCAGTTTATGTAATTCAATCCAATAAACAGCAACTAAAAACTACTATCATTTTGTCAAATATTCTGGGTGAAAAATCATTTCTGGACGCTTTCGCGCGCAGAAAATGTCTAGATCAAACATAGCTGACTTTATATATTTGAAGGAAAACAATAACTATAGGCCCAAATAAAATAGCACACACGGTACTATCAATTAAGTCATAACATATTATCAATAAATTGGTGAGACACTGTAATGTAAAGGCACAGGCGTATCGCTATTAATGCTTATAATTGATCACTAGACAAATTCTCGAGACCAAAACAAACTCAGGTAGACCAGCTAAACACTGAAATCTAGTGCTTTATGAACCACGAATTTGACTAAGATTATAAATACAGAAAATTGAAGGAACTTGCTTGATTGTGTACCGATAATCTGAAAGACTGAAATGCCGAAAGATCCCCTACCCCCCCCCCCACCCTCACCCACAAAAAACTCATCGGATTTGGAAAAATTGCGTGGGTCACCTTTTGAGCCCTGGGGGGTGCTCAAGCACCCCTCAGCACCCCCCTAGGTGCGCCACTGCTAAAAAGAGAGATACTGAGTAAAAGAGTTGCGGAGATTTTGAGAATTTCCAACGGATGTCGCATTGTAAAAGATGTAGTATAAATAAATGAATTATTTTAAGTAGGAGAATTGTAGAGATTTTGTTGCTCAAATACGGATTTCGAATTTCTATAGGTAGATTTCACTGAATTTGTGGTAAGGGTTCTGGGGAGGAGGAGATTTTTCAATTTGTTTACGAATGTCGCACACAGTTTTAATTAAACTAATTTGGAGTTAGAGACTTGTGGAAAAATTTTACAGTATAGCAAGTTCGCGAAATTTTTACTTTGCAGTTCACGAGACAACTTCAGCGTCGATTAAGAACCGCATTCTGATCTCCTAAGCGTTCACGGATTTACATTATGAAGGTGCTTCTTCAAAAATGAATAAACAACGAATAAACACAAAAATAATAGGCTGCACTGCATATATAAACTACCCGGAAATTACCCATATAGAGTCGCAAATCGACGCGAACACCTGCCAACTGACAGTCCAGATCGAAACAGCATTGTATACATATAGACAACAGAGAACAAATTACACGGTGTGCATGCATCTGTGTCAGACTTCATTTTCTGCGCTTTGCGCCTGCTCCAGCAACCCGTAGGTGGC
Organism: Lumbricus rubellus; assembly: GCA_945859605.1. NCBI lineage: Eukaryota > Metazoa > Annelida > Clitellata > Crassiclitellata > Lumbricidae > Lumbricus > Lumbricus rubellus. Next base: position 10,375,334 of record OX243817.1, on the reverse strand, counting down.
GCTACCGTCGCGTGCGTCTACAGACGGCATCGTTCACCGTCCGCCGCGCGCCCGTTTAAACGGCGTTATTAGCTATGAACACGTACGTTGCTGCTGCAGCGCTGGCGTGCGTGAGGTCGCGCGGCGTTCGTAAAGGGCGACGCTGTTTACGGCTGTGAAGAACTGGCGATGAACACGACAGTACATTCACTTTCGAGGTGGCGAGCGAAGGAACAGCAACGACATTTTGTGTCGCTGACTCGCCGGTAGAGTGGCCGACATTTGTGTAGACGTGAACGTGTATATATTATTAGCATGTTTGTTTGCCGTCTTGCAGCAACGTGCTGTGTGTTTTCTAAGATGCAGATGATGAGTTTCCTAGCATCTGCAGGTACGTATGTCAATGTGTACATTATATATCATGTATGAATTATGCTGTTACATCACGTTGTGCAGCCTGTCTTGCGGGTCATTATTATGAAAGTATCCATAAAATAAAAAGGCTACATACTCAAAGTGCACTCTATAATAATTATGCGCGCAAAGTTTTTAAACGCTGAAGCGATTGCTTGCACACAAAAAGTAACCTACATGTATTTATGTTAAAACTATGTATGCATGTATGTAATTATGTGTATATGTATGTATGTATGTATGTATGTATGTATGTATGTATGTATGTATGTATGTATGTATGTATGTATGTATGTATGTATGTATGTATGTATGTATGTATGTATGTATGTATGTATGTATGTATGTATGTATGTATGTATGTATGTATGTATGTATGTATGTATGTATGTATGTATGTATGTATGTATGTATGTATGTATGTATGTATGTATGTATGTGTGTGTGTATGTATGTATGTATGTATGTATGTATGCATGTATGTATGTATGTATGATTGTATGTATGTATGTATGTATGTATGTATGTATGTATGTATGTATGTATGTATGTATGTATGTATGTATGTATGTATGTATGTATGTATGTATGTATGTATGTATGTATGTATGTATGTATGTATGTATGTATGTATGTATGTATGTATGTATGTATGTATGTATGTATGTATGTATGTATGTATGTATGTATGTATGTATGTATGTATGTATGTATGTATGTATGTATGTATGTATGTATGTATGTATGTATGTATGTATGTATGTATGTTTGTATGTATGTATGTATGTATGTATTCATGTATGTATGTATGTATGTATGTATGTATGTATGTATGTATGTATGTATGTATGTATGTATGTATGTATGTATGTATGTATGTATGTATGTATGTGTGTATGTATGCATGTATTCATGCATGTGTGTATGTGTGTATGTACTTTCGTACGTATGCATGTATAAATCAGGTTCGGCATCTGAAGAAACACCGAAGAAGATAACAAGTGATGCGGAGGTTTGACGTGATGATGATGATGATGAAGTCTCCATCACTCTTCCTCCATCATCATCAACCTCAGCATCAGCATCCCGTGGGTCTGTCCCTGCATCGATTCCTATTCGTCTGCTTCGTCGATCTGCCTCTGGTGGTCTACCTCTTCCTCTTCCTCTTCTTCTTCGTTGCACCAGTGACTGGTTCGGAGAGTGGAGCAGAGGAGAGTGGCGACCTTCTTACTTCCGGTACGTATTGGAATTCTATCTGTAGGCCTAGACGGTTGTGTGAAATTGGGTGTTCAGACAATAATCCGGAGCCGGACAATTTGTGGTGGATAATTTGGAGTCGGACAATAGGGGTGGACAATTTGGAGCAAATCGACGAATTGTTTTGTCTAAATAGAAGTTGGATTGATGAAAATATTGTTGCCTAAACATAAGTTGGATTGATTAAAATATTGTCGCTTAAATAGAAGTTGGTTAAACGGAAGTTGGATTTACGGAAGCAAATGTTTGTTCAAAAAGAAGTTGGATTGATGAAAATAATTCCTTGCAGATTGCTTGCTTGGACTGATGGAAATATTTTTGCTTTTTAAGCAGATGTTTGTTAAACGGAAGTTGGATCTTTGGAAACAGTTTTTGCTCAAATAGAATTGACGAAAATAATCATTACCTGCATTAGCAGAATTTGGATTAATAAGAGTAATTCTTTACCGATCCAAAATGTTAACTTTGTTTTGTCCGACTCTGAAGTGTCTGGGTCTGAAATGTCCGCTCTGAATTGTCTGCTCCGAATTGTCCAGCTCCGAATTGTGCAGGAACCGAAAATGCTGCGGATTTATAGATATTCGATTAGATTAATAACTTTTAACTTGCCAATGGCTGTTGATCTACTTATCTTTCTACCTGTCAGCCTGACTACCCATCTAATCACTACGTTCACTCTTTCCAAGACATCCTTGTATAACGATGTGGTTTTGTTATAGCGCCACACAATTAATTTGTCGTCATTATTATTATTATTTCCAGGGCTTTTTTAGCGTGCAGTTTCACAAAAATGCAGTTCTAGATGGATTTGTGCTGCTGTACAGAAGCACTTCTTTTACAGGTAAAACTAGTAAAAAAAGGTCATTGTCTTCCGGAAGTAATTTACCATGAAGAATGGGAAAGGAAAGAAGGGATTGTGCGCTGTGCAGTTCTAAAATTCCTTAAAACAGCCCTGATTAGTTCTTTTTAATGCTCTGAAGTAGGCTACTAGGATCCCTCGGAGACTTGAATATTAATTAAGAACAGAATAAAAACATCTGGAACGGCACCTGAGCGTAGTAGAAAACCTCCGCTGAGAAGGTAGGACTACCGCGGAATGCAACCGCATGCATTGTATCGCTGGATCATAATGCCTAAGCGCTGACATGGGCCTACGTACATGTACATGTAGGAGGTCTCGCGTGCATCGCCATTATTATAATTATTGCTGCTGTTGTTGTTACTATTGTCATCATCATCGTCGTCGTCGTTGTTGTTATTGTTATTGTTATATATTCTTCTTTTTATTATTATTATTTTATTTTTACCACAATCCCAGCAATCGCCTGAATTCCGTTTGGGTCAATCGTTGCTTCTTGCTTTTATGTCTGGAACGCAACTGATGATGTTATCTCTAAACACCTCTTTTGTATAATGTGTGTGTATATGCATTATACATACATGTAGTTGTCACACGCCTTCACAGACTATACTTTGACCAGTTTGCCTGGTCTCCCGTGAAGTGTCACCTTAACCCCAGTACTAGCCTAATCGACCAACGTCAATATATATTATATATATAATAATTATATATATATACTAGTATGACATACTAATGGAATTCATATATAGATCTATATAATTATATATGTTATATATATATGCACATATAATTTTCTTAAGTATACACCATTGATTATGCATGTATAGAGCGTCATTGACCCAAGCTATCATGGTCGATATTAATGGACAAACATGTAGATGTGTGTGTTCAAATTTCTGTGTCACCTCTGAACATTGCATACAGAGCCATAGACATATCCAGTCCGATCTCGCAAAGATCATACACAAAGTCGAATAAGCCTGTGGCATTACATATATCACTCCATATATATACATATATTTTAAATGTATGTATATAAATATACACCGTGATTCAAAAAAAGTAAGCCAAATTGTTTTGCATATATCTCTATTACCTGATAACATATCACGCTAAATTTTTCCAAATATTTAGAGAATTGGACCAAGAATATGATTCCAAATTTTCATGAGATAAAGTTGAATGGATAAAAAGATATGAATCTTTAAACTTCGTATGCCGAAATTGCCGTTTACAAGCAATTTTCTATCAGATTCAGTAAAATGTAAGTCAAACTTTTTCTCATATCTCTAATGCCTAACGATTAATCATTCTAAAATTTTCCAGATATTTAGAGAATTGAACTAACAATATGACTCTAACAGTATTGTTTGATTATTCAATTAAATATGATGCTCAAAATGTCCTACTCCTGCTTGCACGCAAGCCTTGAGGCGCTGGTGCCATTTAGGCAACAGCATCGTCGATTATCCTCTGGTCCAGGCCATTCCACACTTCCAACAAGCATTGCTTCAAATCGTTTATATCATGGATTGTTGTCTGGTAGACTCGGTCTTTCATCATGCACGCTCCACACTTTATAGTCGACAGGATTCAAATCTGGGCTGTTCGGAGGCCATAATGTGGGAGAAATGAAGTCTGCATGGCGTCTCTCTTGTCGATTCTAGGGGGTTTGACCACCGGACGATTGACCACCGGACGGTTGACCACCGGACGATTGACCACTGCGGACGTTTGACCATCGACCAATTGACCACCGGACGATTGACCACCGGACGATTGACCATCGCTTGATTTTTATAAAACTTTACGACACAGACTCAATGTGCCACATAGGCTACTCTATTTAATATGTAGCCTAATCGAAAAATAATACGAAGTGAAATGCGAAAATATACTCAAGCGACTGTACAGCGTTATTAAAAATGTGTTAAACCACAGTTAAATAAGATATTAGATAAATGTGCCACACTGAAAATTAAAAACGTCTGTTTGTCCAAAAGATGAAGCGACGAAGCTATTAAGAATTAAAAGAAGCCGACGATGTTTATCTTTAGCCTACTGGCGGTAAATACGAAATTTCACTTTCAAGCTTAGCTAAAAGCTAAGATAAAAGCAATACCGGTTTGTTTGAAATTTTGATGGACTGCACTGGACCTTGGTGAAGAACAAAAGGAGGTTTATTTGGAATGCGTAGGCTACTTAATAATTGTGATGTGCTATTTCATGTAGCTATAGGCCTACATGTATGCAGGTCTACATATAAGAATTAAAAGAAGCCGTTGATGTTTATCTTTACTAGTGGTAAATACTATGTATACATTTTCTTTCATCATTAGTTAATGCATTTAAGTCACCACTAGACCGATGGTCAATCGTCCGGTGGTCAATCGTCCGGTGGTCAATAGGTCGATGGTCAAACGTCCGCAGTGGTCAATCGTCCGGTGGTCAACCGTCCGGTGGTCAACCGTCCGGTGGTCAATAGTCCGCGCACCCTCTTGTCAGCATTTCGATGGTTTCATTGGCTCTTTGGGCTGGGACACTGTCCTGTTGAAAAACAAAGGAGCCTTCTGGGGCTATAGATTTCTGATAACAGGTGGAAGATGTTGTCACAGCAGAACGTTGCGATAATATACTCCGTAAAAGTTTACTCCAGGATCACAGAAGACCAAAATTGGGAACTATCAGGATTCGAAACCGCAGCGAACACCATAACAGATTTGCTGAAAACTGAAATTTTCGGAGATGAAGTTTAAATATTCATATCTTTCTATCCGTTCAAATTTATGACATTATATTTTGGAATCCTATTCTTGGTTCAATTCTCTAAATATATCTGGAAACTTTTAGTATGATTAATTATCAGGCATTGGAGATATAATAAAAACAGTTTAGCTTACTTTTTATTGAATTTGACCAATAAATTGCTTGTTAACAGCAATTTCGGCATATGAAGTTTAAAGATTCATATCTTTTTATCCGTTCAACTTTATCTCATGAAATTTTGGAATCATATTCTTGGTCCAATTCTCTAAATATTTGGAAAATTTTAGCGTGATATGTTATCAGGCATTAGAGATATATGAAAAATAATTTGGCTTACTTTTTTTTGAATCACGGTGTATAAGAATATACAGGGTGGCTCAAAAAAAACGTACCACCGGAAAAAATGCGATAACTTCGCTACCGATTGACCTTTTTCTCCGAAAATTTTCCAATTTGCATGGGAATGAATTTGCCACAATCCCTGAAAGTTTCAGTTGAAACTTTTCATGTTTGCAAAAGTTACAGCTGTTCAAACTTAAAATTTCGTTTTTTTGAATATCCGGAGAATCTTGTTCCATTACATGTGATTTCATTACGATTTTTTTGGCAAATTGCAACACATAAAATGATGACAATATCATACAACCTCACTAAGAGCTGTAGATAAGCTGTTTATTATGTAAGCTGTTAGTATATGGTCATATTTTGTATATTAAGGCCTCAGTTTGTGAATCCGTTACTGAACGTCATGGGCAAAGTTTCTGCAGAGGATAAAATGGGAACTCGGACGTTACGTGAACAGAGACTGGGACATCGCGCGGTCATAGCAAAAGACCCAGTGAAACGTGAAGCCTGAAGCACTTTGAAGGCTATCTGCAAACGTGTTTATGTAACGAAGGTCAGATGCTGGAAGAGAGGCAGGAAGTTGTCATTTGGTCTGACGGGGGAAAATGTCATGTTCAGGAAATTCGCTTGGTATTCGAAAGGGTTACGTTTGCAAAGCACATCATGATTTCAGTATCAGCTATGCTGGCGTGTGTTACAGCTGCAAGAAAAAACTGCATTTAATACCATTCAGTAGGCTAAATGTCAAACTCATCGCTGAACTCTCTTACCCAGACTCATTGAAGACCAGGCATGCTCTAACATCTGGTTTTAATTTCCAGCAGGACGGTGCTCCTGCTTGCTCGCACAGCAAGGCTGATTATGATGACGCTACCTTATTTTTGCCATCAAATGCAGTAAATTTATTGGCAAAGGTGACTAACAAACTCGCCAGACCTTAGTCCTCTTGCTTATCACGTCTGGTGAACTATTCTGGAACGCTCCAAGACATTTCATCCCAAGTTGGAGAACATTGGCCAGCTGAAGCAAGTCTTGCTGCTAATGTGGGGTCAGTTGCCGCAGGACCCGACCAACAAGGCCATACTGAGCTTCACAAAAAGAAGTTGAGCTTGTGCTAAGGCAGGGAGTGGACATTCTCATTATACCTTACAATAAAGTGTAAAACGAAATTCTGAGGTCGTAGTGAAAAGTGATATCATTTGACATGGAAATCTACAAGTGACGTTCATTTTCCGCGAAAATTTGAAAAAACGAAATTTTAAGTTTGAACAGCTGTGACATTTGCAAACATGAAAAGTTTCAACTGAAACTTTCAGGGATTGTTGAAAATTCATTCCCCTACAAATTGGAAAATTTTCGGAGAAAAATTTCAATCGGTTGAGAAGTTATCGCATTTTATCCTGTGGTACGTTTTTTTTAGCCACCCTGTATATACACTGTGTCCGAAAAAAGAAACCATTGAGTTAATATATGAAGATAAATAGTAAATATTTATCGATTTTAAAACTTCAAATGCCGGTTTAATGCTAACATATTGGTCCAATACTGCAGTGAAATTATGAAAGTTCGAGTCATACAATAATGTCATTATAGTGACGTCAATTGTATCATGAATCATTTAGTTAGTCGTCCTTGGTTTCCGTTGGTACAATATTGGCTCTTGGTAAAATGTAAATTCATGTAGGGCCTAATAGAACTATACTGAAGTGAAAATATATGGAGCATTATATTAACGGGATTCTCTGCTTACTAAACAAAATTAGTGCCAGGTATCCAGGAAATATCCGGATTATACCACATTTCAACAAGATGGCGATCCAGCTCACTGAGCACGTCAAAATGTTGAACTGAGGAGACTCCGGATTCCATTCCTCATAATTATATAGTCTGCTCGTGATTTTTGACCGTCAAACGGTCCGGACTTAAATCTCGTTGATTTCAAGATTTGGAGACAACTGCAGGAGTAGTCTACATGCATGGGCGCCCGCAGAAATTTTTGCAGGGGGGGCAAATTTTTTCGATGACCACAGTTACCGTAAATGTTTTAGTAACAAGAGCTTGAAAAATGCAAAGCTGGAAATTAAGAGCACGAGTATTTTTCAATGAGGTTTTTCTTATTGCAAATTTTTCAGTTTCATTTTGTGTATCAGCTAGCTTTAATATGAATAGTTTCTTTAGTGCGAAGAAATTATTATTTTAATTTTAAAGTAGATGTTAAAAGTGGGTTCCTCAAGCGGCGCTGTAATAGTATAAGTCCAGTGAATGAATAAAATTAATAAGTGAACAAAGAATATGTGTCAGTTTTCAAGGTGCAAGTGTTCCTATAGCTACTGCTATAGATACCTAATTTTGTGCAGTTGTGAAAGGTTACATGACAGCGAGATTCCAATCAAGTAGGCCATAATCAATAGAAAAATACCATATGCAAGGGCGCCTGCCGGAGGGTTAACAGACAATGGTCACTGTTCCAGCTTTTAACAAGATGCTGATAATGCAAGGCAGAAAATTAAGAGCAGTCTATTTCTACAGAGATTTTTGAGCATAGATTTCTGACTTTCACTGTGTGTATCATTCGTATCATTAGTGCTTTGATGCGAAGAAATTTGTTAAAAACCCAAAAGTAGTAGTTAGAAAAATAAGTTTCAATATATTTTCCAGAGGGGCAAGTGCCCCCCTTGCCCCTATGTGCGGGCGCCCATGCCTACATGCTGTACAAGACAAGAATAAGAGACATTGAAGAACTCAATGAGAAAATTGTAATTGTCTGGGAGGATTTTGATCAGCTGATTATATCGACGATGCCTGCTATTGGTCATTGGCACGAGCGTCTTGACACTTGCGCTGAAGCCAAAGGCGGACACGTTGGGCACACACTTTAATCTAGCATTATTCAAATATGAAAATAAAATAAAATTAACACTTGATGAATGACATATCGAAATAATATTGAAATTTATTCTGTTTACTGTCTTGTAAAGGTGAATTTTGATGTAAATGACGTCATTACGACTTCATTATTGTATGACTGGAATTTTCATATTTTACCAGTGTTAGACAAATAAGTCAGGATTAAGACGGCGTTTCAAATTTTAAAATCGATGCATATTTAGTGTATACATTTTCAAATTTACAAAACCGTTCCTTTTTCCGAACACGATGTATAATATTATGTGCAAAGATAGAAATAAATCTAGAGCCTGAGTTCTTATTTTTATCTACATGTATATTGTTGCTATTTTTATACAAGCGAGTTGGCATGAAAAGACGTGTATCGATATACGATAAGCACTTCATGCATATTTATGTATACAGAATTATGTAGTCTGGTATATGTGAATGTATAATTGTATATTGGTTTATGCATACAAAGTCTCCTGAATTGATAACTCTATGCATGTGCACTGCAGTGTGTGTACATTCTATCCCTTCCCTCTTCCCTTCCACTTCTCTTACCCTTCCCTTCTCTCCCATTTTCTTCTCCCATTCCCCACTTCCCATTCTCCCCTTTCCTCTTCCGCTTCCCATTCTCTCCCCCTACTCTTTTCCCTTTCTCCCCTTCTCCTTCCCTTCCTCAACCCCTTCCCCTTCCTCTTCCTTTCCACTTTTCCCCTTCCCCTTCCTATCTGTATAGGTCTTTGGCCATCCAGTGTATATATCGATTGCGCTCCTATACAGCTGTGATAGGGCGTATCTTCGTTCGTCCAGCGCGCATGTGATCGCGATACCAGAAAATCGAGACATCTATAATTGTCATTGTCTTGTTCCTCTACGTGTCCTTCCATGTATCTGCTTATTTGTGTTAACTGCATTGAGCGTGTGCATGAATATACCCTATTTCTCTCTCTCTCTCTGTCTGTCTGTCTGTCTGTCTGTCTGTCTGTCTGTCTGTCTCTGTCTCTCTTTCTCTCTCTCTCTGTCTCTGTCTCTCTGTCTCTGTCTCTGTCTCTGTCTCTGTCTCTGTCTCTGTCTCTGTCTCTGTCTCTGTCTCTGTCTCTGTCTCTGTCTCTGTCTCTGTCTCTGTCTCTGTCTCTGTCTCTGTCTCTGTCTCTGTCTCTGTCTCTGTCTCTGTCTCTGTCTCTGTCTCTGTCTCTGTCTCTGTCTCTGTCTCTGTCTCTGTCTCTGTCTCTGTCTCTGTCTCTGTCTCTGTCTCTGTCTCTGTCTCTGTCTCTGTCTCTGTCTCTGTCTCTGTCTCTGTCTCTGTCTCTGTCTCTGTCTCTGTCTCTGTCTCTGTCTCTGTCTCTGTCTCTGTCTCTGTCTCTGTCTCTGTCTCTGTCTCTGTCTCTCTCTCTCTCTCTCTCTCTCTCTCTCTCTCTCTCTCTCTCTCTCTCTCTGTCTGTCTGTCTGTCTGTCTGTCTGTCGTCTACGCTCCTTTGTCTTCCGAAATAAATTTTCGCACGTCCGAAACTGACGCAGATAGAGAAACAGACAGACAGAGACAGACAGACGAAATAACACAATCGACTGTAAAGACACCCACACACCCACACACACACACAAACACACACACAGACACACCCACACGCGCAGTGTATTTTATGCATGAAATGATGCAAACGTATTACCAATCACAAACGAAATTTCCCGAGTGATAGCCTCTTGCAAACATACGACACAAGCGCGCGAACGCGGTGTGTGTGTGTGTGTATGTGTGTGTGTGTGTGTGTGTGTGTGAAAAAAGCAATCAGAATTTATATAGCGCCCCTTCAAGGTGCCTACTCAGAGGCGCTCCCGGTCCAGGCCAAGCGAAAAAGGCAATCTTTAACAGTTGTTGGTGAAACTAAAAATGGTTTAGGAGGTGTGTGAGTGCATGTGCGCGCGCGCGTGTGTGTGTTCTATATATAGTTCTTAATTACATGTAACATTAGTCTACAGTACTGTTATACCGTATATATTCATTAATAATTAGATCTATACTATTTTCATACATACTGTATAGAGCAGCGGGCCTCCCTGGTTAGTTTATTCTAGCAGAGGAGCTGTGTTAATGCTCAGTAAAATTACACTTACATAATATGTTTTAGACCGACTTGAGTATAGTAACTATAGATACTATAATTATAGACCTTCACAGAGTCAAAAGAATATGATTCCAGAATGACCTGACAGCAACCAAACCCCTGTATCGAAGAGAATGTATTACGGCTTCTTGCTGAACGGAGGTGGCAAAGAAAGACCTTTAGAAGTTCATTACGGAGATTTCTATATGTACAAATTATAGGTAAAACAATATTCCTGAAAGCAGCGCTGTGGAAGTTCGAGTCTCCTGTTTCTTGTCTTGCCCGCTTTGTGTTACGGGTTTGGCCGCGAGTTTGAATCATCTTTGTTATACTGACACCAATGAGAAGTGAGACGCAGTAGTCAAGTTAGCACAAAGGCGCTTATTTTGTATGATGCCTACATAACTACATACATCATGCAGGTATGCATATATTTAAGTGCAAATGAAGATATCATTATGTGCATATAATTATCGGTACGCATACATTTTTAAACGGATATTATATGTATGTACACGTGCAAAACACTTGTGCAAACACATGTATGCATACATCTGTATATATAATAATGTATATATATAATATTATATTGGCTGTCCCTAATGTATATATAATAATGCATATATAAATATACATAATATATTGGCTGCATGTCCCTACTGTTTGAGTTGACACCACATCGAGACAAACCGCGCGAGCACCGGTCGACAAATTGCGCGAATCACGCGACCATGGAGATAATGTAGCGCCACCTCCATCCCTCCTCCCTCCCATCCTCCCTCCTCCTCCCTCCCATCCTCCTCCGTCGGGTCTCAGCCAATTACGCCGCCACCAATGACGTTGGCCCCTGACCGTTGCTGCGGTCCTAGCGTCGCGATTATGCGCCTGCGACGCAAGATACCGACGACGACCGCACGATATTCCGTTCGGAACAAGCCCAAATGTAGTCCAAATTGCGCTTCTTTATAGATATAGTTCATACACGCTCTGAAATGATGTCTGTTGATTGCAGATACTGCGTGAGAGATGCAACTTGAGCGCATAATTATTATCATCGTGCTTAAGTGAATTCTAGTAGAAGTGGTGGTAGTAGTGGTAGTGGTGGTAGTACTGTAGTAGTAGTGGTGGTGGTAGTAGTAGTAGTAGTAGTAGTAGTAGTAGTAGTAGTAGTAGAAGTAGCAGTAGCAGTAGCAGTAGTATAGTGGTAGTACTAGTACTATAGTACTAGTACTATGGTACTAGTACTAGTAGTAGCATCAGCAGAAGCAGCAGCAGTACACTACTACCAATAGTAATAATTTTCTACAATACTCTTTGTTAATTCACATTGACAAGCATATTTATGATGTAATAGTAATTGACGAGAGCAAGCTGTATGGCAACCTGCAAGGCGTCCATGTGTTCTTATACTCGTTTAATAAGCGCCTCCTTGCGAAAGAGTTAACTTATAAAGTTAGCATGCAAGTATCGGATCTTCGTGCGTTCGTTCTACAATTCAATCATATTGTTAAATTGTGTGGAAAGGATTTATTGAGACAATGGTTGATTCCCTGTCTATTTAACTCTGTATAATGCATACATAAGCGCATGCATACATGTATGTATGTATGTTGTACAAATTCTGTATACAGATGTATGCGTGTGTGTATGAACGTGCTCGTTTAATATGTTCACTTACAGTAGTTGTCGGTTTAGAACCAACTGATATTTCTAATATTTTCCTGTGTGCGCGGAACTGACGGTTGCTTGAGCAACACAAATTTGGAACTGCTGCGCGGCATTTTCTGCGCAGCCGCGCCGCATTTTCCGCGCAGCCGCGCAGCTTAGAGGGAACATTGAAAAATATGACATTGCAATTAGAACCTTTCTTGCTTGTTGCTGTTTAACGACACTGTCATATCAGACCAATCCCCCGCATTACCAACGATGATTTGTGTCGCCCTCCTCTTTCAACCAGACTTGGGACTGGCACTGTCAGAGTGGCGGAGTTTTTTATACCTCTTCCGGTGTGTGCTTCTTATTATATACCATCTGTTATAGAGAGTCTGCAGTGGATAGTGACGTTTATTCAGAAGTCTGGACGCATCTGGGTTCCATATGGCCACACTACAGTGTGCGATTTATAACTCGATATGTGCACCTACATACATGTATACATACATCGATGCCTCATACATGTATGCATTTACCAATTTGGCCAGTACATTGTACAGCTGACAGTTCCAATATCCGTCGACGTGACGCTAAAAGGGGTTGGGGGGACGACGTGGGACAGGCAGTTAATTATCATCAACGCTGTTGGTGATGCTGCCATGGTGTGGATTGGAACAGGTGCTAAGCATATGAGAGAGGAGGGAGACAGAGAGAGTGAGAGCAGCGCCGCGTGGTGGTCGGAGCCGGCGACTTATGAAAAATTGAGTCTAAACGCTGTGAGATGTATATCCATCGCATGGTGGGTGGGTAGGTGGTATGGGGTGGGAGCGAAGAATGGAAGGATAATGCGGTTGGCGGGAAGGGGAGAGAGGGGCGGTGGGGGAGAGCGGGGAAAGAGATGCCGCAGCGCATGTGGTCCTATATGTACGGTGTTATATATAATTTATATATGTATGGTGTTATATATATATATATAGAGTCTATAATGTGTGGCGTTATATATAATTGATATACATGTATATATATAATTTTTATATGTGTGCATATATATATAATTTATATATGTATATGCGGAATCATTGAGTGAACAATGTGTCCATGGATGCAATGCATATGGCGGTGGATGGCAGATGCATATTATAGTGAGACAGGACAGGTGAGGATTAAAAGAAAGACTGTTCATATGTAGCAGGCGGATAGAGGGAAAATCGATTGCATGCATGATGCACAATGGAAGAATGAAAGTCGGAAATATACGAGGAGAGGACGAGAGAGACACAGACACACAGACAGACAGACAGACTAGACAGAAAGAAAGAGTGTGTGAAACAGGCAGATAGACAGAGATAGAGACAGAGACAGACAGTCAGACAGACAGACAGACAGATGAATTACAATGACAAAACCGAAAGAACAAATAAAGAGAAGAACAAAAGGAATGTCAACAAGAAGCAATGAAGAAATTAAAGGGAAGATATACATTGCATCATATAAACCTACACATTCGTACATATACTTTACAGATCGTACACCAATACACAGTCACCTATATGGATAAGCCTGCAAAATGCAACACATGTATTGAGTTTGATTCATTCATTCATTCATTATTAGAATTTATATAGCGCCTCTTCAAGAAACTACTCAGAGGCGCTCCCAGCCTAGCCACGACTAAAGAAAAAAGATTTAAGAGACTTGAGAAATAAAGATTGACTGGTCAGGTCGAGGAGGTGGAGGTTTGGGGGGGAGGTCATTCCAGATTGACGGCCCCACAACAGAGAAGGCTCGGTGCTGTCTGGTAGCTAAGCGAGCCCGTGGAACAAGCAGTTGTCCCCTTGATATTATTGGAATCGCAAACTTTGAGCATGCACAGAGCATGACCATTGTTAATTAAGCGCATTGTTAGCCAAACATAAACATTTGAATTCTTATCATTGCATACCAACTATATGTTTACTGTACAATTATAGTGTACATAAAAATGTTAAGAAATCTCTAAATAGTTCACCAATGGATCTAAACCTTCAAACGAACCTTGCTTAACTGGCAGCGCTTCTGAACAGTTTGCTCTACTTGAGGCGTTTTGCACACAAATGCTCATGTATAATTGTATTATATTGTATCCATCAACTTATGCAGCGCCTCTTGTTAAAGGCGCTCCCAGTGAGTGCAACCCCGAGGGGAAAATTCGGATTTGATACGAGAGAAAGAGGACGAAAGACTATGCCAGAGAGGATGGCAGAGCGATCTGAGGGGGAGTCCATTCCATAGAGAGGGACCCATGCAAACAAATGATCTGGATTGAGGCTTGAGCCATGGCAGTACTGACGCGGGGAAGGCAGAGCTATAGGTCAAGCCGATCAAAGAACTTATAAGAGAATTATACTACAGCGCAGTGGCAGAAATGGGACGAGGTACAATACAATAAAACAGCGAATAATTCAATTGTGAGAAGAAGCTGACACGGCTGATCAAGTCATAACTCATATTAATTTGGTAGCAAAAGAAATTCATCACCAGGATTTATACAGAACAGGTATACCCGAAAGAATTGGAAGAACACTATCAGAGATGACTTGAGATGTCTGTAGATGTCATTGGAGGAGTAGGATGAAGAATAGGCGATGGACAGGGATCGACGAGTGGAGGACATGCATTACCCGATGTGCAAACCTGCACGAGAAGGTCTAAATACTACCGTGAGGTATACCCAATAGGTCCCAATTACCCATGCAGCAGTCATGAGAATTCGATAACATTTGAAGCACACCATGGCTATATATATATATATATATATATATATATATTAGGGTGAGAACTGTTGCCCCCACCCACATAATTAGATCTTCCTTGCACCATACCCCAATCCCTGTAAATAAAAGTCTGATTCCCCAGATTTTCATTTTTATTTTTATTTTTCTTCTCACACCGTGAATATTATAGATTTGCTGCTCTCCTCCTCCAGCTCTTCAACCTGCACTTCCTCGAACTGCTCTACTTTCCTTGTTCTGTTGCTCCTCCTGTTTCTACTGTACGTCTAACCCTCTATCTGCTCTTCTGTACTCTCCTTGCATAAGCTTACTCCTCCGCCTGTTCGTTTTTGTTCCTCCTGCTCCTCCTGCTCCTCCTGTTCCTCCTTCTGCTTATGCTCTTGCTCTTGCTCCTCCTCCTGCTCCTCCTACTGCTACTCCCGACCTTGCCGAGCTCCTGCTCCTCCTGTTTCTACTATACTTCTACCACACGACCCCCACTCCTACCCATATAGGCCTATAATACTCTTCCTGTTTCTCCTCCTTTTCCTCTTCCTTCTACTGTATATAACCAAACCTCTCCTCCACCTACTGCCTCTCTGCCAGCCCTTAACCTTCTCAACCTACTCCTCCTCCTCTTCCCCGCCTACTTCTCCCTCTGCTCGTCCATATACCTCCTCCTAAAGGCTAAACCACGGAACTCGTTTGATTTTCTTGGCCATTTTCGGAGCAGATGCAACTAGCTACGTTTTACGACGAAATAATTTCCCTCGAGTAATTGAAGAGTGTCTATACGCGCCTCCGTCTCTCTCTGAATAATAGATCAACCAGTTACATACATACACGAACTTATATATACATATATACATACATACATACATATAATTATATGTGTATGTATGTATGAACGTATGCGTGTGTGCATATATATACAATTATACATGTATGTATATACATATACATGGTTATCTTAGCAAAGTCTTGAGCGCTTTGGGTGCACTACGTTATGCTATAGGGCATCACGATACAGGTTTCTATAGAACGGAATCGATATAATTTATAAACTATTGATAATTATGCATGTACAATTGTACAGTTTATAATGAACTGTACAACAGTGTACGTTTGTATAGACGCTAATATGCGCATGCGCATCAACTCTAGAATTCTCTTATTATGTCGCTTTAAGAATCAGTTGATTCTATAGTTGACAAGTAAACAAGCCTTATTTATATAGCTAGCTAAGCATTTGCACCTGGTCTCTGCTTTCCGGCCGTACATATAGGCTATTCGCGGACTTTGCATTGTTTCCAGGTGACTTGTGGGGGGGGGGCTTTACACGCAAAGACTATACCATACCGCAGATACTGCGGTATAGTATAGGCCAGTGGTTCCCAACCTCTTTTGACTGTAGGGTCACTTTTGCCAAGTTTGAGGACATGAGCGCCACTTTTTCGTAGTTGAATGACATAAGGGGACCACAAGGGTAACATTTAATTAACTAAAAGCATATAAAATTGTTACAATTGAATTTTAAAAAATTTATGTTATTCATAGACGTCAAAATAAATTAATTTGTAATAGTAAATAATTATGTGCTATATCCTGTCCAAATGGTCAATTCTGTCATATATTTTTGTGAATTCTTTGAGGGACGAGGGCCATATTTGAGGCCTGGCGGGCCACTTATGGCCCGCTGGCCACGGGTTGGGAACCACTGGTATAGGCCTACCTGAGGGGGAACCACATTTAAATTCGGATGGGGTGACATTAACGACATTGAGGAGATCCTCGATCGTGTTCCGTTCTGCAAACCATACTTAAAGATGACGAGCATTTTCTTGGAATAAAATAAGCTCCAAAGGAAACGTACATGGATATGACCGGATTGAAAGACACGTAGACCCTGATCGACTATAATATCATAATAAACGAAAGATGGAACTGTGATGTGACAAACTGCACGTCATTTCACGAGTGCAGTAAATCAGTTCAGGTCAGAAGCTGGTATAATGGCCAGCAATACAGCATTTCTAATGCCATTAAAAGAGAGAGAGATCCGACCGGCAGAGGACATCAAAAATGGTACCAATAAACTGGAAGATATAAAGACATCCGAGAAAAGGACGAAGACGATAATATAGAGAGAGGGACATATATACAGAGACCAACGATCAGGGCAACATATGCATACAGTACGCGTAGATAAACATACAATAAGAAATACATGCACATTGCAGAAACTTATAGAATATTTATTTTGACCGGAATGCCATGCAGCAAGGAATCAAAAGATCAATGTATAACAGAAGAAGTATTAGAACTAGCGGATTAAAGAAAACACAGGCAAAGAACGTTGCAGACCGCGAGCGATTAGAGTGAATCACTAGGGTGACTAGACGAATCCGAAGAAAAGTATACACCTATAGACAAAAATAGCTGCAGGATGCTACATCAATTGTAAAAAGTTGAAAAGCTTTCAGGGTAATAATAATGCAGAATGAATATGCCTATCAGTTAAAACTATAGGCCTATATAGCCTATGCTCAGTTCAGGGGCGGATCCAGGGAGGCTTATCCGGCCATGCCCCCCCATTTAGAATCCCCATGTATCATGGCCCCCCATTTTGATTGAACATGCCGTGGAACAATGTATATATTGTACAATTTGCCCCCTCCCCCCCCTATTAAGGAAAGCCTATACAAAATGGTATTATTTTTCCGAAAATTTGGCCGGATGACTAAAAAAAAGGTCATCAACTTTTTTGGCGGATACGAAAGAAAATTTTTCCAGACCCAAGGCCAAAAATTTATCCCGGACCAAAGACCAAAAATTTTGCCCCCCCCCCCCCCGTCCAAAGTTTCTGTATCCGCCTTTGGCTCAGTTGACAAAATTATTTAGCTTATAAATGGTTGCACTGTAAAATAATTGCAAATGGTAGAGTAACGGTATTATAATAGTGGACAAGGATGGCATATATAATTATACAGAGTCAATGGCAGATGCAATCATGCAATTCAAACAACTAGCCTATATATGTTGACACACATAGCGTCGTATTTGTCCGAAAGCAACACAGAAAAACAGCGTTCAAATCTTCTATCCTGCAGAAGGAGATAAAAGAAGCTAAGAACAAAATGAAAAAAAGATGAGGTACCGTGCTGAGGATGGAAAATCATTTAGAGAAACCATTGATACAGCTATACATGCATACGGTTGTGCAATTTACGATTCAACAAGAAGAAAAAAATTCTCTGCAAAATCGGCAACCGTCCATATATTCAGAATGGAGGGAAGAGTCACCGGAGTGAAAACAAAAATGCAGAAGCATTGTTTTCCTACAGAGAATTCCAAGAGTATTGTTCGCCAAACTGATGGAAAACAGAATGAAGCAGAATATTGAATAGCCTCATGGGGTGGTGCAAGTTGGGTTCAGACCCGGAAGAATACACAGCATTGATCAAATCTTCACAAGTTTCTTGAAAAAGCATAGGCTATATAGCACAATCAGAAACTTATAAGTTTTCTCCAACTTCATAGACTTCAAGCAGGCATTCGACGACACACCGCATGACATATTGTGAAGAGATGGATGAAAATGCAGAAATAGCAGAGCAATTAAATGAACTTCTATAGAATAAATAGCCTACATCGATAATCACCAAAAGTCACACACGTATAGGTTAATAGATTACAGATTAAATTGACACGAAAATTATAGTAGGCCTACGACTATGATGCTTCGTATCCCATACTTATTTAACATTGTGGAAGCATGCAGTAGGCCTAATAGCACAATTCGGCCTTAACACCGCAGCAAGAATCAAATTAAATGGCAGACCGGTGAATAATTTCCGATTTGCACTCAACGTTGACCTCACCGCTTGAAGCCCAAAAAACACAGAACTTCGTTATACAGGATATTAAGACACTGATTAGCGAAGCCAGTGTTGAAGGTTCGGCCGAATGATAATCAGAGAGAAACCAAAATAATGGCCATAAAAACGACCGAAAAAGACACAATCCAAGGAGAGGTTATATACTGAACATTAAGTAGGACAATCTATATGTCTATATTTAGGGCAGATAATAAAGGAGAACGAAAATGGCATGTATAGGCACAAAGGACGACCTTCATTATCAGGATATTATGAAAAAGGAGAAAATTAATTAACAAAGAAAGCCAATCTGAAAACATAGGAGGCGATGATACAACCGATTGTCCTATATAATACATGCATACGGATTGAAATGTTAGATATACATTATAAGATGAGAAAGGATTCGTATTATACAGCAGAAATGATTTGGTTGCCAATAATGGATTTCAATATTACAGAAAATGAAATACGATAACATGTGGCAATCATTAGGTAAGCAAGCAACTCTGCTACACAAAGTTGCTCAAGGTAGACTTCGATAGCTTGGACATGTAGACTCATTGATGCCTTGACATTTCCTAAATGTCCGAATTGACCTGCAATTTTACTTTCTGCAACCAATAGATTGTTATCAGATAAACATCAATACATCAACAGCAACAGCAACAACCAACGATACCAGCAACAATTAACAATAGCACGCATGCAATGCCCTGCAGTAGACAGTGCTTAAATAGATTCCTATAGCTCATTGGTTCCCAACCTTTTGGACTTTAGGGCCATTTTTCTAAGTTGGCGGACATTAGGGGGCCACAAGGCTAAATTTAATTAACTAAAAGCATATAAAATTGCAATAATTGGTTAAAAATGGAATGTGTTATGTTATTTATAGACGTCAAAATAAAATAATTTGTAATAGAAAATAATTATGTGTTCTATCCTGTCCAAATTGTCAAATTGCTCTTATATTTTTGATAGTTCTTTTAGAGATGAGGGTCATTTTTGGAGACCTGGCGGGCCACTTTTGGCCCGCGGGCCATGGGTTGGGAACCGCTGCTATAGCTTGTTCTCGACAATTTTCTATAAGTTGTCGCTAATAGGCCTACATCGCATTGTAATATTAATAATTAATATCTAGGCTACTATGAGGTCGACACGTAGGCTGATAAGCAAATTTTTTTATTCAATGCATAGGCTAGTATACGTCGTGTGTACTATGCCCAAAATTGTCCAGTAATTCACTGTGTAGATATAATGTATATATATACGTATTAGACTGGTCCACGATACAATGGCAAAATTAAGTTTTTAGAATTCTTTCTCCACAAGGCTTATTTTTGTCCACTTGGGTTAGATAGTCTCCCTGTAAAATTTCAGCCTGATTGTGCAATGTTTAGAGGTCAACCCATTCTGAACATTTTACTTGAGTGCTGATAATGTCTTTACGTCATGTTAACCATCAATTGTAGTCTAATATGGCTTTGTCTAATTTGAGATCCGACCCAGAGCACTGGCAGTTGGAAAAACCAGTCTCTCGGTTATCTACTGCAAGATTACCACACAGCCTGGAATCCCTGGATGCACAGTAACTGCATCAGTTTCATCATGTCACTAAAGGGAGGCCCCATCCGGAAAGTTAAAAAATGGCCTGTGATGCAGTTGTTTGTATTTGGGTGCTTGCCAGAATACCAACCCAGCTGGTTGTCCGGTGTGTCAGGAAACTGTCAAAGCTTTATCAGAACTACCTAACTCTGAAGACTCACAGACCATTATAAAGAGCAAGTGACAAGATAAAGAATACAAGTTAAAGAGTGACCTTCAAAAATTGTTTGATATTGCCTCAAAATATATGATGACAGAAATCCAGCAAGAAGGAGAATTCCTTCGAATGCAAAAAGACGTATTTTCCAGCAGCATGAGTGGAGTAGACCTAAAGACAGCAGCAAAAGAGAGCAGAAAAAGGCAACGACAAGAGAATGGTGAAAATTCATATGAAGAACGCAAGACAAAAGGCAGTAATGAAGCAGTAGGTGAACTTTCTGCTTTGTCATCTATATAGTCAGGATTCAGAAGAAGAATAAGCTTAGCCTACTGTTCGATTTAAGGCAATGATGAGTATCAGACAACCTGGTCATCGTTCGAGTACATAATGTCTACACTCTACAATGTATAAGCAGCTGCTACTAAAGTCAGCCACATTATCAAGAAAGATCCAAGAACATCTTCTTTAGTTTAGTTGTTGGTGCTTTGTATCGTGTTGGCCTTCCAGACCGTTATGCTGTGTTTGTAGATGGAGCTGCCACACTGGCAATTGGTTAGGACATTAATTTCAGAAATCACATATTCTAGAAGTTCATAAAAGAAAGACAAGAAGCAGCTGCAATGAAAGAACAAGAGTGCACGCTGGAAGACCTGCTATTACCTCTCTGAGAAATCAAAATGTTGCCCATGCAGCATCGACGGATTAAAGGCAAACATGAACCGCATAGCTATTATAGTTCTCACTGGAAATTGCCAGGAAAAACTGTTTGGCAATCCCAAAAATGGTGAGCGACATACAAGGTGACTCTCAGGCCAACACCAGTGTTGAAGTGATTGAGAAATGGAATCTCCCCAGACTCAATGTCGCTCAGGTCGTACATTAACCATTGCGGAACAATGTATCTACTTCTGTCCCAATAACATAAAAAGTGTCAAATGGGTTGACCTCTAAATTTCATTTGTTTTCATTGAAATTTTTTGTGATTATTACAGGGTGTCCAATAAGTTCGTGAACGATTTTGCTAGATTGTTACAAAAAATATACACAACAAAAATCAATAATTATTGTACCATTTAATAGGCAATAGTGTTGTCTTTGCTGGCTATAACAGCTTTCATTCGTCTGGGTAACGATTCGACGAGGTTGTACAAAGTTTCAACCGATATCGAATTCCATGTTTTCGCAAACAACGTTTTAGCTGAGCAGGAGTATTTGGTTCAGGATCTTTGTAGTCACTGCCTGAGAGTATACTCCAGAGATTTTCAATCGGTGAGAGATCAGGAGAGTTTGGAGACCAGTTTTCAATGTACATGTAGTTAGGAATATTTTCGTTCAGCCATGCTCGCGAAACAGCAGATGTATGTGCTCGCGAATAACAATCGTTATTTCCTCTGAGCGTCTGTTAGCAATGGCGCCTTTCTGCGTTTCCAACTGCTCCTCTTTAACTCCCCTTTCATGTAATTTCTGATTGTTTCTTTGTTGTCCTTAAGTCCACCTGTTTTGAGAGATTTTTCTATCTGTCTCAATCCAGGTCCTCGTATGTATTTTTTTGATTATTTTAATAGCAGCCTGTGTCAAAATCTTTGGTCGACCGCATCGTGCATGATCGCCTAACTCGCCTTGCTTGCTTCCTTTAACCCATTTTGTTACCCAACCTTTGGATCATCGTAATTCATCGCCTATAACGGAATATAAATATCCTTCTTCGTCAAGAATAGCAGCTTTCGAGCGTAACTGAACGTCTGCTATTTTCCCCATTTCCCCCAAGTTTGTTTACGAAAAACGATCGCGAACTGCATAAAATTCGCTAAAATTGGCCCTTCCGCATAAATTGATGACGTCATTTCCTCGTTGCAAAAAAAAACACTTTTTACACTTTTTGGTTTCGGGACATAACGCTCTTTCAAATGATATAAGCATTATTTATGTTTGTTGCAAAATATTTCTGCTATCTGCAAGCAAAATCGTTCACGAACTTATTGGACACCCTATATAATCATGATAAGGACAAAAACAAGCCTTGTGGAGAACTGAAATCTGCAAGATTATTTTTTGGACCACTCTAATACGTATATATATATACACATGTATATACAATGCACGGTGTGTGACTTTAGATATACAGTATAGTACATCTTTATTCCTATTTAAGCTCATAGTATAGGCACTATAGGGCCTATATATGACTATAATATTTTGATACATTATTGATCAATGATCATGTGCCGTGAAAATAAAACGAAGATGAATTATAATACTCTTATATAGATTTTCGGCAATCCTGCATAGATGTAGATGTACATGTATGTATGCGTAGAAAACGCGCAACTGTGTAGGCCTACAATGTACATGTTCGTGTGTATGTATTGTATTTACGTATTGATAAATAGCGGTGGCAGCTATTATACGCTCGTATGTGCATAATGTGCGTGTGTCTGTCTGCGTGTGTGTGCGTGTAAGTGTGTGGGTGCGTGTGTGCGTGAGCGTGCGCGTGTGGGTGCGTGTGTGTGTGCGTGTGTCTGTGTGTGTGCGTGCGCGTGCACGTGCGCGTGTGGGTGCGTGTGTGTGCATGTGTCTGTGTGTGTATGTGTGTGCGCGTGTGTGTGTGCGTGCGTGTCGGCTAATATGCACAAGCATCGTCACAGTCTCTGTTGTCAGCGCTGATACGGTCTTCATTCTATAATTATAGAGTTGCTTAATTGACTTAATTTGCTTTCTGAAACCTCCGATAACCAAATCATTTCTATAAATCATCATACATACCTGTCCAACCCAACCCCGCCCAACCCAGATCCCGTCCCTATAAGGTAGCTGCATGGTGATGTCAGGTAAATTTCGGTTTTTCGCTCTACCACGCCGCCACCTTTCCCCACCCGCCCCACTCCATGCAGTCCCATCTCTGCACCGGTATAACCGGCATTTCCAGGTAAATTTCGGTTTTTTGCCCCATTCTCCCAACCCATTGCTCTGGGATAACCGGCGTTTCCCGGTAAATTTCGGTTTTTCCCCTTGCCGCATATGATTGATTGAGTCACTGTACAACAGTGTACATGTACCTATACATGTATTATTGTATTTACTACAGGATGCTCTTTGGTGACAAGTATGATTGTCGTCTAATCGCTATACACCTTAAAACTCAATTCATTATGGCTTGTCACACGGCAACAATTTGCTCAAATCAATTTCGGTGACCTTGCTACCGAGTTCTCGCAATTTACTTTCTCTAACACTGATGTTCTCGTGCGTGATAATATTGGTGTCACAATTGATGAAGAAATGACCTTTGCTGCCATATTCATCAACTCTGCTGTAATTGCTACTATACGGTACCGTCTGGAACAGTTACGAGTCGTCTCACGCTCTCTCACTGTTAAATGTCACCGCCGTCATTATCCATTCCTTTTCATATCTTCATAATTGACAATACCGCCGCTGCTCCTTTTTAAATTGGTCTATACCAGCGGGGCGGTTGGGATGCCAGGAACGACGGGCATTGTTAGGCGTATTTCTAGGTGCGAACACGTCTCTGGGTACAATGCATAATGTTCTACACTGTAATTGTAATTGTAATTACGATAATTTTTATAGCATCGTCGGTAGCATGCTTAACACACACACCGTGCACACTTAAACACTGGCTACCCCTCTCTGCAACTCCACACAGGATGTTCAGACCCGTCGCTCCCTTTGTTCCTCTGCACAGGGCGAAATTATTGTCCTTTTATACCAGACAGCGATGCACTTCTTTCTGTTATCGAGCCCTGTGGTCTGGAATGGGGGGGGGGGGGGGGGGGGGGGGGGTAAACTTCCAATGTCCTTCATACCTGCACCTGCTGTCAGAGGGTTCCCTCTGGCACGTTTTGTCGCAATATTAAAACTGTTCTTTTTAGCTGAGGTTGGGTCGGGAACACTCCTGAGAAGTTATCAAGAAGGGCTGCTATACAATGTATGAATCCTTGTGATGAATGAATGAATGAATGAATGAATGAATGAATGAATGGATGAATGAATGGATGGATGAGTGAATCAATGAATGGATGGATGGATGAATAAATGAATGAATGAATGAATGAATGAACGAGTGAATGAATGAACGAACGAACGAACAAATGAATGAATGAATGAATGAATGAATGAATGAATGAATGAATGAATGTTTATATCATACATATATATTTTTACATTAATAAATATTACACGTGCAGTTGGTGAGAACTATGGAATATATTCAGTCATTCAATTTGGATGAAAATGTGAAAATGTATTTTAGATCAAATCGGTGATGATGAGATGGTCGGCAAATTGGAGATAATAATAATTATATGAATCCTTGCATTAGCGTTGATACGTTGGCCATATATCTGTCGCCTTGGTGATTGATGATGTTTGCATCGCGTCTTTACCGTGGTTCTGTCTCTGTCTCTCTGTCTCTCTGTCTCTGGCTCTCTCTCTCTCTTTCTGTCTGTCTGTCTCTCTCTCCTCTCTTTCTACTGCTCTCTGTCGTTCTCTGTCTTTCTGTCTCTGTCTCTGTCTCTGTCTCCGTCTCTCTGTCTGTCTGTCTGTCTGTCTGTCTGTCTCTCTCTATCTCTCTATCTCTCTATCTCTCTATCTCTCTCTCTCTCTCTCTCTCTCTCTCTCTCTCTCTCTCTCTCTCTCTCTCTCTCTCTCTCTGTCTCTGTCTCTGTCTCTCTCTCTCTCCCCCTCTCCCTATCTCTCTCCATCTCCCTTTCCCTCTCCCCCCTCCCCTCTCTCTCTCTCTCTCTCTCTCTCTCTCTCTCTCTCTGTGTGTGTGTGTCTCTCTGTGTCTCTCTGTCTCTCTCTGTCTCTCTCTGTCTCTCTTTCTCTCTTTCTCTCTGTCTTTCTCTACCCTCTCTCTGTTTGTGTCTTTCTATCTTTCACTGTCTCTACGTTTCTCTGTATCTATCTGTGTTTGTGTGTGTGTCTCTCTCTGTTTCTTTGTCTGGTCATGTGTTTGTTTGTCTCCCTCTCCCTTTCTGTTGTTCTCTGTTGTTCTCAGTTCAAAGTCTGTGTGTGTCACTGTTTCTGTCTCTGTCTGTTTTTCTACTGTTATCTGGGTTCTAGGGCAATTAGCCCCTGGACAATTACCCCCCGGACAATTACCCCCCGACAATTACCCCCTGGACAATTACCCCACGACAATTACCCCCTGGACAACTACCCCCCGTGCCAATTACCCCCCGGACAACTACCCTCTGTACCAATTACCCCCGGACAATTACCCCC
Source organism: Lumbricus rubellus (assembly GCA_945859605.1). Lineage (NCBI taxonomy): Eukaryota > Metazoa > Annelida > Clitellata > Crassiclitellata > Lumbricidae > Lumbricus > Lumbricus rubellus. Next base: position 10,349,421 of record OX243817.1, on the reverse strand, counting down.
GTACCAATTACCCCCGGACAATTACCCCCGTGCCACAGTGTGAGCTTGTTCTCTCACGCGTTAATCTCTTTACCAGTCTCTTTGTATTTGTCAGACGTTCAGCGCTGCCTACATGTGAGCCTATCCTAAATTAACTTTACTGTGCCATCTTTCTTCACTATCTCACTCTACAATACTTATTGTACACACTTATACACACTTACCTCGCTACTACCATTATTTCTTAGCTATCTGCGTAAAGGTTTTCTCTACGTGAAACTGAAGAAACACAAGAATTTAGCAAAATGGTGTCGTTTCGTTTCAGTAGGCTACGAAAATAGGCAGAACTCTATCGATAACATTTAAATATTTTATTAAGCAGGCGTTTAAAACGTTGAAGGTTTTTAACCTTTAACCTTTTCACACGTCAGCTTAGAACTGTTTTTAGATTTGATTTGAATTAGTATTTTTCTTGAACGTTTAACAATAATTTGCCTATCTTCGTGGAGTTGCTCTTAACCTTGGTCAGTTATTATGCTAACTAAAGTCATAACTCTATCAAAAACATTTAAATATTTAATTAGACAGGCGTTTAACATGACTTACCGTAATTTTAATTGGTTATACCACAGTAAAGTTAATTTAGGATAGGCTCACATGTAGGCAGCGCTGAACGTCTGACAAATACAAAGAGACTGGTAAAGAGATTAACGCGCGAAACAACAAGCTCACACTGGGGCACGGGGGGTAATTGTCCAGGGGGTAATTGGTACGGGGGGTAGTTGTCCGGGGGGTAATTGGCACGGGGGGGGGTAGTTGTCCAGGGGGTAATTGTCCTGGGGGGTAATGTCCAGGGGGTAATTGTCGGGGGGTAATTGTCCGGGGGGGTAATTGTCCAGGGGGTAACTGTCCTGTCCCCGTTATCTGTCTCTGTTTCTATCTCTGCCTGTCTCTCTCTCTCCCTGTCTCTCTCCTTCTCTCTATGTCTCTCTCTGTCTCTTTCTGTCTCTCTGTCTGTCTGTCTCTCTCTCTCTCTCTCTCTCTCTGTCTACTAGTCAGCTGTCTGTCTGTCTGTCTCTGTCTCTTTCTGTCTCTCTTCCGCTTCCGTTGATATGTTCTATGTCTCTCTATTAAACTCCGTCTCTATTATTCGACCGTAATAATTTCAATCAGTCGACTCAGTTTTCACTTACTTTGACGAGTAGGTATTGTATACCTTTTAAAGACGATGTATCTATAAAGCTATTTATAGAGTTATTTGTCAGGTGTGTAAAAAGATAATTGTATGCTGATATTTAATCCAGAAGTAAGCTGAAGTATTGACATGGGAGTTAATACCTAGTATATAGGCATTATAGGAGATACATGTATGTTGAGCTTAACTATACCCATCAAACTATTTTTGGCATTATATCCATGCCTCTGACTCTCTGTCTTTTTTCTGTATTCCTGTCTGTCTGTCTTTTTTCGGTCGTTTTAGATGCTATACGGCCATTTCTGTCCATTCTTTGCACATTTTATGCACAATGCCCCACGAAGGCGAGTTGATTATCGATCTATTGAATCATCCTTTTGATCAATGCATCCATCATCGTTACCGTCGTCAACATTCATTCATTCATTCAATCAATCATTTATTTATTCATTCATTCATTCATTCAATCATTCATTCATTCATTCATTCATTCATTCAATCATTCATTCATTTATTCATTCATTCAAACATTCATTCATTCATTTATTGATTCATTCAAACATTCATTCATTTATTGATTCATTCTCATTCAAACATTCATTCATTTACATATTCATTCATTCATTCATTCATTTATTTATTCATTTATTGATACATTCATTTATTTATTTATTTATTCATTCAATCATTTATTTATTCATTTATTCAAACATTCATTCATTCATTTATTGATTCATTCATTTATTCATACATTAATTTATTTATTCATACATTCATTCATTCATTCATTTATTCATTCATACATTAATTTATTTATTCATACATTCATTTATTTATTCATTTATTCAAACATTCATTCATTCATTTATTCATACATTCATTTATTTCTTCATTCATTCAAACATTCATTCATTTATTTATTCATTCAGACATTCATTCATTCATTTATTGATTCATTCAAACATTCATTCATTTGTTGATTCATTCAAACATTCATTCATTTATTGATTCATTCAAACATTCATTCATTTATTGATTCATTCAAACATTAATTCATTGACTGATTCATTCAAACATTAATTCATTTATTGATTCATTCAAACATTAATTCATTTATTGATTCATTCAAACATTCATTCATTTATTGATTCATTCAAACATTCATTCATTTATTGATTCATTCAAACATTCATTCATTTATTGATTCATTCAAACATTCATTCATTTATTGATTCATTCAAACATTCATTCATTTATTGATTCATATATCCAACCATCTATCTATTCGTTAATTTGTCCGTCCATCCGTCCATCCAAATGTAACCATAATTATCTGTACTGAGGTATACGTGCATGCATGGAAGTATAATCAGTGTATACTATGCATAGTGTATGCATAGTCTATAATAACCATAATCGGCTTTGAATTGTAATACAACAGCTGACCAGTGGCCTACATGACTATTGTATACATAATATGTAATATGTATCATGATATAAAGATATATACGCATGTGTAATTATATACATTATGCGCATTATAAGCGAGCTAGTGAATGAATGTGTATACGTAGCCTATAGCTATAGGCATACGGCTGCAAGCAATGCTATGGATTGTATGCACTGCGAAATACCTGCTATAGAGAGGCTTCTTCATTTTTGCTAATGGACTTAGCGTACATGTTATACTACGCCACTACGGGATACATGGAGCGGTGCTTGGTTGGCTTTTGGCTGAGTCTCAGTTTACTATACGAGTCCTTAGTCTTCTTCTGCAGCCATCTAAACCGATTAAGCCGAATGCAGGAAAGTCATCTGTAGTTATGAGGGATGGAGACATGTTCGTGGATATAAAATGACCAGCAGGAAAAATGGAGAGAAAAAGAAAGAAACACACAGACAGACAGACATACACGAAGAGACGGACAGAGAAAAACACTGATTGCGAGAGGGAGAAAGAGGGAGAAATAGGAAGAGAGAGGGTGAAAGAGATGCAGACAGACATACATACAGACAGACAGACAGACAAACAGACGGACACACATGCATGCATGCATGTATGCATGTATAAAGGTATGCATATGCATTCAAGAAAAAAGTCTTACATTTGGCGACTGAAAGGTGAGGTGTGATAAAATTAATTACCAGATGATTTCTTTCTACCTGCATGCGTCGTCATTGCATTTTAGTCCATAAGGCTGTCGTCTTATTACTTCGGTATAGAAGCCCACGCTCCATGACCGTATGCACGAAGGGTGGACGGTTTGACAACGGACTGTCAACTTTACGGCTGTCTGTCAATTATTTGCAAAAACCAGGAGCATCGAGGTGCTGATAGGAGAGGTAGAGAGCAGATTTCTCAACTTTTATGGCTGTTATTTTGCGCGAGAATCATGGACGCCAAGATATCCAAAGTTGCCACAATTTCTTTTACCCAAAGCCCTATTGCTATAAGTGCTCTCAGTCAAAGGCAATATGAATTTATGTTATGTGTGTGCGGGCGTACGTACGTGGGTGCGTATGTTTGTGTATATGCGTGTGTGTTTGTGTGCCATGGTGTGTTTGTGTGAGTGCGTGTGGGTTTCTGCAATACGCCAAGGTTAAAGCCGTTGCTACTGACGATAACGATAACGATAATTACGATGACGATAATGGTAACGTTAACAACGGTCAATGAAACGACGACACTGGTGACGATAACTATGATAACGACGAGCATAACTAGGAATGCGATTGGGAAGACAAAAGACTGCAGAACAAAATGGTAAACTATGATAAAAGAATAACAAAGACGACGGTAATGTGTGCGGTAACGGTAACTGTGATATTAATAACGGTTCCCGTGCAGAAATGTGATAGCGATGATAAGGTATAGGCATACATGTATGTCGAAAAAGGACGATCAACAATGATTAATGATAGTGGAAGGGATATTAGTAATAATTAATAGCGGCTAAGATAACAGTAACAATAATTACAACACTGCTCTTAATAAAATATTATCTCAACGTGAAATACAGCACAATCTGAGTGGGAAGCTTGTTGCTACTTAGCGAAACTGTGTCTTGTCAAAGATGATCAGTGTCGGCCTCCTCATTTATCCAGGCTTGCGACTGGCACTGCCAGAGTGCGAACAGTGGCGGAGTGGGCAAGGAGAAGCGGGGAGAAGTCCACCATTTGAGGTTTGACTGAGAGGAGACAAAATGACCTCGACCAAATAACATGCTGCGGTTTGCTGCCTGCAGTCATTGGTTCAATACGTCGTAGCAAGCAAAGGTCTCCACGTATCATGGAACCTTATCAACCGGTCCTTTGTCCGACCGTGTCCCAGGCGAATGATTCTTGCGCCACCTATTAATGGACTTCATTTTGCCGACTGTCCCAGCGGCCGCTGCGGCGCTGCTGCATATAATATCCTACGTCATTCGCCGTGCTGTGGACTCCACTCCGCGATATAACATCCGTGCGGTCATGCGCGGGACACGAGTGATAGGGAAAATGGCAGATGAATAGCAAGATGGCCGCCGCTTCCGCTTTCAATTCTCCAGAGATCGCGAGACTGTGCGGGGTCGGTTATCTCGTTCAAATATCGGCTCGAATATATACTGTGTCCACAGCGCTCAATGGCATCGTTTGTCTAGTGATTTGTAAGCAGCCACGCCGTCGCTCGTACAAGCAGACATCGTTGTCCTATATGCAATGCCAGCATTAGGCTCAGGCAAAAGCATGCAGACAGTGCCAACATATATTGAGCACCAGTATGTGTTTTGGCAGCTTCGTGTTTTTTCTTTTAGCCATTATGTCAATTGCAATTATCATTTTCAATTTGCATTCGGAACTTTTGGCTGTGGAAAGAGTTTGAAACAGCAATTGATTTCATTGCACCTGTTCAATGAATTCAATTTCAAACGCCTCACAAATATTATTTTAACCGTTTTACACATAGGCGTAGGAGGCGGGGGTCCAGGGGGGGCAAATGCCCCCCCAAATTTCGGGCAAGTCTGATTTTTCGGGCAAGCAGACCCGGAAAAATAAAAAAAAATTAAAAAAAATTACTTTTTTTTTCCGGGTCTTCTTGCCCGAAAAATCAGACTTGCCCGAACAAAAATCCTTTCGGGCAAAAAGTAACGAGAAATTTCAGAAGATTTCGGCCGGATGGCTAGAAAAAGGTCGTCAGAATTTTCGGGCAAACGTAACGGAAATTTTTCTTAAGGTTTCGGACGGACGGAAAAAATTTTTCGGGCAAAAGTCTCATTTTTGCCCCCCCAGCGCTGAAATGTCTCCTACGCCTATGGTTTTACAAGCTTGTCCTTGAGCGCCATAAACATAAAATTGTAGATCGCACCTAAACGTTTTATCACATCAAATAGTTTCTAAAAACATTCTTTCTCATCGAGCCTTAAGGTTGCTTATAAAACCGTGAATGATCTGCTGGGGCCCGAAGTTTCTCTCGTCAGCCCTGGTTGCCATGGAAATCTGTATTATATAACCGGTTGTCATGGAAATCTGTATTATATAACCGCTTGCCATGGAAATCTGTATTATATAACCGGTTGCCATAGAAATCTGTAATTACATTACCGGTTGTCATGGAAATCTGTATTATATGACCGGTTGTCATGGAAATCTGCATTTTATAACCGGTTGTCATGGAAATCTGTAATGTATAACCGCTTGCCATAGAAATCTGTATTTGCATTACCGGTTGCCATGGAAATCTGTATTATAATTGCATTACCGCTTGCTATGGAAATCTGTATTATATAACCGGTTGCCATAGAAATCTGTAATTACATTACCGGTTGTCATGGAAATCTGTATTATATGACCGGTTGTCATGGAAATCTGCATTTTATAACCGGTTGTCTTGGAAATCTGTAATGTATAACCGGTTGTCATGGAAATCTGTATTGCATTACCGGTTGCTATGGAAATCTGTATTTGCATTACCGGTTGCAATGGAAATCTGTATTATAGTTACAATACCGGTTGCTATGGAAATCTGTATTGGATTACCGGTTGCTATGGAAATCTGTATTTGCATTACCGGTTGCAATGGAAATCTGTATTATAGTTACAATACCGGTTGCTATGGAAATCTGTATTGGATTGCCGGTTGCCATGGAAATCTGTATTATATAGCCGGTTGCCATGGAAATCTGTATTACATAACCGGTTGCCATGGAAATCTGTATTATATAACCCGTTGCCATGGAAATCTGTATATATATAACCGGTTGTTATGGAAATCTGTATTACATAACCGGTTGCCATGGAAATATGTATATCTAACCGGTTGCAATGGAAATCTGTATTATATAGCCGGTTGCTATGGAAATCTGTATTACATTGCATTACGTTTACAGACTTATCGGACAGTTTCTCGTCGTTCTGCGAAACGGAAACGTTCCATGCCACGTGTTCTGTCGATGAGGTCATCGTAGTGACGCAGGCACTGTACGGGCGCATGCGCATCAGCAGGTGCGTGAAGCTTGACTACGGTCACCTCGGTTGTGTGGCTGATGTTAAGGAGCTGGCCGACTCGCGATGCTCCGGGAGGAGACGGTGTGAGATCCGGATTCCGGATTCGGAGTTCGGAAAGTTCAAGCCGTGCCCCGATGATCTCAAGCCGTACCTGGAAATAGGGTACACCTGTATTAAAGGTAGGCTTATTAATTCGTTCGTTCGTCTGTTCGTTCATTTATGCGTTCATTCATTCATTCATGTATTCACTCATTCGTTCGTTCTTTCATTAATTAATTGATTAAGTAATTGATTAATTAATTTATTCATTCATTCATTCGGCCGTTCATTTATTCTCTCATTAATTCATTCATTTATTAATTCATTCATTTTATGCATTTATTTATGCATTCAATCAATCATTAATTCAAACATCCATTCATTTGTATAGCGCCTCTTCAATGGGACTACTCAGAAGCGCTTCCAACCTCAGCGCGTCGAAATAAGACCGTCTTACAATGAGAGACTATAATGCCTGATAAATTGTTTTAGGTTACTTGAATACAATCTAAGAGCGAAATGACAAGCCATCGAAAAAGCTCAGGTAGTCCGTTACCGAAGAGGCAATTGATGAGAAACCATAATCTACGGAATATATCTTGCACTTGGTTATGATAAACAGGTGTATTGGAGATCAATGCTGTACACCTGTACTAAATGTATGTTTTTGGCTTCATGTTTAAAATGGACATACATGTAGTTGATTGGCTTCAGGTTCATTAATCCCCAACCTCAGTTGATTAAACAAGAACGAAGGGTAATGTCGAACGGTATATTCCGCCCTTGCATTTAGAGGGGGAGAGAGGCGGAATTGCCACACCCGCCTCGAGGTCAATGCACCAGAATCCAATCCGCTTGGATAGTCATAAATGATAGCAGCCAAGCAAATCGAAGCTAACCCTTGTATGCATGATAGCCGTTACTATAGAAAATATTACAGCAAACGAATCCAATGCATTAGGCCTAGTATGCTTTAGGCTAATTAAAACTCGTTTGTACGGCTTACAGTCTAAACCATTCAGCCCTGACACTATGTTATGGAAGTAGGCCTATATATCATTTACGGATTAGCAATAATATTACATGAACGTGTTTGGCGGAGATAGTGTTGGAAAGTAGTCATGTACGGACTAACTTGCACTTGCCACTTGGATATAACGTTAGTGGAAGAATCCTGAAGCACAAGTATGGTTAAGGTCAGTTCTTCAGTGGTAGCCTACACCTGCAGCAGTGTTAAAGGTATGCTCTTTGCTTTCATATTTTATAAAGGGCAGAGCATGACTGGCTATAATAGGTGCATTAATCGCAAAGATGGTAAACATACAAATGTCCAGCTACATCTGGTTATTGCTGCTGTATACAGACATTGACAACGGTTTGCAATCCTATATAATTATGGCCTACTTGTATGTTCAACATTTGTAAAGCTCTATAGTAAAATTCAAGCTAAGCGCATGACCTAGGTCGTTGATAAACGCAATGTGTCAGAGGGCGGTTGGATTGTTCGCAGATGTCCCCGGGAGATCCATTGACACCGGCAAGAATTAAGGACCGCCGGAATAGAGTTTTTAACATCGTGCACTGGCAGAAGTTGCAGAACTATTGGATGCTGTCTGGGGTGCAAGCTATTTTGCCAGAGACGGAAAAAGGCTTCCTTAGGACGTGGTTGACATTAATTTTAGCATTACATTGCGAAGCTGCCCTGCAGCATCAGCTCCAGCAGCTAATTTCTCCAAGTTAGTGAAGGAACCCAAGAGTCGTCGCATCTGGTTCAACATTCGTTTTAATTTAGTTCTGTCATCTCTCATGGTGAGCTCCCACTGCAGCATAGGGACAGCATAAAGGATCTTTGCGACCGAAGTGGTACGAACTACCTTGTGCAGAGCTTTTAGGAGGCGGACCATGATGGGCTTTTAGCATTCTCAGTGGCTAACGGATTAGCTACAAGATTTAGGCCCATTACTGATTCTGATTCTGACTGATTAGCTACAAAATATTTGTTAATTCAGTTTCTAACCAAATAAAGTTCTTTTTTACATTACTCTAACTCTAGTCGATTAGGAATATAACAAATTCTGCCAATCTGAACAAATCTCCGTCAACTTATAATATTCTGATTTCAGGGATGCGCAAAATTTCAGCCGAAGGATCTGATATTCAGACTGGCTGAATCATACGCTACAGTAGTGTTTTAAACAGACATTTAATTTGTTTGAATAACAGAAGAATCTTTTAAGTATATAATATTACATGTTTTGCTAGCGCTCGCGCTGACTTTGACACAAAGTTACAAAACAATAGTAGGCTATTCTAAATTAACCTCACTTAACCCTGGAAATGCAAAAAACTAACGCTTGGTAATAAAGTAGGCCTAGGGGAAGGAACTTCCAGTTGTGATTTCAATTTCAGACATTTTACATAAAATAATTGGAATTGGTTTAGATTTTTTTCCAATTTTCTGAACAAGAGGTAAACGATTAGAGACCACTGTCTTTGAGATTAGTCATAGACTAAAATTCGGGGGGGACAGACACCTTCCGTGTCCCCAATCTTGATTCCAATTCTCCAAAATAATGTCATTAGTTTCCTCAAAAGTGTCGGATGACCATAAGCCAGGCAAAGCCAGAAACCAGACCACAGCACAAAAAATACTCAGCTCTGGATGTGTCCAGCTGTCTCTCAGACTAACCTTGCTTCCTTCCCTTAAGCTTTCGGTCTGATATATACTGCCGCTATATAAATGCCACTCGGTGATTACCCAGCGGACTGTTAGCATACAGTGTGTCGCTTATGTTCGTAATCCAGTGGTAAAGTCGCTGGTTCAGTTGGATTAAGTTCCCGGTTCAACTCCAGTCTGTCCTGTTTCCATCGTTCACACCATCCACCCATCAATCACCCCACTCTGTAAAGCCCCAATCACGTTACTTTACACGCTTCGTAATGTAATTTGACTTTTAGGAATGACTTAAAATATCTGAAGACAGCCTGAACGATTAGTGTTGTTTGGACAGTTAGTTGCTATTTAAAGTTAGTTGCTATTTAAGCTGACTTTTTAATTTGACTTTTAGGAATGACTTAAAATATCTGAAGACAGCCTGAACGATTAGTGTTGTTTGGACAGTTAGTTGCTATTTAAAGTTAGTTGCTATTTAAGCTGTGTGCTTGTGATACTATCGTAGTGGGCAATACAGTTTGATTGATTGATTGAATGAATGAATGAGTGATTGATTGATTGATTGATTGATTGAATAAATGATTGATTGATTGAATGAATGAATGAATGAATGAATGAATGAATGAATGATTGGTTGATTGATTGATTGGTTTGGTTGGTTGGTTGATTGATTGATAAACGACATGCTGTGATAGCAAAGTTGATTGGAGTCGCCTCCTCCTATCTCCAGGCTTGGGACTTACACTTCCCGAATCACGACCTTTGAATAAACTGTCTGATATTTAGGCAGTGATGTCTGGTAAGCGGTCACTGACCCTATAAGTCTCATAGCGGGAGTTAGTCTTCTACTTAAAACAGCCTTATCATTGTCTGAATCACTTACCTTACCTAATACCAGCTTCTCTCTCCTTCTCTCTGTTGTTTCAGTTCAAACCTCGAAGGACTTCTGCGTCTACCCAGGCGCCAACCCCGTCTCCTCCCCTCAGGGTGGATTCCTCTCCAGCCTCGTCACGGAGCTGACCGGCTGTGGGGGCCTCATCACCCCCTGGACGATCACCGTCTCCCCGGGTCAGATCATCCGCCTCATCCTGCACGACTTCGGCTTGATGAGGGGCGGGAAGAGGCACCACCAGCGGCCCCCTCACGCGCCCTGCCAGACCTACGCCATCATCCGGGAACCGGCGACGGTCGGAAGTAGTGCCGACAGCGGACTACGTTCGGCGCGGAATGTCACCGTGTGCGGAGGAGTGATGAGGCAGTCGATCGTCTACGTCACTTCCGGTAATCGATTGGAGGTTGGGATCATTCGAAATGATCATCTGATCTACGGACCATACTACGTCTTCGAATACAGAGGTATGTGTGTTCAGTGGGATGCATAGAGGCGCTATGTAATTGCTCAGATACTTGCGTGCATATACGTACATGGGCTACATGCTTGCCCGTGCATTCGTACATTCATGCTAACCCGTGCATTAGTACATACATGCTTACCCGTGCATTCGTACATACATGCTTACCCGTGCATACGTACGTACATGCTTACCCGTGCATACGTACATACATGCTTACCTGAGCTTGCCTCGCCTTATACCTTATCTTACCTGTTGAGACCACAGACAAACTGACGGGTTTCAGCGATCGCCGATTATACGCGGCTTAGAAGACCTATAGAAGACCTATAGAGTGTAAAATGATATCTTGATCAGGCATGCAGGGCTTGTAGGCGCATGAACAACCGAGAAACAAATTGTCAGCTGTCATGACAACCGATAGCTGTCATGACAACCGATAACTGTCATGACAACCGATAGCTGTCATGACATCCGATAGCCGTCATGACAACCGATAGCCGTCATGACAACCGATAGCTGTCATGACAACGGATAGCCGTCATGACAACCGATAGCCGTCATGACAACCGATAGCCGTCATGACAACCGATAGCCGTCATGACAACCGATAGCTGTCATAACAACCGATAGCTGTCATGACAACCGATAGCCGTCATGACAACCGATAGCTGTCATGACAACCGATAGCTGTCATGACAACCGATAGCTGTCATGACAACCGATAGCTGTCATGACAACCGATAGCTGTCATGACAACCGATAGCTGTATGGCAACCGTTGTTTGGTTGTCTTTCTATTTCGGTTGTCAGCCGATGACTTTCAAGGTTTTTATAGCGGCTCATATCAGACGTAAGGTTCTTTAGTTTATATGCAGCGAAGTCAGTGTTGTATGCAGAAATTTCAAGGGTTTTCCGGAGGACGTAAACACACCTGCAAAGCACCATGGGTAGGGATAGTAAAAAATTCGCTAACAAGAAACTTTAAAATTCACGGTAGCATTAAAACAAATGGTGCGAAATCAAGGCAAATTCACGGCATGAATTTCAAGTCCGTAGCCAGGGGTGTTTACCAGCTGAAATAATTATTCAGCAGCTTCAACATCATCATCATCAACATCATCATCATCATCGTCATCGTGATTGTGATTATAGATCATTGTCGTGATCTACTACATGTATATTGTAAGATTTCATATAGAAATGAGAGCTTCAAAATTTGAATAATTGAATTCCCCCTAGTTTTTATATCGTGTGCTAGTAAATGTATTTTTACGTTATTTTATTGGGGGTTCAAACACCAAACTCCTCTAAATACGACCTTGGTGAAATCACACTTTTTGGTTAATCCCGACCAAAAAATAACGCAAATCAGAAAGAAATGACACGTTCAAGTCTCTTCAAACACGTTTACACTTAGGCTGGTATACGATCCTGTCAATGTTATAGAATTAATAACACAGATCAAAGCAACGAAGCTCTGTCGCTGCATGTCACGCTAATTATTATTGTCACTCAACATTTGGTATTATATAATTTCTGCAGCAATAATATTGCAGACCATCAATGCACGTGGCTACTGGCTTCAAGTTCTCTCGTCAGTCAAACTGCGATGAAAATTTAATAAAATTTGCCTTAAAATAACGGCAATTAGATAAATTCATGACCTGCAGCGAATGCCGAATCTCACGGTATATTGACGGCTTCCGCGACTTCGTGAATTTCTGATATATCCTTAAACATGAGACGAAAAAGTCTTGACAATCGTGCAATTATCAACACTGAACGTGCATTTATAACAAAAATGGAATCCTATAATTCAGATGAATGATATTTTGGAGAGAGTTGGTATATAGACGCAAGGGCAGAAGCTCTTTGCTTTCTAGAGAGGCGTGAGTGATTATAAATTTACAAGGCCAATTTCGTTTTCGCGGTCAGAAATCAAATCTGCCTTATCCACTGAAATTTCACCTACATGTATATATCCTGCGACTATTCATATACAATTATACATATATCGTTGTACATGTATTCTTGCAAACATTGATACAATGCATGCATTATGCACAACATGTTTGTGATATTTGAGGCTTTCTATAGATAGATCCCCGCTATAGGTGGTCGCGCGTGGGTGTATAGGCTATAGCATGCTTTAATCTCGAACAACCTCAGGTGTGTTCATGTCATCGTCGCATTTTGCGAAGAACATGATGATAGACTCTAATCGTACTCAGTATTATTATTTCCGTCTGTCCTTGTGACGACGCCTACGCACATCTATAGAATCTGATATTCTAAGCATCTATTTAAGCCAAATTTTAAGAATCTATTTAAGCCATCTGAAGCTCTCCGCGTGTTTATCTCTGCTTGCAAGATACGGAAAGACTCGCATTATCAAAGATTTGAAGCCAATACTTATAGCTTAAGCTTATTGCTGCGACCGGGCTTTGAAACATCCACAGCGTCCATGTACATGTACACTTCAGCTAAATACTAATATAATTATTATACATGTATATGCGTGCACACATGTATCAGCCTATTTTTATAGCGCTTTTCGGAAGCCACACAAAAACCACTAATAGCATTGTATGTAGAGATATACGGCGAAGTGCGTTATAAATAGCGTGTCAGGTATTCTTTCTATTGACGCTTATATAAATGGATGCCCGCATTAGACTTCTGTATAATACGCGGACATCATATAATTCTCGTTTAACATGAATCTATAGTCTATATGTACATGGATACATACATATATAGTTTGTATACTACCTTATAGAGATTATAGCATAATAGCTTAATATGTCTCCCTCCTCCTCCTCCTTCTCCTCCTCCTCCTTCTCCTCCTCCTTCTCCTCCTCCTCCTTCTCCTCCTCTTCCTCCTCCTTCTCCTTCTCCTTCTCCTACTTCTTCTCCTCCTCCTTCTCCTCCTCCTCCTCCTCCTCCTCCTCCTCCTCTTCATCATCATCATCGTATTTCTTAATTTCATCTTTTCTACCGTCATCAGCGGAACCGTACTTCTGATGGTGATGATGATGATGGTGGCAGTGGTGGTGGTGAGGGTGGTGGTGGTGGTGGTGGTGGGGTGGAGGGCGAAGTGATGAAGGTGGTCGGAGCGATCCCCCCACAATGGCTTCTGCTTCCATTTTGCCTCTCATTTCCCTTTCACATATCATGAGCTGAACACACCTGCGCTCGCGTCACCGATGCTATCAAGTGAGAGGCCAGGATTAGCCTACAACAAGATCCTAAGAAGATATGGCAGCTGTATAAGTGTGTATATATATATGTACATGTATGTTTGTATGTACACTTGTTATAGCGCCCCTTCAAGCTCTCTCTCTCTCTCTCTCTCTCTCTCTCTCTCTCTCTCTCTCTCTCTCTCTCTCTCTCTCTCTCTCTCTCTCTCTCTCTCTCTCTCTCTCTCTCTCTCTCTCTACTGGTATAGCGCTCCCGAATGCAGAGCGGACACGGACACTGCATAGGAGTTTCACGCCGAAGCGCTGAGCAATTTTGAGTGAAGGACTTGCCCAAGGTCCTTACGCGGCGAGGTGGATTCGAACCTCGAACCTTCTGGCTCCAAGGCAACGACGCCACCACCACACCACCAAGTCCATTATAATTATATGTATATTATGTACACACATATTGCAGGCAGAAATATTGCGCCTGGCTTTCACTTTAAGTTTATGAGTTGTGATGATTTCTACTCACACAAACTTCTTGCATGCATGAAGAGATTATATTAATCATCCATCTACAACGTTCGTGCACAACTGTACACTGCAAGGCTTCAGTGATTGTCTGCAATAGTTGTTTGGCGGATACTGGTTAAATCCGAAAGCCTTGGAACCACGGATGTCACCCATTACATGATTAATCGTAATGGTAATTGCGGATTTATATAGCGCTACTTCTGAAGATGAGGATGAAATCACAATCGAACAAAATATTCTTATATATACATGTATATATATATATATATATATATATATATATATTAGTGTGGCCCAAACTTACATGGGAAAAATATTTTTTCAAAAATATGCTGCTCCACAAGGCTGCCTTTGTTCCACTTGACTAGAAGACTGTGTGTTGAAAAAATTGAAGAGATCTGAGCATGTTTAGAGGTACCAATTTTCAAGAGCTTTTATATAGGACTCACGTTAAATGCGCATATCAAATTTTAACAGGTATACATTAATGTAACATTATAAATTGACAGTTGCACCCATGAATTCCAAGGACCATCTTTCTAAATCATAATCAAGATGTCAAGTGTATTTAAATGAATAGATAACTATAAGATTATATACAAACAGAAGCTTATTTCAAGCTCTTTATGTTAGAAACCGTTACTGAATTGGAGGTAATTTCAAAATTTTGACTGCCAACTTACAAACTAAAGTTTTTTTGCTTGCAATTTGCTTTTAATACAATTGGATTGTTTACTTATAATATTATTGCTCTTCATACTGCTAATTTAGGTTATTCCAGTATTTTTTACAGTAATTTATTAAGCACACCTTGAATATGATAATTATGAGATTAATGTTGGTCTTTTGACTTTGTGTAATAATGGCTCATTTGACAAAAACCGCAGCTATCATGGCATCATCCAGAAGCTTCCAACATTGTTGGCTCTTATGGATTCCAAGAACATTCTTTCTAGACAGTCACAAAATTTAATGGAGAAATCCTGAAGAATTTCATTAAGAAAATGAATTAACAGTTGGTGATGTCATGAAAGTAGTAATGGTTCTTACCTTGGTAATTGGGTTTTAATCTAGTGTAAGTCTCTGCCTTAAAGTGACAAACTTTATTGCACTATCATTTTCCTGTCTATAGGTTGAGTCAAATATGATTCAGCTGTTCACATTTGGCTATGAGAAAAAGGCAAAGTTTTCATAATTTTTGGAATGCAAAATTCCTTAGTAACCATGTTAAGAATTGAGTGAAATTTGAAAAAGATCAACAGGCTGCATAATAATCTAGATGGAAGTCTGGTTTGTTTAAATCATGCCTCACTGCTATGCTAAGCCTTATGCCAAGTTTGGCTATTCATGGTGGGAAAAATGACAAATTCTAGGAAAGTTAAATGACAAATTTTAGGAAAGTTGTTGAATTATTAAAACAACAGCCAATAACAAATTATCAAAATATCATTAAAAATTGTTCCCAGATTATTGTTTTAATGTAATTAAACAATAATTATTTAGAATTTCATCAAACACTAAAAATCAGAAAAATGAGTCTTTTCACATGTTGGTCATTAGATATATCTAGGAAGCATGTGTTGCGACATAGGCCTAGTTTGGGGCTATCATGGAATGCCTGGACAGGAAATCCTCTAATGTAGGTGTATGTCACAACGAGAACTCTTTAAAAACTGTTTGACCTTCTTACTACTGAGGGTCATAGAATTAGCCAAAGCCTGTCTATCGAGCTTAAATCTGAAATTTAAGAATGATTAAGAACATTAAAATGTTTCATGTTATATTTCATATTTCATAAAGCCTGCTATTGAGCTTAAATCTAAAATTTTAAGAATGATTAAGAACATCTAAAATGTTTCATGTTATATTTCATATTCAATTTTTGTGAGACTGTAATTGATTATACATTAGCTTAATATAGCTTTAATAGAGTGATTTAAAAGACACATTTTTGACGACAATGTTTGTTTAAAGCTGATAATTGCATTCCTCTTTGGAATACGGTCGAAAAGCGACTTTTTTCAATTTTTCGATGCTTAATTAAAATCTTGCAGAAAATTGGTACCAGTAAACATTGCTCAATTTTGTTGAAACTTGGCAAATAAATCACTAATAGCATATGGAACAAGGGCAGCCTTGTGGAGAATTGAATTTCCAACTTTTATATTTTTGGGCCACCCTAATATACACTGTGTCCGGAAAAATTCCAAGGCTTTACGGTAAATATAGAAATAATTAGTAAACATTAATAGATTTTTAAAATTCCAGAGACAGTTTAATCCTGAAATATTATGGAACTATAATTTATGTTCGAAATGTCCGCCATTGGCTTCCACGCATGCTTCGAGACGTACACGCCACTGACTAACAGCAGCATCGACGACCAGTTGATCAAGTTCATCCCAAGCATTAACAATTCGCTCGCGGAGTTCTTCGATGTTTCTGACCTTTGTCTTGTATACTTTCTCCTGCATTACTAATAAATTACAAAGAATCTTGTTGGTAAATATATATGTACGGATTAAAAAGGTTTTAAAATTTTCTAATTGATTATTAACTACTATAGTTTTTTCGTTCATATATTAATTAGAGCCTTGGAATTTTTCCGGACACAGTGTATATATATATATATATATATATATAGGCATAGAGAAGCCATGAGGACCATGCAGCAGGCTATTTAATATATGAGTTGCAAGCTTGATGCAAGTAGAAGTAAGGCCAGCCTAAATTGCCATGTTACCAGATTATTATCAACCATGGAGCATTATTATTATGAAAGCATAAATTAGATTGCGACGTTATGTAAGTAGTAATTCATATGGCAACTTGTTCATCAGCCGCTTGAGGTGGAATCGAACCCGCAACCTTCTGGATCCAATGCACCGAACGTATACCCTTATACTACCGCATCCGACAAATGCTAAAATACAATACATGTATTTGTGTGTATTTGTTATAGCGCTCCTTCAAGATGTCTACTCAGAAGCGCTCCCGACTACAGCGCGAACACCGAATCAGACTTTCACGCCGAAGCGCCGAGCAATTTTGAGTGAAGAACTTGCCCAAGGTCCCTACGCGGAGACTTGAGGTGGATTCGAACCTGCAACCCTCCGGTTGCAATGCAACGAACATACCCACTACACCACTATGCCCAACAATAATTAATTGTTCTGTCGTTTCTCTTTCAGCTGTCGGCTGTCCAGACCTGACAACGATGCCAAACTCTTGGTTCAGTCGAAGCGGTGATTCGCTGACGATCAAGTGCAACTTCAGCAAGGAAGTCTACCAGTGGAAGTGCAGGGATAACAGGTGGACTGGAGACAGCTGGAACTGCTCCATTGGTCAGTGTACTACTTCATGCAATGCAATGCAATGCAACACAGTACAAGTATACGCGATGCACGAGACTATCTGACTATACTGTCTCAGTCGCCAGTAGGACAGCAGTTTCGCCGGCCAAATTGTTACATAAACAACACACCGGTTACGCTTCGCTCTCTATTTGTGGTCCATCCGGCTTGGTTCTACAAGTCTCTCAAGTCTTTTTTCTTTGTTCGTGGTTGGGCTGGGAGCGCCTCTGAGTAGTTTCTTGAAGGGGCGCTATATAAATGGTTTGAATGAATGAATAAAAATTCGCAATACAACTGAGGAAATGCATACATGCACAATTGCACATGCCTAATAAAAGCCTACATGCATAAGAATACATGCATGGTGCAATGGTGCATACACACATATATATTTACGGCTTAATTTGTATCGCCTATGTATATGCATAAACTCGCCACTGTTTGCAATCTGACATGTAGTGCCGGTCCCAAGCCTGGATAAATGAGGAGGGCGACACTATTATTACACAGTGTTGTTAAACTAAAACTTATAGGCCTATAACCTACATACATACACACAAAACATACATACATTCATATCATCATCATCATCATAATCATCATCATCATCATCATCATCATCATCATCATCATCAATGATCATCATCATTAGCGTCTCATTATTATTGTTATTATTTTCATAATAATCATCTCTTGAAGATTTATAAAGCACACTAATTATAATTATTAATTTATACTAAATGCACCGTAAATTCGCAATATATAGGCTAATTATGGATAAGCAACTTCATTAGATGTATTATAGTGTCCTTCATTTCAGCTGGTCTGACGTCCAACACAGAGAAGTTGTCGAATTCGGGAATGTCTATTTCATATGGTAAGAACAATGTAGAACAAGCTATAACCTTTTTGTGTCTGTCTCTGTCCCTTTGTCTGTCCGTCTGTCTGTCTGTGTGTCTGTCTGTCTGTCTGTCTCTGTCTGTCCGTTTGTCGGTCTGTGTGTCTGTCTGTCTCTGTCTGTCCGTCTGTCTGTCTCTGTCTTGTCTGTCTGTCTGTCTGTCTGTCTGTCTGTGTGTGTGTCTCTGTCTCTTTCTCTTGCTCTTCACTTTACGATGTTTGTGATCGGTCACTTTGTAGCACGCGTTATTATCTTGCATATTTCATGAATATATCGCTGCTGTATGTTTACCGTATACCCAGGTAATGCCGACGCCGACTTTCAATTATTCATAAATGTTGAAATCTTTTCTCTTAGTCCTGCATATTATCGGCGGCGTAAAAGCGCCATAAATTGGATGATTTTGAGGATTATTATTGGTATCGCAGTAACTATAATTAGAGACTTGCTGTTGAGCTGTTGATTGTGTAGTGTAAACTTTGTAAATTGTGTGTAATTCATATGCGCTCGTGAAGCACAGATCTCAACCATATTATTTTATTCTAACTATTGGTTACCGTGATGAACCATAAATGTTATGGTTATGTTTTGTTATGTATAATGTTGATGCAGTTACTACAATAATATTATCCCTCGAAGTCTAATAATTAAAGTTGGAAGTTGAATCCTGCGGCTTAACACTTGAGGGCTTCTGCATGAGGGACGACCTCCACTGGCTCCCACTGCAGCAACGCATTGCCTATAGAGTTTCGTCTATTGCTTGGCGCTGCATCCTGTCTCAAGCTCCATCATATCTATGTGCACTTTTTACTCCTGTCTCCGTTTCCCTGGGCCGCCGTTCGCTGCGGTCAGCTGCCCGCGGTGACTATCTTGTCCCTTTTTGTCGCACCGCTACTATGCAGCGAAGAGCATATTCTGTGGTGGGTCCAGCTATCTGGAATGCCCTCCCTACGGCTCTCCGTTCTCTTCCTCGTGACTCTGCTCGCTCTTTCTACCGTCTTCTCAAGACCTTTCTTTTTGACCAGGCCTGGGTTGGGAGCGCCTCTGAGTAGAGATCTTGAAGAGGCGCTATATAAATTTATGTGATTGATTGATTGATTGATGATTGATTGATTGATTGAAGGTCCTACACAACATCGGTTATCTCAGGGCTTTGATGGCATGAACCTACCCGCTTGCAGCTTCCTATAACCCAACACAAGGGGGCGCCTGTTTAACCAAGATGTTGCCTAGTTCCAACCGAGGTCAATCGAGCCTTTGTAGCGTGTAAGCAAAGTCGGTTACTCGGCCTTCAATATTGAAGATCAGAAGCACAAAAATCAATAAATCGGACCAGGGAAAGTTGGTCAAATGATGGATCATGTATACAGAAGCCTGGGCATCATCGGCATAAAAGATGGTCACTTGCACTGTGTTTATAAAAAAGCGATATGTCAGAGTAAAAAGGATTTTGAGGATGGTAATCAAGCACCGAACCCTGGGGAAAATCAAACTTAGCCCCAATCCACTCAGTCCTGGAGCCTCCAAGGACACGTGCGACTCAAAGCGGATTATGACCTTCTTAGGATCACAATATCCTTAGGGCCACTCTGTTGGACAACCCTTCTGACTAGACACAGCGCTCGTGAATCAGCTGGTGCCCTGCGCTTAGCTTTCGAGTAGTGCTCTAGAAATTTGGAGATTACGATTTCGAATGGTCTGTGAGGTAGGATCTTGAACCAAAGTAGGAATATACCAGACCAGCCGAATGATAATTGCAATCGTTGAAGCAAAATATAAAGCAAAATCTCATGTTCCGCCATATCAAAATTAGAAATAGACATTAAAAGGGGAAAAGATGAGGCTGGACAATCAGATGGACATTGGCTAAAAAAATGCATCCTATAGAAGGGACAAGAGGGCGATTTCTGTGGAGTGGTTACCTCTGAATCCAGATTTGGCTGCCGGTATGGAAGTCCATATTCCTCAAATAGGAAGCAATATGAAGTGAAACTAATCTATTAAATTACTCGTTAGATCTGCAAACCTGTATTTTTTAATAGAAAAGACTTCACAGTCTACAGGGTGGCTCAAAAAAAAATGTCCCACCAGGAAAAATGCAATTTCTCCGCAACCAATCGAGATTATTTTATGAAAATAGCAGGATTTATAGAGGAAAAAATTTGCAACAATTCCTGAAAATCTTAATATTGAATCTGTATTACTTCAGAAGTTACAGCTATGCAAAAATAATTTTTCATTTTTTCGAATTTCCGCAGAATCACATTCCAATACATGCGATTTCGTTAAGATTTTTTGGCAAATTACAGCAAACAAAGTGATGATGATGTCATATGACCTCCTACGAGCTATAAAGAAGCTGTTTATGAAGCAAGCTATTAGTATTTGGTGATATTTTATTTATTAAGGTCTCAATTTGTGAATCCCATACTGAACGTCATGGACAAAGTTTCTGCGGAAGATAAAGTGGGAATTCAAACGTTGCGTGAGCAGAGACTGGGACATCGTGCGATCATGGCAAAATCCCCAATGAAAAGTGGAGCCTGAGCACAATGAAGGCTATCTGCAAACGTATTTATGTAACCGTTGTAACGAAGGTCATGTGTCGGAAGAGAGGCATGAAGTGGTCGTTTGGTGTGATGGAAAAAGCGCGATATTCACGAAGTTCGCTTGATAGTCGAAGGCATCAAGTTTGCAAAGCACATCATGGTTTCAGCATCAGCTATGCTGGCGTGTGTTACGGCTGCAAGGAAAGACTGCACTTCATCCCATTCAGCAGGCTAAATATCAAACTTACCGTTGAACTCTGTTACCCAGACTCATTGAACACTGAAGGTGTGCTCAAACATCTGGTTTTGTTTTCCTGCATGCAGGATGGTGCGCCTGCTTGGTCGCACGGCGAGGTTGATTATGATGCGCTACCATATTGCCATCAACTGCAGTAAATTTATTGGCAAAGGTGACTAACAACCTCGCCAGACCTTAGTCCTCTTGCTTATCACGTATGGGGAGCTTTGCTAAAACGCTGCAAGACATTTCATCCCAAGTTGGAGAACATTGGCTAGCTGAAGGAAGTCTTGCTGCTAATGGGGGGTCAGTTGCCGCAGGACCCGATCAACAAGGCCATACTGAGCTTCACAAAAAGAATTCAAACTCGTGTTAAAGCAAGGAGTGGACACTCTCATCATACCTTACAAAAAACTGCAAAACGAAATTCTGAGGTCGTAGTGAAAAGTGATATTATTTGACGTGGAAATCAGCAAGTGACGTTCATTTTTCCGCGGAAATTCGAAAAAACCAAATTTAAAGTTTAAACAGCTGTAACTTTTACAAACATGAAACTTTTCAAGTGAAACTTTCAGGGATTGTTGGAAATTCATTCCCCTACAAAATGGGAAATTTTCGCAGAAACATTTCAATCGGTTGCGAAGTTATCGCATTTTTTCCGGTGGGACATTTTTTTTGAGCCACCTTGTACATAAATGTTTATATATACTTAAATATATGAAATTATGTATTATGTGCAAAAATATTGTGTCAAATTTAAGGGTATTTCTATCCTACATTTCCAAATACTGTATTTCACTGTAAGGCATTAAAGTTCATGATCCCCCCTCTAAATCAAATGCATCAAAATAGCAGCTATTGAATTTCTGAATCTGACCGCACCATGAGCGATACACATGATCCTCTGCATCTCACCGCTCGGGTAATAAAGGTTTTTTGGATGTATTAGCTTTCATAATTCTGAATAATGAAGCGCAATTTCTAAAACAAATATGTGTTTTGATGTGCGTCCCTCCTCATGATCTTAAGCTCATGTCATGAGGTTAGATGTGCTCGTGTCATTGTGACAAATATATTTGAGTCATGGAGTCAAAATTACATGCTTGTCTCATGTGGTCAAAAGTGCACAGGTCTCGAATCTTCCAAATTAAGAACTGTGGTCCTTTGACTTTCATAAGTTCTGTCTTCATTTCGCTGTTACTCTGACTTCCACTGCATTCATATCGATCTTGATATCATCTGATACGACGGCAGGGCTCTCGAATAAGCTTGTGCCCAGCGCTTAGCGCTTTACAGCAGCGCTTTAGAATTTAGAAAATTACGATTACGACGATTATAATTTGATGATGCGTTGCGTAAGTGAACATAATTATTTACAGAGAAGTAGGCCAAAAAGTTAAGTAAACGAACAGGTAAAGTAAGTCAACTAGCAAAGTAAGCCAGCAAGAAAAGTAAGTCGATGAGCAGAGTTAGCCAACGATAAGAATAAGTCAACGAGTAAAGTCAGCCAACAATAAAGTAGCCAACAAGTTAAGTAGGCCTAAGTCAACGACTAAAGTAAGCCAACAAGTAAAACAAGCCAAAAAGTTAAGGAAGCCAACAAGTTAAGTAAGTCAACCAGTAAGTCAGCCAGTAAGCTAACAAGTAAATCAACAAGTACGCCAACAAATGAGCCAACAGCTAGGTCAACAAGCAAATCAACAAGTAAATCACTTATCACTTTTACAACATATGCTACCTGATCTTTGCCTCACATTAATTTGGTACCAAATCAACAAGTAAATCAGCAAGTAAGTCAACATGTATTTTAGGTCAATATGCAAACTATTCGAGACGGGGGTTTGAAGGGTTTCAACCCCCCAGTCTTTCTTAGAGCCCCATAGTAACGTATGTTTTTCGCACCCCAATTCCAAGTGGATAATGGTCCAAACCCCCCCCCCCCCCAGTTATTTTTCCACAATTCTCACACTGTTTACTACGACGTCTTTACTGAGCTTGTGTGCTTTGCATTTTAGGAATATCGATGCTGATGATTCTCATCATTGCTCTGACCATCGGAATTTTCGTCCTAACTGCCGGACTTGTCTTTCTCAAAAGGTGAACATGTGACCGTATGTTGCTTTTTAGTGGCCGTATGGCTTTAACTCTGCTCCGTGCTGTTTTAAAGGCATTTTTAGAACTGCACGACCCCTTCTTTCCTTCCCCATCTTCCATGGTAAATTAGGGCCTACTTCCAATCGGATGACAATGACCTTTTTGCTAGTTTTAGCTGTACAGAAATGCTTCAACAGCAAAAATCCATTTAGAACTGCACATTTTGTGTACAACTGCACGTTAGAAAAGCCCTGACTCTGCTTATTTCTCGATGTTATGCCTCTCGCTTTCAGTCCATGGAATTTCTTTTGCCTTCAGTCAATTTGCTTGTAGGCTAACCATTTTACAGTTCCTGTGCTTTAGACAGGATATCAATTAATATCTGAGGCTTCTTGCAATATTGAATTTCGTCTGGTATGATTAAATGTGTGAGGGATGCTTTCGACTCGTATACTCAGACAGTATTTCATGCCGGTAATAAGTATTCCAAAAAAGTGATTCTTATTCCTATCAATTACTGCCACGTAAAGTAGCAATGTTAGGGTTAGGGTTAGGCCTTTCGTATTTGTCTGTAACATGGCCGGCTGTTTATTTGGTTCCCAAAGGTGTTTATGGAAGAAACAAAGCAGTAAAATTTTACCTGTTATTACTTTTACAACATAGGCCATATACCTGAACTTCGTCTCACATTAATTTGGTACAGAACGCAGGCATGAAGATTGAAGAATCAAAACATTGCTGTTTGCAGGCGCAACGAAAGAGCTCGGATGGTCATGGCAGCCCGTTGCCAGGCAGCGAACGGCGGTCCCAACGACAAGCAGTACTACAGCGCGTCTCTGGTTCGAAACCTGGCCGGCTCGATCGTCCTTCAGCCGTCGGACAAGCTGCCGTGGACGAAGGACGACGTCTGTCATCATCCGAACGCATCGTCCAGGTGCTACACGTCCTGCAGCGCCGCCGTCGACAAGTCCCAGCGCTCCCCGCTCCTCAACGGTGGACCGGGAATTTCCCCGGGAATCTCCCCGGGGATTTCCCCGCCGCCGTACTGCCACTCGCGCCGCCGACTGCCGTGCGGGTGCGAGGCGTACGTCGACGTGACCTCCGACCTGTCGTCGACCTCTGCCGGGGCGGGGCAGGATGACCTCCTCGTCGAGGGACCCTCGTCCTGCCGCAGGATCAGCGACATCGACTCAGCAGCCACGATCTACTACGTCCTTGACCCGCAGAAGCACGCCGCACACCGATCGTCGCAAGCTCAGCCGTCGATGATGACGTCAACAACTACCTCCGCTTCCGGTTCGGGGCGCCGCGCACCGGAAGAAGATGGCGGCGGTGGCGAGGGTCTTCAGGACGTGAAACAGTCAAGGTCGCTGATGGTGCATCACCTACATCCGGCGGAAGTGGATGTGGAGCAGGACGACCGCGAGGTGGCGACGCCTTCCAGGTACCCGGAAGTGGTGTCCGACTGCGAACAATCCATCCAGAATGACGGACAGATCCACTACGGCAGTACGCTGTAGTCTACTCTTCTCGTGTATACGAAAAATGATCCGGATATACGCTGTAAAACGTTTTCCACGGATCATGTTTTTCTTTCAGGTTCTCTTGGTACGCTGAAGCGGAATGAAAATGTGCTTTCTTTCTTGCAGCAGTTTGCGGAAATTCAACATACTTTCCAAGCTCCATTAAGTACGCAAAAATATCTAATACCTACCCCGTAAGACCAAATATAGGCTACACGCAAACTATGGAGTATTAATTTCCCTTGATGAAGTTCCTGCCCATTCCCCCCCCCCCCAAAAGTACTTTCTTTTACATCAAAGAAGCGCATTATGCGCAGTAGGCCCTACCCTCTTTACCGTAGGATAAGTATTATTGGGCAGCATTGATGACGCGTTCTTGGTAAGAGTCGATAGATATTAACCAAGTGGTCAGTGAGCAATGAGCAATGAGCATGCATAGCCGAACGTCTCCATGTGATCTCAAAACGAGCATTGGCAATTTTCCGTCACTCCGATCGACTCTTCCAGCCAAAAGCCATAGTTCTACATTCGAGATTATTCTTCCTCATCGACGTTTTGCTTAGGACTCCACGACATGACAACCAGGCAGGCATCTCGAAGAAATACTTCCATTCCTTCATCAAGAAAGTATAGAAGATCCGCCAAATTGAGCCTGCAGTTTTTTTCTCGTCTATACGATCATTGCTGAAGCTTTAACTTTTCTTTAGCAAAGCTGTTTTTCGTGATGCTCTTTCCTGTTTCTTATTTAATACATTGCTTATCGCTTTCAAATCAGGAAATAGCTTTCGCAGACGCAGCATAAATGCATCAGACATTAACTGTTTGAGAAACTCGTCGGGGGATGAAGTGTCTGATAATTATGAGCTTACCATCTTACCATCTTTTGTTCTGGACGTCAAATCAGCCGCTTGATTACGCTTGCATAAAAGCAGGAGTAGGAAGAAGAACTTGTCAATCAAACATTTAAGTTGTTTCGCTGTGCGTTAACTTACAGTAGGCTATACAGCAATTTATAACAGGCAGGCCCACTATACCACCGCGTCCTACGTGATCTTGGATGAATTTTAATAAGGTGGGGGTTAGGTGATGTGATATGGTAATCTATACTATGAGTCAAAAGTTTGTCCTTCTGAATGGAGATTTGTTTGTATGGGGTTCCAATAAATGCTCTGAACGGGCACGATATCTAACGTTACGAAATTTTTTACAAAACGTTCCCATGCAAATTTGTAGGTCAACGCTGCTATTTTCAGCGATTTTCGGGGGAAGGGTAGAGTTCGGGGGAAGGGTAGAGGGTTTGATGGGAGGAGTGGGTTGGAAGGTCAAGGTCCAAGGGATGAACAGGTGTGGAGGGACTGACTGGTGTGGGAGGAAAGGGGTGTCAAGGATGGGGAGAGGAGAGGATAGAGAAATAGAAATAAAAGACAACGGCATGAACAATTATATCAGTGATTCAGTATAGCCTAATGATGTACGGTAGCCTACATGTAGTTTTGTACTGCTAATAAATTTAATTAACTTTACTTTTTCAGCAGTCAAAAGCGTAGGCCTACTGGGTGATTTGTTTTCGGATGGAGATTTTGTAATCGATTTTGGACAGGTAAGACCAATTTCAGGAAACGCGTTTGAGTACCGAAGATATCAGTGACTGGCAGGTAGTTTTTTTAGTCACAAGGGCCACTCAATGGGACAATCCTTGCAGACATAATTTATCTCATGACGAATGATTGAGATTGTCTGACGGTATCGGTATTCAGAGTCATCGACCCTGATAGCATAGATATTGAGTTCAACGATCGCAGGGGCTGGCGACCTGAAATAAATTGCATTGAGATAGGATGGGCAAAAAATTGGGCAGAGGCAAACATGAATTAAGATAGGATGGGCAAGATAATTTCGCATGCGATTAGAGTGGACTGCCGTAAGTAAGCTTATGCAGGATTGTACATTTTCGGTCCGAATGGGCATGGTAAGAAAAAAGAAAAATTAGATAATGTGATGATAAGATCAGGTTAGATAATTAATGTGATGTAATGTATTTAATGGAGGTAGGTGCAAGAGAGTATGAGGCAAGACAACGCCATGAAAGGTGTACGGTGCAATCGCATTGACATTCTAGCTGTATGAGTGGTTTTTAAACGTGCAATTGTACACAAAATGTGCAGTTCTACTTTGATTTGCAGCACAATTAGGACAAAATACACGTACATGTAGCTTGAAAAGTTCGTGTCTGTTCTTATCTGCCTCTTTTACTGGCTTCCTCTCTTGCTGGATCTCTATTCCTTCAAAATGTGCAGTTCTAAACGGATTTGTGCAGTTGTAGAAGCACTTCTGTACAGTTAAAACTAGCTAAAAAGGTCATTGTCCTCCGATTTGAAATAATTTACCATGGAGGATGGAAAAGGAAAATAAGGAGTTGTGCAGTGCAAACTTCCTTAAAAACAGCCCTGAGCTGTATACACGGCTCTTTCTTTCTATTCTGTCCTTCTGTCTTTCTGTCCTTATCTGCCTCTTTCACTGTCTCTCTCTTGCTTGATCTCTATTCCTTCATGACTTGCTAAGTCGAACCTCAAGTGATCGCCGCTTACATGTAGGTCTACCTGTTCAAGTCCCGTCTCCGAGCCGTCCTAAAATGAAAACGGAACATGACCTGTCAGATAAGATCACCGCAAAGCAGATTTCCGAAGAGTAATTTCTGCCTATACATGTATATGTGACACTGGACGCGACACTTCGGTAGCAGGAATTTCCACTTGACTTCTCTCGTGAGAATGTTCTTTATCTAAAGCTCGCGTTGTCCAAGCAAACACGCGTTTTTATCATCATTCTGTCATTCAAATCTTTTCGCGATCAGTTGGTAACAGGCGTCTGCAATAATCATTATTAATGAAGATTTATACGAGACTTTGATTTGCAGCACAATTAGGATCAGGTATACTGGTGCACGTAGCTTGAATAGTTCCGTTTGCAGTCGTGAGTGGAGAGCCGTACGGTTGGCTGACTGAGTCAGACTGACGGTCGACCTGAAGAGTCAGAGAGGCCAGTCTCTTCAGGTGCGTCGCCTCTAAGCCTTTTAGCTTTTCTAAAAAAGCGCCAAACTTCATCAGTCAAGATGAAGTTTACACAAGTCTCTGTATATATACCTCTCTTTGTGTCTCTAAATATCTGTCCGTACCCCTCTTTCTCTTTGTGTGTGCCCCCGTGTCTTTTTATATGTCCTTCTCTGTGTGTCGGTCAGCTTCTCGGTCTCTGTCCCTGTCCCTGTCTATCTGTCTGTCTCTGTCTTTCTCTCTTTTGTCATTGGAACACAGATTCGGTTGCTTTCTTGCCGTTGAGACAAGCCTCTTTATTTTCGTCGCCTAGGACAAACACAGAGATAATAAACTACCAACCGTCGTTGTCTGTAATAAATTGGTGAGGCGATCTGAACGATCGCATTATAAACTTCATTTTAAACTATAAAGCAAGCAAGGTGCAAACGGGGATACCGCAATGCATGAGTGTGCAAGGACGTTGGCTTCACGATATAAAGTCTCCCCGATATAAAGTTTCCTCCCAGAGCAGAGTATCATCTGGCTGAAACTCTGTAGACTATTAAAAGAAATTTTCAGCGACCGCAGCCCAATTCACGCTGATTTAAGGGGCCGTCCATAAAGTACGTCACGCTGTTCAAGTTCCGTCTCCGCTGAATTACTGCATATATAATAATTTAATGTTGGACGCGACACTTCGGTAGCTGGAATTTCCACTTGGCTATTCTCGTGAGAATGTTCTTTTCTAAAGCTCGCGTTGTGCAAGCAAACACGCATTTTATCATCATTCTGCCATTCAAATTGTTTCGCGATCAGTAACTGTTGGTAACAGGCAATTAATGAAGATTTACGAGACTTTGATTTGCAGCACAATTAGGAACAGGTACACG
>OX243817.1:10149178-10320203 GCA_945859605.1 Lumbricus rubellus | reverse complement strand
CACAATGCCCCACGAAGGCGAGTTGATTATCGATCTATTGAATCCTCCCTTTGATCAATGCATCTATCATCGTTACCGTCGTCAACATTCATTCATTTATTGATTCATTCAAACATTCATTCATTTATTGATTCATTCATATATCCAACCATCTATATATCTATTCGTTAATTTGTCCGTCCATCCGCCCATCCAAATGTAACCATAATTATCTGTACTGAGGTATACTTGCATGCATGGAAGTATAATCAGTGTATACTATGTATATATATATATATATATATATATATATATATATATAGTGTATGCAAACTATGCATATTCTTTAATAACCATAATCGGCTTTGAATTGTAATACAACAGCTGACCAGTAGCCTACATGTATACATAATATGTAATATGTATGATATAAAGATATATATACGCATGTGTAATTATATACATTATGCGTATTATAAGCGAGCTAGTGAATGAATGTGTATACGTAGCCTATTATAGGCATACATACGGCTGCAAGCAATGCTATGGATTGTATGCACTGCGAAATACCTGCTATAGAGAGGCTTCTTCATTTTTGCTAATGGACTTAGCGTAAGCTTACATGTTATACTACGGGATACATGGAGCGGTGCTTGGTTGGCTTTTGGCTGAGTCTCAGTTTACTATACGAGTCCTTAGTCTTCTTCTGCAGCCATCTAAACCGATTAAGCCGAATGCAGGAAAGTCATCTGTAGTTATGAGGGATGGAGACATGTACGTGGAGGTAAAATGACCAACAGGAAAAATGGAGAGAGAAAGAAAGAAACACACAGACAGACAGACATACACGAAGAGACGGACAGAGAAAAACACTGACTGCGAGAGGGAGAAAGAGGGAGAAAGAGGAAGAGAGAGGGTGAAAGAGATGCAGACAGACAGACATACATACAGACAGACAGGACAGACGGGCATGCATGCATACATGCATGTATAAAGGTATGCATATGCATTCAAGAAAACAGTCTTACATTTGGCGACTGAAAGGTGAGGTGTGATAAAATTAATTACCAGATGATTTCTTTCTACCTGCATGCGTCGTCATTGCATTAATCCAAAAGGCTGTCGTCTGAATGCTTCGGTAGAAGCCCATGCTCCATGACCGTATGCACGAAGGGTGGACGGTTTGACAACGGACTGTCAACTTTACGGCTATCTGTCAATTATTAGCAAAAACCAGGAGCATCGAGGTGCTGATAGGAGAAGCAGAGAGAAGATTTCTCAACTTTTATGGCTGTTATTTTGCACGAGAATCATGGACGCCAAGAAATCCAAAGTTGCCACAATTTCTTTTACCCAAAGCCCCATTGCTATAAGTATAAGTGCTCTCAGTCAAAGGCAATATGAATTTATGTTATGTGTGTGGACGTACGTGCGTGGGTGCGTATGTTTGTGTATGTATGCGTGTGTGTTTGTGTGTGGTGTGTTTGTGTGAGTGCGTGTGGGTTTCTGCAATACGCCAAGGTTAAAGCCGTTGCTACTGACGATAACGATAACGATAATTACGATGACGATAATGGTAACGTTAACAACGGTCAATGAAACGACGACACTGGTGACGATAACTATATATGATAACGACGACCGTAACTAGGAATGCGATTGGGATGACAAAAGACTGCAGAATAAATGGTAAACTATGATAAAAAGAATAGCAAAGACGACGGTAATGTGTGCGGTAACGGTAATTGGGATATCGATAACGGTTCCCGTGCAGAAATGTGATAGCGATGATAAGGTATAGGCATACATGTATGTCGAAAAACGATGATCAACAATGATTAATGATAGTGGAAGGGATATTAGTAATAATTTATTAATAACGGCTATAAGATAACAGTAACAATTGCAACACTCCTCTTAATAAAATAATATTATTATTATCTCAGCGTGAAATACACTGTAATACAGCACAATCTGAGTGGGAAGCTTGTTGCTATAAATTTGGCGACACTGTGTCATGCCAAAGATGATTAGTGTCCCCCTCCTCCTTTATCCAGGCTTGGGACTGGCACTGTCGGAGTGCGAACAATGGCGCAGTGGACAAGGTTTGACTGAGAGGAGACCATGAGACCTGGACGAAATAACATGCTGCGGTTTGCTGCCTGCAGTCATTTGTTCAATACGTCGTAGCAGGCAAAGGTCTCCACGTATCATGGAACCTTATCAACCGGTCTTTTGTCCGACCGTGTCCCAGGCGAATGATTCTTGCGCCACCTATTAATGGACTTCATTTTGCCGACTGTCCCAGCGGCCGCTGCGGCGCTGCTGCATATAATATCCTACGTCATTCGCCGTGCTGTGGACTCCACTCCGCGATATAACATCCGTGCGGTCATGCGCGGGACACGAGTGATAGGGAAAATGGCAGATGAATAGCAAGATGGCCGCCGCTTCCGCTTTCAATTCTCCAGAGATCGCGAGACTGTGCGGGGTCGGTTATCTCGTTCAAATATCGGCTCGAATATATACTGTGTCCACAGCGCTCAATGGCATCGTTTGTCTAGTGATTTGTAAGCAGCCACACCGTCGCTCGTATAAGCAGACATCGCTGTTCTATATGCAATGCCAGCATTAGGCAAAGGCAAAGCATGCGAGGTCTGTGCCAACATAATATTGAACACCAGTATGTATAATGGCAGCTTCGTGTTTTTTTATCCTTTAGCCATTATGTCAATTGCAATTATAATTCTAATTTGCATCCGGAATGTTTTATTTTTGGGAAACAAATTGAAATAGCAATTGATTTCAATGCACCTGTTCAATAAATTCAATTTCAAACGACTCACAAAATATTATTTTAACCGTTTTACAAGCTTGTCCTTGAGCGCCATAAACATAAAATTGTAGATCGCACCTAAACGTTTTATCACTTCAATTAGTTTTTAAAAACATTCTTTCTCATCAAGCCTTTAGGTTGCTTAGCCTTAGGAAACCGTGAATGATCTGCTGGGGCCCGAAGTTTCTCTCGTCAGCCCTGGTTGCCATGGAAATCTGTATTACATCATCGGTTGCCATAAAAAAACTCTATCACATTACGTTGCGTTTACAGACTTATCGGACAGTTTCTCGTCGTTCTGCGAAACGGAAACGTTTCATGCCACGTGTTCCGTTGATGAGGTCATCGTAGTGACGCAGGCGCTGTACGGGCGCATGCGCATCAGCAGGTGCGTCAAGCTTGACTACGGACACCTCGGATGTGTGGCTGATGTCAAGGAGCTGGCCGACTCGCGATGCTCCGGGAGGAGACGGTGCGAGATCCGGATTCCGGATTCGGAGTTCGGAAAGTTCAAGCCGTGTCCCGATGATCTCAAGCCGTACCTGGAAATAGGCTACACCTGTATTAAAGGTAGGTTTATTCATTCATTCGTTCGTTCATTTATGCATTCATTCATTTATGCATTCATTCATTTATTCATTCATTCATTCTTTTATTCATTCATTTATGTATTCGTTCATCCGTTCGTTCGTTCATGCATTCATTCACGCATTAATTTATTAATTCATTCATTCATTTATGCATTCGTTCATTCATTTATCCATTCATTTATTCATTCATTCATTTATTCATTCATTCATTTATTTATTCATTCATTAATTCATTCATTCATTCATTTATGCATTCATTTATGCATTAATTAATTCATTCATTCAAACATCCATTCATTTGTATAGTGCTTCTGCAATGGGGCTACTCTCTGCAGAAGCACTCCCAATTTCAGCGCGTCGATATGAGACCGTCTTAAGTTGAGAGAAAGAGTTCTATGTTGCGTTGGCTCTATGCGTGTATGCTGGGAACCAGTTTCCTGTGACCTTTTCTATTAATTTTATTCGTGAACTTCATATATGCACTCATCATTCAAGAAATGGTGAGGGAGAGGATTGGCCATGCACCAGCCCTCATATGCCGTGACCAAGAAAAGGAAGTCTAAGCACTTGATACCAATGGCTGCCACAGGGCTAGTTTAAGGAGCTGCTGTCAAGGTACAGACTACAGAGCGATTCCATATTATACATAAATACATTCATACAGACATATATACATACATACATACATAAATTCATGCACACAGACATATTTACATGCATACATAAATACATGCAAACATGAATGCAAGTTAAGAGCGAAATGACAAGCCATCGAAAAAACTCAGGGAGTCAGTCGAAGAAGCAGT
The DNA here is from genome assembly GCA_945859605.1 of Lumbricus rubellus. Lineage (NCBI taxonomy): Eukaryota > Metazoa > Annelida > Clitellata > Crassiclitellata > Lumbricidae > Lumbricus > Lumbricus rubellus. Next base: position 10,315,992 of record OX243817.1, on the reverse strand, counting down.
TGATGTGAAGCCGTAATCTACAGAATATAACTTGCACTTGGCTATGATAAACAGGTGTATTGGAGGTCAATGCTGTTTACCTGCACTAAAGGTAGGTTTTTTGGCTTCATGTTTAAAATGGACATAGATGATTGGCTTCAGGTTCATTAATCCCAAACCTCAGATGATTAAACAAGAACGAAGGGTAATGTCGGACTGTATACCGAACTTGCATTAAGGGGGGAGGTAGGGAGGAATTGCCACACCCGCCTCGAGGTCAATGCACTTGAATTCAATCCGCCCGGATGGTCACAAATGATAGCAGACAAGTAAATTGAAGCTAACCATTGTATGGACAACCGTTGGTCCGTTACCGTACTGTAAAAAATATTACAGCAAACGAATCCAATGCATTAGGCCTAGTATGCTTTAGGCTAATTGAAACTCGTTTGTGCGGCTTACAGTCTAAGCCACTCAGGCCCTGCCACTGTATTAAGAAAGTAGCCCCCCCTCGGAGACTCTATTCTGAAATAAAGTCTTCGGAGGGAGAGAATATTTCCTCCATCTACGAAATAGAGCCTCCCCCGTTCAGAGTGAAATGGGCTAGGCCTCCATTCGCACAAAAACATAGATGAGCAGGTTTAACGGTTAGTTTAGGTTGCTAAATTAGTCTATTTGACAAAAACGTATAAGCCTACATACTTTTATTTCAGAAATTTCTTCCAATACAAAGTTTTAGCCAGGGGGAGACTTTGTTTCGGGGAGAGAAACGAATGGATGCTGTCTGGGGTGCAAGCTACTTTGCCAGAGACGGAGAAAGGTTTCCTTAGGACGTTGTTGACATTAACTTCAGCATTAAAGCAAGAAGCAACCCAGCATCAGCTCCTGAAGCAACTAATTTCTCCAAGTTAGTGAAGGAACCCAAGAGTCGTCGCCTCCGTTTGAACATTCGTTTTAATTTAGTTCTGTCATCTCTCATGGTGAGCCCCCCCACTGCAACATAGGGACAGCACAGAGGATCTTTGCGACCGAAGTGGTACGAACTACCATGTGCAGAGCTTTAGAGAGCAGTCCATGGGCTCTAAGCATTATCAGTGGCTAATGGATTAGCTACAAGATTTAGGCCTATTACTGATTCTGATTGATTAGCTAAAAAATGTTTGTTAAATTCAGTTTCTAACCAAATAAAGGTTTTCTTAAACATTATTCTAACTCTATATAGTCGATTAGGAATATAACAAATTCTGTCCATCAATGGGCGGAATTAGGCCTACATACGCTACAGTTTTAAACAGACATTTAATTTTTTGAATCGCAGAAGATTCTTTTAAGTATATTGCATGTTTTGCTAGCGCTCGCACTGACTTTGACACATAGTTATACAAAACCATAGCATTCTAAATTGACCGCACATAAACCTGGAAATGTATGAATGGCGCTTTGTAATAGTTTAAATTATGGAAAGCAACTTCCATTTGTGATTTAAATTTCAGACATTTTCCATAAAACAATTGGATTTGGTCTGGATTTTTTCAATTTTCTGAACAAGAGGTAGATGATTAGAGACCACTGTCTTTGAGATTAGTTAGAGACTAAAATTCGGGGGATAGACACCTTTCGTGTGCCCCAATCTTGATTCCAATTCTCCAAAATAATGTCATTAGTTTTCTCAAAGTGTCGGATGACCTTAAGCCAGAAAAAGCCAGAAACCAGACCACAGCACGAAAAATACTCAGCTCTGGATGTGTCCAACTGTCTCTCAGACTTGCCTTACTTCCTTCCCTTAAGCTTCTGGTCTGATATATTCTGCCGCTATATAAATGCCACTCGGTGATTATCCAACGGACTGTTAGCGTATACAGCGCGTCGCTTATGTTCGTAATCCAGTGGTCAAGTCGCTGGTTCAGTTGGATTAAGTTCCCGGTTCAACTCCAGTCTGTCTGGTTCCCGTCGTTCACACCATCCGCCCATCAATCACCTCACTCTGTAAAGACCCAATTACGTTACTTTACACGCTTCGTAATGTAATTTGACTTTTAAGAATGACTTAAAATATCTGAAAACAACCTGAACGATTAGTGTTGTTTGGACAGTTAGTTGCTATTTAAAGTTAGTTGCTATTTAAGCTGTGTGCTTGTGATACTATCGTAGTGGGCAATACAGATTGTAATTATAATTGTAATTGAACATTTATATAGCGCCGCTCACAGATTCAGTAGCGCTCCCGACCCTAGTTAGCACTACCCTTAACGAATAGTATAGTCTTCAGGCGATTGATTGATTGATTGATTGATTGATTGATTGACAAACGACATGTTGTGATAGCAAAGGTGGTTAGCGTCACCCTCCTCCTATCTCCAAGCTTGGGACTAACACTACCTGATTACAATCGTGGACATAAACTGTCTGATATTCAAGCAGTGGTGTCTGGTCACTGATGGCATTGTATGCAAGGTTTCTGAAGATTACTTGAAAGCATTTTAAATTATCCAACACCGAAATTTGTTGCCTCTGCATCACATTTCTTTGTCTTAACTTCTAAGGCTACTTTATTTCGTCTTTTCTTATTGTTCCTTTGGTAACTTATACCTTCACTTCAACACCTAGCTTGGTTCTCCCTTACCGCAGTCTGCTTTTTGCTCACCTTATATCAATACCAGTTTACTTTAGCAAGTAGCTAAGTTTTAAGCTTTGATTTAAAAGAGTGAAGAGTCCACTGAGGCGGCCAATCTAATGTCCGGTGGAAGACTGTTCCAGCATCTGGGACCAGCGTTATATCGTGTTAGCGAACCTCAACTTCATTTTCTACGTCACACTTTGATTTTCCCGTGATATATCTTCTCTTACCTTGACTTCTTCGGAATGACGTCTTGACTTTACATTACGATGTCATGCCTTTCCATGCGTAACCTTTGCCACGATCTTTCTTACACCGAGTAGTAGACTAGCCACCGTTATGAGCCCAATTTGCACTCAATGACCCCATTAGTCTCATAGCGGGAGTTAGTCTTCTACTTAACACTTGAGTGCCCAAGGTAATTTTTGGTACACGAAGGCCCAAGGGGGGGGGTCCGCGCGGACCCCAGCGTTTTCATGCTAATTTCTTGAGAAGGGATTGGAATATCGTAACAGACGTTGGTTCTATGTAATCCCAAGTGAATTTGCAATCGATTGATGTATCATATGTTACAATTGCACCACCTGGTGTAAAATTATAGTGTAAAAATCTCGTGACATATTTTATGCTTGTTTGCGTTATTTAGCGAAGGAAGCCTATACGCGTGTATGAATATCAGCCGAATATCATGCGGTACCCTTAGTATATGCTCTGGTTGTGGGGTACAGGGTAGGACAATACTCACGAAAAATATACCATTCTATGCCCAAATGGTTGGTCTAGGAATACCTAAAAGCATTTCTGCAGATTCATAGCCTTTAAAAAGTTATCCGGGGAAAACAGGCCTGGGGTCCGGTCGGACCCCCCCCCCCTTGGGCACTCGAGGGTTAAAACAGCCTTATCATTGTCTGAATCACTTACCTTACCTAATACAAGCTTCTCTCTCCTTCTCTCTGTTGTTTCAGTTCAAACTTCGAAGGACTTCTGCGTCTACCCAGGCGCCAACCCCGTCTCCTCCCCTCAGGGTGGATTCCTCTCCAGCCTCGTCACGGAGCTGACCGGCTGCGGGGGCCTCATCACCCCCTGGACGATCTCCGTCTCCCCGGGTCAGATCATCCGCCTCATCCTCCACGACTTCGGCTTGATGAGGGGTGGGAAAAGACACCACCAGCGGCCGCCTCACGCGCCCTGCCAAACCTACGCCATCATCCGCGAACCCGCGACGGTCGGAAGTAGTGCCGACAGCGGACTACGTTCGGCGCGGAATGTCACCGTGTGCGGAGGAGTGATGAGGCAGTCGATCGTCTACGTCACTTCCGGTAATCGATTGGAGGTTGGGATCATTCGAAATGATCATTTGATCTACGGTCCGTACTACGTCTTCGAATACAGAGGTGTGTATGTTCAGTGGAATGCATAGAGGCGCTATGTAAATGATCAGATACTTGCGTGCATACGTACATACATGCTTACCCGTGCATTCGTACATACATGCTTACCCGTGCATACGTACATACATGCTTACCCGTGCATACGTACATACATGCTCACCCGTGCATTCGTACATACATGCTTACCCGTGCATACGTACATACATGCTTACCCGTGCATTCGTACATACATGCTTACCCGTGCATTCGCACATACATGCTTACCCGTGCATTCGTACATACATGCTTACCCGTGCATTCGCACATACATGCTTACCCGTGCATTCGTACATACATGCTTACCCGTGCATTCGTACATACATGCTTACCCGTGCATTCGTACATACATGCTTGCCTGTGCATTCGTACATACATGCCTGCCCGTGCATTCGTACATACCGTACATGCTTACCCGTGCGTACGTACATACATGCTTACCCGTGCATTCGTACATACATGCTTACCCGTGCATTCGTCCATACATGCTTACCCGTGCATACGTACATACATGCTTACCCGTGCATACGTACATACATGCTTACCCGTGCATACGTGCATACATGCTTACCCGTGCATTCGTACATACATGCTTACCCGTGCATTCGTACATACATGCTTACCCGTGCATTCGTACATACATGCTTAACCGTGCATTCGTACATACATGCTTAACCGTGCATTCGTACATACATGCTTACCCGTGCATATGTAGCCTACATACATGCTTACCCGTGCATACGTACATACATGCTTACCCGTGCATTCGTACATACATGCTTACCCATGCATACGTACATACATGCTTACCCGTGCATATGTAGCCTACATACATGCTTACCCGTGCATACGTACATACATGCTTACCCGTGCATTCGTACATACATGCTTACCCGTGCATACGTACATACATGCTTACCCGTGCATATGTACATACATGCTTACCCGTGCATACGTACATACATGCTTACCCGTGCATTCGTACATACATGCTTACCAGAGCTTGCCCCACCTTATCGTACCTTTTCTTACCTGTTGAGACCACAGACAAACAACTCACGGGTTTCAGCGATCGCAGATTATACGCGGCTTATACCTATAATAGAGTCACAGTGTAAACTGATATCTTGATCATGCATGCAGACGCATGAACAACCGAGAAACAGATTATCAGTTGTCATGACAACCGATATCTCTATGGCAACCGTTGTTTGGTTGCCTTTCTATTTCGGTTGTCAGCCGATGACTTTCAAAGTTTTTATAGCGGCTCATATCAAACGCACTTCGTTTTAGTTCATCTATTGCGAAGTCAGTGTTGTATGCGGAAATTTCAGGTCTTTTCCAGGACGACCGAGACACTTGACTGCAAAGTATCATGGGTAGGAATAGTAGAAATTCGCTGCGACCGGTTTAAAATTCATAGTTGCAAATTCACAACAACAATAAATGGGGCGAAATCGCGGTAATTAACGGCATGAAATCCGTAACCAGGATTTTGTTTGGGGTGGGTACCAGTGGGTAGGGGTTACCAGCTGAAATAATTAGGCCTATTCAGAATTTCAGCAGCTTTAACGTCATCATCATCATCATGATTTCATGATTAGATGATCGTCGCTATCTACTCTATTGTAAGATTTCATATAGAAAGGAGAGCTTCAAAATTTGAATAATTGAATTCCCCTTAGTTTTTATATCGTGTGCTAGCAAATGTAGGCTTTATTCACGTTATTTTATTGGGGGTTCAAACACCAAACTCCTCTAAATACGACCTTGGTGAAATCACACTTTTTGATTAATCCCGACCAAAAATAACGCAAATCAGAAAGAAATGACACGTTCAAGTCACTTCAAACATGTTTATATTTAGGCTAATAGGCCTACTATCCAGTCAATGTTATAGAATTAATAACACAGATCAAAGAAACGAAGCGCTGTCGCTGCATGTCACGCTAATTATTATTGCCAATCAACATTTTTTCATTATATAATTTCTGCAGCAATGCACGTGACTACTGGCTTCAAGTTCTCTCGTCAGTCAAACTGCGATGAAAATTTAATAAAATTTGCCTTAAAATAACGGGAATTAGATAAATTCATGACCTGCGAATGCCGAATCTCACGGTATTGACGGCTTCCGTGACTTCGTGAATTTCTGCCATCTAAAACCATGAGACGAAAAAGTCTTGATTATGATCAACCCTGAACGTGCATTTATAAAAAAAATGGAGTCCTAACAGTAGGCTATTATAATTCAGATTAATGATATTTTCGAAAGAGTTGGTACATAGACGCAAGGGCAGAAGCTCTTTGCTTTCTAGCGAGACGTGAGTGATTATAAATTTCCGAGGCCAATCTCGTTTTCCGTCAGAAATAAAATCATGCCTTATCCACTGAAATTCCCCATTACACAGCCTGTGACTAATCTTTATACATGTATTCTTGCAAACATTGATACAATGTATGCATTATGCACAACATGTTTGTGATATTTGAGGCTTTCTATAGATAGATCCCCCGTATAATATAGGTCAGGGGTCTCAAACTCAAGTCATCGTGTGGGCCGAATTTGAAAATTTACAGTGTCTCGCGGGCCGCAACATGAAATTATGTGGGATGGATCCAGATTTGACCAAGGCCTATATGACAACAGAGGCCGTTTCCCTTAGGCCTAATACAACTCAACATTATGAAATTATGTCTTTCAAGTTAAACTATTTATATGGGGTGAGGGTTAGAATGCTGTAACAATAATATAATCCTGTAAAATAACCTAAGTTAATATATACTTTCAGTGTAACCATAATGGTAGGGTCTGCTACACACACAATTGGAAACTCTGAGTCACAAAGATAAGGCCTATGAAGAGCATCAAAAGCACACTTAGTAAGCCTAATAGGCCTACCTACAAGGCTACAACTAAACTTGTGGCATGGGCGGAGTTTGGTTTCCGTTCTTGCAGGGGCTAATGCCTTCTTAGGGGGGGCTAAGCCCAGAAAAATATAACATTTTCATGGTGAAAAAGCTAAATCTGGGCCTTCTTGGGGAGGTTTAGCTCCCCCTAGCCCCTGATAAACTCCGCCCATGACTTGTGGTATCTTTAAATGTTAAAGAATTATAGTGAGTAGTGTCAGAGGTGATCAGGTGTGATTATAGCGATACACATTATCTGACAACGTTTCCCAACTAGGCTACGAGAACATCATTTTTTAGTTTTATCTTTTGAGATGCAAAGAATCGGAGAAGACATAGAACTTCCACATATTCACCCGTAGGCAAAACTGTCAGACGTGTCATTTGAGATTTATTCATCTTCATTAAGTAATGAAAAAGCTGTTCACATAATATTTATTATGTAGGTAATGCCAATTGCCAAACATCGCCATTAGAGTTGTGTGTGTTGCAGCACTGCAGGTGCGGACTTTGGAATTTTTCTTGTACAAGAAAAGTGTAGAATTCCGGAATATCAACCTCGTTGTAGGCTAACTTCTGCTTCAGCATTGTATCACATTGAAGGTCCACTATAGGTCTGTCAGCATAGGCCTATATCTGCTGTTGCAGATTGAATATCCAGAGCAAAAATTAGAAGAAAACAATTTTAACCTTGGTTTAAATCACAAAAGAACAGCAGATTTCTGTTTTTAACCAATTTCTTTCTTTAAATTAAAAAAAAAACAAATAAAAAACCAGATGGCTCTCGCGGGCCGCATTATTCGGGTCCGCGGGCCGCATGCGGCCCGCGGGCCGCGTGTTTGAGACCCCTGATATAGGTGATCGTGCGTGGGTGTATATAGCATGCATGTATTAATCTCGAACAAGCTCAGGTGTGGTCACTGGTCATGTCATCGTCGTCGCATTTTGCGAAGAACATCATGATGATAGACTCTAATCGCACTCAGTATTATTATTTCCGTCTGTCCTTGTGACGACGCCTACGCACATCTATAGAATCTGATATTCTAAGCATCTATTTAAGCCAAATTCTAAGAATCTAGTTAAGCCATCTGAGGCTCTCCGCGTGTTTATCTCTGCTTACAAGATATACGGATAGACTCGTATTATCAAAGATTTGAAGCCAATACTTATAGCTTATAGCTGCGACCGGGCTTGGAAACAACCACAGCGTCCATGTAGCCTACACTTCAGCTAAATAATAATATAATTATTATACATGTATATGCGTCCACACATGTATCAGTCTATTTTTTATAGCGCTTTTCGGAAGCCACACAAAAACCACTAATAGCATTGTATGTAGAGATATACGGCGAAGTGCGTTATAAATAGCGTGTCAGGTATGCTTTCTATATTGACGCTTACATAAATGGATTGGATGCCCGCATTAGACTTCTGTATAATACGCGGACATCATATAATTCTCGTCTAACATGAATCTATAGTCTATAATGTATATGTACATGGATACATGTATACTACCTTATAAAGATTGTAGCATAATAGCTTCATGTGTCTTCCTCCTCCTCCTCCTTCTCCTCCTCCTCCTTCTCCTCCTCCTCCTCCTCATCATCATCCTCATCATCATCATCATATTTTTTAATTATCAGCTTTTCTACCATCATCAGCGGAACCGTGCTTCTGATAGTGATGATGATGATGGTGGCAGTGGTGATGGTGGTGGTGGTGGTGGTGGTGGCAGTGGTGATGTTGGTGGTGGTGGTGTGGTGGTGGTGGTGGCAGTGGTGGTGGTGGTGGTGGTGGTGGTGGTGGTGGTGGTGGTGGTGGCAGTGGTGATGTTGGTGGTGGTGGTTTGTTGGTTGTGGTGGCAGTGGTGGTGGTTGGTGGCAGTGGTGATGTTGGTGGTGGTGGTGGTGGTGGCAGTGGTGATGGTGGTGGTGGGGTGGAGGGTGGGGGTGATGGATATGGTCGGCGCGATGCCCCCGAAATCTCTTCTGCACTGCCTCCATTTTGCCTCTCATTTCTCTTTCACATAATATCATGAGCTGAACACACCTGCGCTCGCGTCAAGTGAGAGGCCAGAATTACAGCAAGATCCTAAGAAGATAATTATGACAACTGTATAAGTGTATATATATACATGTATATGTATATGTATATTATATACACATAGGCTATATTGCAGACAGAAATATTGCGCCTGGCTTTCGCTTTAAGTTTAAGAGTTGAAAATAGCGTTGTGATGATTTCTACTCAGAGGCAGATCCAGGGGGCCAATCCGGCCATGGCTCCCCCATTTAAAAATTGCATGGGACGTGGCCCCTCATTCGGTTTCAAATAAGCAGTAGTGATAGGGGTGCCGTGGTATAGTGGCCCCCATTCAAAAATTGCAAGGGACGTGGCCGCCCCCATTTCTTTTTCGGCCGGACGACTAAAAAAGGTCATCAACTTTTTTGGCAACCAATGACGAGAAATTTTTCCCTGCCTGTCCCATGAACAACGATTTTGACCCACCCTTCGAACAGTTCTGTATCCGCCACTGTTTCTACTCACAAAGTTCTTGCGTGCATGAAGAGATAAATATAATCCATGTGCAGCGCTCGTGCACAACACAGCAAGGCTTCAGTGATTGCCTGCAACAGTTGTGTGGCGGATACCGAATGATTAAATCTGAAATCCTTGGAACCACGGATCTAACCCATTACATGATTAATCGTAATGGTAATTGCGAATTTATATAGCGCCACGTTTGAAGATGAGGATGAAATCACAATCGAACAAAATGGTCTTACATAGAGGCAAAGAGAAGCCACGAGGATCGTGCAGCAGGTTATTTAATTTTAATTATGAGTTTCTTGACGTAAGCAGAAGTAAGGCCTGTCTAAATTGCCATATTATGAGATTATCAACCATGGAACATGATAATTATTATGAAAGCATGAATCAGATTGCATTGTTATGTAATCACTAATCAGTAATTCATATAGCAACTTGTTCAGCAGCCGCTTGAGGTGGAATCGAACCCGCAACCTTCTGGCTCCAATGCACCGAACGCATACCCTTATTCTACCGCACCCGACAAATGCTCAATTGCAATATACACTGTGTCCACGATAAAGTAGAACCCAAAATAAAGTGCCATAACTAGGTCAAAACTTGTAGGATTAATCTGAAATTTTACACACAACAACGATGGCCATATATACACGAAATCCTAAAGCCGATTTGAAATATTCGTGAGTTTGCCAAATTTATGAGCGTTTGAGATAGAGCACCGACAAATGCAACTTTCCAACATGCAAACGTTAAAGTAGAACCCTAAACTTTGTGAAATATCTTGGTTAATTGCAGTATTATAAAAAAAATGGTTTTCAGCGCAGAGGACATTTTTTACAACCAGCTAGGCTACTGTTACATAAAAAGGTCTCGTAGTGTGTCTGTTTCCGCAAATGTCGCTTATAAACAACAGCCTACATGTATGTATCCACTGCGCTAACCAGAAAAATGACGTCATGCTATGCGTTTTACTGTTCGGTAACTTGGTTTCTGAACCACCCAATTTCAAAAGGGTATATCTTCGTAACCGTTCAATAAAATGTAATAAAATTTGCAGGGTATGGATGGAAAAGATTGAAGATCATGTGCTCCAAATTTGGTACATATGATGTTGCAATTACCCAAGATATTTCACAAAGTTTAGGGTTCTACTTTAACGTTTGCATGTTGGAAAGTTGCATTTGTCGGTGCTCTATCTCAAACGCTCATAAATTTGGCAAACTCGCGAATATTTCAAATCGGCTTTAGGATCTCGTGTATATATGGCCACCGTTGTTGTGTGTAAAATTTCAGACAAATCCTATAAGTTTTAACCGAGTTATGGCACTTTATTTTGGGTTCTACTTTATCGTGGACACAGTGTACATGCATTTATGTGCATTGTGCATTTATTATAGCGCCCCTTCAAGATGTCTACTTAGAAGCGCTCCCGACTACAGCGCGGAAACTAAATCACGCCGAAGTGCCAAGCAATTTTGAGTGAAAGACTTGCCCAAGGTTCTAACTTGGCGGCTTGAGGTGGATTTCAACCTGCAACCCTCCGGTTGCAATGCAACGAACATACCCACTACTCAACCAACAATAATTAATTGTTCTGTCGTTTCTGTCTCAGCTGTCGGTTGTCCGGACCTGACAACAATGCCAAACTCTTGGTTCAGCAGAAGTGGGGATTCGTTGACAATCAAATGCAACTTCAGCAAGGAGGTCTACCAGTGGAAGTGCAGGGATAACAGGTGGACTGGAGACAGCTGGAACTGCTCCATTGGTCAGTGTAATATATTCTATGCAATGCATGTTGCCACACTGCAGTATACAAGTATGCGAAATACACGAGACAACGCAACTATTGCCTATGCACTCCGCCACAGTTTGCACTATAGAACAGCGCCAGTCCAAAGTCTGGATAAAGGAGGAGGGCGACGCTAATGATCCTTAATTGTTACCACACTGTCTTTAAACTGAAATTTGTATGGACCTACGTACATTATCATCATCGTCACCGTCACCGCCATAATCATCATCATCATCATCAGCAGCAGCAGCAGCAGCATCGTCATTATCATCGCCATCATCATCATCATCGTCATCATCATCGTCATCAACATCGTCATCTCATCATCATAATCATCATCATCATCATCATCATCATCATCATCATCATCATCATCATCATCAACATCATCATCATCATCTTCTTCATATTCTTCTTCTTCTTCATATTCTTCTTCTTCTTCATATTCTTCTTCTTCTTCATAATCTTCTTCTTTTTCTTCACTGTGATTAATTAAATCATTCCATGAAGATTTTCAGAGCACAATTGTTAATTTATGTAAATGTACCATGAATTCGCTATAATGGATAAGCGACTTCCTTGGATGTAATGTCCTTTTCAGCTGGTCTGACGTCCAACACAGAGAAGTTGTCGAATTCGGGAATGTCTATTTCATATGGTAAGAACAATGTCTATTTCATATGGTAAGAACAATGTCTACTTCGTATGGTACATGTAAGTACAATGTCTATTTCATATGGTAAGAACAATGTCTATTTCATATGGTAAGAACAATGTCTATTTCATATGGTAAGAACAATGTCTATTTCATATGGTAAGAACAATGTCTATTTCATATGGTAAGAACAATGTCTATTTCATATGGTAAGAACAAAGTCTATTTCATATGGTAAGAACAATGAACTCGAACCATCGAATGAATAAAGGAATTGGGGACCACCTATAACCTGATCTTTATTTTATAAGAGAATTCCTTCATTTACACTCATATTCATAGACCTACCTACATGTAGTGTCAGACATATAATTATATGTGATATAATAAAATTATATAATTTCTAAGTAAAATTTGCGTCAGCTTTGCAGAGATGACATGCGTGGAAATTGATTCCCGTACCGTAGTATTTATGCGTGTATGTACATGTATATATGTTGAAGCTCAAAGTCTGAAATGTGCTTGTAGGTATTTGCGCTTGTGTAGCTTACACCTATACGTTTGTGTATATACATGTATGTGTCTGCACTTTTTTACGTCTGCAAGTGTTTTTGGCCAAACGCGAATGCTTGCACGAGTCAGTGCTATACAAACACAAACACCCTCGACTAACTGAGAGACTTGCAGACGCAGTAAAATGGAGTTCTCTGCTTGACGAGTAGACCTATAATAGGCCTATATACTATACAATATGCAAGAGCATGCAATTGACGCCAGTAGAACAAGCTATATCCTTTTTGTGTCTGTCTCTGTCCCTTTGTCTGTCCGTCTGTCTGTCTGTCTGTGGGTCTCTATGTCTTTCTCTTGCTCTTCACTTTACGATGTTTTTGATTGGCCACTTTGTAGCGCGCGTTATTATCTTGCATATTTCATGAATTTATCGCCACTGTATGTTTACCGTATATAGGCTATACTGCCGATGCCGACTTTCAATTATTCATAGATATTGAAATCTTTTCTCTTAGTCCTGCATATTATCGACCGCGTAAAAGCGCCATAAATTGGATGATTGTGAGGATAATTATTGGTATTGCAGTAATTAATTAGAGTTGCTGTTGATTATGTAGTGTAAACTTTGTAAAGTGTGTGTGTAATTCATATGCGTTCGCGGAACACAGATCTTAACCATGTCATTTTATTCTAAATAATTGGGTACCAAGATGAACCATAAATGCTATGGCTATGGCTATGTTATGTATAATGACAAGCAGTTACTGCAATAATATTATCACTCGAAGTCTAATAATTAATTAAAGTTGGAAGTTGAATCCTGCGGCTTAACACTTGAGGGCTTCTGCTATAAGGTCCTACACAACATCGGTTATCTCAAGTTTTTGATGGCATGAACCTGCCAGCCTGCTTCCTACAACCCTGCACAAGGGGACCGCCTGTTTAATCAAGATGTTGCCTAGTTCCAACCGAGGTCAATCGAGCCTTTGTAGCGTGTAAGCAAAGTCGGTTACTCGGCATTCAATATTGAAGATCAGAAGCAAAGAAATCAATAAATCGGACCAGGGAAAGTTGGTCAAATGATGGACCATGTATATATATATATATATATAAGCTTACAGAAGCCTGGGCATCATCGGCATAAAAGATGGTCACTTGCACTGTGTTTATAAAAATGCGATATGTCAGAGTCAAAAGGATTTTGAGGATGGTAACCAAGCACCGAACCCTGGGGAAAATCAAACTTAGCCCCAATCCACTCAGTCCTGGAGCCTCCAAGGACATGTGCGAATCAAAGCGGATTATGACCTTCTTAGGATCACAATATCCTTAGGACCACTCTGTTGGACAACCCTTCTGACTAAACGCAGCGCTCGTGAATCAGCTGGTGCCCTGCGCTTAGCTTTCGAGTGGCGCTTTAGAAATTTGGAGATTACGATTTCGAATGGTCTGTGAGGTAGGATCTTGAACCAAAGTAGGAATATACCAGACCAGCCAAATGACAACTGAAATCGCTGAAGCAAAGTCTCATGATCAGCCATGCATATCAAAATTAGAAAGAGACATGAAAAGGGGAGAGATAAGACTGAACATTGGTTAAAAATGCATCTGATAGAAGGGAAAAGAGTGCAATTTCGGTGGAGTGGTTATTCTGAATCCAGATTTGGGTGCCGGTATCGCGTGACAGAGTCTCCCCCATAAAAGTCTCCACCCGGATACTTTATTTCGAAACAGATTCTCCCCCCGGCGAATCTGTTCCAGAATAAATTCGCCCCCGGAGAGTATATTCTGAAAAAAGTCTCCGTTGGGGGATAGAATATTTCCGCCGTCCTATTAGATCGAAATGACTCATTAGATCTGCTTGCCCCGTTTAGCGCTCGTATTTGTTATAGAAAAGAATCTACATAAATGTATATATATACTTAAATATATGAAATAATTATGTATAATAATATGTGAAAAAAATAGTGTCTAATGCAATGCTATTTCTATCCTGCATTTCATCCTATTGTATTTCACCACTGTATGGTATTGAAGTTAATGACTTTTCTAAATCTAATGAACCGAATTAGCAGCTATTGAATTTCGGAATCTGATCGCACCATGAGCGATGCACATGTATAGGCTACATGATCCGCTGCATCTCACAGTTCGGGTATTAAATATTTTTGGATATATTAGCTTTCATAATTATGAATAATGAAAGGCGATTTTTCTAAAACAGAGATGCGTTTTGATGTGCGTCCCTCCTCATGATCTTCAGTATGCTCATGTCATGATGTCAGATGTGCTTGCGTCATTTAAACGAATTATATTTGAGTCAGGGAGTCAAAATTACATGCTTGTCTCATGTTGTCAAAAGTGCACAGGTCGCGACTTTCACAAATTAAGAACTGTGGTCCTTTGACTTTCGTAAGCTGTGTCTTCATTTCGCTGTTACTCTGACTTCCACTGTACATTGATCTCTTGATATCATCTGATACGACGGCAGCGCTCCTCAATAAGCTTGTGCCCAGCGCTTAGCGCTTTACAGCAGCGCTTTAGAATTTTGGAAATTACGATTACAACGATTATCATTAGATTATGCGTTGCGTAAGTGAATATAATTATTAGCAGAGAAGTATATTATATAGGCTAAGCCAACAAGTGAAGTAAGCGAACAAGTAAAGTAAGTCAGCAAGGAGAGTAGGCCTAAGTCAACGAGCAGAGTAAGCCAACGATAAGAATAAGTCAACAAGTAAAGCGAGTCAACGACTAAAGTAAGCCAACAAGTAAGACAACGAGTAAAGTTAGCCAACAAGTAAAACAAGCCAAAAGTGAAGGAAGCCAACAAGTTAAGTAAGTCAACCAGTAAGCCAACCAGTAAACCAGCAAGCAAGTCAGCATGTATGTCAACAAATGAGTCAACAGCGAGGTCAACAAGTAAATCAGCAAATAAGTCTAAAAGGAAATCGACAAGTAAGTCAACAAGTAAGTCAACAGACTCAACATGTATTGTAGGTCAACATGCAAACTATTCGAGGCGTTTGAATTCTCCATGGAATAAGACAAAAGTCTTCCAACTTGTGTGAAGTTATATTCACATCCGAAATGCATTTTTCTCCCGCATTGCCAGCGGTTAAAATCGACCAAACAACTATAATTAATGCCACATCATCAGTCGCGTCAATGTTTAGGCTACTGATTGCAAAGGTTGATTATGATTTAAAACGACGTCTTTTAATTAATTATTGAGCTTGTGTATACTTTGCATTTTAGGAATATCGATGCTGATGATTCTCATCATTGCTCTGACAATCGGAATTTTCGTCTTAACTGCCGGACTTGTCTTTCTCAAAAGGTGAACATGTGACCGTATATGTTGCTCCTTAATGACCGTATAATTATGGCTTTAACTCTGCTCATGTCTCTAGATATTATCATTATGCCTCTCGTTTTCAGTCCTTGGAAATTATTTTGCCTTCAGTCTATTTATTATTATTATTATAACACACATTTATTTTTTCCAATTTATTATTATTATTATTATTATTATTTTATTTTTTTTTGCCCCGAGGTATTTAGGATCCCTCAGGGACTTATTACTAACTACGTGTTTAAAAACCAGTCCAGAATGGCCCTAATCGTCGATTTCTTGGCTAGCGAAAGTGCCCATAAACGCTACTGCGTTAAACCGTTGTATTGTAAGTGAAAGACGTTGGAATAAAAAAGTTGTTTCCCTTGCGTCCCCCGTAACGGTGCAGAGTTTCTGACCCAGATCGGACAGGAACGTCAGGCCTTCGTTGTTGATCGGGCCCAGGGTTTCAAAGGCCAAAGGGGTGAAGTGGTATGTGGACGACAGCTCTGTGTATTTGTCGATCTTTCGGGTCGATGCCCGCTCTGCAGCAGCACCAGCAGTTTGGGAGGTGTCTGGCAGGTATGAAGCAGCCAGAGTATCTATCACGGTTGCGTCTCAGATGAGGCATCGCCCAACACGCCATGGGATCAGGGTGAGGCCGTCAGGTCTTCTGCTGTCCGTTCTCAAGAGGCCCAAGGGCTCCTTTGTAGACGGATAGCCGGCACGGATCAAGCTCTGAAAGATTGTATTGTTCAGAGCTGCGTGTCTCGGCATGCGACCCGGTCCCAGCGCGCAGGAGAGCCCGTTATTATTATTATTATTATTATTATTATTATTATTATTATTATTATTATTATTATTATTATAACAGGAATGTTAGATTTAGGTTTTGGTTTAGTTTTAACAGATCAATTTGAGTTTGCTTAGAGTGGCCGGTCCATAGCTCCGGGTAAACCAGACAAGGTGCCTTGGTAGGCAACGGCGTTGTAGCGCTGGATCGTGACTGAAATGCTCTGAAACAGAAAGCCTGCTTCACGTGAATCACCAGAGATCTTCGACAGCCGGTGTCGCGTGACAGAGTCTCCCCCCTAAGAGTCTCCCCCCGGAGACTTTATTTCGAAATAGATTCTCCCCGGAGGGTCTGTTCTAGAATAAATTTGCCCCCCGGAGACTATATTCTGAAATAAAGTCTCCGGGGGAGAGAATATTTCCTCCGCCCACGAAACAAAGTCTCCCCCCGTCGATCGTGAAATAGGCTACAGTCGCATAAAATTAATAGATGAGCATATCAAACCGTTAGTTTGCGTTGCTAACACGATAAAACGTTATTTAACACGAACATATATACACTTTTACCCCCGAAAAATGTCTTCCAAGACAGATTTTCAACCAGGGGAGATTCTGTTTCGGGGGAGACTTTGTATCGGGGGGAGACTTTATTTCGTGACACCGGCGTCCGATCTCGGACACAAAGGCGAGACCTTCATTGTTGATGGGGCCCATTGTTTCCACGGCTAAGGGGACGAAGAGGTATGTCCTTTGGAGATCCAAATACTTTGACAATTTTCTTGTGGCGGCTTTCTCTGCTGCTCTTCCGGCTTCGGTCGCGTTCTCAAGGACGTACGAGGCGGCCAACGTGTCCACCACGGTCGCGTCCCAAATCAACGCCCTTCCGTTGCTCCAAGGAATTAGGGTCTGGCCATCCGGTCTTTTCCCGTCAGTCCTGGCGAGGCCCGACGGCTCCTTGATTGCCGGAGTACCAGCTCTATTTAAGCCCCGGTAGACAAGGTCGTTGATGGTGCTGTGTCTTGCCTGTCTACCGAATCCAAGGGAGCATGAAAGGCCATGCAGGTTACTCGCGTTCTTGTGCGAATGCTTTTTGCAAACAGTTTTGCACACTTCACAGCACTGCTATTATGGGCCTACTTTGTTAGGTTATAGCACGTCCCATACCCATGATTATACCCAGCCGGTATACGGAATGATGGCACACTATCGCACTTTGCTACCAGCATCTGCAGTGTATTGAGGCAGTCTTCCAACTGATCCGTTGAGCATGAACTGCATTGCTTTGGTGCAAAGTCTTCATCATGGTCGGTCCATCTTTCTGGAAGTTACCTATAGCAGTATCCGTAATGAACTTCTTGGTCTTATTATTATTATTATTATTATTATTATTATTATTATTATTATTATTATTATTATTATTATTATTATTATTATTATTATTATTATTATTATTATTATTATTATTATTATTGACCTTTTATATAGCGCATCTTCAAGATAATCTACTCAGAAGCGCTCCCAGGATTTGCGTGTAGGCTAACTATTTTACTCTTTAGACAGGATATCAATTATAATCTGCGGCTTCTTGCAATTGAATTTCGTCTGGTAAGTATGTGAGGGATGCTTTCGACTCGTATACTCAGACGGTATTTCATGCCGGTAATATTTTTAAAAGTGATTCCTATTCTTAGCAATTACTGCCACGTATAATAGTAGCAAGGTTAGGGTTAGGTCTTTCGTATTTGTCTATAACATGGCCGGCTGTTTATTTGGTTCCCAAAGGTGTTTATGGAAGAGACAAGGCAGCAAAATGTTTGTTACCTGTTATTACTTTTACATAGGCTACACCTGATCTTTGTCTCACATTAATTTCGTACAGAACCCAGGCATGAAGATTGAAGAATCAAAACGTTGCTGTTTGCAGGCGCAACGAAAGAGCCCGGATGGTCATGGCAGCTCGTTGCCAGGCAGCGAACGGCGGTCCCACCGACAAGCAGTACTACAGTGCGTCTCTGGTTCGAAACCTGGCCGGCTCGATCGTCCTTCAGCCGTCGGACAAGCTGCCGTGGACAAAGGACGAAGCCTGTCATCATCCGAACGCGTCGTCCAGGTGCTACACGTCCTGCAGCGCCGCCGTCGACAAGTCCCAGCGCTCCCCGCTCCTCAACGGTGGACCGGGAATTTCCCCGGGAATCTCCCCGGGGATTTCCCCGCCTCCGTACTGCCACTCGCGCCGCCGACTGCCGTGCGGGTGCGAGGCGTACGTCGACGTGACCTCCGACCTGTCGTCGACCTCTGCCGGGGCGGGGCAGGACGACCTCCTCGTCGAGGGACCCTCGTCCTGCCGCCGGATCGACTCAGCAGCCACGATCTACTACGTCCTTGACCCGCAGAAGCACGCCGCACACCGATCGTCGCAAGCTCAGCCGTCGATGATGACGTCAACAACTACCTCCACTTCCGGTTCGGGGCGCCGCGCACCGGAAGAAGATGGTGGCGGCGGCGGCGAGGGTCTTCAGGACGCGAAACAGTCAAGGTCGCTGATGGTGCATCACCTACATCCGGCGGAAGTGGATGCGGAGCAGGACGACCGCGAGGTGGCGACGCCTTCCAGGTACCCGGAAGTGGTGTCCGACTGCGAACAGTCCATCCAGAATGACGGACAGATCCACTACGGCAGTACGCTGTAGTCTACTCTTCTCGTATCTATACTCCACGAAAAATGCGCCGGATACGCTGTAACAAGTTTTCCACGGATCAAGTTTTTCTTTGAGGTTCTCTTGGTACGCTGAAGCGGGATGAAAACGTGCTTTCTTTCTTGCAGCATTTTGCGGAAATTCAATATACTTTCCAAGCTTTGTTAAATGCGCAAAATATATCTAATACCTACCCCGTAAGACCAAATACACACGCAAACTATGGAGTATTTATTTCATTTCATGAAGTTAATGCCCATTTCCCCCTCCCCACCCCCCCCAAAAAAACCCGTACTTTTTTACATCAAAGAAGCGCATGATGCGCAGTGGGCCCTATGCACTTTACCACAGGATAAATATTATTGGGCAGCATTGATCACGCGTTCTTGGTCACACAGTCGATAGATATTAACCACGTAGTCAGAGAGCATAGCTGACCGTCTTCAGGAGATCTCAAAAAGAGCAATGGCAATTTTCCGTCACTCTGACTCTTCCAGCCAAAGGCCATAGATCTACATTCGAGATTATTCTTCCTCATCGACGTTTAGTTTAGGACTTCACGACAGCCAAGCATCTCGAAGAGATACTTCCATCCCTTGATCAAGAAAATATAAGTTTCGCCAAATTGAGCCGGCAGTTTTTTTCTCGTCTATGCGATCATTGTTGAAGCTTTAACTTTTCTTTCGCAGAGCTGTTTTTGTGATGCACTTTCCTGTTTCTTATTTATTACATTGCTTATCGCTTTCAAATCAATTATTAGCTTTTGCAGACGCAGCGTATATGAAAGCATCAGACAATTTGAGAAACTCGTCGGGGATAAGTGTCTGGTAAATTATGAGCTTACCATCTAATAATATTTTGTTTTGCTCCTCAAATCAGCCGCTTGATTACGATTGCAGGAGTAAGAAGAAGAACAAGAGCAGTTCAATCAAACATTTAAGTTGATTTGCTGTGCCTCGTTAATTTACAGCAATTTATAACAGGTGAAAGTATGCTAACCTTGTGACTTTTAAATAAATTCAAACAAAGCTGCGGGTAAAGTACATTTGCTAAGGTTCTAATGGCCCCATATAAATGTCCAGATTAAATATATGTAAATATATATGGTATACGCGTATACGTGCGCACATGCGTACTTGCATATAATAAATACATGCATGCACAATGCACATACACACTAATACACACAGTCACACACGCATTTGTATGCGCACATTATGTACACACACACACATATCACGCATGCACATAACATGTGCACACATACACACACAACAATTGCACACGCATACACGCATATGTGTATGCATACATGATGCTAATAGTACCAACATGCATTCAAATGGTGTTGTGCACTTGTTATAGCGCCCCTTCCAGGTTCTACTCAAAAGCGCTCCCGACTACAGCGCGGACACTGAATCGGAGTTTCACGCCAAAGCGCCGAACAATTGCAAGTGAAGAACTTGCCCAAGGTTTATGCGCGGCGGCTTGAGGTGGATTCGAGCCTGCAACCCTTCGGCTGCAAGGCAACAAACATGCCCACTATACCACCGCGAATTGTAATAAGGTGGGGTTAGGCGATGTGATTATGGTAATCTATACTGAGTCAAAAGTTTGTCCTTCTGCATGGAGATTTGTGGTGTCCGGACAATTCGGCGCCGGACAATTCGGACGGACAATTCGGGCCGGACAATTCGGACCCGGACAAGTCGGAGTGCATGTAAAAAGATTTCTCTTACGGCTATGAAGCTTTTGTTTATCAATGGTATGAAATATAATTATATGGCACCAAGCAGATATTGTCTGACTTTCTAAAATTTATCCAATAACAGAAATAAGACCCTGAAATTAGTAGCTAAATGCAGTAAATTATCAACTTATAGGCATCTCATTTAGATCAATGTAAGTTTCATACCTATAGGCCCATGTTTTTTATGCCCGATATATATAGTGAGGTGTCAGAGTAATATTAATTTCGACAGTATACATTTTGGGTGAAGGAGAAGTCCCATCACGAATTTGGGCTGGTCCGAATTGTCCGGTCCGAATTGTCCGGTCCGAATTGTCCGGTCCGAATTGTCCGGCGCCGAATTGTCCGGGAACCAGATTTGTTTGTATGGTGTTCCAATAAATGATCTGAACGGCACAATCTAGCGTTGCGAAATGTTTTAACAAAACGTTCCCATGCAAATTTGTAGGCCAACGCTGCTATTTTCAGCTATTTTCGGGGAAGGGTAGAGGGTTTGATGGGAGGAGTAGATTGGAAGGTCAAGGGATGGACTGGTGTGGGAGAAAAGGAGTGTCATGGATGGGGAGAGGAGAGGATACAGAAATAGGAACAAAAGACAACGAAATAAACAATAATACCAGTAAGTTGATTATGTTACCTTTAACTGCCAATAAATTTATTTAACTTTACTTTTCCAGCGGCCTAAAGCGTACAGTGTGATTTGATTTTGAATGGAGATATTGTAATCGATTTAGGACAGGTAAGAACAATGTCGGGAAGTGGGTTTGAGCACCGGAGATATCAGTGACTGGCAGGTTGGTTTTTTAAAGTCCCAAGGGCCACTCAATGGGTCAATTCTTGCAGACATAATTATTTATCTCATGACGACTGATTGAGATTGTCTGACGGTATCGGTATTCAGAGTCGACGACCCTGATAGCATGGATGTCGAGTTCAACGATCGCAGGGGCTGGCGACCTGAAATAAATTGGATTGAGATAGGATGGGCAAAAAATTGGGCAGAGGCAAACATGAATTGAGATAGGATGGGCAAGATAATTTCGCATGCGATTAGAGTGGACTGCCGTAAGTAAGCTCATGCAGGGTTGTACTTTTTCGGTCCAGATGGGCAAGGTAAGATAAAAGAAAAATTAGATAATGTGATGATAAGATCAGGTTAGATAATTAATGTGAGATAATGTATTTAAAGGAGGTAAGTGCAAGAGAGTATGAGGCAAGAGAACGCCATGAAAGGTGTACGGTGCAATCGCATTGACATTCTATCTGTATGAGTGCTTTTTTATCGTGCAGTTTTACACAAAATGTGCAGTTCTACTTTGATTTGCAGCACAATTAGGACAAGGTACACGGAGCTTGAACAGTTCGTGTCGGTCCTTATCTGCATCTTTCACTGTCTCCCTCTCTTGCTTGATCTCTATTCCTTCATGACTTGCTAAGTCGAACCTCAAGTGATCACCGCTTAGGCCTACCTGTTCAAGTCCCGTCTCCGAGCCGTCCTAAAATGAAATCGGAACATGACCTGTCAGATGAGATCACCGCAAAGCGGATTTCCGAAGAATAATTTCTGCCTATACATGTAACTATGTGACACTGGACGCGACACTTCGGTAGCAGGAATTTCCACTTGACTATTCTCGTGAGAATGTTCTTTATCTAAAGCTCGCATTGTCCAAGCAAACACGCATTGTTATCATCATCCTGCCATTCAAATTAATGTTTTCGCGATAACTTGATAACAGGCGTCTGCAATTAATGAAGCGTTGTGGGACTTTGATTTGCAGCACAATCAGGACAAGGTAGCCTACACGTATATCTCGAACGGTCCCGTTTTCAGTCGTGAGTGGAGAGCTTTACGGTTGACTGACTGAGTCAGACTGACTGTCGACCTAAACAGTCAGAGAGGCCAGTCTCTTCTGGTGCGTCGCCTCTAAGCCTTAGCTTTTCTAAAAAAGCGCCAAACTTCATGAGTCAAGATGACGTTTACACAAGTCTCTGTATATTATATAAGCTTACCTCTCTTTTGTGTCTATAAATATCTGTCCGTACCCCTCTTTCTCTCTGAGTGTGTGTGTTCCTCCGTGTCTCTCTCTGTCTTTCTCTCTGTTTCGCTCAGTCTCTGTCTCTGTCTGTCTCTCTGTCTCTCTCTTTCCCTCTCTTGTCATTGGAACACAGATTTGGTTGCTTTCTTGCCGTTGAGACAAGCCTCTTTATTTTCGTCGCCTATATGACAAACACAGAGATAAGAATCTACGAACCGTCGTTGTCTGTAATAAATTGGTGAGGCGATCTGAACGATCGCATTATGAACTTCATTATAAACTATAAAGCAAGCAAGGTGCAAACGGGGATACCGCAATTCATGATTGTGCAAGGACGTTGGCTTCACGATATAAAGTCTCCCCGATATAAAGTTTCCTACCAGAACAGAGTATCATCTGGCTGAAACTCTGTAGGCTGTTGAAAGAAATTTTCAGCGATCGCAGCCCAATTCACGCTGATTTAAGGGGCCGTCCATAAAGTACGTCACGCTGTTCAAGTCCCGTCTCCGAGCCGTCCTCCGCTGAATTACTGCATATATAATTTAATGTTGGATGTGACACTTCGGTAGCAGGAATTTCCACTTGGCTATTCTCGTGAGAATGCTCTTTTCTAAAGCTCGCGTTGTGCAAGCAAACACGCATTTTTATCATCATTCTGCCATTCAAATTTTTTCGAGATCACTTGGTAACAGGCAATTAATGAAGATTTACGAGACTTTGATTTGCAGCACAATTAGGAACAGGTACAGTGGTACACGTAACTTGAACAGTTCCGTTTTCAGTCGTGAGTGGAGACTGGAGAGCCTTACGGTTGGCTGACTGACGGTCGACCTGAAGAGTCAGCGAGGCCGGTCTCTTCAGGTGCATCGCCTGTATCGCTTTCATGTGTCTCTAAATATCTGTCCGTACCCCTCTTTCTCTGTGTGTGTGCCTCCGTGTCTTTCTCTCAGTCTTTCTCTGTGTGTCGCTCAGCTTATCTGTCTCTGTCCCTGTCTCTGTCTCTGCTTCTGACTGTCCGTCTGTCCGTCTGTCCGTCTGTCCGTCTGTCTGTCTGTCTGTCCGTCCGTCTGTCTGTCTGTCTGTCTGTCTGTCTGTCTGTCTGTCTGTCTGTCTGTCTGTCTGTCTGTCTGTCTGTCTGTCTGTCTGTCTCTCTCTCTCTCTCTTGTCATTAGAGCGCAGATCCGGTTGCTTTCTTGCCGTTGAGACAAGCCTCTTTATTTTCGTCGCCTGTAGGACAAACACCTGCAGATAAGAAACTACCAACCGTCGTTGTCTGTAATAAATGTGTGAGGCGATCTGAACGATCGCATTATAAACTTCATTATAAACTATAAAGCAAGCAAGGTGCAAACGGGGATACCGCAATGCATGATTGTGCAAGGACTTTGGCTTCACGATATAAAGTCTCCCCGATATAAAGTTTCCTCCCAGAACAGAGTATCATCTGGCCGAAACTCTGTAGGCTATTGAAAGAAATTTTGTATTGAAAGAAATTTTGTATTGAAAAAAATTTTGTATTGAAAGAAATTTTGTATTGAAAGAAATTTTGTACTGAAAGAAATTTTAAGCGACCGCAGCCCAATTCACGCTGACTTTATTTCGACGGTGTTGAAAATGTTTTCTACCCCGAAGACTTTAAGCCTATTAAATAAGCTTAAAGTCATCAGGGGTAATTTTGCAGAATAATATGGTCTTCGGTGAAAATTTGTCCTGAAACCGATCCGCCGGGGGAGAATTTGTTTTCATATAGAGCCTGAGGGGAAAACGTTTATGGGAGACTCTGTCACGCGGCACCGGCATAAATTTGGAGGTAGGCTATAATAGCACCAAATTTTTTAAAGGGCACAATCATAGAGGCGAACATCAAAAGGGCGCAATCAAAATGACGAAAATGCATGAATAGAGCGAATGTTTTAATAAAGCCCGTGTGAAAAGTAAAAGTGCAAAAATGTATTAAAGCAAATCTTTATAATTAGCCTACTGGCGAAGGTGTAAACGGTCTATAGTCGGTTATAGTTTAACCGTTTAAGAGTTTATAATACGCCTAAACCTTGGTTAGTTAAGGAAGGATAAAGAGAAGAAAACGCTTCTGAAGCCAAAGGGAATTTAGGAGTTTAGAGAATGTGCGAAATATGATCGGAGCAAATGTTGAAAAGAATTAAATTAATGAAGAAATTTTAAACATCTTCCATGTACACTAGCAATAACAAGCAGTTACTGTAGGCCTATTGGGGTATCGTCACATTTAAAAACAACTTACTGTAGATGGCGCTTACTTTTGATTAAACAGGCTCTTTAGGCACATTATTTTGCGCTTTTAAACAAAGTAGGCTACCTGTTTCTATTTGCATGGGCGGAGTTATCAGGGGCTAGGGGGGCTAAGCCCCTCCAAGAAGGCCCAGATTCAACTTTTTACCATGAAAATGGTAGCCGTTTCAGGGTTAGCCATCCCCCAATGAGGCCCAGACTCGGGTTAGCCCCCGCAAGAACGGAAACCAAACTCCGCCCATGTCTATCTGCCCTTTCAAGTATATGCTTTATTGCGCGGTCGCTTTATTGAGGAGGTGCATGACACACGAATAAGATGTTATTCTGCGTTACGCTTTTAGCCAAAAACGTGGAAGTTGGAACTATCCTGGATTAGTATTTTCTATCTTAGTCAATGTGAAATACTGACTCTTTACCACAATTTTTTGAACAAACAATGTTTTTCTTCTGTAGTACATTAAAATGAAATTGTAGGCCTAATTATTCGTAAGCTCTATAATACATGAATCGTAAAACAAGATTCATGTGTAGCCTAATTCGTGTAGAAACTAGAAAGCGACTGAGCCATGAACAAGCCACTGTAGTAGGCGACTGTAGGCCTACTGTGTGCATACATTGCCGAAAAGGATGACCAGAAACATTCTGTGTCGCATGTGAAATGTTAGCTATTCGTGCATTTTGATAATGTTGCGAATGAAGTCCCCAAATTGCACGTGCTTAGTAAAGTTCACCTGCTGGCTATTTCAATGAGATTGAAGACAGTTCTTTGTTCGTGAAAATCCCAAGTTTAGCTGATAATTGGTCATAAAAGAAAAGTGTTGCCCACAATGAAAGTTGTCTATAATTATTTGATATCAAAACTTGCAAGTAAAACACATATTATGATATCAGGGAATGTCATACTCCCACCTCACCACGTATGCCTATGCCTACGTCCCAATGCTTCATCTAACTTCCAAATGATTAATACCGTTGATATCAACATGAAGTGAGCTGTAAAAGCCACGAAAAGGAAGTTGCGTATATACCCATACAATAAGAATGCAAATGCATCGGCCAGCGCACCTGTCACTATTAAACTTAATAATAATAAATTAAATTAATTAAATTAATTAAATTAATTAAATTAATTAAATTAATTTAATAATAATAATAATAATAATAATAATAATAATATAACTATTAAACCCTGTGCGTGCTTAATGCTCGTCTTAGCCTCAAACTTTCGAACTCCTTTGCTGTAAGTTGTACCAGATAATAATAATAATAATAATAATAATAATAATAATAATAATAATAATAATAATAATAATAATAATAATAATAATAATAATAATAATAATAATAATAATTCGTGTAGAAAGCGACTGAGCCATGAACAAGCCACTTTAGTAGGCTTTTTTTCTCAGTCGCTTCGCAATCTCATCAGAGCAGGTATTCCGTCGATCAGAGAGCCAGCTGGTCTCACCCGTATGGATGGGAAAAGACCAGATGGTCAAACCCTCATTCCGTGGAAAAGTGGGCGTTCACTTATTTGGGATGTGACCATCGTCGATACGCTAGCACCATCCTACCTGGCTGAGACATCTAAAATGGCGGGCGGAGCTGCTGAAATAGCCGCTGCTAGGAAGAAACTTAAATACTCGGAACTGCAGACGAAATACAACTTCACTCCGGTTGCGATAGAAACGCTGGGGCCTATGGACGAAGAAGGCCTGGCCTTCATCACAGAACTCGGTCGACGATTGTCACGCATTACTGAAGACCCTCAGGAAACCTTCTTCCTGTTCCAGAAAATATCTGTAACAATTCAGCGATTCAACGCCATCGCATGCCTGGGCTCGACGAGGCCGTAGTACTCTGTTTTTAGAGGAATATAACATTGATAATAATAATAATAATAATAATAATAATAATAATAATAATAATAATAATAATAATAATAATAATAATAATAATAATAATAATAATAATAATAATAATAATAATAATAATAATAATAATAATAATATTATTATTATTATTATTAATAATAATAATAATAATAATAATAATAATAATAATAATAATAATAATTACGAATGTCAGATTACTTCCTGCTGCCATAAATATAATTATACTTCCCGAAGTCGTCTGCTTAGTTGCACTTTAGACACCTCTGCGTGTCGATACTTCAGCATTGAGTGCTGTTGCATAGCGACAAGTTAATGATGATCTTCAGAAAGCGAGGAGTAAAAGCACTGAATAGGCCTAGTTGCTCGTTGAGATCAAGCCTCTACAAGTCTCAAACGTGAAAATTGGTTTAGGAAGCAGAGCGAATTGCACAATAACGAAGTATATTTTCGCTATAACGTTTCAGTAGAAAGTACTGAAGACTGTTAGTCTAACATGGTCTCTTGTCTGGTAAGCAATATTTCCGAAATTATTTTACTCGTAACATTAATTTTAGAACCGTTAGAGCTCTGCGTGCTCTCAATGCGCAATTAACTGCAAGCTGTTTCGGCCAAAATGCAGATACTTCTATCCAACCACTTGATAGGCCTAGATTTAGAATAGACGACTCGGATCATTACTGTAGGCTTAGGATTCAAATGTTTTACTATTGCTCAGATGCGAGACGATGGATAAAAATCAGATGGATAAAAATGAGAGTTGATAAAGTGATTTTTTTCGTGTTTTTATTCTTGTCAGGAAATTCCGTGTTTTATTTGTTTGTTTGTCGAGTCCAGAATGTTTATGAGGGGACAAATTCCCGGGACGGATGGAGGACGGGCGGCCGAAGGTGGATCGGCGAGGCGCCTAGCCCCGAGAGAGGGAGAGGTTTTGGTAGGGAATGTGCCCTCCCCAACAAGACATTTGTTTAATTTCCACAATGGAATGGAAGCATTTTAAGCTGCCATCTTACTAAAATTGCTCTGCTATGTCAGTGCTGATAAGAGCGGTCTAAGACTTCAACAAATAAACTTAAAATGATAGCAATTTCTTTGAGTTTTTATTTTGAAGTGCCATGGCACCAATCGATGATGTCATCTTAGCAAAATTATTCTAGTATTTCAGTGCTGATTAAAAAAAGTGGTTTAAGATTTCAATAAATATAAATATTTTAGTTACCATAATAATTTCTTTATGTACCGTAGCAAGTTTAGCAACTCAGCTCTGCTGCTCATAAAATAATTATTAGGCCAATAATGAATAACTTCAGGTGGGAATGTAAAATGGCCTATAAAAGTTTGTAGCATTGGAATCAGCTTACCGCTGTTGCACGAAACGGTCCTGAATTGCTGACCAAGACATAATTTTCAGAAATTATTATTATTGGTACACTAGCCAAGCAAGTACTTCCAAATCACTGAAATTGGGAAGCAATGTAGTCTAGTAATGACGTTATTTTACTGTCATGAAGCAAAATAAATGTGAAAATTTCTAATGGGGGCATCCATGGGCGGATTTGCCTCCGCTGGATCCGATTTTGAAAGTTATTTAGGCTACTGTCTGTAGTTATTTTTCTTAAATTCGTTTTCATCTTATATGCCTTAAGTTGTCTCCGTATTTTCAAGGAGTCCACTAATTTACATGTAGATAACTATTTTACCATGTGCCTAGTGTTCATTAGCCTACACTCTCAGAAGAGTTCAGGTAACATATCTGAAATTTCAGGCAACCGGCCTGAACTGGTTCAGGTCCAGATGAGACGGTTGAACTTTCAGGTAAGATGCCTGAAGTTCAGGAATTTCCCTGAACTAGTTCAGGTTCAAATGAGGCGGTCGAATATTCAGGCACCATGCCTGAAGTTCAGGAATATCCCTGAACCAGTTCAGGTCCAAATGGGACGGTCGAATATTCAGGCAAAGTGCCTGAAGTTCAGGAATATCCCTGAACCAGTTCAGGTCCAAATGGGACGGTCGAATATTCAGGCAAAGTGCCTGAAGTTCAGGAATATCCCTGAACCAGTTCAGGTCCAAATGAGACGGTCGAATGTTCAGGCAACATGCCTGAAGATCAGGAATCTCCCTGAACCAGTTCAGGTCCAAATGGGACGGTCGAATCTTCAGGCAAAGTGCCTGAAGTTCAGGAATATCCCTGAACCAGTTCAGGTCCAAATGGGACGGTCGAATATTCAGGCAAAGTGCCTGAAGTTCAGGAATATCCCTGAACCAGTTCAGGTCCAAATGAGACGGTCGAAAGTTCAGGCAACATGCCTGAAGATCAGGAATCTCCCTGAACCAGTTCAGGTCCAAATGGGACGGTCGAATATTCAGGCAAAGTGCCTGAAGTTCAGGAATATCTCTAAACCAGTTCAGGTCCAAATGGGACGGTCGAATATTCAGGCACTATGCCTGAAGTTCAGGAATCCCCATGAACTAGTTCAGGTCCAAATAAGACAGTCAAATGTTGAGTTCCACGCCTGAAACTCAGGAAAAATCCACCATCTGTTCAGGCATTGTTTCTTACCAGAACAGATATGAGATTTTCCCGAACTTCAGACATGGTACTTGAACATTGGACCGTTTCAAATGGATCTGAACTTGTTCAGATGGCCTGAACTAGTTCAGGTGGAAATCCTGACAAGTTTCACCTTAAAGGTCATAGGCAGAGATTACTTGACTCACAACTGTAATATCTACCAAAGTGACTCAGATAATCTTACATATCATAAAATTGGTATCAGAATTCACATAATTATTGTCAACTACAAATAGGACAAGGAACCAAGAGCAGAAATTAATCAGTCATATTATTACAAACATTAAAACGCTTAATAAAAAGCATTAAGACTAACAAATATTTCACAATTCAATTTACCTCAAGTTATAATTTATTGCTAGATATAGGCAGAAAATTGTATTTCAAGCTAATGCTAGCCAACAATAATTCTATAATCGATATGGGTCATCACAGCATAGTCCATGAAAATCATTGGAAACATGTCAGATTATTAGACCATGCTGCTTAAAATTACTTATAAAGTGTTAGACTGTCATTGTCAGAAAAAATTAATTTCCACGCAGAATTTTAGAAAAACACAAATAGCAAAACATTTGCTTAAATTTCCTTTTACAAATAAGTATGCACATGCATGCCTGATAGTTTCTAGCCTTGAAATGATCATGTCACGTTCATTCCATCTTTAACTCCAATTGGCAGCATGCTGATGAAACTGGAGCATGAGGAAGCATTAAGATATATAGCCCAGCTGCATGGTGACAAAAATTTCATCAGCTTATTTAAACCAAAAAGGCAGTTTCTATGCCATCACTAATATCAATGGCGTGACCTTCCACTGTGACAGACACTTGTTTTGCTGACTACTAATCATTCCATAATCCATGATTATATCACATAAATGCCACAATTTCTAAAAGAACATGATTTTTTAATCCATTATAAATATTGTACCAGTGTCATTGTATGGTAAATAGAATTTGAATAAAATGCAGAATTTAAAAACCAGACTAGTAAGACATTCTTTTAAAGTCACTAATAATTTTCACAAATAATTGGGCACATGTATTCGTTGAGGTTTAGCCTTTAAAAGGAATTTAATGTCACATTCTCCCAGTCCTGAAATATTCTATGAAGAGATGAGCAGCGTGTCATGTAGACTCCATTTTGAACTCCAATGCAGCATCCTGAAGAAACCAAAGTTTGTGGGAGCACAATGGTTTGACCTTCCATGGTGACCAAGACGTACTCCACGGTGCCTCGATTCCACAAGGCCATCAACATGGGATGCTTTTGTTCTTAGAAGGTTTCCATGGACACCATAACCTGAAAGTCAGCAAGTAAAGTCATAAACAAAAAGAAAGAAAAATTCATTTAAGTATATTGCTACAAGTCTAAAACATGCATATAAACACAAAAAGGATAAAAGTGTCAAAATTGGTTTGCTACGATTCTAAGAACAATGTGAACGTGTAGCATACCCTATGGCAATATTTGTGCAGGCAGAATTTTGTATCATGTTTATTTTGCATAATGAACAACAGAAGTTCAATTGCAATCCAGACCCTAAAATTTCTTAATAGAGCTGTTGTATACTGTAGCCTCACAGTGTGATACTATGCATTATTTACAATAAAAAAATCACATGCTTCAAATCAATGTATTCTTCAAAAGTCAATGTTGCATGACATTATATCTCTCCAATGTAGCAGTGAAGAGTAATTTTTTTTTTAAATTCTTAGCACAAAGAATAATTGTCAGGTAGGACTATAGTACTGTTTTAAAATTTAAAAAATAGTAATAAATTTTCATATCTTTCCTTAGAAAAACTACTCGAAGCAATATTTTATAAAATCAGCATTATCTAGAGTGGGCCTACTAACAAGTCTGTGCATTATGTGCACAGCACAGTATTATTATTATGTTACATTCTTATTAAGTAATTCAAAACGTATATAACTTACTTAGCCAAGGAATCCATTCCACGGAGTCCTGGGAAGTCCGACCTCATTGCCACGACGAGAATTGCTTTAGCTTTCGATGATGGATTTAACTATTTTAATAAAAAATATAACAGAATATCTGTTGAAAGCATGAAATACTACATCAAATTATTATAAGGTTCACAGATTTAAAGACGAACGTTTGATGAATGTTTGATGAACTGAACTGAAAGCAATAAAGATGAAATTAGTCCCCATCTCAAATTAATCCAAAATGAAATGTAACAATAGCAATCTGCACTCAATCAACCCACATGCATAATTTTTCACCGTTTACATAATGTTATTCTGTTTCGTGTCATCAAACTAACTAATGATTCACGTCCCCCATCTTCAGCTCGTTGCCGCAAACAAACAATAACATTGCAATTGCATATTCCAAAGAAAAACACCTGAAATTATGTCATGTAACAAAGCCACTACTAGGAAAGAGTAGGAGAGATAGGATCAGGAACGAGAAGACACGAAAGGATCTACGAGCGGAAACGTGGTTTGACCACGTGAAAAGAAAGGATGACAATTTAAGTCTACCAACCATGACCCTGGATGACCATGTGAAGAGAACGAGAATCAGGAAAGACAGTCAAAGACCTGGATGAACAACATAATGGAAGACCGAGTGAAAAGAACGTGGATATAAGGAAGGCCATGGACAACACCAGAGACAGAAATGCCGAGTCATCATGTAAAGGCCTCATTGTTAATGCAAAACACATAAGCTTACTCAAAGAAGAAAAAAACAAAAATACACTGCAATATGGTGAGAATTGCTGGGTGTTGAGAGGGTTCAGGTACACAGTCTTTCTTAGTCAGCCACAGTACAGTCTTTGCACAATCCCACTACTCGTGAATCAAAGTCTCACCCCACAGTTATTTTTCAACAATTTTTTTATCCCACTGCTTTGCATTGAAAAAAGCAAATGATTTAGTCAATAGCAGGTGAAATAACGGTGTCACGACAACTCGTCCACCGACAACTCGTCCAACGACAACTCGTCCACGGACAACTGGTCCACCGACAACTGGTCCACCGAAATAGAAGCGGATTATTGAGAAGACGCTTGGGAAATAGAAGCTGGATGAAGATTCTTTATTTACGAAATAGGAGCTGGATTTATGAAAAAGTCTAATGGTTCCCTGCTTAAAAAGAAGCTGAATTGATGATTTTTATCATGTGTCTCAACATGCATCCAGCTTCTATTTCAGATCGAACAAAAACTTGATCCATCTTCCATTTCTTAAGCGTTTTTTCATGCATCCAGCATCTATTTCACCTGTAAAAACCTTCATCCAGCTTCTATTTCCCAAGCGTTGTCTCAATAATCCGGCTTCTATTTCAGTGGACGACTGGTCGGTGGACGAGTTGTCGTGGAACCGAAATAACTGTGTCATTAAAGCACTACATCTATATAAATAAAAATGAAACTTTCCAACAGTTTGTTATGAGTGTTCTCGAAAACTGACGCACCGATTGTTTTGAAAATTTTACAAAACCTTCCATTCCAATAGAACCGTGTTGTATTATGCTTTTTTCCGAAAAAACCCAATCTTTTCCACAAAAAGAGAACTTTGAAATCCGTTCGACCGCCATTTGCAAATTATACACTTCCCAACGTCCATGAGGCTTGCCAGATTTCGGAAATGTTTTTGTCGCGACATCACGTTGTAAAGTCGCCCAAAAGTCGCGAGATGACCAACTTCGATCAGGGTTGCCCAAAAGTCGCCCAAAAATTGCGATAGCGCATATGTCGCTGTCGGGAAGGAACGTGTGAGGGAGGAAAGAAGGAAGAGGAAGCGGGACGAAGAGGGAGTGGGGGGACCAGAGGGGAGGGATGGAGAAGAAAGGGAGGGGAGGGGTAGAAGGAGGGGAGGGGAGGAGGAGGAAGGGAGATGAGAGGGGAGGTGGAGGGGGAGGAGGAGGAAGGGGAGGGGGACGGGAGGAGGAGGGCAGGCGAATGGAGAGGAAAGGGCAGGGGGAGGGGAGGACAGAGGGAGGGAGATGGGGGAGGGGAGGGGGAGCGGAGGGGATGCGGAGGGGGAGGGGAGGGGGAGGAGGCAGATGACGGTCTTTTCTGCCACAGCAACGCGTGGCCGGGTACAGCTAGTATACGATATTACTACTCATTAAACACAC
This sequence comes from Lumbricus rubellus, assembly GCA_945859605.1. Taxonomy (NCBI): domain Eukaryota; kingdom Metazoa; phylum Annelida; class Clitellata; order Crassiclitellata; family Lumbricidae; genus Lumbricus; species Lumbricus rubellus. Next base: position 10,282,084 of record OX243817.1, on the reverse strand, counting down.
ACTAATTGAGAATAATGAAGAGGGCTTACATCATTCCACACTTAAGATGAGGTCAGTCACCAAAAGGTGAATCACATCACTTTCTGCTTGATGACCATCCGAAAGATTCATTTTCTGAAACCACTCTCCTTCTGAATAAGTTTCCGAAAAACTTCCCATTCTGTAAAATACACAAAGTAAGAGTGTATGACAGAGTGAATAAATTAAACATCCTTCCAATGCAAAAAAATGTGGTGTAAAGTTATATTTATTTAAATGTCGCTCTAGTTCCGAATCTTGATGATGATGATGATGATGATGATGATGATGATGATGATGATGATGATGATGATGATGATGATGATGATGATGATGATGATGATATTCGTTTAACTTACATCTTAATGAAATTCAGCAGCCTGTTACAATAGAACAAATTTATGCTTAAACAAATTAAAAAATAATTCACTCAAATCGTGCAAGTCATATAGAAAGCAATGGTCTCCGTTTATGTGACTTTTTCTTTCGCACATCATAACTGACATGATTGAGAAGAAATCTCATAATTTCATGTCGCAACAATGCGTAAAGTTAATGATCATTAAAGAAGACTGGTAATCCCGAAGACTGCGTGCCATTATACAAAACAACATACATGTAGATACCAACGGCATTGGTAAAATAGAGCGCTGCGACTTAACAGCCGCACCCCACAATACACTTACTCAGTAAGTAATCAACGCGACATCTACGCAGAACGATCAGGTTAATACAATTATAAATGAGGGAAAATTTGCAGTAAATACCAGTCAATATAAAATTCGAAGCTTATGCGATAGCGCTCTATTTTAGTGATGTCTTGGGCGACCTTACTATTTACATGTACAGGCATGCAGTCTTAGGGATTACCGGAAAGCTTGTTTCACAACACAAGTGCCAGACATCAAATTAAATGATGCGAAAGAAAACAAAAAATGTATCATAATAGAACACATAAAACAAAACATTTCTTTCATATCACGCATCGCAGCTAAAAGTGAAAAACATTATTGACAACATCGCTTAAGATTCACAGGCAAAACTAAAAAGGCACATTTGAAAAATGAAACTCTCGCATTTCAAAGCCTCTTCTACTTAGGGGGTCAACCCGAATCCCCGAAATCGCTGGGGAAAACAAAAGCCCGATTTCTCGAGAACAGTGTAGATCGCAACCATTGTTACTGTTACCTTGTACCGATATTCCAAAAATAAAATAATAATTATAGTACATACCTTTCAACTTTCGACAGCGCACATCGAACTATGCCTAACAAAGAGATATGCCGTGTTTTAGCAGTTCATACTAGTTTTAAATAAATAATATTCGATTTTAAATGAATGTAATTCGCACATGGTCATACTTTGAAAGCATGGCCGCATAGAACAAAGACTAAACATGAAGGTTGGATGTGTCAGCCGTCAGGCGTAGGTCACGTGACTAATAAATTTGCTTTAAAACGTTCCCTTATTGAACTGCTAATTATTAAGTTTCATTCAGTTACATAATAAGTTGTTATTGCTAAAGTATTAAAGTATTATTGCGAGATCGGAATAATAAATTTAAAATTTATAAGTGGTCAAAATTTTAGGCTGGACAAAGGGTCAAGAACTAAGGCCTATAGGCTACAACCTGAACTCTTCAGGATACAGGCCAATACAAGGACGCTATATTAATATCAGATTACACACCTTAAGGTTCCGGCGGCACAGCAAACAATAGTCTCTTACGGTCCAGAATGCAGGTCAACCTGAACTCTAGAGGTCATGTGAGGAAACACACCTGTAGGTCAGGCAGCACCACAACACAATGGTCTCTCACGGTCCAGAACTAAGCAGGCCTACCGGAACTTTAAAGGTCATGTTAGGTCACACACATGAAGGTTCAGGAAAGATTATTGTAATAAGCCTACTTGTGAACATTTTGTAATCGTCCATTTCTCTCTCAGTCATAGATGTCGCCCCACTCAAAACTCCGTTTCTAACGCTAAAGTTTATGCTTTGAATCTCCAAAGACATTTTTTATGTTGCAAACATAATTATTTGTCAATCTGCCTTCACACATATAACTGGTTGGATGTTTTTATGTTACAAACAAGATGTAAAATTTCGGAACTCCGATTATCAGTCAAAATTTTGTACAAGGTGGTTAAAGAAAAAGAAAGCATTCCCGGGTATAAAGCAGAGTGTAGGCTAGTGGGGCGGGAACGCGGGGGAACACCGTTTCCCCCCACTTTTTTCCAGGGATAATGGAATATTAACAATAATAATACTACTAATAATAATATTATTATAAGCCTAAAGAGCGTTCCCCCACTTCATTTTTTAGGACTACATTACTGGTATAAAGAGTCATTGGATTCATTCATCCGAGCATTTATACAGCGCTCCTTCAAGAAACTACTCAGAGGCGCTGGATATAGGTCTAGGGTGGTAGGAATGCACTTTATTTGTGTCAAGCAAACAAAGGCAGTAAGCTATTCATCAAACTCCCATTGTCACATGTTTAACGACACTGCCATATCGAAGTTGATTAGTGTCGCCACGCCATTTAGGTCCCCGTGGACGGACCGTGCTAGCCCGAGATTTGAATCTCTGAAATAGCGACCTTCGGGAGTCGAACCGCGGCTCGCACGCTCTCTTTCACAGAGCAGCGTGCAGACGCGCGGTTATCGACCTTACCGGTGCAGCCAAGCGAGTCAGAAATCAAACTGCTTTTAGATCTTAGCTTCTTATAGGATTATAGATCGCCAGTTTAGCCTTGTTTACTAAAATTGATAACGCCATCGGTAGGCCTAATAAATGTTTATATTATCTGTCACCTTGAAGCTGTGCTGAGCAACTCCGCCAGTAGCCTCCTCTCCCTTTGGCAGTGCCAGTCCCAATTATTTACACCTGGATAAAGGATGAGGGCGACACTAATTATGTTTGAAATGACTATTCGAACGTGATAGAGATCCTGCGTGGTCGAGTGGGTTGTAGCCCGCTCGCCGCGCCGGCGACCCGGGTTCAATTCCCGGACAGAGATTAATTTCTCGGATCTTTACTGCGGGTGACTCGGTCGCAATATAAACGTGGAGTGTGAGGTTGTACTCTGCCTCCGACACTAATCATCATAGATATGCAACAGTGTCGTTAAGCCCGAATACAACAATTCGAACGTGATAATATTATAGCCTATTCGGGACACTATAGGTCTATAGACTTTCGCACGGCCCAAAACTAAGCAAGCGCAGGTCCTATAGCCTACCTGAGCACTTTGGATCACGTCAGGTTAGGCTAAAAGGCCTACATCTGAAGGTTATGGCAAGATTATTTTATTAAGTCTAATAATCAATTTCTATTCTAATGATATAGGCCTAATATTGTCATAATTTGAAACAAAATTCGAACGTGATATAGGTCTTGCGCCTATGGGAAACGTGTAAATTTATTTATTTATCGCATTTGCAACAGTGCCCCTTCGATCTCACTGGAAATAATGTCCGTTTCCCGATCTCACTAGTCACTACAGTAACTTACAGGCGCTTCCGACTACAGCGCGAAAATTGCATGGGAGTTTCACGCAGAAGCGCAGGAGCAATTGCGAGTGAAGGACTTGCTCAGGGATCCTACGGGCGGCTCGGTGTGTGTTCCAAACTGGATCGAATCATCCGACCCCAAGGCACACAACCCACCATTACATTACCGCGCCCCACTGGCTGTAGGACACTATTCTCCGGTAGATATTATAACCCACGGATATTATTCCCCATGGAAAAATCCCCGTACAAAATCCCCGTTTTTCGTAGAGCACTATCCCCGTAGGACAAAATCCCTCCCTCTGTGCAATTAGTCTAATTCTACATGTAGGCTAATCTATAAAGCTTGATTTCCCTGGTTCTGTGCACTGTGTCGACTTGTTAGTGCCGTCACCGATAAGAATTGCTACTGCCATTCAGATGCAAACTAAAGACTTGTTAGTGTCATTTAGTTAATCATTTCTAACGCAAGGAGTACTGTTGTTAGTGTCAGTTAGGTCCACGATTAAGACTTTTTAATGTTGTTTGTGACTTGCAAGTTAAAGACTTGGAAATATCTTTAGCATCAAAAATTATAGTTACGATTATCGACAGCTCTCAGGACCTTTGAACGAGTAGTGCGATAAATTAATTATCTAATATGTATTTTCGGAATATGTGGCTTTGTCTGTCGCTTTGTTTGTGGCTTTATTAGCTATGCACGGCCACAGTTTTGAAACAATCTACCCCAATTCTTCGCAGGGGGGGGTTGGGTTAGACCCGGAGCAGGTCAATGGGTAGTCGGAAAATCTCTGCCACCATGGGGGTCAGGGTGGGAGTGCAAAAACCTTAATTTTCCCTACTTTTTAGCACTGTTTCCATGCATAGTTTCACACTTATTCACCTGAAAAGTTACAGCTACACAGATTTTTACACGGGCCACCTCGCCTCTGCCTAAAAAACCTCTGGTTCAAGATGAAATGTCTGTTTACCGCCCCATTATGGGCTTGCGTACAGACCAGAACTAAGTAGGTCAACCCGAACTCTGCAGGTAATATCAGATTGCACACCTTAAGGTTCAGGCGGCACAGCAAACAATAGTCTCTTACGGTCCAGAATGCAGGTCAACCTGAACTCTAGAGGTCATGTGAGGAAACACACCTGAAGGTCAGGCAGCACCACAACACAATGGTCTCTCACGGTCCAGAACTAAGCAGGCCTACCGGAACTTTAAAGGTCATGTTAGGTCACACACATGAAGGTTCAGGAAAGATTATTTTTATTAAGTACAAGAAAAATTATTAATATTAGGCCTACTATTCGAGTAATTATAGTATTGTGATATTTTGAAACTCATAGAATGTGACAATAATATATAGTCAACTAGCTGTACCCGGCCACGCCTTGCTGTGGCAGAAAAGACCTCCTCCTTCCTCCTCCTCCCTCCCCCTTCCCCCTTCCCTACCCTCCCTCCCCTTCCCCCCTCCCCCTCCCCTCCCCTCCCCTTTCCCCTATCCCTCCCTCCCGCTCCCTATACCCCTTCCCCCATCCCCTCTCCCTTCCATCCCCTCCCCTCCCCTCCCCCTCCCTGCCCTCCCTCTTTGTCCCGGTCCCTCTTCCTTCTTTCCTCCCTCACACCGTTCATATGCGCTATCGCGATTTTTGGGCGACTTTTGGGCAACCCTGATCGAAATTTCCAGTAAGTTGGTGATCTCGCGACTTTTGGGCGACTTTACAACGTGATTCCGGGACAACGCGTTTCGGAAATCTGGCATCCTTTCGGCTTTGTTGAATTTGCAAATGGCGGTCGAGCGGAATGCAAAGTTCACTTTTTGTGGAAAATATTGCGTTTTTCGGATAAAAAGAAAAATGGAAACTCTTCTATAGGAATGGAAGGTCTTGTTAAATCTTTAAAACAATCTTTGCGGTAGTTTTCGAGAACACTTCACACAAACTATTGGAAAGTTTCATTTTTATATAGATAGGGAACACCAGACTTTCGCTCGGCCCAGAACTAAGCAGCCGCGACTCTGAACACTTTGGATCATGTCAGGTTATACATTTAGGCTACACCTGAAAGCTGTGGCAAGACTATTTTTATTAGGTCTTGTAATAAATTATTATTTCAGTAATATAGTATCGTCATATTTTGTCAGATAACACGCATGAAGGTTCAGGCAGCACCACAACATAATAGTCTCGCACGGTCAAGAACTAAGTAGGCCGACATGAACGCTTCGGGTCATCCAGGTCGCACACTGAAGGGTTCAGGCAATGCACATACAATAATCTTACGCACAGTCCAGAACTAAACAGGCCTACCTGAACTCTTCAGGTCATCCAGGTCGCACACTGAAGGGTTCAGGCAATGCACATACAACAGTCTTACGCACTGTCTAGAACTAAGCAGGCCTACCTGAACTCTTCAGGTCATCCAGGTCGCACACCTGAAGGGTTCAGGCAATGCACATACAACAGTCTTACGCACTGTCTAGAACTAAGCAGGCCTACCTGAACTCTTCAGGTCATCCAGGTCGCACACCTGAAGGGTTCAGGCAATGCACATACAACAGTCTTACGCACTGTCTAGAACTAAGCAGGCCTACCTGAACTCTTCAGGTCATCCAGGTCGCACACTGAAGGGTTCAGCAATGCACATACAACAGTCTTACGCACTGTCTAGAACTAAGCAGGCCTACCTGAACTCTTCAGGTCATCCAGGTCGCACACTGAAGGGTTCAGCAATGCACATACAACAGTCTTAGGCACAGTCCAGAACTAAGCAGGCCTACCTGAACTCTTCAGGTCATCCAGGTCGCACACTGAAGGGTTCAGCAATGCACATACAACAGTCTTACGCACTGTCTAGAACTAAGCAGGCCTACCTGAACTCTTCAGGTCATCCAGGTCGCACACTGAAGGGTTCAGGCAATGCACATACAACAGTCTTACGCACTGTCTAGAACTAAGCAGGCCTACCTGAACTCTTCAGGTCGTCCAGGTCCCACACCTGAAGGGTTCAGGCAATGCACATACAACAGTCTTACGCACTGTCTAGAACTAAGCAGGCCTACCTGAACTCTTCAGGTCGTCCAGGTCACACACCGGAAGTTTCAGGCAAGATTGTTTTATCGAGTTCAATAATAAATTGTTATTGCTATTATTCCAGTAATATAATATTGTCAAATTGGAAAACAACGTGTAAATGTAACACTGAGGGTTTATGCACAGTCCAGAACTAAACAGGCCTACCTGAACTCCACAGTTTATATCAGGTTGTACGCCTAAAGGTTTAGGCATGAGTATTTTATTAGGTCGAACATTAAATAATTATTATTATTCTAGTAATAATTATAGTATTGTCATACTGGGAAACAAATTTTGAACGTGATATAGGACAACCGATGATCTTCGTGTAGATTGAACAGAATAAGTTCAGGCACTGTCCATAACTAAACAGGCCTACCTGAACTCTACAGATCATGTCAGGTTGCACACCTGATGGTTCAGGCAATGCACCACAATTTCAGGTGAAAATATATTGCCTGAACCGTTCAGATAATTTCTACCTGAACTCTTTTAATAGTGTAATAAAATTGTGTTATTTCCTTTCTGATAATCATTAAATTACGAAGACAAGGTTTTATTTTTTGAATTATCGTTTCCGCTTTTTCTGGTTTTTTAGTTTTTATTAAATTAAACGACGTTTTATTCGGATTTTTATTCGGTTTTGTCGATTAAAACTTCTTTGAATTTTTTTTCTTGTGACCATTTTTCTTACCGCTCCGTGCATCGACAAGATTATTATTTGCGTCGTCTATTAGTCATCGAAATATCTTTGGAATTTCAAATCTGCAAGATTCCATCGACTTTTATTTGATCATACGAACTCTTTCTGAAGACGCGATAGCAGCTTGTAATTGTAATTGTAATTATAATTCCTATCTGACGTTTATAAGTGCCACTTCAAGAAAACACTTAGGCTATTAGTGCCATCCTGAGTTCTGACCGCGCAAGTGGCATCACTATCAAACAAAAACAGGTTTAAACGCTTAAGAAAATATGTAAGAGACAAAGTCCGACCATTTACAGCAGCTGACAAGTATTCCTGGTGGTCAGTCCAACATACAGTGGCGGCCAGGGTTGTACACGAGAGTATACGCGAGTATATCGTATACTCACCTCCGGGGGAAAAGGCACCATATACTCACATTCCGAAAACCAGGGTATACGCTTGTAAAAGGGAGGGTACACGTTAGTAGGCTAAATCAAGGTGTTTAGGCCCGTTTTGAAGCGAATGACTAAAAGAGGTCATCAATTTGATTGTCATTTTAGCAAGATCACAATCAAAGTGGTAAATAAGGAATCTGTCAAATTAATCAGTGGTCCATCAAGAACTTCACAAAGAGATTCAAAAGAAGTGTTGGCACTGGTGGTGGACACATTGAACACAAGTGGTGAAGCACTACCAATTTCATTTGACAACAGTTATTTGATATGAGACTTAATAAAATCGTGTTTTTGCTACTTTTTGTTGCGTTTCGTTTTTGAATCGTCAAAAACGGTAGGTGGCCTCACTAAAAGTTGCATAACTTGTGTTGTGTTTGAGATATTTTGATGAAATCTTGCCTTTAGGCTATGTGTAAATATGAATTTTCTTTAAGCCTGTAACATTTCATTTCAAAATTCTTACTTTTCGTCAGGATATTGGCAAAAAACTTTCGTTTTTTAATCGTCAAAAAACGGTGGGTGGCTTCACTGAAAGTGTCATAACTTTTGTTGTGTTTGAAATATTTTGATGAAATCTGGCCTTCATGTGGATATATGAATTACCTTTAAGACTGTAAAATTTCGTATCAAAAGTCTTTCTTCTGGTCAAAACATTGGCAGAAAACTTAGGTTTTTTTGCACACCCTGTATATTTGTTCAAGAATCTAGATGGTTAAAAGGTTGGATTGCTGATTTATTGAAAAAATTGACCGGAAATTTCGACAACTTTAAAACTTAAGCCACGCGTGTTGTGGGTTTACAGTTCTTGTAGGCTCGACAGAGTCGGACCGACCCACTGCGCTTGCGCACACGACATAAAGTCGTTTCATCTTATTATCAAAATGGATGCCCAGTCTCTGATAACTTTGATAATTGACATTTTTTTGAAAGTTAAAAGCTTGGAGGTGCTAAGAGAGGCGGCGAGAGAGAGGAAACACTGGAGAGGATACATCGTGACTGTCGCCAGAGCTCTAAGAGCTGACGGCACCAGGTGACCAGATGAAAAGTTGGAACTACATTTGATTCAACTCATTTGACGAACAGTTTACTATCTCTCTTCCAAAATATCTTAAATCCAACATAATTCGAACAAAGGGGTCTAAAATGGCTTATATGAACAGTCTGGTTTTTTCTGGATTTTTCATAGCGAAATCTAGTTTTATTTTTGAAATCACAGTGGCAACACTGTAAACCACCCACCCTGCACTATAATTAGGGTTGGTTGGTCAGAGGATCAGATAGGCGAAGTCATAAAACCGAGCACTAAGTCTTCTCGACATTTTGGAAAGCAAATCTTATAAATCTTACAGGCTATAGCCTACTCTCAGTGACTTAGTGCAGCATTGTAAATTCTCTTTCGAGTAAGATTTAGAATGCAAAATCTTCAGCAAACAAATTAATTAACTGAGTCAGGCCTATAGGCTATAGGTCAATTGCTTATGCTCACGCTTCATTTGAAAAACGACAAAGCGACAGTTAAACCTAAGCTGTTAGTTGTAAACGGTAATGTGGATAAACAGCCACAGAATTTTGCCCCACCAGAACTTTGCCCTGCCAAGGCTGCCATAACTTTTGTCACGTCAGAATTTTGTCCTGCAAGAATTTTACCCCGTCAGAACTTTTGCCAAAATTTTGACTATTCAAATTTTTCCCTGCCAGAACTTTGCACTGCCAATATTATGCCATGCCAGAGAGCGGACGGACGGACGTAAATACTGAATAGTAAGAAACAATATGCCCAAACAAATTCTGGCAATGCATAGTTTCTGGCAGGGCAACGACCAGGGCAACAACCAGGCAAAGGCTTTTTACCAGGTCATTTGCCCTGCCATGCCCTGGCGTAGCGCCGCCACTGCTCGATCACGCGCAGTTGTGTGAAATCACGTTTGGTCTGCACAACTCCGTGTCATTGCGGTGCTGTGAACAAGTGTGTTGGCAAGTAATTATTTTAAATAGAGTCGCACACAATGTTGATGAAATAATGCATACAGCAGCAGGAGCGTCATAAACATATATCATAGCGCACAGCTGCCAAATCTACCACCCTACAGGCCGAATAGGTTGTTGTGTTGTATTCGGGCTTAACGACACTGTTTCATATCGAGGATGATTAGTGTCGAAGGCAGAGTACAACCTCACACTCCACGTTTATATTGCGACCGAGCCACTCGCAGTAAAGATCCGAAAAATTAATCTATGATAAACCGACCGTTTGAAGGGGTGTGTACTTCGGGCTTAACGACACTGTTTCATATCGAGGATGATTAGTGTCGAAGGCAGAGTACAACCTCACTCAACGTTTATATAGCGACCGAGCCACCCGCAGTAAAGATCCGATAAATTAATCTCTGACCGGGAATCGAACCCGGGCCGCCAGCGCGGCGAGCAGGCTAAAACCCACTCGGCCACGCAGGATCTATAGGCCGAATAGGCCTAGAAAGGGCCTATTTATAAGGAACCTGGGCTCCACTAGTGGGCCCCTGTAACAACGAACTAAATTTTCGCAGTGTCATATTCACGTTAGGCTACTTTGCAAATTCATTTGGCAGAAACTTTCCAAACGGAAGTGCGTGACTAATGTTTACATTTTATTTTGCAGTTGCCGAGGTCTTCCCTCGCGTATTATGCAGCTCGGAGGAAAATAATTCCAGCCGTTTGCAGTTTGACGGTTCTCGGTTTGTTTTTAAGTTTTACACCAATCAAAGAGATGCTTAGTGAGAAATCGATCGTTCAGTGTCCAACAGGAGGACAGATTCTTTTGACTCTTATGCGTCAAGAGCTTCGCAAGAACTTGTTCCAATCAGAATCGTTCGAAATCCGACAAAGGCGAAACACCACGGCCAGCCGTAATTTGGCTGAATCTTCACACAAACTTCAATTGCCATCAGTCACGGTCTACTACATTTGGTGCAAAAGTCAGTACTTCGAGTTTCGACACTACCTCAGCGTCAAGAGCGCAATTCAGAATTTGCAACCCCGAGTTGTCATACTTTACTATCGATACTATCCTCACATCGATATTAAGCTCTACAATACATGGCTAAAGGAATTGCAACAAGACTTTTCATTCCTTGAAACCGTCGAGGTACCTAGTGAGGGTTGCCAAGACGGGAAGCCGAGCATGTCTTTCATTTATGAACTCGCCAATGAAAGAGGAGGAATCTATTTGGATGAGAACACCATTTTAACTCGTCCTTTGCCTGACAGACACCACACGGCGTTATTTTCCGTTCGCAAAAACTCGGGAGACATCGACCTATTAGTTATAGATGAGAAACTATCGTGTGAACCAGATTTGAAACTAGTTAAATCGATCCCGATTGGTTGCCCGCCTGTTTCATTACTGCAGAATACCAATGTTTTGCCTGCTTGCATCATTCTTGATGATTCCATTTTTCCAAAAGACATATGGTACCTGGAAAGCGCCTTTGGTCGTTTTGCTCGAAACCTTTTCTACGGATCCTCAGATCTTCCGATACTTAGGCCATCATATGACGAGTTAGTTCCAAGCATCGGACATATGATTTGGTTCGGAGGTGGGCGAATGAATTTCCTCTTCTTCCTTGGAGTACTCAGTTTGTTGCACGTTGCTCGAGTGGACACGGTTTATATCCACGGTGATAAGCCACCTTCAGGATACTATTGGACTCTTCTTAAGGAAGATCCACGAGTCATTCACGTTCAGCAGCACGGCATTCACACGATTTACGGACAACCTGTGAAACGTTATACTCACAAGAGCGACGTCTTAAGAGCTGAGCTGATGTATCGCTATGGCGGTATCTACTTGGACGTGGATGCAGTGTTTGTCAGAGAACTTGACCCAGAAATTCGGGGTTACGATGCGGTTGCAAGTTACGATTGGATTGATTGGCATCATCCATTTCCAGAGGTTCTAAACTTCGGAGTGGCCATTGGAAAGAAGAAAGCGGAATTCTGGCGTCTGTTTCGCGAGTCGATGAAATGGTTCGTCGACGAAGACTTCTCCTGGAATGGACTTCGAAGACCCTACCAGGTCATGGAAAGACATCCGAATCTGATTCGTATAGATCCACACCTCCAGGTCATTTGCTTCAAATACAAATGCCATCCCACCTGGTGGAAAGATTTTCACAACGAAAGCGTTCACCACCAGATCAGAGTGCTCGACTGGAGAAATGATGCCTACTCCTTTCACTGGACACTTCCCACTCCAGCGGAGTTGCTCGGCTTCGACCAGTTACAGTCATCGAATAGCTACTTCGCGGAGATTGGAAAACACATCATCAACCGGAGTGGACTTGTTCACAACTTAACCGGAACGAACATCGACGAAAATGGAGAAGTCGTTTGAGCGATTCAATTCTGTTTTCAGTCATTCTAATAATTATGCATGCACGCTTCCCTGAGAGAAAGACAAAAAAGAAACGCGGCCATTTAGACCTTGTACGTTTGCATACTGTAATCCCAATGACGAATTATACACAGGCCAGGATTTTTTTATATAAGCTTAAGCGCCTTTACCAGAAAAATGTCGTCCCGCTACGTCCGTATGCCTACAATGCGGCGGCCTTAGAGACAAGGGCGTAAAACCGCGTCTTTAAGCGTATCGAATTCATTGCGATTGCTATGAAGAAAATAAATTATTATTTTCTTTAAACCAATAAACAATCGCATATCTAGAGTTCTTCTATCTGCTGGGAAACCTGATCGCAGAGGATGCGAGATGACACAAGGAAGTCCGGAAACGGATAGCGATGGGCCGCCACATTGTACGGACGCTCTACAACGAGACGGGTGGTGCCATCGGACGTATACGAACCTGCCAACAACTGGCAGATCACAACATGATGTTGATAGGCCTATTTAAAATAAAACATCATGCTCAATATACGCTGTAGCCTACGCTAATGTCTGTTACCATTAATTTATATGGAATGTTACTTAATTTTAATACTAATTTTGCAGTTTTTTCGATGCGCCCCAAGCCGCAGTCAACATGGGCCTAGTCCACCGAATGCATCGACGAATTGTTCGCGTCTTATACGATGAGATCTAGAAGAGTCTTAAGGTTTAAAGAAAGCGTGTGTGAGCAGCTGCATTGGAAAAAATCATCCAGACTGCAGCGCTGAATGTTGATTACTATCATTCTTTGATGTCAAGTTACCCGACTGTGTCAGCTTAGGCCACCAGGCATGCAGTCGGTTTTTAACCGCTGCCAGTTGGCAATGCGTCCCTGATGGGGCTACTAGTGCGCTGAGTCAGCCTGCGTGACAAATAGTTAATTAAGAACTTTTCCCCTTTGTCCGTCACCATAATTATATATAGCATTTAATCATGAGACCATGGATATACCAGACTTAGAATCAATTGCCATGTAACGCAGGATGAGAATTGCCAGAGGTTTGGGGTTTTGACAAAAGTCTTTCTTAGGACCCATAGTTGTCCTCTTTGCACACCCTTCTCCGTGTGGATCAATGTCTGACCCTGGTTCCTCCAGTACTTTTTCTACACTTCCCATACTGAACTATTGCCAAACCAGTGATGACAGGGTTTTTCAAACGTGCAGTTGTACACAAAATGTGCAGTTCTAAATCGATTTGCGCAGTTGCAAAAGCACTTCTGTGCAGTTCAAACTTGCAAAAATGATAGGCTATTTGTCCTCCGATTAGAAGTAGTTTACCATGTAGGATGGGAAGGAAAAGAAGGGGTTGTGCAGTTCTAAAAATTCCTTAGAAACAGCCCTGAGTGGTGATATCAGCTTCGGTCTTCCTCTTGCCTCCACGTAGCTGCGCCTATGTTAAGCGGTCGAAGCATCTGTGACTGCAATCCAGCAACCGAAGTGCTTTATCGATTTACTGATTCAGATGGATGGGGCTGAATTGGCCGAAATGGCACGTTCGTCTGTATCATTGGTCAATAAGTGGTTTGGGCGAGCAGTGGGAGGAGGTCAGTAGAAGAAGAGCTTTTGGAAGGCATGCATTCCGTAATTCTATTGCATGGTTAGCTGTGGTTAGCAGAGAATTTCAGAAGCAGTGGCAATGATGTTCCCACGCACTTTCAGAGTTCAGACCTGTTATGTATCAAGTACGATGAATGATTACAGTTGATAACTGTTCACGGTGACAATGTTTATCATAATAGTTTCTATCCATGGTTCTGCAATCATTTTTAATGTCCAGAAACTGTTGCAAGTCACAAGTTCCAGATTTTTTTAAATTCATAGTTAAACCGTTTTTCCTCAGCACCATGTAACTACAGACTTTTACACCTAGTGTTTTTTGTTCAATACAGAACAGTTACTACAATAAAAAAAATATGCAAAATACCTCTCTATCATTTCAGATTATCAATTCAATTCATTCATTCGGCAACCGGAGCAACAAATCATATCAAATGAAGCATCAAAGAAACAACGTTAACAAAATAAAATAAAGCGGTGCTTAAGTAATAGTTATGCTAATCGTTTCCATTTGGTTGCACCGGGGACTCGGAAGGGGTGCTGCAGACCCTCTAGGCGGAGATACCATGATGAAGATGACCATTAGGTTGCCATAGAGTAGATACATATCCTGCTTAAATAAATACAATAAATTATTATACATGTATCGATGATGTATGTGCAAAATCATTGTGTTGAATTTAATATTTAATGGCATTTCTGTCCGCAGGGGTGGATTTAGGGGGCAATTCGGCCATGGCCTCCATTTCAAAATTGCATGAGATAAATTATGTCTGCAAAGATTGGCCCATTGAGTGGCCTCTGTGACATAAAAATCCTACCTGCCAATGGCGAGAAGTCAAGTGTCACTTCGTAGTTTGTAATACAGCTCATTTGGTTTCAAGAACCTTTAAATCAATGCACGACTAGAGAGGTCATAGCATATTCCGAAGAGATCGTGACCAGATGACTAAAAAATGGTCATCAGATATTTTGGCAGAAAAAAATTGTATATTTGTCACACATTTCGGCCGGCCGGATGAATAAAAAAGGTCGTCGGATTTTTAAGTTGGAACGAGAAAATGGTATATTTTTCGCACATTTCGGCCGAGTGACTAAAAAAGTCATCAGGATTTTTCCGGCAAAGACCACCGAAAATTTTGCCCCCTCCCTTTCTAAAATTCATGTATCCGCCCCTGACAGCAGCTGTATTACAAACTACGAAGTGACACTTGACTTCTCGCCATTGGCAGGTAGGATTTTTATGTCACAGAGGCCACTCAATGGGCCAATCTTTGCAGACATAATTTATCTCATGACGACTGATTGAGATTGTCGGACGGTATCGGTATTAAGAGTCAACGACCCCGATAGCAAGGGCACCGTGTACAGCGATCGGACAGAAGGTCCTGCGACCTAGAATAGACGGGCAGCATGGGCGCCCGCAGAAAGTTTTGCAGGGGGGCAAATTTTTTGATGATCACAGTTACCGTAAATGTTTTAGTAGAAAGAGCTTGAAGAATACAAAGCTGGAAATTAAGAGCTCAATGAGGTTTCTTAATGCAAATTTTTCAGTTTCATTTTGTGTATCAGCTTTAATATGAATAGTTTCTTTAGTGCGAAGAAAAAAAATATAAAAAGTTGATGTTAAAAGTGGGTTACTGAAGCGGCGCTGTAATATTAAAAGTCCATTGAATGAATGAATAAGTGAACAAAAAATATAGGTCTCATATTATCTTGTTTTCAAGGTGCAAGTGTTTTTGTAACTACTTCTATTAATACTTAATTTTGTGCAGTTGTGAAAGGTTGCATGACAGCGAGATTCCAATCAAGTAGGCCTAGGCCATAATCGATAGAAAAATACTATTTGCAATGGCGCCTGCCAGAAGGTTAACAGCCAATGGTCACTGTTCCAGCTTTTAACAAGATGTTGATAATGCAAGACAGAAAATGAAGAGCATGTTTATTTCTACAGAAATTTCCAAACGTAGATTTCTGACTTTCACTGTATGTATCATTCGTATCATTGGTGCTTTAATGCGAAGAAATTTGTTAAAAACCCAAACGTGGTAGTTAGAAAAATACAGTAAGTTTCAATTTTCCAGGGGGAAGTCCCCCCCCCCCTTTGCCCCTATGTGCGGGCGCCCATGACGGGCAGGCAGATATACATGGATTGAGATAGAATGGGGTAGTTCCAATCTTCCCACAACATAATCTCGCATGCGATTATAGACTGGATGCCGAGTGTTTAAGTGGGAAGATATGGCAGACAGGCGTATCTATGGGATTGTACTTCCTTGGTTCTGATTGTCAAGTTAAGATAAGGAAAGGTAAGATAAGGTGGCAAAGACCTATTATGATTATCACTGTTGCTATTGCAAAGTTAAGTATTCAAGTGTTGAGTATGAAGTATGCTATTAAGACGTTCATGAGTAATTATAATCAAGGAAGAAGGGTCAGAGTATAGTGTACGCTATCAGCTTTCACTGGCTCCTATTTCACTTAGTTGCTCATGATTGTATCAACAGAGTTGAGTATGTGCAGCAAACAAACAAACAAATAAAAAGTCAGGTTACATGATGTAATAGTATGCAATTCATAGGCGCAACCGTCTTATGGGACCCGTGGGACGCGTCCCTCCAAACTTTCGAGGGGCTGAGACCCCCAACATTGCCATCGTGAGTTAATAACATTAATTGTTGATTGGAATATTGGCTAAATTGTGACATTCAAAATATTACGTGGTCTACTCAATTCCCAAAACTTTCCAAATCGCTTTAAATTGTCTTATTCAAATTAAAATCATCTAGCTAATTAGGTTGCGTATTATAGGGCCCACTAATTAACGAATCTAACCGAGTAGTTTGCCGCTTGGCAAGGTCCATGGAGGTCTATGGTTGGAAAGTTTAACGGGACATTTAGTCCTGCAAGACCTCTTTGCACGGATTGAACGACCAGCTATTTTTGTTTTTCGTTTCATGCTTAGCGGCATAGCCATTTTTTATATTATTTTTATTTATTTATTTCTCCATTTCTATAACGCCCATTCAATCTTACTACTCAGAGACGCACCTGACTAAAGCGCGGACACTGCATCGGATTTTCACTCGAAGCGCCCGAGCAATTGCGAGTGAAGGACTAAGTTGCTCAAGGTCCATATACGCGGCGGCTTGAAGTGGATTCGAACCTGCAATCTTCTGGCTGCAAAAGGCATTGAATATACCCATTACATACCGAGTGCACAACCGCGCCCCACAAAACGGGGATCGATATGCTGGTGTTGCAAATAATTTGGCTGTTCTCGCACGGCATCGCGGGCATTCACGTCATTCGGAACAGCTTAGCAGGTATAACATTTTGAGGGCCGTGCAGCTGGATAATTCAAAGGTAATTTTTAAAAAATGCTCTGAATGAAAAAAGGTCTCATCGTTACTGCGTCCATTGTGTCCCACCCGTAACCTGTGTCGATCCCCGTTTGAGGAACATTGAAGATATCTTGCAGGCATTTGAGGTAAAACCACAGATTTTAGCCTAATTTTGAAGCAGCGTCTGAACTCTGAAGACAATAAGCCTACATGGCTGCTTGTAAGTATATAGTCGTAGCTCATGGAAACTTGACTCAAGCTCTGAAATTCACGGCAGAGGCAAGGAGAACATTGCGGGGCACGGTGGTGTAGTGGTGGGTATGGTGCATTGTAGCCGGAGGTTGCAGGTTCGAATCCACCTGAAGCCGCCGGGTAGGGACCTTGAGCAAATTCTTCACTCTCAATTGCTCCTGCGTTTCGGCGCGAAACTCCGATGCAGTGTCCGCGCTATATATAGTCGGGAGCGCCTGTGAGTACCGAGTTTGAAGGGGCGATATAGCAAATGCGGAAAATAAATATAAAAATCGGTGTTTCCGTTTGGGGTTTCCAGCACTGAAATAGAGCAATTTCGTTAAGATGATGACAGCTTAAAATGCTGTCATTGCGATGTGAAAATGCAAAACATTTCTGATGGGGAGGGAACACATTCCCTCTCCAAACCCTTCCTCTGCTCGGACACTCCTTTTCTCTCCAGAAACCTGATTCCACCGATTATAGGCCAACAGGGACTAGATTAAAAACTGCGTACTTCTAGCCATTATGTCCCAATCGAATATTTTCATGAATTTTTGAATGTCTTGCTGTCTCGAATGTAAAAATAATATTGCAAATGTTATTCTCAGCAATTATTAAAAGTCGTTGGTCCTGTATCGATTACGAATAAAATGAAGCCGTTAGGTTAAATTCAAGGCTATAGGAATTCAGTGCAGAAAGTTGCTGTATAATTTCACTTCAAGCTCATAAATTCATTTCAATTTTTAATGCTGCGTAGTGTTCTTCTATCACCTAAATCTCAATTTCCTCATATTATGAGACAGGCCTACAGTAAAATGTGTCAAAAATTTTAATAGATTGTTTATTTTGAAATTGGAATTCAAACATTTGATACAAGCAAGATCCCAAGCCGTACCCCATTTGACAAGAAATGATAAAAATTGCGTTGGCTTCTGGGGTTCCGCACTAGAACCACAACTAGAGGCCAGTATAGGGTATGGGACGTCCCATACGCTCTACTGGCCTCTAGTTGTTAAGAGCATTTTGCCTTCGGCAATTGTGTCTTCGCGCGCTTGCAATTGCTTGTTAGGTTCCCCCCAACTTCTAGACCGTCTGTATGCAATGTTACCGGTATATGACCAATGTATTTATTGAGGCAGATGCAAGATAACATGAGTCAAGACAACGCCATGAGAGGTATAGGGTGCAATAGATAGGACATCTCTAGCTGATAAATTTATTTCTCTTGTCTTTATGTCTGTCTTTTCCTGCCTCTTTCTACGTCTGTCTGTCTGTCTGTCCGTCTGTCTGTCTGTCTGTCCGTCCGTCTGTCTGTCTGTCTCTCTCTTCCTTGCTTAATCTCGCCGCAAAATCACAGCCTTAGATATCCGACGAATTTATATGGTCTGCGTGATGCTGCATTTGTCATTTTCAAAATGGTAACGGAAAGTTCTACTTGACTTTTCGCGTGAAAATGATTGTCCTTATCTGAAGCTGGAGTTGTGCAAGCAAACACGCATATTTTTCATAATCACGTTATTCATAATTACATTGTCGCGATTAGTTGATAAGAAACATCAGCAATTAACGAAGATTTACGATACTTTGATGGCGCAATCAGGATGTGATAGTTTGCACGGTTCAGTTTTCAGTCGTCAGTGGAGAGCCTCGCGGTTGATTGACTGACGGCTACATGTAAGTCACCGCTCTCTACAGGTGCGTCGCCTAAATAGTTGTGATAACAAAGCGGTGTCTGTGTTTCTGTGTCTTGGTGTCTCTGTCTCTTTCTCTCTGTCTCTCTCTCTCTGTTTCTGTTTGACATTATATGTCTCTCTCGTTGTTTGTCTGCCTCTCTCTCTGTCTCTCTCTATTTATCTCTGTCTCTCTTTGCCTTTCTCTCGGTCTTTCTCTCTGGCTGTGTCTTTCTCAGTCTCTGTCTCTGTATAACTTTGTCTTTGTCTCTTGTCTCCTGTCTCTGTTTCTGTCTCTTCTCTGTCTGTGTCTTTTTGTCTCTGTTTCTGTCTCAACATCAGTCAATCAATCAATGGTCCGTTTAGTCACCACTGTGAATCACTGTGCTGTGCAGTGGCCATTTCGGCCATGACAGATCGAGGCAACTTAAAGGAGAGATGGCGCTAACTCGCAAAAATACGGTTGCTCTGCTGACTCGTGTTCCAATTGGACTGCAGAATTGTCTGGTCGTATCTCCAATTTGTCCCAAATGCAATTTGGAATTGATTTTTAGCAGACATTAAAAAAAATCTTTCGTCATTTTAAATTGCAAAGAGAAAGAAAGTGCCGTTTTAAAGATAGGCCTGTTATTCAATGAAAACCGCCTGTCGTATGTCCTGTTTCCAGAACATTTTCACCCTATAATAGCCACGAACTTGGCCGCATCTCCAGTACCTCATTCACGGTTTAGCAGAGGGCCTTGTTGTATGTCCAGACTCTCTCCAGAGAAAGCAGCTCTCCATTGATTGGACAATAAGGAGACCTTCAAACATCGGTATTATATCCACAAACATTTTAACGGACACACTCGCTGATAGTTACATATTGCCTTATGCCACCATTGCTTTCACGTCTGTGTTTCTGAAGGATAACTTGCAATTTTGCAAAGACAATTAATATTTTTTTTAAATTTAAAAATAAAAAGCAAGTTTGAAAGGTAATATTTTTAATGCAGTGTTGCCGTCTTACTCGCATGTCTGTTTCTGATGTTACTGTTTTAACGTGATATCCATGTCTAACGTTCATTGGGGCGCTGTGGTGCAGTGGTATCCGGTGTATGGGATCCGGAGGTTACAGGTTCGAATCCACTTCAAAGCCGTCGGGTAGGGACCATAAACAATGAGCAAGTCCTTCCATCGCAATTGCTCGTGCGCTTCGGCGTGAAACTCCGACGTAGTGTCCGCGTCTTCGGACACTATATCGGAACCGCCTCTGAGTAGAGAGCTTGAAGGATCGCTATTGCAAATACAATAAATTTAAAAAAAACTGCACCGAATTTCTTATTTTTTGTAAAATTCTAGCCAAATTTATGGCCTATTATTCGTTTATCTAGGAATTCTCAAATACCCAGACCAAAATCGGTATTAAGTCAGAAATTACACATGTATACAAAAAATTTACTAAAATAAGCTTAGTATTCAATGTTTGTTTTGCTTGATTTGCACAAATTTTGATATAAAAATATGTTCGCAAAATTACTTTATTGTTTTTGTTGTTGTTGAAAAAGACAAGTTTTAAAGTTATTTTAATGATCTTAACATGCATAATATTGCTTCACTTTTTCCTTATATTTTGAGTAATAACAATGATAGATCATAGGCGTAACTTTCTATTGTGACGGTGGTGTCCAGTCACAATCACTTTTTGGTCTGGCAAATAAATATTTCGAAATCAATTTTGGTTGTCTAATGTCTAACATAACCTAATATAATTATAGGTTATTCGTGATTCACATAGCAATCGCGCCATTACTGCTGACAGAGGCCTCCATAATTACATAGCGTGTTCACTGCTCATAGTCGTGTCCGTTAATCCTAAGGAGGAAAGGGAATAATTATTGCCTTTCATCGGCTGTGGCTCACAAAACAATTCGGATTTAATAGTACAATGACGAAAACATTGGTGGAACCTGCGTATCTTAAGCCGGCAAACGTTGACTCAGAATAGGGCCTACAGGAAGGGAAAGCAAGCTAGACGATTGTCTCTTGGATGATTTGAGTGCACGAACAAATGGATACTGAGACCTTATATACTCCTCGCATAATTCAGTTGAAGACCACAACACTAATATTGAACCCTTTAATGCCGGAGGGTATAGGATTTTCCATACATTTTACTACCTTCTCGGCATTAAATTAAAGGGTTAAAGTTGTTCACTGATAGCAAACATTTCTGCGCAGTCGGAACATGGACGATTTCAGGAAGAATGTGACGTAGGCTACAATAATGTATCATTCTGGCTGGCTGGTCAGATAAGAGAACGGACATCCAATTATTAAGATTTAAGACAGCTGTGGCATAGGCAAATAGGCCAATAGACCTAAGCTCTGGTCGACCTTCAATGACCTCCTTGGACGTGCCCGACCAGGAGGCAACACTACCACGCCTCTCTTCTCGCCCGATGCATTTCTAGACGCTTTCACTACAAAGGTAAACACCGTCAGGAACGCTACGGCTGACTGCTCACCACCGATCTTTCCTCCGGTTAACTGTGAGTTATCTTCCTTGAACCCTATCTCAGCTCAAGAGCTGCGACGAATCATTCTTACCTCTGCACCGAAGACCTGCGAACTAGACCCTCTCCCTACGTCCCTCCTCCAAGAGTTAGTCGACACTCTACTGCCTTTTCTAACACTCCTCTGCAATAGTTCTCTCCGTGATGGTGTGCTTCCTGAGTCACAAAAACGGTCAATCGTCGTTCCAGTGCCTAAGAGTGAACGTTCGGATATGGCGGATCCAACTAACTTTAGAGTTTAGACCCATAGCAAATGTTTCTTTTTTGTCTAAAGTAATTGAAAAAGTTGTAGCTGCCCAGCTCACCCACTACCTTAATAAAAATGATCTCCTTCCAATTTTTCAATCAGGTTTCCGGAAAGACCACTCCACGGAGACTTTACTTCTTCGCCTTCTTTCGGACATCTATGCGGCCATTGACAACTCCCAGGTCACCCTTTTGGCGTTGTTCGATGTGAGCGCCGCTTTCGATACCGTCGACCACGATATCCTTTTAACTAGACTTTCTATCTTTTTTGGCATCTCAGGAAATTTTCTAAATTGGCTTACTTCCTACCTTCAGGACCGTTCTTACACTGTGGCTTGTGGGACTACTAGATCATCATGGACACCTGCCTCGTTTGGACTGCCCCAAGGCTCTGTCCTAGGTCCCCTATTATATATAATATACACTGCAGACCTTGGACCACTTTTACTGGCAAATGCAATCCTAAGTCAATCCTACGCTGATGATCTCCAGGCATATGCTCACTGTTCAGCATCTGCCGC
Organism: Lumbricus rubellus; assembly: GCA_945859605.1. Lineage (NCBI taxonomy): Eukaryota > Metazoa > Annelida > Clitellata > Crassiclitellata > Lumbricidae > Lumbricus > Lumbricus rubellus. The sequence goes on along the minus strand of OX243817.1, from coordinate 10,259,789 downwards.
TGCTGATGCGGTTCGAGAAATTTGTAGGGCCATGGAAACCTTGGAGGCCTGGATGTCCTCTAACCGTTTGAGACTGAACCCTACCAAGACGCAATATATCTGGTTTGGAACGCGTCAACAACTGGCAAAAATAGACATGGACGCCTTAGCATTAGAGTTTCCTCTGATTACATTCTCACCTTTTGTGCGGGACCTTGGTATTATTTTAGATCAAGAGCTGACTTTTACTCGGCATATAAACCTTCTATGCCGAAGCTGTTACTACCAGTTGCGTCAACTTAAGGTGGTCTCACGCTCTCTGTCTTTTAGTGCTGCCTCTACTCTTGTTCACTCTTTCGTAGTTTCTTGCCTTGACTACTGTAGCACCCTCTATTATGGACTACCGGCTGGCCGGATTGACTGCCTGGAACGAGTCCTCCGCTCTGCGGTGCGACTTGTTGGTCATATCCCAAAATATGGCCATGTCTCATCTTATATGCGGGATATCTTACACTGGCTCCCTTCTAAACAGCGGATTGCATACAGGGTCTGTGCCTTGGTTAGGCGGTGCATTGAAGGACTAGCTCCACCATATCTTCGAGAACTCTGCTGTTCCACCTTAGGAGTTCTGCGTCGATCCACCCTTCGATCGGCGAACCAAATTGAGCTTCTGGTTCCCCGCGCGCGGACTGCTATGCGACAGCGTCGTTCATTCTCAGTTGCTGGTCCTATCACCTGGAATGGTCTTCCTGTTGCATTGCGCCTAATTCCCAGAGGTCACTCCGCTCTGTTCCTTAAGAACCTAAAGACTGTTTTATTTAGCCGTGGTTGGGCCGGGAGCGCTTCTGAGTAGCCTACCTTGAAGAGGCGCTATATAAATTTCCGAAATAAATAAAATAAATAAATAACTATATATTCATAGGACTACATATGGCATAGATGGGGAAAAACTCTTTTAGAGAAGAAGACAGAGAGGCGAAATCAATTCAACTTAAGACCTGATGCTGCATTCGATTTTACAGGGGACACATAATTTTGAATAAATAAAATTGGTTAATAAAGAGCTGTGTATAAAGGAGCGCCGTTGAAATTGTTTGAATAATCTTATCCGTCGTTTTTCAAGTTACCAGCTGGATTGATGTGATGTAAAGTAGGCATACACCTAAGTAACATAGGCGGAGTTTGGTTTCCGTTCGGGGGGGGGCTAAAAACTTGGGCTTTGGTTGGGGCGGAGACTTAGTCCAGATCGAGCGGAGCGGAATTTTTTTTCATTCGCAAAAGGTTGACCTTTTTTAGTCGACAGGTTGAAATCTTCTAAAAACCATACTATTTTCTCGGCATGGGCCTTCTTGGGGGCTAACGCCGGGAAAAATACCATTTTCATGGTGAAAAAATTAATCTGGGCCCTCTTGGGTGGGGGTTTAGTCCCCCAGCCCCTTATAAACTCCGCTCATGCTAAGCAAACATTGCAAATTTACACTACACTTTGACATAGAATTGGAGTGGCGATAAAATGTGTGAGATATCCATGCTTTAACACATTGAGTGCCACGTACGTATTAATACGTAAGCTTACTTCAGCCAGTCATTTAGCATGGCGTGTAGGTGCATTGATTTAGTGATCCGTGCTTGACTGCAGGGAAAGATCGTGGAGCGCACCAGCAAGAGAAACGAGAAACGAAGGGGAAAGCTTGAGAATGGCGAAGGAAGAGAGGGAGAGTTCTCGCTAGATTTTATACTAAATTCATATATGGGGAGGAGTAGAGGAAGTCGAGGGAAAGAAGGGAAGGGAAATGAAGAAATACTGTTGTGAGCAGAGGTATAGGCCTATGGTCACCACCACTTTTCCGTGGAAAGTTACGCGCATGTGATAGATCAATAAGTTGTGTCATTTTGAAACTTGACACAAGACCTTTGAAATGATTTATCAAACGCAGAATGTTGAATAATAATTATATACTTGCATTATCACCTTAATACTGGTCTCGGTGTGGTGGCGCCACAAATATGGACTTATGCGAAGATAATTTGTCAGGCGACGCATCTTAACCACTTCTGAGAGCTGAAGCGGTTAGTAACGGCTCAGATCAAGTGATTTCGCTCTTCTTGACTCTACAGACGAGCAAGTTCAGATTGTATACATAGTTACATGTATAGTATAGTAAGTATACACCTTTAGGCCTATTTATTGCTTTCGCTTGCACTGGAAGATTCTTGAGAACTTTGATTCATCAGTCCATATAATTATCTGGACGGTCATTTGTCATTGGAGCTTAGCTCAGATCCGGTCGCTTTATTTTCGTTGGACAGGACTCTTTGTTTTCGTCACCCAGGACATAGGTCCTTCATCAGATAAGAAACTAGTCAACGTTGTCTGCTTTTGTAAGGCGATCTCAAGCGATTGCATGTATTATGTCCTGTAAATTAATTTAAATCAATTAAAGAAGATGTACATGGTGACACTTCAAATACATGTGCATGAACGGCGACATAAATCTTTGGGTAGGCTAAGGCCGCCAAGCCTAACTATCAAATAGGAGAAATTTATAGGGTGGCGCATAAAAAGTGAGACCGCCTAGTATAATCTCAAATAATAATTTGCTTTAAAGCTTTTTCTTCTATAAAAAACAAGTAAATTGTTGCCAAATGTCAGTTCGCACATAATCAGAAGTCAAATTCAATGTGTCCTCCTTGGTTCTCAACAGTTTTCTCTTAACGTCTGCGCCACTGGTCAATGCTTCTGTTTATAAACCGCAGAGAGAATTTTTGCTATTCTTCAACAAAGACCAGTTTCAGTTGATCTTTTGTTGTTACAAATTTAAGACGAAGGTAAACTTTATGTTGGAGAGCACCCAAATAGCAAAATGTACCGGGTTTAGGTATGGGCTATTTGGATGCCACATGTCTGGTTCGAAGAAGATGACATTCTCGAAGAAGAAAGTTGATCGTGTTTTTCCTGTGTGCGACGGCGCTCCGTCCTGTTGCAGTGTCCAGCTTGACGATCACATCTCGCTCAAATATCCGTATGTAATTCTTGTCTTAAGACGTGACCACAATAATAATCACTGTTCACTTCTGATCTTGGTTCAACAAACTCCACACTGGTCTTTCAGATTCGAGACACACCGACCAAAACCATGATGCCACGACTGAAATGTTCACGCCGAATATTCCCTTCTGTTCGAATCGACCTTTGGCGGTCGATTCCTGACTTATGCGCTGTCGTACAATCGGCATGAATCTTTCTAAAAAGTTGATTAAGACTTGCTTTACTCCTGATTCTATTTGGAAACCCAGCTATCATTCGCCTAGCTCCCCATTGTTTTTCAATTTGCAAATTTTTAATGAGAATACGATCTTCTGCTGTTATTTTTGTCATTTTATAAACACTGCATAAAATTGCATAAATTATAACTATGGCGACCGGAAATTCACGAAATATTGACTTCACAAGATGAGTTATTGAGTAAAGATAATTTTACAGTTTAAAAATCACCAAAAACATGACTCAATATATAATACAAAAGATTTAGCTAGGCGGTCTCACTTTTTATGCGCCACCCTGTAAAAGGGAAAAATGAATAAGGCGAAGAATGTTCAATAAAGCGCGTGTTTAAAATGCAGAAAGCAAAAGTAAAAAATGTAGGATAGCGAATCGTTACAATTCTAATAATTGGCGTAGGCTACGTCCAAAATGGTCCAGTACGTTAGGGTGGGTTTAAGAGTAAACGTTTATTTATTCAGAAAGGCGAAAGTGAAGAAAGTGCTTCAATACAAAAACGAATAGATCGGATTAGGGATTGCGGCTTGATGAGAATGCGCGAAATACCTGTACGCCTATGATCAGGGCAATTAGGCCCATAGAAAACAACGAAGCATAGACAATTAGATATTTTAGACATCTACGCCATAATAGAAATAATTATAAAAGAAAAGTAAGATTGATCGTCGTCATACCGTGTTTAATCTAGACGCCTCTGGGGAAAGTTCCCCCAAGAAATGGCATTCTCTTCCCTGAAAATTTCTATTGTCCTATTCTATTCTATTCTATTTTTGGATTTATAAAGCGCCTCTCACAGTTACTGTAGGCCTACCGCTTAACCAGAGGCGCTCCCAGTGCGAAGAACTCCTGGAAATAGAAAAGTCTTAAGACACCTAGCAGAAAAAGTAAAGCCTCCACACAAAATCTGATCACGAATAACAGCAGGAGGCTGTTGTTCACATGTAGGGCCTATGGGGTCTAGGATATAGAAAATTGACCCATCAGAATAATTTGACACCCCTTTGATGTATCAAGGTCATCAGCTTTCAGAGCGAAGAAGTTACTACAGGAACTATACCAGTTCTATCGGAATTTTGATAGTTCTAAAAGTAGCCTATTCAAAGAATTTATTACCGGTATTGGTATGTTTATCGGAAATTTTGACAGAAAGACTAAAAACTAAAAAGTTCATCAGTTTAAAAGTATTCAAAGAATTTATTACCGAATGTGTATGTTTATCGGAAATTTTGAGAGAATGACTTTTAAAGGTCATCAGTTCTAAAAGTAGCCTATTCAAAGAATTTATTACCGGTATTGGTATGTTTATCGGAAATTTTGACAGAAAGACTAAAAACTAAAAAGGTCATCAGTTTAAAAGTATTCAAAGAATTTATTACCGAATGTGTATGTTTATCGGAAATTTTGAGAGAATGACTTTTAAAGGTCATCAGTTCTAAAAGTAGCCTATTCAAAGAATTTATTACCGGTATTGGTATGTTTATCGGAAATTTTGACAGAAAGACTAAAAACTAAAAAGGTCATCAGTTTAAAAGTATTCAAAGAATTTATTACCGAATGTGTAGGGCCTATGTTTATCGGAAATTTTGAGAGAATGACTTTTAAAGGTCATCAGTACTGTTTTAAACGTATTCCTATAATTTATTACCGGAATTAACATGAAATTCTGATGGTCTGCGTGAGTTACTATAGGGACTACAGCCTGCAGTGACTCAACATTTCAAAATGTGAATGCTTGTAAAGGCAACTGCCATATCTTGCTCTGTACACGGAAGTTAATGTTTGCTTCAAATAGTAAAATCATCGTGAATAAGAGAAGGTAGAATACGAATGAGTTTTCTCTCGGCAGGAATGGAAGTAGAACTAAAAAAATTGTATTTGGAACGAGGATAGAATCATCAGTGAAATTATTTGAATTAGAATAAGAAAAATTTTATAACTGAAATTAGGAAAATGAGGAACTTCCTATTTCGAGGCAGTATATTTGGATAGCGCTACAGAAATATGTCCAAAATGCATTTTACTTTGTTGAATTTAGCATACATTTTCGTGTGTAACGGGATTCTTGTAACCAATTTTGTTAACTCCAGCGTATTTTTATCCCATGAAGACCGCCTTGTATTTTCTTAACGCGGCCTAAAAGGTTAACAACAAGTTTTTGTTTGTATTCGCAATATCTTTCTTTCACACTGAAATGATGAATGCTCGCTGGCCGTACAATGGAAAGTGCGATGCGCGAATGTTTTAGGAATAGGCCTACTTTAGATAATTGGAAAACTTTTTTGGAATGGTTCAAACATTGAAAGAGACAAGGAATGCTGAAGTCTAGTAGTAGCCTAAATGATTAACTGGAAACAAGTGTGGGTCTTTGATTCCCAGAATCCCACAAACTTAAAACTTCGTGTTGTAATCGTGACCAAATTTCTATAGAGCCACTCGAGAGTCAAACGCATGACATCTGCTTATTTACGATTCCACTTAAGCGGAAAGTCAGGTATGCATATGATGCATATCGTACATAATTTTAAAAGTTGTAGTCCACAAGAACGCGCGAAAAGAAATATTTTTATTCAACACCAGCGGTTATTCAAAGAAATTTTTAGAACTGCACAAACCAATCTTTTTAGTCGTCCGGACCAAATGTTTGATCGTCAAAATTCCGTGAAGATATTACCATTTTGAAATCTTCCCGGGCCCCAAAAAACTGATGACCCTTTTTTAGTCCTTCGTTCACTATAGGCCTAACACTGTGAGTTACTGCAAAAATTTTTTTTTCAACTGCAAAAATTTCTTTTCCAACTTCACACTTTGTGTCCAGCTGCACGTTAAAATAACCCCTGTTCAACACCACCTTACAAAAGGAAATTAAACAAATAGGCCTATACACTGGAGATGTGCTGATGGGATGCATTTTCTCCGATCCCAGGTGACTTTAGCAAAAAAGGCGAAGCCATGCAAAACTTCGCCTCCTAATTTGCTGTATATGGGTCAATGTAAAAATAGACTGACCACGCTTCTCCTCCGCCTTTAAGGGATTGTTGATTCCGTTCGGCACACACGTTTCCGCCTACGTTTGAAGTAATTTAGGCAATAAAATGTCAGTTTATCGTAAATATGTCATGGAAGCAGCACACGAACGTCTAAAATACGGAAGGTAATGTACCTTGGTTATCTATCGCCGAGTTGGTCTAAATTATTCGGCAAAACTGTAGTATCGAGACCGAAGGTCGCTTACGGTCAGGTGTGGCGTCGTTTAGGGTCAGGTTTGGCGTCGTGAGGGTCGGTTAGATCAGGTTAAGCGTGGTGAGGGTCGGTTAGGTCAGGTTACCAGTCGTGAGGGTCGGTTAGGGTTAGGTTTAGAGTTTCGGTTAGTGTTAGGTTTAGGGTTAGAGTCGTCAATCAGTCGCCGATACTATGGTTTGCCAATAATAATCATAATTGTTATTCATTGCATGACATTCAGCGGCCTTATATTCAAAAACATGCTTTCAAAAGTCGCTGTTTATCAATTTCAACTTCAATGTATTTCAATTATTCAGCGTATTTTTCGTCAAGGCGACGTTGACTCTTTCATCTACTGCCCTTTTGAGTGGTAATCATTGCTGTGTTCACTCCTAGATATATTGTCCTTTTGCGTCGCTAATGAGGTCGCTACAGATTGGGACCAATCACACAAGCGATATCAGTCCATATTGCTAAAGTCACCTGGGATCGGCGAAAATGCTGATGGGATGTTTGAAGACATGGCGCCCGCACATATGGGCAAGAGGGAGCACTTCCCCTTGGAAAATTGGGACCTATTTTTTAATTCAGGTCTACTACTTTTTGATTTTAAACAAATTCCTGTGCACTAAAGATAGGACATACTGCTAAAGACACCCAGCGCATTTAGAAATCTCTTTAAAATATACCATTTTTTGCAATTTTTGGAGAGATATATTTAATATGATCATTGCATTTGAGGTGTCGATCAATGTACACACCAACAAATTTAGTGGAGCTAACCTGCGCTATAGAAGTATCATTAAAAGACAGTTGCAATGAATCACTCTGGGGCATATCTTTTTATTAGTTCGAAAGAGCATAAAATTAGTTTTATCAATGTTTAGCTCATTATTTACTGTCTGTATGAGACTCTGGTAGGATGTATGAGAGTAGAAGACATTTGTATCGTCAGCAAACAAGATGAATGAGGCAAGTCATTAACATATAAAAGAAAAAGCAAATGCATAGTCCTGCGCACCTGTCAATATTAAGCAGTGCGTGGTCATCTTAACCTTGAACCTTCGAGCTCCTTTGCTGTAGGCCTAGGTTATACCAATGTCGGTTTGCATCCTGTTGTCAATAATATAAGCTTAGGCTACTGTCAGAATTCATCTGCGCAGTTACCCTATAACGTGCACGAGTAAAATTCCTTAGTGAATGAGTTTAGATGTCGATCCTTCAGTACTAAGTGATGCTGCATAGTGGAGAAGTTGATCACATTTAGAAGCGAGAAGAAAAAGCGCTAAATAATTGAGCGTCTCGATCAGGTTTCTACTATATTAAATCGCGAAAAATTTAGTAACGAAGTCTACTGGCTTTGAATTTAAGTTGAAAGTTCTGAAAATCACTTTCTAACATGGTTTCTGGTCTGGTAAGCAATATTTTCGAAATTATTTTACTTGTAACGTTTAGTAGAGTTTTGCGTGCTGTGAATGGTAGTTATTTTCAAGTTATTTCGGCTAAATCACGTATGAACTAAACGCCAGGGCAACGCAGATAGTTCTACGCAACCATTTAGCCTAACAGAGATGATTCAGGATCTAAGACCATTATAATACTATGGGTTTAGGATTCAGATGTCTTCGATGGGAAAGCATTCCACAATGGGATGCGATACGATGGATAAAGAGCATATAGACTAGTTGTAAAATTATATGCCTATCTCGCTTTTCCCTTTTAGCTCTTCTAAGAAAACTCCCGTTCCTCCAGGTATTTAAAAAGTTGTAGTCTCGTCTTTTTTCTTTAAAAAAAAGTTTTTATGTAGGCCTAACCATATTTCTGTATTTATTTTCCTTTATTTTATTTTCGTCCGATATCCCTTATGCTGTCTCCGTACATTCAAGAATTTTGCTCATTCAGGCAGCTATTTGACAGTTTTATTAAGTGGTTACCAATAAAGTTATGTTGATTGCTTTCTGATTAAAAACTAAATTACGCAAACAATATTTTTAGTTTTAAACCGTAGTAGGCTACAATAAGCAACGAAGTCCAATTATTTCCGTTCTTTCGGGCGATTTTTATTTTTTCCTTTTTTGAAAAACTCGTTTTATTCCGTTTTTATATGGTTTTTAACGTCTTAAACATCTGTGATCAAATGCTTGTGAAATTTCTTACTTTTCCGCGCATCAGCAAGATTTTTATTTCTTTGTTTTTCATCGCAACATTAATTTTCTAATCTGCAAGATTCCGGCGACTTTTACTTAATCGTCGAACACTTTTTGAAAACAGACAAAGCACAGCAGCAGATTGTAATCGTAATTGTGATTCCTATCGGACATTTGAAAGGCGTCACAAGACCACATAAAGAAAAACCCTATTAGTGCCATCCTGGTTTCGTACCAGCGCAAGCCTATCACTGTCAAATAAAACAGAATTTGGTCGGTTGCGAAACTAGGCCTATGCAAGAGATGGTGTTTGACCGTCTGCAGGTCTAGAGAAGGACAATTCCTGGAGGTCGATCCAAAAATAATAGGCAAGGTTTGCGAACTGAGCTATACGAATATGATAAACAAAATAGTGATAATAGTAACAACGTATGGAATGACCTTCTTTCCGCACTAAGGGCCAAACAACGACTCGTTTTTCTGGTCACAACAGCAACAGAATTAATAATAATAAAGATGATGATGATGATGATGATGATGATGATGATGATGATGATGATGATGATGATGATGATGATGATGATGATGGTGGTGGTGGTGGTGGTGGTGGTGGTGGTGGTGGTGGTGGTGGTGGTGGTGGTGGTGGTGGTGGTGGTGGTGATGATGATGATGATGATGATGATGATGATGATGATGATGATGATGATGATGATGATGATGATGATGATGATGATGATGATGATGATGATGATGATGATGATGATGATGATGATGATGATGATGATAATGAAATTGATGTTGACGGTGTGGCGGTGGCGGTGCCAGACACGCGACTCTAAACGACATCATAAGCCGAAGTCTTACACAAGCTGGAATGCCGAACGTCAAGGAACCACCCGGTCTCTCACGCACAGACGGAAAAAGACCCGACGGGATGACTTTGATTCCGTGGCGAGGAGGACGCAGCCTCGTGTGGGATGCCACCGTCATAGACACGGTTGCTCCTTCCTACCTACATGCCTCGGCTGCAACGGCGGGGGCTGCAGCTGAATTGGCGGACACGAGAAAAACTGTCAAGTACGACCACCTGTTGACCAACCACCACTTTGTCCCCGTGGCCCTGGAGACTCTCCGCCCAATTAACAACAATGGACTTGATTTTATTAAGGACCTTGGAAAACGTCTAACACTAATCTCTGGAGATATTAGAGAGACATCTTACCTTTTCCAACGCCTTTCTGCCACCATCCAACGCTTTAATGCCATTTCTTTCCGAAGCACTTTTGCCCAACCAGACACTACCGAGTGAGCCGTTCCAGATCAACATTATTTATATCTCCGGTTATTGTTTGATGTCGATATTGATAGTTTAATAAATATTATGTTATAATAATAATGATAATAATAATAATAATAATAATAATAATAATAATAATAATAATAATAATAATAATAATAATAATAATAATAATAATGTCAGTTGTCTGCAGTGATATTTTCATTAACGATAAGTGAAATTAGAACTGAAAATATTGATTTCCGTTAAGTATAACTATAACTGTAACTGAAATTATTTTAAGAACGAAAACTGAAATAGAACGGAAATTGAGCACACCGAACTGAAATTAGAATAAAAACGAAAATTAATTCTCGAACTGAAATTAATGAAAAAAATGAAAATTTTAGTTGACAGTTTTTCCGATGCAGCTGTGTTTGTTTAAAGGACGCACATACTTTCTGACTCTTACAACTTTTTTATCTTTTGCCTAGCATGTGCTTTATTACGGTTAGTTTAAAAGCAATTTTTCATTTGGACTTTCCCTGTAAGTTTATAATTTTCAACTTCGCGACAAGACTGGAAATCACTTGGCTAAATTACGAAAATATTGTATTGGACTTTTTAAGTTGGTTTGCTGCGAGGAAATAGACAAAATAAATGTGCTTAGGCCTATCCATGCAAGGCTTCGAGGGTCTAGCCTACCCTAAAACGGATGACTGTGGAACTACATATTATGATGAAATTTTAACATTTTACCTCTGCGCACACAGAATACTAAGAAATATATTAAGAAACGGACCAGGCAAAATCATGGGTGGCTGAAAAAATTTCATGCGACTTGGCCTAATCCGAGTCAGCGACTTCACCACGGAGAAAGCATGAGTGCTCCAGAAAGACGCAAGCAAAAGAACTGAATTGAGAACTGAAATTATTTCGAAAACTGAATTAGAAGTATAACTGAAATTTTTTGAAGAACTGGAACTGAATTAGAACTGAAATTGAGACCATCCGAACTGAAATAGAAGTAAAACGGAAATTATTTCCTGAAGTAAAATATCACTGGTTGTCTGAAACCCATCTGTTTATTCCTTTGGCTTTCGAAACCCTAGGCCCCATCAACAACGAGGGCTTGACTTTCCTTTCTGCTTTGTGACAAAGCATAAGCACTGCAACTGGGGTCGTCCGCGAAACGTCTTACTTGTTTCAACGCCTTTCGCTAACGATTCAGCGCTTCAACTATGTCGCTTTTAGGGGTACTTTCTCCAACTGGGACCTTCTTGACGATTAGGGTCCATTCCAGACAAATTTGTTTTTATCGAGAGAGTTGAAGTCCCCGAGAGATCATGTTTACCTCGCGGCAAAAAAAATAATAATAACAATCATAATTGAAGTAGAAGTACGCATGCGAGGAACAATCAAAAGTTCACCGACATGCCCGGGAATGTAGGCTATACAATGCGCGAGTTCGAATCTGCCACGACACGCTTACTGTAAATTCAAATGGCCGATCGTTTAAATAATCCCGATTCTCGTTATTTTGCAATGAATTGTTGAAGGCCTATAGGCCTATTTCGTTTATTGAACACTTTAAGTTGGGTAGGCTCTATAATAAGACTTTACTAAATATTGCAACTTATTAGGCCTACATGAAGTAGAAATGTCTCGCAGACTAAGCTAACAGTTTCTGTCAAATTCTGGGGTAAGACCGATAGAGATTGGTTTGGGTAAGATTCTTCCCGTGCGAATGGATGCCACACACCTTTAAGAATGATCCTTGATGACGTTTCTAATTATATTATACTACCCATAGGCGTAGAAGACGGGGGTCCGGGGGGGCCAATGCCTCCAAATTTCGGGGAAGTCTGATTTTTCGGGCAAGCAGACCCAGAAAATATTTCAAAAAGTTTATTTTTTTTACTTTTTTTATTTTTCCGGGTCTGCTTGTCCGAAAAATCAGACATGCCCGAACAAAAAAGGTCGTCAGACCTTTCGGACAAAAAGTAACGAGAAATTTCAGAAGATTTCGGCTGGATGACTAAAAATAGGTCGTCCGAATTTTCGGGCAAACGTAACGGGAATTTTTCTTAAGATTTCGGCCGGATGACAAAAAAATTTCGGGCAAAAGTCTCATTTTGCCCCCCCCCACTGCTGAAATGTCTCCTACGCCTATGATCCTACCTCTGTCTCCGACTTAACCTTCCATCGAGCTTTGCGCTCTTATTCTAAGGGGAAGTTCCTGGTCCATCGGGCCCGCTCATCGGTCAGACAGCGTCGAGCCTTCTCGGTTGTTTTCCCATCCAAAATAATAAACAACTGGAGATGCCCGACTTTGCAAGTTGCATAATTATATTATATTATTACTAGCTCTACCCGGCCACGCGTTGCTGTGGCAGAAAAGACCTCCTCCTCCTCTCCTCCCCTCTCCCTCCCCTCCATCTCCCCTCCCTGCATCCTCCCTTCTCCATCCCTCCCCTTCGGTCCCTCTCCTCCCTCTTCGTCCAGCTCCCTTCTTCTTTCCTCCCACTCACCGTTCCTTCCCGACAGCGACATACATGTATGCGCTATCGCGACTTTTGGGCGACAAAGAGTTCCCGAAATGGGGCAACCCTGATCATCTCGCGACTGTTGGGCGACTTTAAGTGATTTCGGGACAAAGCGTTTCGGGAATGTGGTAACCCTGCGGTTTTGTTGAATTGCAAATGGCGGTCGAACGGATTGCAAAGTTCACCTTTTGTGGAAAAGATTGGGTTTTTTCGGGAAGAAAGCATAAAAGAACACCGTCCTATTGGAATGGAAAGTTTTGTTAAATTTTCAAAACAATCTGTGCGTAACTTTCCGAGAACACTGGGAACAAACTATTGGAAAGTTTCATTTTCATTTATATAGATTTATTTATTTATTTATTTCTCACATTCCCTATAATAGCGCCCTTTCAAGCTTTCTGCTTAGGCCCAAAAGCGCTCCCGACTACAGCGCGGACAATGCATCGGAGTTTCACAACGCAGTGCACGAGCAGTTGCGAGTGAAGAACTTGTTCAAAGTCCTTACACGCGGCTTGAGGTAGAACCCTCGGACTCCAAGACCCCCGAACCCACCGTATTGGCCCATTGGCTAATAATAATATCATGACAGATTTAAACGACTTCTCATGAACCTAAGGTCCCCTACGGCACTATAAGCTTAACTGTACAGTCCAATTCACATAGGCCTACCCATTTATTTTTATTGCAGCTTTTCAAGCAGCCTCTATGTAGTTTAGTCCATTGTAAGAATAGCGTTACACACAATGAATCTATGGGTTCAATGCATGTATGTATGTATTGTATGAGTAGGCCTACTTGCTATAGCGTCCATGCAAAATTTCAACTCAGAGGCGCTCCCGACTACAGCGTGGACACTGAATCGGAGTTTGACTGAAAAACCATAACTGACCACAGACAAATCAGACTGCAGTTAGCCGTAGCTGTAACTTTTACTGAGAATAAAAAGGTGACTGCAACTGAAACTCAAACATAAGCTGAAAACCGGAACTAAAATAGCACTGTCTGATTCCAGACTGAAACTTTCATTAGCTCTTTCTTTCTCCTATTTTCAACTGTCTATGTCATCCCTATACATGGCTGAGGCGGCAGAGAGCCTGACGAGAGATAACACTGTTGCTATATTAATTCATATTAGTGTACGAGAAAAATTACTGAACAGCGAATAGAATACTGAAAAGTTGAGATGACGTATGTGACAAATGTTTCAGTTTATTTTTGTAGCGCTCGATGCCTTTCCTCACACATTTAACAGCTCGCAAGATAATGATTCCTGTCGTCTGCGGTCTGATGGTTCTCAGTCTGTTTTTCGGTTATAAACCAATCCAGGAGATGTATCAGAAATCTATTGTTCAGTGTCCAGGAGGAGGTAAGATAGTTTCAGCTCTGACGCATCAAGAGATTCGCATGAACTTGATTCCATTTCAGCAAAAGCGAAACACCACGGCCAGCCGTCCTTTGTCTGCATTATCACGCAAAATTCATCTGCCACCCGTGACGGTCTACTACACTTGGTGCAAAAGTCAGTACTTCGAGTTTCGGCACTACCTCAGCGTCAAGAGCGCAATTCAGTATTTGCAACCCCGCAGTGTGATACTTTACTATCGACACTATCCCCGCATGGATAGTAAGCTCTACAATACATGGCTAAGCGAACTGCAGGAAGACTTTCCATTCCTGGAAACCGTCGAGGCACCTAGCAAGGGTTGCCAAGACGGGAAGCCGAGCATGTCTTTCATTTATCAACTTACCAACGAACGAGGAGGAATCTATTTAGGTGAAAACACCATTTTAACTCGACCTTTTCCGGAAGGGCATCGCAATGTCAGGGCGTCATTTGCAGCTCGCGAAACCTCAGGAGACATCGACTTATTAATCATAAACGAGAAAATATCGTGTGAACCAGATTTAACGTTGATTTCTGAACAGTCGAACCAGCTGGATTGCCCGCTCGTTTCTGTACTGCAGAATGCCACTGTCTTGCCTTCTTGCATCGTCCTTGACAAGGCAATTTTCCCAAAAGACATCTGGTACCTGGAAAGTGCCTTTGGTCGTTTTGTTCGAAACCTTTTCTACGGATCCTCGGAACTTCCAGTACCAAAACCATCATATGATGAGTTAATTCCAAACATTGGACATATGATTTGGTTCGGAGGTGGGCGAATGGATTTCCTCTTCTTCCTTGGAGTACTCAGTTTGCTAAACGTTGCTCGAGTGGACACGGTTTATATCCACGGTGATAAGCCACCGTCAGGATACTACTGGTCCCTTCTTAAGGATGATCCACGAGTCGTACACGTCCCGCAGCACGGCATTCACACGATTTACGGACAAACTGTGAAAAGTTTCAATCACAAGAGCGACGTCTTAAGAGCTGAGCTGATGTATCGTGATGGCGGAATCTACATGGACGTGGATGCAGTGTTTGTCAGAGAACTTGACCCAGAAATTCGTGGCTACGATGCGGTTGCAAGTTACGATTGGATCGATTGGGACCATCCGTTTCCAGAGATCATCAACTTGGGAGTGGCCATTGGAAAGAAGAAGGCGGAATACTGGCGTCTGTTTCGCGAGTCGATGAAATGGTTCATCGACAAGGATTTCTCATGGAACGGACTAAGGAGACCGTATAAGCTCCTTGAGAAACACCCGAACCTGATTCGCATAGATCCACACCTCCAGGTCATATGCTTCAAATACAAATGCCATCCCACCTGGTGGAAGGATTTTCACAACGAAACCATCCACCACCAGAAGAGACCGCTCGACTGGAGAAATGAAGCGTACTCTATCCATTGGACCGATCCCACTCCAATAGAGCTGCGCAGCTTCGACAAGCTACAGGCATCGAATAGCTACTTCGCGGAGATCGGGAAATACATCATCAACCGGAGTGGACTTATTCACAACTTGACAGAAACGGACATAGACTAAAATGGAGAAGTCGTTTGAGTGATTCCTAAGCTTCAAGAAATTCTTACATGCATGCAGTGCCATGCTCGCTTTCCTAAGAGTATGACGAAAAGCGCGGCCATTTAGATCGTATCTGATTCTAAAATCCCAAATCGTGTATAAAGGCTTTTGCAAAGTTTTGGCCAATTCGGTTGGGTTGATTTGCGTAAATTCGTCGACTACTAAATTGCAGGACAAGACAATTCCTTGTAGCAGAATTCAAAACGTCGTTAATGTATACAAAATATCAAATCAGTTTCATCGACTGTATTTTATTTACTTCATTTTATTTCTGCAGTATTTTGGTGACGGCTCGAAACTTTGCATCGATCCACACCTCCCGGTCATGTCCTTCAATTACAAATTCCATCCCGCCTGGTGGAATAAAATTCCTAAAGAAGTCAGCCAATCTCCACCATAATCGTCGTTTAAGACACATTTACGCTCTCACTTAGTCGGTAATAGTAACAAAATGTTGTGATGTAGGCCTATCATGTGGTTTGTCTTTTGAATCACTCACGCATAGCCTACTTTCTTGAAATTGTAGTCATTCATCTGCAGGGTCTTACTTAAAAGCAATTGTCGGTCGTTGCATTTTTTTTATTTGGCCTACATCCACATATGTATCCCTATTAGCAGGGTCAGTGATAACTTCAGGGCCTATCTTTGTGACCACTTCTCTTTGAATATGTGACTTTCAATTTGTAACTTACAAAGTATTGGTCGGTCACAAAATAAATGATTAATTGATTGATTAAATAATTGATTGATCGATTGATTAATTAATTGATTGATCGAATGATTGATTTATTAATTGATTGATTGATTGATTGATTGATTGATTGATTGATTGATACTTAAGTGTCGCGGGATTAAATGTCGCCGGGATCAACTGTCGCGGGATTAAATGGTCGCGGGATTAAGTGTCGCGGGATTAACTGTCCGGTATTAACTGTCGTGGTATTAAGTGTCGCGGGGGGAAATGTCGTGCTACCGAATTTTCGCAGTGTCATATCCACTCTACTTTGCAAATTCAGAAGGCAGAAACTTTCAAAACAGATGTGCGGGACTAAAGTTTACGTTTTATTTTTGCAGAGGCCGAGGTCTTCCCTCGCGTATTATGCAGCTCGCAGGAGAATATTTCTAGCCGTTTGCAGTCTGACGGTTCTCAGTTTGTTTTTAAGTTTTACACCAATCAAAGAGATGCTTAGTGAGAAATCGATCGTTCAGTGTCCAACAGGAGGACAGATTCTTTTGACTCTTATGCGTCAAGAGCTTCGCAAGAACTTGTTCCAATCAGAATCGTTCGAAATCCGACAAAGGCGAAACACCACGGCCAGTCGTACATTGGCTGAATCTTCACACAAACTTCAATTGCCATCAGTCACGGTCTACTACATTTGGTGCAAAAGTCAGTACTTCGAGTTTCGACACTACCTCAGCGTCAAGAGCGCAATTCAGAATTTGCAACCCCGAGTTGTCATACTTTACTATCGATACTATCCTCACATCGATATTAAGCTCTACAATACATGGCTAAAGGAATTGCAACAAGACTTTTCATTCCTTGAAACCGTCGAGGCACCTAGCGAGGCTTGTCAAGACGGGAAGCCGAGCATGTCTTTCGTTTATCAACTCGCCAACGAACAAGGAGGAATCTATTTGGATGAGAACACCATTTTAACTCGTCCTTTGCCAGAAAGAGACCACACCACGTTATTTTCTGTTCGCAGAAACACTGAAGACATCGACCTATTAGTTATAGATGAGAAACTATCGTGTGAACCAGATTTGAAACTAGTTAAATCGATTCCGATTGGTTGCCCGCCTGTTTCATTACTGCAGAATACTAATGTTTTGCCTGCTTGCATCATTCTTGACAAAGCCATTTTTCCAAAGAACATATGGTACCTGGAAAGCGCCTTTGGTCGGTTTGCTCGAAACCTTTTCTACGGATCCTCAGAGCTTCCGATACTTAGGCCATCATATGACGAGTTAGTTCCAAACATCGGACATATGATTTGGTTCGGTGGTGGGCGTATGAATTTTCTTTTCTTTCTTGGAGTACTCAGTTTGTTGCACGTTGCTCGAGTAGACACGGTCTATATCCATGGTGATAAGCCACCTTCAGGATACTATTGGACTCTTCTTAAGGAAGATCCACGCGTCATTCACGTTCCGCAGCACGGCATTCACACGATTTACGGACAACCTGTGAAACGTTATACTCACAAGAGCGACGTCTTGAGAGCTGAGCTGATGTATCGCTATGGCGGAATCTACTTGGACGTGGATGCTTTGTTTCTCAAAGAACTTGACCCAGAAATTCGTGGTTACGATGCGGTTGCAAGTTACGATTGGATCGATTGGCATCATCCGTTTCCAGAGATCATCAACTTCGGAGTGACCATTGGAAAGAAGAAAGCAGAATTCTGGCGTTTGTTCCGCGAGTCGATGAAATGGTTCATCGACAACGATTACTCTTGGAATGGACTGAGGAGACCGTATCAGATCTTGGAGAGACACCCGAATCTGATTCGTATAGATCCACATCTCCAGGTCATATGCTTCAAATACAAATGCCATCCCACGTGGTGGAAGGATTTTCACAACGAAACCATCCACCACCAGAATACACCGCTCGACTGGAGAAATGAAGCGTACTCTTTCCACTGGACCGATCCCACTCCAATGGATCTGCGCAGCTTCGACCAGCTACAGGCATCGAATAGCTATTTCGCGGAGATCGGGAAATACATCCTCAACCGGAGTGGAGTTATTCACAACTTGACAGAAGCGGACATCGATGAAAGTAGAAAATTCGTTTGAGCGATTACGTTATAAAATTTCAGTCAATCTACTGTGCATGCACGCTTCTCTGAGAGAAAGACGAGAAATCCATTTAGACCTCGTCCGTTTCCATACCGGTGTAAAGGTTTCAAATTACCCCCTCCTAAACATTACCCCCCGGTAACTTGAAACCGGTTTCAGATTACCCTCGGGGTAATCTCAAACCGGTTTCATCCTACCCCCTACGGTTTCAGATTACCCCCATATAATTCATTCATCCAGCTTTTGTTTCGATTCTACAGAACCTTCATCGAGCTTCCACTTCACCTCCAGTGAACCTTTATCCAGTTTCCATTTCTCAAGCGTTGTTTTCGTCAACCCAGCTTCTATTTCACCTACAGAGAACCTTCATCCAGCTTCCACTTCACTTCCAGAGCACCTTTATCCAGTTTCCATTTCTCAAGCGTTGTTTTCGTTAATCCAGCTTCTATTTCACCTACAGAGAACCTTCATCCAGCTTCCATTTCACTTCCAGAGAACCTTCATCCAGCTTCCATTTCTCAAGCATTGTTTTCGTCAATCCAGCTTCTATTTCACCTACAGAGAACCTTTATCCAGCTTCTATTTTACCTCTAGAGAAACTTCATTCAGCTTCTTATTCACCTACAAATAACCTTCATCCAGCTTCCATTTCTCAAGCGTTGTTTTCGTCAATCCAACTTCTATTTCACCTACAGAGAACCTTCATCCAGCTTCTATTTCACCTCTAGAGAACCTTCATTCAGCTTCTATTTTACCTACAGATAATCTTCATGCAGCTTCCATTTCTCAAGCATTGTTTTCGTCAATCCAGCTTCTGAGTTTTTATGTCTAACACTTAGTTAAATGGTTTGACGAAAACAACGCTTGAGAAATGGAAGCTGGAAGAAGATTCTCCATAGGTAAAATAGATTGACGAAAACAACGTTTGAAAAATGTAAGCTGGATATATGGAATTCATTCGGAATTCAGAGGGGTAACCTGAAACCGAGGGGTAGGATGAAACCGGTTTCAGATTACCCCTAGGGTGTAATCTGAAACCGGTTTCAAGTTATCGGGGGGGGGGGGGGTAATGTTTAGGAGGGGGTAATTTGAAACCTTTACACCGGTACCGTAATTCCAAGAACCGGTTATACACATGACCCAAATCTTCTAATAATTTATGAGCGACTTGACCAGAAAAATTTCGTCTCTTCGCGTCCGTATGGAATGTGGCCACGCAAAGACGCGGGCGTTAAACCGCGTGTTTACGTACCTGGTATCGAATTCATTGCGGTTGCTATGAGGAAAATTGACAAATAGTTTTATTTAAAGCAATAAACAATCACATATGTAAAGTAAAATTAATATCATGATCAACATACGCTGTTAGCCTATGTCTATTACCATTTATATGGCATGTCACATAATTTTAATGCTAATTTTGCAGTTTTTACGATGCGTCCTAAGCCGAAGCCAACATGACATGTGTCTAGCCTACCGCATCGATTATTAAATTATTTGTTTGCGTCTGATACGAGGAGGTCGAGAAGAGTGAAGGTTTAAAGAAAGTGTGAGCTTGTTTCCTCACGCGTTAACCTCCTTTCCAGTCTCTTCGTATTAATCAAACGTTCAGCGCTGCCCAAGCCTAACCTAGGCCTAAACCTCGCATTCCAGGTCTAGGGATAATTTTCCACACTAGTGGTGTCACTTAACCCTAGAAGCACTAAGTTTTTGCAATCCTTACCTAGCCTACTGCTTTGGAAATTATCCCAGTCTTGGCTATATGACTGAATAGCTTATGTTAACTAATTAAGTTTTTGGATTGATTAATGTCTAACAATTTGGTGATACTTGAGATGTTTTTTGTAAGTTTTGTTCCTGACTTGGTGTGCTTGTTGCTGTTGCAAACGGACCAATAAAATTGATTGATTTCATTTGATTTTAACGAACTTTACTCTGGCAGCTAATTGCTAGTCTTAAAATATCTGCAGTTCTTTAACTGTTACGCAAATCAACGACAAGTTTCTCGTCGTTTTGTTCTTCAAAATCCAGCAGTAGCAAACATACACTAAATGCACCGTAAACGACTGTTTCACGTGTATCAAACAACTCAACGTTAGGACTAAATCGCCATCTTTCTTCACTTTCTCGATCTACAATTCTACATGGTGGGCCATACAAAGACCCCCTATGATTTTTTGCCAATATCTTGGCCAGAAGTAAGAATTTCTGGCTAATGAATCGATATTTGGTGAAATGAAATTTTACATGCTTATAATATTAAGGCAATTCATATTTACAGATGATGGCCTGCAGATGTCATCAAAATATCTCAAACAGAACAAGAGTTGTATCACTTTTAGTTAGACCAATGGTTGATTCTGTTTCGGGGCAGAATTTGTTTCAGGAGGAGACTTTATTATCATTATACCGGCGTTCATTCCCGGTTAAGGTCTCTCCCTCTGTAATTCTCTACCTCATTATGTTCGCGAATTTCTTAGCGAGACTCTGTTTCGCCCAAAACTGAGACCTCAACTTCTTCCAGTTTCGAATTTTGTAAGGAAAGTATTAATACCAAATCACAGCTGTACTGCATTGCATAAATAGGCTTGATACATGTTTAACGACACTGCCATATCAAAGATGATTAATATCGCCCTACTCCTTAATTTATCCGGGTTTGGGACTGTCACTGGCAGAGAACAGCCAGTGGCAGATTTTACATAAATTTGCAATTAATTTCATCGTAATGGTAGTGGTAGCTCTCTGGCTTGACGAGCGCGCGGACGCGTGATATTCTCCCGATAGCCTCCCAACGGTCGACTCAGTATTCAGTTCGGCAGATGGCGTTGGTAAAATTAGCAGGGTGTGATCATTGCTTTTGCATGGATGCCAAAATTGACTCCTGTCTTAACTTGTGATCATCCGTTCATGCCATGATTTGTAATCATATATAGGCCTACTGCGCTGTGTTGGTTTGAAATTAAGCGAAGATCACTATAGTTAGATTACGTGATATAACAGTAGCAGATTAATTATTTAATAACAAGAAGTTAAACAGGAGTCGGATTTAACTGCATTGCAGATTGCAAGGTGTCCATCTTGTCACATGTTTAGCGACACTGTCATATCAAAGCTGAATAGTGTCGCCCTCCTCCGTTATTCAGACTTGGGACTGGCATTCGTAGAGTGCGAACAGTGGCGGAGTTCAAAGTTCCCATCTTGCCACATGTTTAACGACACTGTGTCATAATTGTCAAGGATGATTAGCGTCGCCCTCCTCCTTTATCAAGACGTGGGACTGGCACTTCTGTCGTATACTGCTCATTTAAAATTGTATTTGTAATTGTAATTCTGATCGAACATTTATATAGCGCCACTTCAAGAGAACTCCTCAGAGGCGCTCCCGATCTGACACCAAACCATAATCAAGAGAATGGTTTTCAAACGCTTGCGGAACAGGGGCAAAAAAAGACAAAGATAAAGTCTCAGCTACGTTGGCTTAAGCTTGATTCATATTATTTAGTGGGGTTAGTGGGTAAAACTGGGTATCGAACCAATGTCTCTCTGTTCTTTGTGACAGGGTGTTCCCATTCACCCAGTCTCAAGGGTCTTTCGTTAGGTTGTCACCTTAAGCGGCTCAAACAAGTTTCACTTGTTTTGATAGTTTCAACCGGTTTTACTTACGCACGCCGCATTCGACCAGAAAATGTCACGAGATGTGCTACCTGGCATACATAGTAAGCAAAACACATGTATTTGTGTTGTAACATGTTTAACGACACTGCCATATCGAAGATGATTAGTCTCACGTGCACGCCATTAAATTCCCCGTGCTAGCTCGATATTTGTTATTCTCTTAAATAACCGCCTTCCGGAATCGAATCGCGGCCCACACGCTCACTTTCACAGAGTATCGTGCAGACGCGCGGCCATCGGCCTTACCGATGTAGCCAAGCAAGCCAATGAAACGTCATGTATTATGTTCTATAGGCTATATACAGTGGGTTCAAATTTTATCTGACACACGTACGAACACGCACCCACACACGCACACAAACAATACATGTTACGTCATACACGTAAAGAACACAGTAGCTAGATTAACAAAGCCAGAAGCAGACGGCGTGTTGCTGTTTATGGACGCAGTATCATATCAAAGATGATGAGATGGAGGATGATCAAACACCCAAAACACCGGGTCCCCTATAGGTGTTTTGGGTGTTTGATCATCCCCACCCCAAATGAGGTAATGCTATAGCATGAAATAATGCATTTACTAACACAACGGTGATTTAAGGACTAAAGAGATTTAATTTTGAGGCTCGTATTTCCATGTGACATTTTACAAAAAAATTAAATCATCCTCCAAACCCCCTTTGTCATTTGATTCGGTTGTTTGTCGGCTTGTTCACGGTCGAGTAGACACCCCCTGAAATAAAACCCTGGCTATACGGTCTCAACCATGGATGAAGGAGGAGGAGGTTGGCGACACTAATCGATCATCTTAGATATGACACAGCGTCGTAAAACAGCAACAAGTGATCTGCTTCTGGCCTTGTGTTTGTCACTGTGTTCTTTACGTGGATGAAATAAACATGTATTGTTTGTATGCGTGTGTGGGTGCGTGTGTGTGCGCGTGCGTCAGATAAAATTTGGATCCAGCATATAAAAAGATTATAGCCTATATGACATGATACATGACGTTTCACTGGCTCGCTTTGGCAACATCGGTAAGGTCGATGGCCGCCCGTCTGCACCATATATATATATATATATATATATATATATATATATATATATAAAAATATATATATATTCAGCCATATCTCCACCCATATATATATATACACACATACATATATACATATATATATATAATATATATGTATGTATATATAATTATTATAGCTGCGGCCTTGTTTGGAACTGCACTGTCAGAGAACAAACAGCGGCGTGTTTTGCTTGTTACTGTTTAAGGACAGTGCGCCATTCAGAAGATGATTAGTGTAGCCCTCCTCCCACGTCCATCTTGGGACTGGCACTGGCAGAATGCAACCAGTGGCGCAGTATTGATATCAACCGTGATTTTCAATATTTAAACAGGAATAAGAATAAATTAACGTTTTAAAAGTAGCACACCTACATGTAATATATCACCCAGCCAGAAGCGCGGTAAATACACGCATAAATTAAGAGCGAACCTGCCATTATCTAAAAGATGCAGGTGACCCGCATGAAAGCGGTCGACATTTTAATCGGTGTTTATGTAAACTACGTTGACTTTTCACGTGAAGGCACTGAAGCATGACGGTCGGTAGACGATGAGAGGGCAGTTAAAATTAGACATGTCTTGATGTGAGCCATATAGGCTACATGTAATACTATATTACAGTTAAAATTAGACAAGTATTTATGTGAGCCACATGCATGTAATACTATATTGCACAACTAAGCTTATAACGTGGTATGAACCATTTTGAACGCATACACTGTACTATTATACTGCCACGTGTGTTGGAAATAGGTTAAAGCTTGGCACAGGTTTTACGTGTCTTACAATGAGACCGCTTTTCTGGGAGTTTTCGCGAGCCAATGAGTGAGTGAGTCACTACAATTAACCGTTTAGCCTAGCTCTAAGTTAATGAGCCACGCACTCTACTCTGAAGCCCTGTGGTCAGGTCCGCCTTGCTTTTGCCGACCAACTTCCATTCATCTCAACCGCTTTTAGGAAATTTAGTGGCTCGCTTCTGACAGTCCAACGGTGCGTGTAGGAGTGTGTGAAGTGTGACTCTTTTCATGCTTTCATGTCAGGCTTCAATTCTATTTCTTTTCAATAAAACAGAATAATAATATTATTATTATAATTTTATAATAGGTTTTCAATGTTCTATAGACCACAGCATTCAATGTCGAAGAAAGCATTTGCAACTTTCAGTTGGTAGGAATGTTCTAGATCAACTAGGCTATTTATTTTAACATGTAGGCTACGTGCGCATAGCCTACAGTGTGTGTGTGTGTGTGTGTGTGTGTGTGTGTGTCGTGTGCCTGATTCATAGAATATGATTTATCACGTGCCTTGGTCTTAGAATGTGTCACATGCTTGGTGCTTTTAACCCTTTCCACTCAGATAAAATAATTGGTATCGTATAGGCTTATGCCACGTGCTTTGGTCGCAGAATATTTCTCGGGCCTTGTACATAGTATACCGTAGCGGCGTAGCCTATGCCATACAACATGTAAGCAGACAATAATACTATACGACGGTGGTTTACGATGCGCTCGTGTAATATCAATTGCCTATAATTGTTGGACTCACGAGTAGACCTAGACCTCTTCCTGAGATCAGAAGAAGAAACAGAGGATCGTTTTTCTTCGGTTGATATTCGTAAAGAAAGGAATTATGGTTGAGGTAACCAAACTTCTGTTGTTATTGCCTTAGTTATCGTTATTACGAACATTTCAAAGTATGACTTGTTTCAACATTTCAACCTATTAAGCCATGCACGTTGTATACACTCAGCCTTTAGTTTCTCAAGAAATCCAGCCCAGCATTACTCTCAGATCTTCTTTTATGGGTTCAGATACTTCAGAGTCACTTTCTGCTATTAGATTAAATTGACTGTTTTAGTTGGATTAGTGTTTTTTCTTTCAAACCGATAAAGTTTTTTTAAATCTTATTTTAGCCTAATCAGCATGTATGTAGTTAGGAAATATGGGTGGTGTTGCGCACTAATATTCTAGTTTAATATTTTTTTCGCAAAATTTTTGACAGCACCAAAGCAGTAATGTCCCCTCCGTTACCCAACTTTCTTATCCATAACTTTTATTGAAAAACTAAAGCAAACATCAAATAGCTGCATGTTAATCTTACCTCCATTGTATCACTTGTCTAGAATTTCAGTAAACTTGCATTATCAACTCAGTAACACGTCTGCGGAATTGTTTTACGCCAAAAAAATTGTCCACTCCGTTACTGTCAATTTTATTCAACAATACAGGTTCACAAAACTTAGTGGAAATGTTTCAAACACGTAGCCTATAGTTTTGAATATACATGAATAAATGTATTTCTGTCACAATACAAAAAATAGTAAAAAAATATAGATCTATGTTAAAATATTTGTAAAACATTCAGGAACTTCAGGACACCCAAGAAATGTTCACTCCGTTACCACGTTTGCTTCTCCATAAATTTTATCGAAAAACTAAGTCATCAAATAACTGCATGTTAATCTGAGCTTCAATGTACCACTTAACTAGCCTAATATTGTTTTAGTAAACTACTCAGTAACATGCAATACAGCATTCTTATAGCCCATGCCAAAAGAATCGTCCACTCCGTTACTGACAAGTTTGCTCAGCAATGTGTGTGTGTGTGTGTGTGTGTGTGCGTGTGTGTGTATGTATCATGTGCGTGTGCAGGTGTGCCCTTACCCCGAAATCTTGGACATTGGCTAAACAAGATGAGAATATTCTTAGAAATGAACCGCTTGTTGACTTGAAAGGTACACGAAGTTGTTGTTGCTTGAATAGATTGAATAGGGCCACACGAGACGACGGTGCGAAGTATACTATGTCCTACTTGCTTATTATTATCGAGTATCAGCCTTAATGAAATCAAATAAATTAATAGGGTCAAATAAACATGCTTAATTAATGTTCATCATCGTCGTCATCATCGTTATCATTATCATTATCATCATCATCATCATCATCATCATCATCATCATCATCATCATCATCATAATCATCACCATCATCATCATCATCGTCATCATCGTCATCATCATCATCACCATCATCATCATAATCATCACCATCATCATCATCATCGTCATCATCGTCATGGTCATCATCATCGTCATCATTATCATGATCATCATTAAAATTATATCTTCATCATCATCGTCATCATCGTTATCATTATCATTATCATCATCATCATCATCAAGTTGTAATAGTAGTTCGATGAGTGGAGTTCAACTGTAATATTTATTAGCCTACTTACTTACTACTCCGTCCTGTTCGATCGTGTTTTGATGGTATTTTGCAATCGAACATTCCTATAACATTTTTTCAAGCTATGCTTGTCTACTCAGAGGCGCTCGCTGTGCTATAACTTGCATAATGTTAATGTCCTTACTCACGAGCATAAATACATTAGCTGCACAGTGGTATAGCCACAAAAAATTTCACGTATAGTTTTGCACTGTTAGGTCTAACAATGGCCATGGTCACAAATAATATAAGCAGATAATAATCAGTTCTTTTTAATTCGGAAATTATTATTTCGAGTTGGGTTGAACTCGCAAGCCCCATATCACGCCTATGATTATAAGTTGGCAAAGCACTGCGCAGTAGTTATCTGATGGAGTCATGAGTGGGGGGGTCCACGCACAGATGTGGAACCAACCAGCGAACTCCCGTAGGCAGCCGTTGGGTCTGCAACGCCCCTCTCCCTTCTCTCCTGAGGTGGCGATATAATATATTTAAATTTGCGATTATAATCACTGTATAATAATTAAGTTCTTGACTATTTATTTAGACTATGTGTACAGTAGGCCTATGGGTTTTGTGAGCGCATTTAAGAGCGTCTACATAGGAGCCACACATAAACTGAAGAAGGGGTATTTGCTCCCCCTCCCTGGAAAATTGACACCTAATTTTTAAACATGACTGTGCTGTCATCTTGTGTTTTCTGGTTGCAATAAAAGCGAATTGAATTGAATAGAATTGAAAAACTAAGCTTAGGCCTACTACATTTTGCATGTTTACAAATTTCCTTGCACCGAAAAACGAATTACCAATATTATACACAGAGTGCGACTAATAAATTTAAATTTATAAGTCACTCTAAAAATGGTCATGTTCTTAATCTATTTCTTCGCATTTAGACGATCTTGCTAAAACTATAACCGTGTCGCATTGTGTTTCCCCTCTTCTGCAAAATACCTGCTGGCGCCCACACGGTTGTTTCAACTTTCAAATGCGTTGCATGGGTAAAGCATTATAACACGACCGCATAATATAGCATTGCTTTTGAAAACAGATCATCAAAACTGCACTAGATTGTAGTCCAGATAGGCCTAATTCACTATAAAAAAAACCTCCATAGGTGTCACCTCGTTTCGCTCCTTGATGCGAAATCGTTGACAGCCACGCACGCAGACAGGCAGACAGACAGGCACACAGACAGACAGAACGACAGAATTTTAGGGCTTCGTACATGTATATCGTCTGCAGAGACGACGCTAACTCGAATTGCGGTCGTGGAGGAAGGCAGACAGCTGGTCTTCATCCAATGACCGATGCCAACCGGCAGAGAATTAATTAATAGCCACATTATAGTTGGTTTTCACGTGTCCGGTCTTCTGCCTACTATAGATGCTCACAGACACAGAGGTAGGTAGGTAGGTAGGTAGGTAGGTAGGTAGGTAGGTAGGTAGGTAGGTAGGTAGGTAGGTAGGTAGGTAGGTAGGTAGGTAGGTAGGTAGGTAGGTAGGTTGATAGGTAGGTAGAGAGCGAGGGAGGGAGGGAGCCTGAGAGGGACGGACGGACGGCGGGAGAGAGGGACATACGGAATCAGAGGGATACAGCGAGGGATGACTGAACATGCGAGAGGCACAGAGAGAGATACAGAAAGACAGAGATAAAGAGAGATCTGTCTAGGCTAGAGGCAGTTATAGGGAGAAGGTGAGAGAGTGCTAGAGATTGAGAAATCTGGCATCTTTACAAAAGTGTATACCACGCGTAGCATTAGCGCAGCAGCCTGCCTCGGAATCGTCTACTGATATTAATTAAGTTAGACCTGCATGTGGCCCTTTACCGGCTGCTCACTATGAGTCACTTGCAAGAGACAGAAAGAGGGAGGGAGGGAGTGAGAGCGAGAGAGACAGACAGACAGGGAGAAAGAGAGAGAGAAAAAAGAGGTAGAGACAGAGATATAGATATAAGCAGAGAGACAGAGACAGAGACATACAGAAAACGATAGAGACAGAGACAGAGATAGAGGCAGACAGACAGAGACAGAGACATACAGAAAAAGAAAGAGACAGAGATAGAGGTAGACAGACAGAGACAGAGACATACAGAAAAAGAAAGAGATAAAGACAGAGATAGATGCAGACAGACAGAGACAGACAGACAGACAGACAGACAGACAGACAGACAGACGCCGAACCATCTGCGGCAATGAGGCTAATTGACTGTCAATTCTCTTATAGGATGCAATAAAACCAGCAAATGTAGCCTACATGTAGTTGCATATGATGATATGATGGTCGTCAGGCGGTAAAAATGCACCAAAAGAAATGCGTTTCTTCAGTCGTTAAACCTTCATAAAATCTTGAAACCAGCTACGACTCCTCGGGAATAACGAGACTTCCAGAGTCTATATAGATCTAATATAGTCGACTGTGGTTCCAATCCGGTTTCGCGGAAGAAGATAGTTCCGTCACTTTCCACATTTTGTAGGACGCGACAAGGTGAGGCAACTTTTAAACAATCCTCTTCAGTGCTGTACCCCAGGGTGTACAATACTGTACATGGTTAGCCTGTATACACAATACACAGTATACAGCGTGTAGGCTTGATCATCTAAAACATTTTTTATATAGTGTACTGAGTTCCGAAAACGACGGTATACGCGGGTAAAAACAGCGCGTATACTGACCTCACAAAGGTTTTTCACGTGTCCGGTCTCCTGTGGGGCGCGGTGGTCTAGTGGTGGCGTCGTTGCCTTGGAGCCGGAAGGTCCGAGGTTCGAATCCACCTCGCCGCGTAAGGACCTTGGGAAAGTCCTTCACTTACAATTGCTCAGCGTTTCGGCGTGAAACTCCGATGCAGTGTCCGCTCTGCATCGGGAGCGCCTCTAAGTAGAGAGTACTTGAAGGGGCGCTATAACAAGTGCACATACAAACAAACAAACAAACAAAGAGCAAAGATTTAAAAATACAAATAACTAGTATTCTCACACGGATATAAATATTGATAAAGCGTAAACAGTTGAAAGTAGAGTTCGTTTTTATGCCGTGGTAAACTACCCAAAAAATCATCGGAAATTTCGATCGACGACTAAAAAGGGTCATAAAAATTTCTTTTCCTATGTGATCGATACACGATTATTTTGTCTTTTGACGTTGTCAAAAAGGTAAGCCAAACTGTTTTACAAATATCTCCAATGCCTGATAAAAAAGTTTCCAAATCTTTAGAGAATTGGACAAAGAATGTGATTCCAAAATTTCAAGAGATAAAGTTGAACGGATAAAAATATATGAATCTTTCAACTTCATATGCCGAAATTTCAGTTTACAAGCAATTTTCTGTTTGGAGAATTTTAGCTTGATATGTCATCAGGTATTAGAGACAGGCTATATGCAAAACAATTTGTCTTACTTTTTTAACCACGGTGTAGTTCACCAGTATGAGAAATATACACAGGAAAATAACTGAGGAGGTTCCCGGGTCATTGCGGAGGAGTAGTGGTGTAGTGGGTATGTCTGTTGCCTTGCAGCCGGAGAGTTGCAGGTTCGAATCCACCTCAATCCGCCTCGTAGGGACCTTGAGCAAGTCCTTTACTTGCAATTGCTTGTGCGCTTCGGCGTGAAACTCCAATTCAGTGTCCGCGCTGTAGTTGGGAGCACTTCTGAGTATATTCTTGGCTCTACAACAAGTGCAGTAGTGCACATGCGTACATTGACTAAGATCCATGTCAAGTTGTTGTATAAAATAAATAAGGCTTTACTTTGGCTCCTTGCTTATCTCTGCTTACCAACTCTGCATCCCATCGCAGACGATTAGGGTCGCCCTCCTCCTTTTTCCAGTGTTGGGACTGGCACTTGCAAAGCACGAGCAGCGTCTGAGATTTACCAATAATGATATGAACCCCAAAAGACTCGTGGTTGAACCCCCATAAAACTCCCGGCAATTCTGACCCTGCATGTGGCTTGCGGTGCATTCTTTTGTCTAGCAGTTTATTTTACTTTTGTAATATAATTCTAGTTGGCACTTAGCAGCTCGGATGTAGGACATTTCCCCCCCCCCGGACATATTCCCCCCGGACATATTCCCCCCCGGACATTTACCCCCCCGGACGTTTTCCCCCCAACCTAGGACATTTCCCCCCCCCCCATAAGGGTCTCTATAGATGTTAATGAATGACTGCACTAACCCTATCACTAACCCTAACCGACCCTCACGACGCCTAACCTGACCCTAACCGACCCTCACGATGCCTAATCTGACCCTAACCGACCCTTACGATGCCTAACCTGACCCTAACCGACCCTTACGATGCCTAACCTGAACCTAACCGACCCTCACGATGCCTAACCTGAACCTAACCAACCCTCATGATGCCTAAAATATGTTAATGAATGACTGCACTAACCCTATCACTAACCCTAACCGACCCTCACGATGCCTAACCTATATGTACAGAGTGGGGGGGGAAATTGTCCGGGGGGGTAAATGTCCTAGTCAAAAACGGGGGGAAAACGTCCGGGGGGGTAAATGTCCGGGGGGAATATGTCCGGGGGGGAATATGTCCAGGGGGGTAAATGTCCGGCTCCCTAGCAGCTCATAGACTTCCGCAGAGAACGTTTCTGGTTAGATTGCTTCTCGAGTAGCGTTGTTTAATAAATTGCAGGTTCGTTTACACTTGCATATAACGATAATAATAATAATAATAATAATGACAATTTTCGTACATGGAGCCGTATTGTATTGCATTGTATTGTATGGTATGGTGTTGTATTGTCTTGTATTTGCGACAATTTCTTTGACATCGTAAGTAGCAATAAGCTACTTCTAGGATGCTCGACATAGGCTACATAGTATCGGTTGTAGGACATTATCCCCCCTGGACATTATCCCCCCAGGACACTATCCCCCCGGACATTATCCCCCCGGACATTATCCCTCCGAAGTAGGACATTATCCCCCCCAGTCTATTACCTAAAATGATTGACGCTAATAAGTCCACGAAGTTCAAATCACGTTAACAAACCTTTGTGGGCCTACTGACTGTATACGATTCCAATTTGTTCATTCATCTAATGACGACACTAACCCTAACACTAACCCTAACACTAACCCTAACCGACCCTTACGACGCTTAAACTGACCCTAACCGACCCTCACGACACTTACACTGACCCTAACCGACCCTCACGGCACTTACACTGACCCTAACCGACCCTCACGACGCTCAACTTGACCCTAACCGACTCTCACGACGCTTACCCTGATTTGTACATGAAGTGGGGATAATGTCCGGGGGGATAATGTCCTACGAAAAACCGGGGGGGATAATGTCCGGGGGGGATAATGTCCGGGGGGATAATGTCCGGGGGAAGATAATGTCCGGGGGGATAATGTCCAGGGGGGATAATGTCCGTTTCCCATAGTATCAACTGTCAGCGAAAATACTAAAATAAGAGTTGGTCTGCAATCACAGTTTAGACATAGATAAAAGTACACAACCATGCACTTACACGAGTGTCCGCCACAATCTTTGTAGCATAATAGACTTTTTAGAACCACGACTGTTTACTGCTCGTCAACCACAGTTGTCATTCATCACACCCTGACTATTATACAGCCAGACAATGCAAGCCAACTCGTTTCTTGCCCTACTGACTTGTTGCCCCGTGCCCTAAATATGACGGTAGCGAATTCAGCGGAGTGTGACGGTGTCATTGATGCGACAATGACCTGGGAATCATCTCAAGTAGGCTAATGCGTGTATCGCTGCACGTTTCCTTTCTGGTGGCTTCACTAGGTCTTCGTGTCATATGCTGTTAACCTTTGATGTGCCATACACATTTCTGAGTCTCGTCAAACACACGAACGAACAAGTAAACCAACGATGAATAATTATAGGCTACTTCTTTCATATTCAATATATACAATACATACATACATACATACATACATATATATATATATAATTATATACGTCTACATATTGTGTAGTGCCCAATATGATTGTGGGTCTATCGCTGCATAGTTAACCCACATAAAGGGCTTTGTTGTGCTAATTGACTTTCCCTATGGTATTTGTGACTCTGCCTTTGGGTTCAAGTTGGTTAGATCTCCAATGGACGACTTCAATTATTTGCTTTGTGGTCTAGTTTAATCAGACATTATCTGCTTCGCTGGGCATGTGTGTCACTGAATGCTGGTCCAGATCGGAAGCGCCGTGTTCTTTGTGATGAGTAGGCCTATACTATAGTACAGGTGCACTCTGGTGGACATACTGTTCTTATTAGAGTTGTTCTCGTCTCGCGATCTACATGTACCTGTGTTTGTCGGATTTCACTATACATGTATAGGAGGTTTGATAACATTTACTTGCTACGTAACTCTTCGCATTTGTGTTGTCGTGATTGGAGCAGCGAGTATGTATAGTTGTATACAGTTTAGTTGCATGTGAGGCTCTCTTGGAAAGCAATTTATTTTGAGTGATTATGACATGGCTGTGTTACGGCGCCATTGTCATTGATGTTGCAATTTTTAAAGATTAAATTGTTTTTATTATTTTTTTTCGCCCGAGGTAGTAAAGATCCCTCAGGCTGTAAAGTGTAAAAAAAATTAAAATCAGGTTATAGGTTATTATTACTATTATTATTTTTTTATTTTTTTTATTTATTATTACATCTGTTAATGTCTTCGACAAACAACATCAGACACATAAAGCACGATAAATAACAGAAACAATAGACATTGTTCTAAATGATGATAAAAGTGTCATTACTAGATCTTCTCCGGATCTATTATTATTGTTATTATTATTATTATTATAAATTTTTTTTAAATTTTAATATCTTCAACAAACAGCATCAGTAACAGGAAGTAGGCCCTACAATAAACTAGGAAAACAATAGCTATAGTTATAAATGATCAAATTATAAATTATTATTGTTGTTATTATTATTATTATTATTATTAATTCTGATTTTGTTTATTTGGTTTCTTAGTTTGCTGCAATGTAATTGTACGCTACGTGTGAGTTAAACACCGTTTTACTGTTACCAGCGCCATTTTCGGAAATCCAATGCTTGTCATTTGCATCAGAGCATTATTTTATAAAGTCTAAGTGGACGGTCATGAACGGCATCCAATCACTTATTTTCATATCTGTACGCCGACCTGCCACTTATTAGACCAGCGTAACCTGGAAGGATATATGAGGCACTGCTTTTTATACACTTACATGCACTGCTTTGCAGCTGCCTCATCTCCCAAGAAATAGCTTCTGAACCGATTTTAGCTGACACTTTTAAATTCGCAGAATTCATAAGTTATATCACAGAAGATGAGCAGAAAGCAAAAGCGAAACGGGTAGAAGTAGGCTAAATGTTCGGTGATGATTATCGTGTTTATTGACTCCATGCAGCTGATAGATCGCGGTAAGATCACAAAGTCATGATTGGCCTAATGTATGTAGAGACAATTGATCATGCGTTAGTAGTAGCCTACTTCGGGCTTAACGACACTGTTTCATATCGAAGATGATTAGTGTCGGAGGCAGAGTAGGGGAGGGTGCTCCAAGATGCCCACTTTAAGGAAAATTGGACTTTTCTTCCTCGTGGATTTCAAAATATGTACATAATTGACACCAATGTGAAGAGTGATCATTGATTAAACAGTATCAGCAATTATAGACCTTTAGTCAATAAAATCAATTGTGTAAATTAAAAAAGGTCGACCCCTCCAAACTGGGCGTCTTAGGAACCCTATGCTCCAAGACGCCCATAGGATGGGCATCTTGCAGCAATGGGAATTTACTAAAAGAAGTAGTATTGCAACCATGCATTTTATACTAAAATTTACTTAGCAAACTATAATTATGAGCTAAAGAAATGGAACCAAAACTAAAACATCTTAAAACTACAAAACGATAAGAGGCAAAACCTTCAAACTTGTGTTCACAAGTCAGCTAACGACAAAAGTCACACTTGAATCCTTTGGATGTCTCTCCATCTGTGCACTCTTCATGGCACCAACCCTTGCACTTCTTGCATTCTATCCATCTCCCCCGCCGCACTATCACTAAAATGTTCACCACACAGCAGACATTTTTCATCTCTTTCGCGGACAAACTCGCGCTTCCTTCCATTTGTCTTGTTTGGCTCTGGAGCCTCTGGTTCCAGGACATCACATTTTGCTTTTCTCCTCCATTGGTTTGTCTTCTCTGCATGTGAGTTTCTGCTTATTCTTCTTCCTTCCATTTGTCTTGTTAGGCTTTGGTTCCAGGACATCACATTTTGATTTTCTCCCCTTGGTTTGTCTTCTCTGCATGTGAGTTTCTCCTTATTCTGTAGCTTCTTCATTTTAGGTTTTCCTTGTAGCGACTGGGCTGTTTCACGGCACCATAAAATTGTTGTTGTGATTAGAATTAAACATCAACAATTAACCTGCAGATGCATTACCAAACTCACACATCTGTTCAAGTCATTTAGCCTAATAGATGATCTTGCTCTAAGGTACTCAGTGTATCAAAGACGCCCATGGGCATCTTGTAAACCCTATGCCTCCAATGTATTCAAGACGCCCATGAGCTTCTTGTAAATTTCTAGTCCTTCTCTACTGACGCCATTTTCATTAACGACGTAAATATTTACGAACTATATAAAACCACTAAAACAACGACAAATGAACACAGAATAAACGTTGAAATGCCCGAATTGCTAGTCCATAAGGTTAAAGAGAAATTGAAGCAGATTCAAAGATGTATACTTACAAAAAAGTAGTCAAAAATTAGAAAATTGATTTTTAGCTACAATATTTCGAATTCCGAAACGCCGCCGCTAATGGAGGTTCGCAAGATGTCGCTACATGCGATGAGGCAACTAAATTATGAATTTGTGTCTATTCACGAGTTTTAAAGGGGATGGGCGTCTTATCCACCCTGGGCGTCTTAGAGCACCCTCCCCACAACCTCAAACTCCACTTTTTTTATTGCGACCGAGCCACCCGCAGTAAAGATCCGAGAAATTAATCTCTGACCGGGAATCGAACCGGGGCAGCCGACGTGGCGAGCGAGCTACAACCCACTCGACCACGCAGGATCTCTAATCATGCGTTACACCATCATCGATATTTATAACAGCACACAGCCACTTAGGCGACCATCACGTCCAATAGCATCTTCATTTTACTATTGCCATAATAATATAGACTCGAATGGTAGGCTGAATTGACTTTATGAGGTATATATATACAACATATATATATATATATATATATATATATATATATATATATATACAACATATATATATATATATATATATAGGCCTATGCGGTGTCAATCTCGCTTCATTCTTCGACTTTCTGCTTCACGTGTTAGCGTGTTACTATAGCCTACTCTTAAACGCCCATTCCCAAGATGCACGATTGAACGGTTAAACGGACATTACACCCCCGAAAATTATCCCCCGACATCATCCACACCGGACATTATCCCTCGGACATTATTCCCAGACATTACCCCCCCCCCCGGAGTAGGACATTATCCCCCTAGTCTAGGATATCATTACCTAAAATTATGTTAAATTATACGAATAGCCAAGGTCTATGTTAAGTAAACATCTATTCATCAGACATTAGTTTAATATTGTAGAGATATATTAAGGTTTTGACCTACATTTGTATATTATAGGTCTACATGAAAATTCTACATGCAAAATATCTATAAGAATGTGTTAAATTAAGGCGAAGCCTAGTTCTATAGGCCTATTAGTATGACAAGCACTACGACTATATGGCCTAGGCCTATACGTCAAACGTATAAAAATACCTACAAGAATATATTGTTAGTCTAATATATCACACTAGTCGTCCAAAGTTTTTGACAGCTGCTGTCGTTCATTGTAAACACGAGTGTAGATGTTAACGGCATTTGCAAGTCTCTGACTTAGCCTGCGTCCCAAACAATATTGAAAGTTTTAATTGTTGACCTAAATGACACTCATAGGCGTACGGGAGGTTTCAGAAGTGGAAGGGGGCAAAGATTGAACTTCTGCCCGAAAAAATTTTCCCGCCAAAAAGCGACTATTTTTGCCCGAAAACCTGACTTGCCCGAAACTTGACGACTTTTTTTTTAGCCGTTTGGGTATGCCCCCCCCTGCACCCCCGCCTCGTACGCCTATGATGACACTGCCAACGAACTCTTTGCGTTAGAAATGAATAACTAAATAACACTAATGAGTCTTTTGTTTGTATCTGAATGTCAGTATAGCAATTAAGTCGCTGACGGCATTAACAAGTTGACACGGCGAACAAAAGCAGGATGATTAAGCTCTATCAGTTACATGTAGATGAATAAACAGACTAATTATTGTACAGAGGAGGATTTTGTCCGAGTGGGATAATGTCCTACGCAAAATCGGGGGATCTGTGGGATCTTGTCCGGGGGCCTTTGTCCGGGGGATTATGTCCGGGAGTGGGATAATGTCCTACAACCGATTGAACAGACTAGTATTGTGTTTATTGTGCTTAGCACCTTAACGTCAAGCCAGGCTAGTATTGTGCTTAGCACCTTAACGTCAAGCCAGGCTAGTATTGTGCTTAGCACCTTAACGTCAAGCCAGGCTAGTATTGTGCTTAGCACCTTAACGTCAAGCCAGGCTAGTATTGTGCTTAGCACCTTAACGTCAAGCTGCGCTGCTTTAGCCTACCCAGTCGCTTTTAGCAAACCCTACACTCTTGTCAAAACTGCTGAATTTAATGTCAACTACAGGCCTAGACCAGTTCAGAAATTTTACGCTCGCGTAAAATCAAGCTGTGTACCATAATAGTCTGGGTCGCTTGCTCATGTTAGAGCGCTGAATTGACAATCGACCTGTCACAGCGCTACTGTTGGACTTCAAAGCAGAACTAAAATTAATATAGGCCCTACATAAGGGTATTTTATGCTCTTGAGTAGCACCCCCTCCGAGTATTAAACGTAAAGGTCACGCAAATATTCGCCGCCCTTTCAAAAGTAGATCACCTGCCCTTGCGCTGTGTGTCGTGCGTCTATAATGCATATCTATGAATAAAATCGTCCATTCACATTCCAAAGACGGTCACTTCTTTTCAGGGATGCCACTCATAGCTTTTTCCACCTAGATCTAGGTTTTTGGATCTCGTCTAGATTTCTATTTTTTTGGGCCCGGGTCTAGCTTTTATTCACGGAGGGTTTTCTGACATTTTATGGTAAAAAATAGGCATTTTAGACAAAGTAGACGAAATGCCAGAAAACGGTCGCTAAAGATTTGTTTACTGAAAGACTAAAATGGTCGTTGGATGTTTTCAGCCAAAAAGAAACATTTATGACCAAAAAACCTTTTAACTTTTAAATGGTTGACAAAACTTCAAGTGACACAAATTTCACGCATTTTCCGGACAAATTGTAAGTCTAGCTTTTTCTAGCCTTTTGGGGCCGGATCTGACATTTTGTGAAAATTCAGAGCGACATCCCTCCGTGCTCCTTATGCAGTCGTAAAGGGTGAAAATGATCCTATGAATATTTCTACAACGGTATAAACAACTACTGAGAAGCTGCGCCACGGTTAGCTCTCACAGTGCCAGTCCCAAGATTGGATAGAGGAGGAGGGCGACACTAATCGTCTTCGATAACTTAAGTGACAGTGTCTTTAAGCAGCAGCAACCAGCCATGAAAGAACCGAGAAGAAATTCCAAGGCTCTACTAAATGATGCTCTGTTGTTCGGTATTACCATGCAACGAAGGAATGCACCATTTTGTCGTCAACACGACTCAGTAAGCCTAAAAATTCTCAGTAAGCCTAAAAATTCTCAGTCAGCCTAAACATTCTCAGTCAGCCTAAACATTCCTTGAAATTCGTATAGGACCTACTCAACATTCACATACGACCACAGCAGTTTAATGTCAGCAACTCTTCTTAGGCTACTGTCACTCACATCTAACGAATCCGTATTAACGCTAAAGCGTCAATTAGGCTATTAGCCCATATTTATGCATTTCCAATAGTAATATGTATGTATGTATGTGCACTTGTTATAGCGCCCCTTCAAGCTCTCTCTACTCAGAGGCGCTCCCGATGCAGAGCGGACACTGCATCGGAGTTTCACGCCGAAGCGCTGAGCAATTGTAAGTGAAGGACTTGCCCAAGGTCCTTACGCGGGGAGGTGGATTCGAACCTCGGACCTTCCGGTTCCAAGGCAACGACGCCACCACTAGACCACCGCGCCCCACAAATGCGTAATGCGTAGGCCGCTATTTTAGGCACTGTAAAATATTTGAACAATCAATAATTCTTTGTCCTTTGCATCCGCACAGGCAGAAATCCGGGCCAGGGAATAAGACCGACTCTAACAGGCCTGCACCTTAGGATATTTATGAAAGCGGTTTTTTCAGGAGTTCGGCAGCAAATGCGTTCGCGTAGCTTCTTGGAGCAGTTTAGTATGTGAGGCGCCCTTGTAACGGCGCCATTGAAATCGTCATTGTTATTTTTATTATTATTATTATTATTATTACTATTATTATTATTATTATAAACCATCATTTATTTCCGTAAATGTGCAAACAAATGTGCAAATGTGCAAACGCCTGACAGACACAGGCACAATGTGCTAATTGTTTTCCACAACTAAAACTATAAGTTAAATGTATATTATTATTATTATTTTTATTTTTATTTTTTATTATTATAACACACATTTATTTTTTCAAAAGAAACTGAAAAGTCATACAGGCCAATGGAAATGCTCTATTGTTCAACATTCATAGTCATTCAGTCCAAGACCTCCAGGTGTCTTGACTGATCGAGTCTATTGTACCCAAAACCGACAACGAGTTCCCTATTTGTAGGGCGACTGAAAGGCGCTGAAACAGATGGCTCGTCTCACGCTGGTCATTATTATTATTATTATTATTATTATTATTATTATTATTATTATTATTATTATTATTATTATTTTATTTTATTTTTTCTTTCCCCGAGGTATTTAGGATCCCTCAGGGACTTAAATATTAATTAAGAACATAATAAAAACATCTGGAACGGCACCTAATCGTCGTTGAGTTCCTGAGCAGGAAAGGCACCTCGGAATGCAACCGCATTGAATCGCTGTATCATAATACTGATGCGCTGATGTAGGTAGGAGGTCTCGCGTGCATCATCATTCATTGTGCTGAGTGCCTGTTCCAATGCAGATATAAAGACCAGGCCCTCAGCATTCACTGGGCCCATGGTTTCGAAGGCCAGAGGGACAAAGTGATGGACAGTTGCAATCTGCGCGTATTTGTTGTTTTTACGAGCAGCTGCCATGTCGGCCGCTGCCCCGGCAGTCCGAGAAGTGTTTGGGAGATATGAAGCACCGTCGCATCCCAGACCAGACTGCGCCCGCACGCCAAGGGACGAGAGTGATAATTATTATGAGAGTATTATTATTATTAGAGGCGTTCAATGAATGCTCTGAGTGACTGAATATAAGCCTTCTGCGTCAAAGGCAGAGCGTAGTTGAGCATATTTTGTTGAGATGAGCTCCTACCTTTAGAAGCGTGTCTTCACGGTAATAATTATAGAGAGGCTCGTTTAGAATTTATTTGAAAGTTTACAAATAAAATCGAACATTCTATGTTGATTCAGTTTTGACAATTTTATAATGGTTTAAGTAAATCTCTAGTTAAATAAAACATAAAATAGCCTAAACCGACAAATGTATCAGATTCTCTAGAGTCTAGAATATTGCTGTGGTCGAAACCGAAATACTATGAGTCCAGATTCGTTTTAGAAGGGCCACTAGCTATAGGCTATTTTTTACGACCTGATTGTCATTCCTCTGGTCTGAAAATAATAAGTTTGTATGTCAAAATATTTCTTTTAAAATGTGCGAGGATTGAAAAAAGAGCAAGGACAAACGGGAAAATGCAAACTTTGCAGGACGCGAATACAGGTCTAATGAAGAATGGATAGAGACGTAGCCTAATCAAGGGCGTAACTTTCCCCCATATAGTGGTGGTGACCATTATTTTGTCCTTGATGAATGAAATTGTTAAAGGTTTATAAAGGCTATTTTATGCTTTTCTGCATTTGAGTTTGAACAGTTTTGTGATACTTTGGGCTATAATATAGGTTACTAAGCCTATATTATAGGCTTAGTAACCTCTTCTATGCAGAAGATCCAACGAAAACTGAAATTGTTCGGACATTATTATCTGCAGAATGAAAGATGATAGAAAGATTAAGACTCTGATGTTTGGAATCTTCTTCGCGTATGCTACTGCTCCAGGTCTTGACCGGGATTTGGATGAATTTGGTCAGCTGGTGGCATCCTTGGTTTCCCCGAAGGTACTCACAGGGAGGGCGCGCCTGGAATCTGGATTGACCCAGGCTTCGTGAACGCGGATGCCATCCTCCCCTGGAATAATGGAGGGCAACAACAAAAGAGGAAAACCGCATCGAGAGTGGACGGATGACATTGTGGATTGGTGTGGAAAAGCACCTGGGGCACGCGCCCAGGACATGCTGGAGTGGAGAAACATTGTGAAGAAGGCATCGGACACCTACGGGCATTGAGCCCATGGTTGTTGTTGTTGATGATGAACCTCTTGTAGCATAATGCCTGACTATGCAGTTGACAGATTGTAAATTATAATGAATTTTTTAACTTGTCCATTTTCAGGTTCCACCCATTGTAATTTTTTCTTTCCCGAGGTAAAAACAATGCCTCAGGCTTCTAAAAGCAATTCTGAAGAATAATTATCGCTACTGTGGCTCTTGATCCTTGTTCCCCAGTATTGAACGCTATTGCACTGCAGCGTTATGCGCATAATAAACACAGCGCTGGAATAGATAGATAGGCCATATATAAAATCATGGTTTCTAAAGGATCGCCCGTGGAGGCGGTCAGCCGTCAGCCTAGTTCTGAAATGTTTAACTGCTAGCTTTTGTTCGCCCACCAATATACTATGCACCTGTCTTGTAATGTATCTATGTCTGTACCTGTCTCGTAAGGTATCTCTATCTGTCCCTGTCTTGTAATGTATCTCTGTCTGTCCCTGTCTTGTAATGTATCTCTATCTGTCCCTGTCTTGTAATGTATCTATGTCTGTCCCTGTCTTGTGATGTATCTCTGTCTGTCCCTGTCTTGTAATGTATCTCTGTCTGTCCCTGTCTTGTAATGTATCTCTATCTGTCCCTGTCTTGTAATGTATCTATGTCTGTCCCTGTCTTGTAATGTATCTCGTCTGTCCCTGTATTGTAATGTATCCTCTGTCTGTCCCTGTCTTGTAATGTATCTCTAGCTGTCCCTGTCTTGTAATGTATCTATGTCTGTCCCTGTCTTGTAATGTATCTCTGTCTGTCCCTGTCTTGTAATGTATCTCTGTATGTCCCTGTCTTGTAATGTATCTGTGTCTGGTTGAATTATCTTTTATGTACCGGTATATCTTACTGGGTTGTCTTGCCATAATTTCGATATCTTGCTGAATTGTCTTTTTATGTATCTCTTACTGGATTATCTTGTTATGTGTATCTTACTGAATTGTCTTGTTATATATTCATGTATTTCTGAATTGTCTTATGTATCTCTGGCTGATTATTGTCTTGTTATGTTACTTGAATGAACCATTTTCTTATGTAATCTATCTCGGATAATTCATCTTGTCAATTAATTAAACAAACTATATTGCAGTTGATGTATCCTTTATTGAATCGCGTCTTATATACCTGTGATTAATTGCTTTGTTACAAAATGAGTTTAATTAAGTTTTATTTTTTCGAGTTATTGCTATAATTATTGACAATTATGCTACACTGCATGTGTCAATTCAAGTACACCAAAATGCGGATAGCGATGAGCCAAATTAAGAATATTCTTATCTTAACTTTTAAATAATTCTGATTGCCCACTTTCTAATGAGAATACCGCTTTAAGCATGCTCTGATAACCAGCAGATAGCAGTCATTTATATAGAGCAATCGAACGGTTGTATACAACAGCTTAGCATTTAGAGTCCCAATTACGTTCATAATATTCAATTTAAAAGATGGGTTTGGCAGAGATCATTAATTTTAAGTTTACCAATAATTTCTACAATTTAGAAAACTTAGTTTAACGTATGCTCGACAAGAGCTTTCCAAGTGAGGTTGTCATTAATGATGACACCCGAAAATGTCACTGTGGACGACCGGTAAATATGGGTGTTGCTAATGGTTAAGATACGGTTAAGGCACGCATGATGACGCATCTTAACATTTAAATAGAATTATTGTTGAAACACTTGATATTCAAAAATAGCGTATTGACTTGAAATCGAGACAAGCGAATTATTCTAAGTTTATAATGTGGATGAGGTCATACCGTCATAGTTATTTTTTGCTAATTACACATGCCAATTACAATACCGATGGGCACTTAGGCATAATCATAATTTGTAAGAACTAAGAATGATAATTATGACCCAGGTTCCGTGAGGAACCCACAGAGCACAGAGGCCAGGCAAGACCCTATTTCAGTAGGAGCAATAATATTGAATTTATTTCATATTTTTCATTATGAGTCCATAAGCTGCTACGATTTCCATTATAGCTGAGATGGAGAATTTTAATATTATTGTCAAGGTTACATGCAATTAATCTATTGTTACAGCAGGCATCCCTGAGTAGAATTTGCTATAGCATCATATCATGATTCATGACGATTATTGTTTAACGACTGGCCTATTATTATTATTATTCCCAGAAGAATTTTGTAGCACTCTCATTGCCATTATTATCTCATTTCTCTACGGTTACATTTTTATTTATTTCACCAGGGACTATTTGTGATGGGCCGCCTCGGAGATTTGAAAGTGCGCAAGAGGGCCATGGTCATCAGCTGTGCCGCCGTTTTTAGTCTAATCATCTGTTCAACACATTTCGTCAACGATCTTCCACGAATCAATGCATGTTTCACTGGAGAAGAGTTCTTCTCAACGCTGACAGCCGTCAGGAAACGTTCCGATGTTTTAGTATCACCCGTCCTCGGACATAAAACAAATGCTCACACAAACAGTTCCGCGTCTATTTCCACACACCAAGCCATTCTGTCGCCCGTCACGGTGTACTACGTCTGGTGCCAAAGCCACTATTTTGAATTTCGACACTACCTGAGCGTCAAGAGCGCAATTCAGAATTTGCAACCCCAGAATATAATACTTTACTATCGATACTATCCCCACATCGATAGTAAGCTATACAATACATGGCTAAGCGAACTGCAACAAGAATTTCCATTCCTCGAAACTGTCGAGGTGCCGAGCGAGGGTTGCCAAGACGGGAAGCCGAGCATGTCTTTCATTTATCAACTTACCAACGAACAAGGAGGAATCTATTTGGGTGAGAACACCATTTTAACTCGTCCTTTGCCTGAAAGACACCAGACGGCGTTATTTTCCGTTCGCAAAAACTCGGGAGACGTCGACCTATTAGTCATAGATGAGAAGCTATCGTGTGAACCAGATTTGACTCGAGTTAAACCGATTGCGTTATATTGTCCGCTGCTTTCTCGTCTGGACAATGCCACTGAATTGCCTGCTTGCATCGTCCTTGACAAGTATTTTGTCCCAAAAGACATATGGTACCTGGAAAGTGTCTTCGGTCGTTTTGTTCGAAAGCTTTTCTACGGATCCTCAGAACTTCCAGTACTAAAACCCGCATATGATGATTTAGTACCAAACATCGGACATATGATTTGGTTCGGAGGTGGACGTATGAATTTTCTTTTCTTCCTTGGAGTACTCAGTTTGTTGCACGTTGCTAAAGTGGACACGGTTTACATCCACGGTGATAAACCACCGTCAGGATACTATTGGACTCTTCTTAAGGACGACCCACGAATCATTTTGGTCCCGCAGTACGGCATTCACACGATATACGGACAAAATGTGAAAAGTTATAATCACAAGAGCGACGTCTTGAGAGCTGAGCTGATGTATCGCTATGGTGGAATCTACCTTGACTCGGACGCTGTATTCGTACGGGCTGTTGACCACGAGATGCGAGGTTACGATGCTGTCGGAAGCTACGACTGGATCGACTGGGACCTTCCATTTCCGGATACCATCAATTTTGGAGTGACGATGGGAAAGAAGAAAGCGGAATTCTGGCGTCTGTTTCGGGAGTCTATGAAATGGTTCATCGACGACGACTTTTCCTGGAATGGACTCAGAAGACCCTACCAGGTCTTGGAAAGACATCCGAATCTGATTCGCATCGATCCCCATCTCCAGGTTATCTGCTACTATCTGAAATGTCATGCCACGTGGTGGAAGAATTATCAGGACTCAAGGATCCATCACGAAAACAGACAGCTGGACTGGAGAAAGGACGCTTTCGTTTTCCACTGGACCTTTCCAACGCCACGCGAATTCAGAGGGTACGATCATCTTCTCAGATCAGATGGCATGTTTGCAGATATTGGAAAGTATATTCTCAACCGGAGCGGTATGACTGAGTTCTTCAAAAAGGAGATGGTCGTTGCCCGTGGAATAAGTCTTCGTGCGTCTGCCGTATGAAAGAGAAGGAATGACGTTAAGCTACTTTGGTGTAAACATCTGAAATTG
Organism: Lumbricus rubellus; assembly: GCA_945859605.1. Classification (NCBI taxonomy): domain Eukaryota; kingdom Metazoa; phylum Annelida; class Clitellata; order Crassiclitellata; family Lumbricidae; genus Lumbricus; species Lumbricus rubellus. The sequence continues at coordinate 10,214,998 of OX243817.1, read as the reverse complement.
GCGAACTGGCATGGTTCCATGGCACGCCATATATTAAGGAAACAGATGGAGACTGCCGTCGTCGAATCAGCACACTTCTACTCAAAGATTATTTCTCCAGAAATATCGTTTCTGCTCATGAAGCTTCGACCACAAGTCGTACCCTACTGACGAGGGGTGACTGACATCCCATAGAAATGGTGCTTTACTGGATTGTAGTGGAAACGCGAAGCGCCTTGACAAATTCGATTACGCTGCAAAATTGAATTGTGTTGCAAGACGTCTATCTCAATTTGCATTCCTTCTGCCTATGAATTTAAGGCTGCCAAGAATTATCAGGACTCAAAGACCTTCGGGTCCGGGACTGTCCCGGATTCGCCGGGACAGTCCCGGAATCGGCCTTGTGCGCCCCGTGTCCCGTATTTATCTAAAATTGTCCCGGTATTTCTGGTAGAGATGCTCTTGACAAAATGTTGTTGCTTTGCACACCATAGCTCGAGGGTACGTATGGTACGTATTCTATTGTTTGAAAGGTACGTACGTATTTTAACGTACCTTATTGAAGGGTACGTAAAAGGTGTAAAAGGTACGGTACAACACTTAACCGTGGCACATGCTATAAGTCATTGTGCATTTGTGCATGAAACATTACATATGGTGCTATCACGAAGTTTTTTTATTAAAATGTACAAAAAACTACTTAACACTACTTTGGTCACTTGTCAAGTATAGGCCTACTCAACTTATTGGTGATAACAACGGTGACATCGAAGCAGCGTAGACCAGGCCAGAAAACAAAAATTTATACGAGGTATTAAAAGCAGCAAATTCAGGCGCCTCGCCGTCAGACGATGCGTAGTGACAGACTACAAAAACGTCATAAAGGGCCTAGCCTGATATAGGACTATTTGTTGTGCTTTTTATAGTAGGCCTACTTTACGGTTCCGTGGTGTATTGTGTTGCTCTGTAGGGCCTAATTGCATTGTCGATTAACAGGATTGCATAATAACTAGTCTTCAGACGAAAAAATGCACATTCTAAGTTTCGCTTCGTTGAAAGTTCCTCGAGCACGACAGATGGGGCGGTTTGCTTGCAAAGTTTACACTGTATCTTGCACCCAAACATTGGCGGTTCATGTGGTGTGCAACAGTCTATCGCAGTGGTTCTTAACCAGTGTTCGACCGAACCTCTGGGGTTCGGTGAGCCAGTGCCAGGGGTTCGGCAGAGTTCCTCTGAAATATATATATACATATTCAGTGGAAAATCATTTGCTATTTTCTTTTCGACTTTTCTTTAATAAATTTTGTTTGAAATATATAATTACCTACCAGCCATACCTTATGAAATTTAAAGCTGTTCACCCTGTTAACCTTAGTTATGTCTTATAACTGCCTTCCCAATAATTAGCACCAGCAGCCATCTTTCTGTGAGTTAAGGTAGGCCTAATATTTCGTCGTTTTTTGCCTCACACGACGTACGCTAAAAGCAACTATTGCCCTTTTCTTATATATTTATACCACAGAGTATGTCGAGCAAAACGAAAAATTATATTGTTCAAACTTGAGGGGTTCGGTGAGTGGTCATAAATTTCTCTTGGGGTTCGGCTCTCTTGCAAAGGTTAAGAACCACTGGTCTATCGCATATCGTTGTACAGTCGACCGAGAGGTAGAGATTCGAACACTAGCCAGGGCAGAATAATATTTCCAAATATTCAATTATGCTGCCCCAAAATTAGTACACTGGCCGCACAATGTGGGTGAAGGAAATAGTAGACTTTCCGCCCTATATATTTCTCATAGGCTAAGAACTGAAGTTCTGGCATTTTATACCCATGACTACCCATGGCTTTGAGATCTCTGATCTTCTTCGTGGGACTAATCTAAACCACCTTCACGGGTTAGCCTTGAGAGAACAATTTTCGACCTCTATAGACTGACTAATTTTATGCTTCCAACTAATCCATATAGCAAGAGTTTTTTTAAATGGAAAATTGCTAACATATATTTTTTGTGAGAGCAATAACAGCTACAAACAGTCTCATTTTATGATACCTGTACCTGAATGTGGTGTGATTTTGGTTACCACTCTCATGGTCACCAAAATCACTACCATCACCCCTATCAGAAGTATGACCACTCTCCCCACCAGGGGCGCCGAAATCATCTCACCTTTTCACTGGTGTAGATTCTATGTCAGTCAATCAATCAAAGTTTATTATTGCTATCAATTTATTGTAACAATTAGTAGGCTAGACACGAATTAGACAATAGGCTTATTACGATATCGGCTACAATGGGAAACCCAAAAAGGTCAGGATCTCGCTGATTATGTCGCCCAATTATACATAGGCCTACAGATACATATTTATGACATACAAAATGGACCAAAAATAAATCCCCTAAGATTTTTACCAATCTCTTGGCCAGATTAAGAATTATTAGATCACAGTTTACAAGCTTAAAGGCGTACAATCAACGTTTCAAGGTACAATCACCAAATTTCACGAAAGTACTGAAAACAGAACAGAAGTTATGTCACTTTTAGTCAGTACACCCACTGGATTTTGACGAGTTGAAAACTTAGTGCAGCAAAAGTCTTTAAAAACTCGAATTTATAGGTTTCATTTAAAATAATTGTCGTCACATAGCCTTGCTACGTTGCAACGTAATCATTATTCTTATTAGGCCTACATTGAAAATCAACAGGGTACCGTACGAGCGTAGCGTAGCTGCGCCTCACTGTGCAATGGGTGGTGTCACTGTCACGACAACTGGTTCACCGACAATTGGTCCACGGACAATTCGTTCACCGACAGCTGGTTCACGACCATTGGTACACGACAATATTATTGGCTCACCGGCAAATGGTGAATCTAAAATGGATGAAGGTTGCGTAGGCCCTATAGGTGAAATAGAAGATGGATTGACAAAAATAACTATTGAGAAATGGAAGCCGTATTAATTATAAAGGGCTTGAGAAATGGAAGCTGGATGCATGTTGAAATACATGAATGAAAATCATCCATCCAGCTTCCATTTATCAAGCATTCTATTCATTAATCCAATCTCTACTTCAGATATAAAAATATCATTATCCAGATTCCATTTCACCGGCGTTTTTTATCAATCCAGTTCCAATTTAAACAAGAACATTTTTATCAATTCAGCCCCAGTTTAAGAATGAACACTTTAACCAATCCAGCTCCAATTTCAGCATGAATATTTTGATCAATCCAGCTCCAGTTTGAGCTAGAATATTTTCATCATTCCAGCTCCAATAATATTGTGGTGTAACATTTGTCATGAACCAGCTGTCGGTGAACGAATTGTCCGTGAACCAGTTGTCGTTGAACCAGTTGTCGGTGAACCAGTTGTCGTGGAACCGCAATGGGTGGATGGATGTATCCAGATTTGACGAGTACTTTTCACCAATCCAGCCTCTAGTTTGGCAAACACCTAAATTTTTATTTAATCTTTAGTTTTAAAAAGATTTCTTGTCATCAATTTAACTTCACTTTTAAAATTGGCCAGCTTCTATATATTTAACCAGAATCCTCAGCATAATATTTCGGAATAGAAGGCGATATGTTATAGGCTAGGGGCCGTCCATAAAGTACGTCACGCTATTATTGACCATTTTAACCCCCCCCCTTCTCCCTGTTACAAACTGTCACTTTCTCGGACCCCCCTTAAAGTACGTCACACTTTCTCGGACCCCCCACCCCCTAAAGTACGTCACACTTTCGATTTTTTTAAAATTAACACCTTATTCAAATTTAATCTAAAACACACTTCACTATTAAACTGTAAAGTTTCCACTTAAAAGAACTATCACATTATTAAAATGACTTTAATAGTAGAATACTTAATTGTTAACAGTTGTCACAGTTATTCATTGAAGCAGTAACTCAATGTAGATTGAATTTGAAAAAAATTGCCAAAATTAGACTAGACAATTATATAGGCCTAATACACATCATTAAAAAATGTGTGACGTCACACATGGCCTGACCCCCTCCCCCTGTCACAAACTGTCACACTTTCTTGCACCCCCTCCCCCCTGGAGCGTGACATACTTTATGGAAGGCCCCCTATGTAGGGGTAGGCCTATGTCCGAGGGTTAGGCCCTAACTGTTCTGGTAATACGTTCAAGGGGAAAATGCTCTGCACTCGAGTAGCACCACCTCCGAGCCAATAAACGTAAAGGTCCCGCAAAATTAATATTCGCGGCCCTTTCAAAAAGTAAGTCCCCTGCCTGTCAGCTGCATTCGTGTCGACGTCTTTGCACAGCTACGTAGGCTATAGGTTTTGGCGAATAAAGTCACCCATTGAAAGTCCAATACGGTGACATTTTATGCTGTCGTGAGCAGGTAAGTGATCACATAAATATTTCTACAACGGTATAGATCTAAACAGTCGAGAAGCAATTTCGCGGCTCTGCTAAAATTTATGACACCGTGTTGCACGGTGTTACCAGATGAAATAATGCGCCATTCGTCATAAACACAACTCTTCAACGCCCATTTCCACGAATAAACTATTTTATTTAGCATCTCAACGACGAACGGCGCTGGTTTAGCCTACAAATCGCATTTAGTGAGCCCTACACTCTCGGACAAACAGTAACATACTGTTAAGTGCAGAGTCAAGTATATGTACAGTGCAGTTTAGACAATTTTAAGCTCTCTGTTAAAAATCAAGCTGTGTAACTTAGTGTGGGTTGCTTGCTTACGTTAGAGCGCTGAATTGATAATCCGCTTGTCCAATAGGCTACAGCTGGACTTCAAAGGAGAACTTAGGCTGAAATTTATTCCAATTGAGTGTATTTTATGCTCTGAGTAGCACCAGTGGGCATGCAGTACTAGCAAAAGTAGAGGTGAGTAGACCTGCATGCTACAGTATGATTGTTGCCTATCTGCAGGTAATTTTCCCGTAGGCCCTATATAGGCCTACTACACACCAGGGGTTATTTTAAGGAAATTTCTCAACTGCACATAATTATCAGAATAGCATCCTACATCGGGTAGATTGGTCATTATTGAGACTAAGGTCTAATTCTTCTTCTTCTTCTTCTTCTTCTTCTTCTTCTTTTTTTATATTATTATTATTATTTATCATTATTATTAATTTATTATTATTATTTTATTATTATTAATATTATTATCATTATCATGATAGTGTAACATGCTAAGCTTATAAACCTACCTCTCCAAAGAGCAGTGTTTAATCTAGTCTCCCTCCGCTGGAGGGAAAATCAGGTGTCTGGGGGGGCAGAGAATCGAGTGTCCGAAAGACTCTCGTGAGGCGCGTAGCGCCTAGACTGGTAGGGGAGGGGTATGGGGAGGGGATGGGCCCCTCCCCACCCGAAACGTTTTGAATTCCCGCAATGGTAGCATTTTAAGGGGTCATCTTAACAAAATACCTCTACATTTCAGAGCCTCGTGAGAAACATTTTGAATTTCCACATTGCAATGGTAGCATATTCAGGTGTCATCTTAACAAAATACCTGTACTTTTTCAGAGCCTCATCAGAAACTTTTTGAATTTCCAAATTGCAATGGTAGCATTTTAAGATGTCATCTTAACAAAAATACCTCTACTTCTCAGAGCCTCATGAGAAACTTTTTGAATTTCCACATTGCAATGGCAGCAGTTTCAGGTGTCATCTTAACAAAATACCTGTACTTTTTCAGAGCCTCATCAGAAACTTTTTGAATTTCCACATTGCAATGGCAGCATTTTCAGGTGTCATCTTAACAAAATACCTGTACTTTTGCAGAGCCTTATATATGAGAAACTTTTTGAATTTCCTCATTGCAATTGTAGCATTTTAAGGTCTCATTTTAACAAAATACCTGTACCTTTTCAGAGCCTCATCAGAAACTTTTTGAATTTCTACATTGCAATGGTAGCATTTTAAGGTGTCTTCTTAACAAAATACCTCTACTTTTCAGAGCCTCATGAGAAACTTTTTGAATTTCCAAATTGCAATGGCAGCATTTTAAGATGTCATCTTAACAAAATACCTCTACTTTTCAGAGCCTCATGAGAAACTTTTTGAATTTCTACATTGCAATGGTAGCATTTTAAGGTGTCATCTTAACAAAATACCTGTAATTTTTCAGAGCCTCATCAGAAACTTTTTGAATTTCTACATTGCAATGGCAGCATTTTAAGGTGTCACCTTAACAAAATACTTCTACTTTTTCAGAGCCTTATGAGAAACTTTTTGAATTTCCACATTGCAATGGCAGCATTTTAAGGTGTCATCTTAACAAAATACCTCTACTTTTTCAGAGCCTCATCAGAAACTTTTTGAATTTCCTAATTGCAATGGCAGCATTTTAAGGTGTCATCTTAACAAAATGCCTGTACTTGTTCAGAGTCTCATCAGAAACTTGTTGAATTTCCACATTGCAATGGCAGCATTTTATGGTGTCATCTTAACAAAATACCTCTACTTTTCAGCTCTTATAAGTGTGGGATAAGACTTCAATAAATATAAGCAACACTTAACAAATATAGAAATTTTAAGTTAAATTCACTGCAAAAATTTCTTATAATCTTGTTTGCTACAATCAGTTTAATTAAAATATATTAGCTACCTACATTGCTTATGCGATTGTGTGTAAAAAAGTAACTGCACAAAACCTGATTTTCAACTGCACAAATTCGTTTTCCAACTACACACTTTGTGTCCAGCTGCACGTTAAAATAACCCCTGCTACACACAAATAATTATTATTTGTCAGGTTACTATACTCTGTATACCCGCGTATGCCCTAGAACAGTGGTTCCCAACCTTTTTTGACTTTAGGGCCACTTTTTCTAAGTTGGAGGAGACGGGGGCCACTTTTTCTTAGTTAAAAGACATTAGGGCATTTAGGGGGCCACAATGCTAAAATTGAATTAACAAAAGCATAAAAATTGTTATTACTGATTCAAAATAGAACGTTTGATGTAGGCACCAAGACAGAAATTCTGTAAGTAATGCGCTTCGTGTAAGGGAGCCAGCGGAGTACATCCCACATGTACTCGGAGACTCGGCCAAATTTGGGATTGCGGCTTATGAGGCGGGCAGCAGTGCGCAGGACCCTGTTTAGGGGCCCCACACGACAGGCTGGAAGTCCACCGTATATTGCACTGCAGTAGTCTAAGCGGGAAACTACAAACGCATGAACAAGTGTTGAGGCTGCCCTAGGAGTCAAAGAGCGGGAAATGACCTTGAGCTGCCAAAGCTGGTAGTAACAGCTGCGACTTAGAAGGTTAATGTGCCGCGTAAATGTGAGTTCCTGGTCTATGATGAGTCCTAAATTCCGGACTGAAGTGGAAAAAGTGAAATGTGGATATTTCAAGGATAGGGAAGCTAAATCAATTTTAGGAAGCTGCAGGGGCGTTCCAAGCCAGTTAAGCTGAGTTTTATTAGTGGTTTGAGGGCATCCATGACTGCAGGATTACTATAGTCTGGCGTATTGTTCCAACCGCTGCGTCAGCATAAAATTGGCTGCGGACATCCATAGCTGTCAGCAGGGAACCAGATCGGAAGTGTATATTATATAAAGGAGGGGGCCAAGAACGGAGCCTTGAGGCAAACCAATTGGAACAGGGACCCATGAGGACCTAGTGGATCCATAAGCTACCATGAAGGAGCGGTCCTGCAGAAAGGAAGCAAGCCAATCAAGTGCGTTTCCAGAGAGGCCGAAGGAAATCGATAAACGCTGCAAGAGGATGTCATGATCAACAGTGTCAAATGCAGAGCTTAAGTCAAACAGTGAGAGGAGAGTAACCAGGGATCTATCGATAGCACCGTAGATGTCAGATAGAAGACTGACAAGTAGAGTTTCTGTGGAATGGCCCTTGCGAAAGCCTGAATGGGAAATTGGGAGAAAGCTATTTTTCCAGGTAGTTCATAGGCTAAGCTGTGCAGCAACAATCTTCTCAATTATTTTGGACATAAATGAAACATTTGCTATTGGCCTGAAATTGTTAGGCACAGCGTTATCAAGACCATTTGCCTTGATCACCGGAACCAAGATGGACCTCTTCTGGGTCACACGAAAAATTCCTTCTTGAAGAGAGCGATTGCACAGAACTGTGAGAAATGGCAGAAGCGTGTCGATGCTCTCTTGAAGGAGAAACGATGAAAGTGAATCCAGCTTACAAGTCTTCGGTGCCAACGTTAGACATATCAAGCTTGATATGGCAGTGTCGTTAAACATGTAACAAGCCTATATTCTTGGCCGCGGAGCTGTAGGGCGATCGAATAGTCCACATCTTCTTCACCGACCGACAACGACCAATTTACTCATTTTGGAGCAGCAGAATTGAATACATCGAGACATCATTCTACACAACGGCGGATACAGAAACTTTGTACGGGGGGGGGGGAGAGGGGGCCAAAAATTCTTGATTTGGGGTCTGAAAATATTTTTCTCTTTTCTCTCGTATCAGCCAAAAAAGTTGATGACCTTTTGTTTTAGTCATCCGATGGAAATTTCGGGGAAAGTATACCATCTTGTCCGCCAAAAAAGTTGATGACCTTTTTGTCCAAATGTGTGATCATATACATTCGAAAGCTTGTTGAAACCAAATGGAAAGGCCACGATACATGGGCAGTTCTAAATGGAAGGGGGGGCATGGCCGGATAAGCCACCCCGGAACCGCCCTTGATTCTACATTTGCTGGAGTTTGAAGTTACTTTTGAACCCCCTACTTCTCGGTCGGCAGAACAGTGATAACCGATTGCTGGGTAACAAGATGAACCGCCAATGCCGTCGACTGCTTGAGTAACTTTCAATGAAGAGAAACCTCGATTGCACATTATTTTGTCTGTTGACTAGCTATTTTGCAATTTTGTTAATCGACAATGCAATTACAATATCAAAAGCTGATATAACTTGATGGTGAAAACTGCAACCAGTAAATTTTATCAAACTTTGCACAACAACTGAACGAGTGTGCGGAATCAGTGAAGGTAACAAAAACTTAAATACACAGAACAACGAGATGGAATACAACGCTTGGTTTGCTAAAACTTATATCATAGGTAAAAGTAATGGAAATTGATATAGATGTCCTACAACACAATCCAATTTGCAACATCATCGAATTTTTCAGAGTGCTTCGAGTTTAGACTACGATCCAGGAAAGCCCCTCTTCAATGGGATGTCACTCACCAATATTCAATATGGTATACGATTTACGATATGCGTCATGCCTTACATCAAGCGTCATGCCTTCCGTTTCAAACGACAGAAGCACGAAGACTAATTCCATGAGCGACGGCCAGCTTCTTGGTGAAGTATCCAGTCATTCCGCTCCGGTTGAGAATATACTTTCCAATATCTGCAAACATGCCATCTGATCTGAGAAGTTGATCGTACCCTCTGAATTCGAGTGGCGTTGGAAAGGTCCAGTGGAAAGCGTAGGCGTCCTTTCTCCAGTCCAGCTGTCTGTTTCCGTGATGGATCCTTGAGTCCTGATAATTCTTCCACCACGTGGCATGACATTTCAAAAAGAAGCAGAGAACCTGGAGATGGGGATCGATGTGAATCAGATTCGGATGTCTTTCCATGACCTGGTAAGGTCTTCGGAGTCCATTCCAGGAAAAATCGTCGTCGATGAACCATTTCATCGACTCCCGAAACAGACGCCAGAATTCCGCTTTCTTTTTTCCCATCGTCACTCCAAAATTGATGGTTTCCGGAAATGGAAGGTCCCAATCGATCCAGTCGTAACTTGCAACGGCATCGTAACCCCGCATCTCGTGGTCAAGAGCCCGTACGAATACAGCGTCCGAGTCAAGATAGATTCCACCATAGCGATACATCAGCTCAGCTCTCAAGACGTCGCTCCTGTGATTATAACTTGTCACGGTTTGTCCGTAAATTGTGTGAATACCGTGCTGCGGGACAAGAATTATTCGCGGGTCGTCCTTAAGAAGAGACCAGTAGTATCCTGACGGTGGCTTTTCACCGTGGATATAAACCGTGTCCACTCGAGCAACGTGTAATAAACTGAGTACTCCAAGGAAGAAGAGAAAATCCATTCGCCCACCTCCGAACCAAATCATATGTCCGATGTTTGGAACTAACTCATCATATGATGGTTTTAGTACTGGAAGTTCTGAGGATCCGTAGAAAAGCTTTCGAACAAAACGACCAAAGGTGCTTTCCAGGTACCATATGTCTTTTGGAAAAATGGCTTTGTCAAGAATGATGCAAGAAGGCAAAACAGTGGTATTCTGCAGTACTGAAACAAGGGGGCAATCAATCGAGATCGATTTAACTATTTTCAAATCTGGTTCACACGTCAGTTTCTCATCTATAACTAATAGATCGATGTCTCCCGAGTTTTGCTGAACGGAAAATAACGCCGTGTGGTGTCTGTCAGGCAAGGAATGAGTTAAAATAGTGTTCTCACCCAAATAGATTCCTCCTCTTTCATTGGCGAGTTCATAAATGAAAGACATGCTCGGCTTCCCGTCTTGGCAACCCTCACTAGGTGCCTCGACGGTTTCGAGGAATGGAAAGTCTTGTTGCAGTTCGCTGAGCCATGTATTGTAGAGTTTAATATCGATTTGGCGATAGTATCGATAGTAAAGTATTATATTTTGGGGTTTCAAATTCTGAATTGCGCTCTTGACGCTCAGGTAGTGCCGAAACTCAAAATAGTGGCTTTGGCACCAGACGTAGTAGACCGTGACGGGTGACAGAATGGCTTGGTGGGTGGATATAATTGTGGAACTGTTTGTGGGATCAGTTTGTTTGTGCTTAAGGACGTGCCATACTGAAACATCGGAACGTTTCCTGAGGGCTGTCAGCGTTGAGAAGAACTCTTCTCCAGTGAAGCATGCATTGATTCGAGGAAGATCATTGACGAAATGTGTTGAAAAGATGATTAGACTAAAAACGGCGGCACAGCTGATGACCATGGCTTTCTTGCGCACTTTCAAATCTCCGAGGCGGGCCATCGCATACAGTACCTGATTAAAGAAACAAAAATGTAACCATAGATAAAATAATAAGATAACATTGGCAATAAACAGCGCCAAAAAATCGACAGTCTAAAAATCATCAGGGTATATAGCTAGTAACAATTGGTGAAATTGCAAAATGCTAAACATTAATATTAAAATTTCCCATCTTCATATTCATAGCTCATGGATTTATATCAAAACAAAAAGTAAATTTCATATAATTGCTCTCACTGAAACAGGGTCCAGTATGGCTCCCTATGCAGCATGCTTCATTGTCGGGACTGACTGTTGCGATCCTATAATTGATTACCGTGCATCTTTTTGATGAGTTTCTATTACTGCTAATAGCTTTGGAAGATACTGTTAATAGAACGGTGAAATGACTTCAGAACGTATAGCAGCTTCCTCTCATTGACCGGGTCGCTACTCTAGAAATAGTGAGGAACTATTAGAGATATTGTACATTTTATGTACTATAAATAGTTGATTTAATGCTAAAAATGTGCAATGCTCAAGTCTGGTTAATTATATAATAAGCTCAATTAATCATGTTCACAGTTGACCATTCAAAGTAAACAAATAAATATCAAGCAAAATTAATAGGAGTTATCAGAACTTGATATATTAAAGAAAAAATTGTATTTATGATTATATTAACAGTATAGCGTATCAACAATGGCCCTATACAATTGATATAGCATAGCATAATAATTGTAAATAACATTAGGACACAATTCAAAGGAATGAAACACAATGAAACGCACTTTTATAACATGTAGTTAATCAAAGGTAGGCCTACATAAGAAGGCAATTCACTAAAATCCGATGTAAGAGAGTTTGTTGAACTGAAAGACAAGATGTTTCTTCCAAAATACATAACAAGACATTACAATCAGAGATATAATTTATAACAAGACAATTAAGCCTAAGATACATAACAAGACAATTCAGCCAGAGATATAGGCCTATAACAAGTTCATTCAGCCAGTGATACATAACAAGATGATTAAGCCAGAGATACATTGGAAGACAATTCAACCAGAGATCTTGATCAAGACAATTCAGCCAGAGAAACATAACAAGACAATTCAGCCTGCAAAACATTTGAAGACAATTCATAAATGTGTCGGGACTGATACTTTGACCTGTATCATGAAGGTGATCATCAGATTTATCAAAAAGAAAATCATCATGAGGACAGACATTGCAGGAAACACATTTTGAGATGTGCCATTTCTATAGACTAGAACTAGAGTGAATGTAGGGCTATTTTCTATGTTAATTAATTTGTCTTTTGATAACTGGAAGTGTTCAAAAATAATTTTAAAAATGTGTGAAATAGGTGATATTTTATCACAACGCAAACGGATATTATTTTCTGCGTAAACGTTTGTCAGCAGCTAAAGAAATGATATTAGCTGAAAGATATATTGAAGATAAAATGAGAAATTCTAATATAAGTGATGACAGCAATCATAATCGTAATCATGAATTTATATAGCACCACTTCAAGAGAAACTCGTCAGAGGCGCTCCCGAACTGACAGCACCAAACCACAATCAGAGAATGCTTGCGAAAAAGGAGCAAAGAAAGACAAGGAGCTCATTACGGAGACTTCTAGGACGGCTATGTGAAATCGACGGGTTCCCATGTAAAAGAAATTGCACAATTTCTAGGTGCATTCATATATTTTAAACCTAATTACCTAAATATACTATTTTGTTCAAAAATGAATTCGGAACCTATTTTCATTTCGTGAATTATATTGCTCTATAACTACTTAACAAGATATGATTGATATATCAAACATGTGGGCGGAGTATGGTTTCCGTTCTGGGGGGGGGGGCGCTAAAGAACTTGGGCTTTGGTTGGGGGCGGAGATTTAGCCCCGGTACTTATGGGTTATCTGCCCCGATTTATTTTTTTAATTTTTCAGCGTTGTCATTTCACGTCTTTTCCGTGAGGGTCGGTTAGGGCTCAGGTTAGGCATCGTGAGGGTCGGTTAGGGTTAGTGTTAGGGTTAGTTTAGCCATTAGAAACTGGTCGATACATGGCAAAAGACACTGTGTAAAAATAAATCGGGGTAGATAACCCATATGTACCTTAGCCCCGATCGAGCGGCGCCGACGAAACTTTTTGCTTGGCCCAAAAGGTTGACGACTTTTTTGTCATCGGGTTGATGTTTCGTTCGTGAAAAGAGTCATTTTCACCGACATTTTTCGAGTCTGGGCCTTCTCTAAGAGGGAAGGTAAACCTGGGAAAAGATACCATTTTTGTAATAAAAAAGCTGGGCCTCCTTATAGGGGCTTAGCGTCACCCCTAGCCCCTGATAAACTCCGTCCATGATCTCAAACCAAACTCAAAATCCAGGAGTGGTGATAACCACCACTCCTCTAGGTAGTCCATGTCACAAAAAACTTGGTGGCCTGAGGGCTAACAAGCAAATCAATAGGAGGCTTGATGTCACTCAGAGCGATTTGCAGTGAACTAATGGCATTCAAACGATTCAGAGTTATCATGATTTTCTTCATTCAAAGTGTCTGAGCGGTACCGGTAACGCTCTTTCGCCATTCCATTATTAAAAATTGTCGTTTGCTCATTTATGAAATATTTCAAACACATTTCTTAAAATATAAATTCTATATAGGCCTATACCGGGTAACGTTAGATAATTAAAAATCTACTTCGAGCGTGATCCGCGTCAGCTTTATTATCGCTCACTACAGATCAACAGAAATAACCACGATTCCAAGAAACTGACTGCAGTCATAGACTAATAAAATACAGAATATATTTAAGCAAGTAAGTGATAAATTCACTTGAATAACGTAGGCTATGGGTAATAGTCCCAGGTAATACCAAAGATATGAAGGGCTTAAAGTGTGCCAGGAGGGTCATGAACGGTGTCCTGGCACTTATTTTCAAGGCAGGACGCCGTCCTATGACTTATTTGGCCAGCACTGCCAGGACGGTCGTCCATGACTGCATGAACGGCGTTCATGCAGTTACGGACGACTGGCCATGACTGCCTAAAAATGGCTCCATTTGAGGTCGACACAGCCAAAAATGCGCTGGTCGCTGGGGCTCCGCCCCAGAGGGCCCAGACCCCGCTGGGGAGCTTACGTTAAAGACAAAACCTTTCTCTTTTACAGTACCGGGTAGCAGTTTGATTTTTATTGTTATCCTGATAGTTTGAGCCTTGCGACACTGAAAAACGACTTATTCTTAAAGTTTTCGCGACTTTACCGTTCACAAATAGCTGGCAAACAAGAGCCTAAAAATGGCTCCATTTGAGATCGACGCAGACAAAATGCGCTGGTCGCTGGGACTCCGCCCCAGACCCCGCTGCCGCTGGGGGAGCTTACGACGCTGCCCCAGACCCCCTAGTCGGAACGGGCTTCCTGCCTTCGGCACTCGCAACTTCGCGCTTTCGGCGCCGCCACTCACGACCAATTACAATACAGCGTCCTGGCACTTCTTTTTTACACTTTAAGCACAGGTCATACTTAAGGCTTAAGCCCCCCCCCCACAAAAAGCGAAAAATCCTAGTTACGTCCCTGATTCTAAATATGTATATCTTTTGCTTGTTGCTCATAATATGCTCAATGTTCGATAGCTCCCGGACTATATATATTTCGTCACTCTCGTGTCTATTTAGTTGATCTATGGTGAGCAGTGATGCCACTCCTAGGTTTTTCCACCTAGATCAAGGTTTTTTTCGGTGTAATCTAGGTTTCTAGGTTTTTTGGTCAGGATCTAGCCTTTTTTCTCACGGCGGTTTTCGGATTTTTTACACATAAAAATAGACTTTTTAAGGTGAAAATGCACAAAAAACATGAAAAAGTCGAAATTTTTTTGAATATGGACCAAGAATTGTGAATTTTGGAGGGAAAAACTTTAATAAAGATCATCAGAAATATTATCGGGAAGGAAAAAGAGATCAAATTTTAAGCGTCGGATGACTGAAAAAAGGTCGTCAGAAATTTCAAACCGGAAAAATGGAAAAATCCATGCATTTTCCAGAGAAATTGTCAATCTAGCCTTTTCTAGCCTTTTTTTCGACCGGATCTGACCTTTTTTAAAAATTCAGAGTGGCATCCCTGATGGTGAGCGATAATAAAGCAAACGCGGACCACGCTGGAAGTAGATTATTTTTATTATCTAACATGAAATACCATTATATCTCAAATATTAGCAAACGTAAAGAAGCCTGTCTGGGAAGTGTGTTTTAATAAAGGAACGGTGAAAGAGCGTTGCCGATATCGCTCAGACATTTTGAATGAATTCTGGATCGTTTGAATGCCAATAGTTCACTTGGAATTGCTCTGGGTGATATTAAGCGTCCTATTGATTTGCTTGTTAATTCTCAGGCTACCAAGTTTTGTTTATCGCAACCACTCCTCCTGGATTTTGAGTTTGGTTTGAGATATCAATCATATTTTGTAATACAGCAATGGATTCAGCATTAATTTCGGAACAAGCTTTTCTAGAATGGCTCGGTAGCAAGTAAACAATATGGTGGCCACAAATGAGCGCAGAATAGAGCGCTGTCACGTGCGGCGTTCAATAGCCTAGCAAAACTTCAAAAAGTGTTTGAATTCATATTGGCAAATATAATACGTAGGAAAACTGTGGGTTAAACCGTAGTTTACGTTGTTTAATTATTTTCATTATCGATATCCCGTAGTTTACGTTGTTTAATTATTTTCATTATCGATATCCCGTAGTTTACGTTGTTTAATTAATAAACGCCTGAAATCATGAATATAACGCGCCATAAAACGCGCTATTCCAATTTCTGAACATTCGCAACCGGAAGTAGCAATATAAACCGAAAACGCGAGAAGATGGAAGCTGGATTGAACCTGGCGATCCAGAAATTACTTGTATATCATTTATACACATGCAAATAATTTAACAACGTCGCTTTTGGGAAAATAATTAAACAACGTAAACTACGGTTTAACCAAACTGTGGACATCCTTATCGTTGCTGTATATCGCCCGCATAGTCGTAATTTTAACCAATTCAACTCTGAGTTTGATCTACTAGTCACTAGTGGATTCCTTAACCGATAAAAAACGCGGAGACAAAAAATATTCTTAACTGGTGACTTTAATATAAACTTACTATCATCTATCACTCACGGAGCCACCCAGGACTTTATGGAATGTATCTCAACTCACCACTTTCTTCCTTTAATAATTGTACATCCGACTAGGATCACTGCCACAACAAGTACACTTATTGACAACATTTTCACAAATGCTCCTGATCTTGTCATTGAATCTTCAATCCTAATAAGTGACATCTCTGACCATCTACCAATCATCACCTGGATAGAGAACATAACCAATACCATCACTTATCCAGGGCGGACTGAAATGAACATAACATTCACACCAGAAAACGTCCAAACCTTAAAAAATGTGCTGACTAACATTGACTGGAGTCCGGTCTACCTTAACTGCAAGGAAAACAATACCAACCTGGCTTACACAGTTTTCTGAGTGAAATATTATCTAGCTATACCCACGCTTTCCAAATAAAACTTAAGAATTCCTCCAAAAATGCACTTTTAAACACCCATGGATGACCACTGGCCTGTTAAAATCTATCCAAAAAAGGAAAAACTGTACATTAACTTTATTAAGAAACCAACACCTGAAAACAAAATTGCTTTTACTAAGTAGCCTATACCGCAATAAATATAAAACTATTCGCACTAAAATAGAACACGATTGCTACGTGAGCGAATTCAATAAACACAGTAATGATATTAAGAACATCTGGCAAATAATCAAAACCATCATAAATGTTAAAGACAGAGACTCACATATTAAAGAAATAATTGTCGATGATGAACCAATCAATGACCCAGGACGAATAGCTGAAATCTTTTACTCCTATTTTGTAAATCTACCTAAAACCTTATCACTCAAAATTCTGCCATCTAGCAATTTCTTCCACAACTTCACAACTCATTCAACCTTAAATTCTCTTATCATTCTACCTACGGATCCTCTTGAAATACTATCTATAGAAAAAACCTAAAAAAGACCTATTGTTCCGGACCGGATGACCTCAATTCCCAGATACTGATACCCCCCTACAACACGGTTTTCAACCTGAACATTCCACCTCTATGTCACTGTTAGACATATAGGATAAAATATCACAGGCTATGGATAATAATGAATTCTCCTTGGGAATATTTCTGGATGTGGTTAAAGCCTTCGATACTGTGAACTAAAAAATTTTATTATACAAGCTGGAACACTAAGGAGTAAGAAATGAGGCTCTTAATTGGCTTAAAAGCTACCTGAACTCTCGCTTTCAACAAGTCCAATGCAATAGTAAGTTATCTAGCTTCCAACTAATTATGTTTGGTGTTCCCCAAGGTTCGATACTAGGACCTCTGCTGTTTCTAATATATCAATGATCTTCCTAACTCGACTAGTATACTACGTTTTATCTTATTTGCAGACGACACCAATGCATTCCTGTCTAATGCTTCTTAAGACCAGTTGATTTCAATGGCAAGCAGAGAGCTAATCAAAACTAGTGACTGGGTCAAATCTAACAAACTATCACTCAACATATCCAAAGCCAATTGCATCATATTTAAAGCTACTAATAAGTTAATTCCAGCCTCGAACCAGACACTATTAATAGGTGATACGTCAACTTTTTCTGTATCCACCACAAAATTTCGTGGAGTCCACCTTTACGGAGCATCTAAAATGGAATAAACACATATCCGAAATCTCAAAAAGTCTCTAAGAGCATAGGAGTAATAAGACCATTAGACTCATCACCAAGTCGCCTGCTAATACCCACACTAAGCCTCTATTTCTAGAACTGAACCTTCTTAATATCAATCATACTTGCTTCAGCCCTATAAAAGGGCCTATATATTAAAAAATCTGTATTTTACTCTAATCTACCCATACCTTACCTACTGTAACCTTATCTGGACCTCAACTTATGAATCCCATATTACTAGCTTAAAAATACTCCAAAAAGGCCATTAGACTCATCACCAAGTCGTCTGCTAATACACACACTAAGCCTCTATTTCTAGAACTGAACCTTCTTAATATCAATCAAATTAAATTCACCCAAACCTCCGAATTCATGTACAAATTTCACAATGGCCTTCTGCCACCCTGCTTTGCATCTTACTTTAATAAAGTAGTACTCTCCATTACAACCAGATACGGACGGTTCTCAAACTGTGGTACGCGTACCCCTAGGGGTACGCCAGGCGGCGGTAAGGGGTACGCGAAAATTTCCAGAAATATAAACTTTTCTTTGAGTTTATGGACTTTGTGTCCATTTTCTTTTGATTAGCAATAATTTTTAACGTTGCTTCATGTAACAGCATCGTCATTTTTTCTTTCGCAATAATATGTGATTAGAGTCATTTGATTCACATACTAAGCTCGTATTATAGTGCATGCAACGTGTTTATGTTTATGCCTGTCACTATAAATGGTTGAAAGAACCAAAGTAAGAAATTCTCATCGTAGGCTGTTACAGCTCAAAAAGAATAGCTGAATTGTTACGAGGATCAATTTCTGGTCGAACTTTAAAATTTCGATTCCTTTCAGCACGTCATATAATCATATATCTGTTTCAAGTTAGTTTTTAAACTGTATATTCTTGCTATCAAAAATAAATATGGGATAAATTTGAGTTTGAAATTGACAAAATAATTAATATTAAACCAGGTGATTTATTATTTCAAATCTGTACTAGTCAAAACAACCACATATCATTGCTATAGGTTAGCTCTTTCTTGCAGGGATTAGGCCAATTTCCCCTTTTTGTTAATATGATTGTATGATTAAAATGTTGCATATTTTAAATTTGGCTCCCTAGTAGGCTATACGACTCTAATAGGCCACACCATACAGTGATTAAAAGGACTTTTTAGGTGTCACTGCAATGGAGACTAAGCAAAGGCATTTTGTTTCTGATTTGACTTTGCTGGGGGTACGCCACCATTCGATTTTTTTACTTGGGGGTACATTCGTACAATAACAATAAAGTTTGAGAACCCCTGTTCTAGAACCAACACCCGCAAATTTTCCATTAAATATCAGGGACCCCTAATATGGAACATGCAGCTTGCCTCCCTGTCTTAGGGTACACATGGCCCTCACACACTTCAAAGGTCTGATACGTGCACATGCAGTAAAAAATGTTATATAAAATCAATCTCTATCACCAACTGTTGATAAATTATATTGCTTGGTTTTTCTTTTTCTTTCTTTTACCTCTTCTTCTCCTCTTCTTCTCCTCTGTCTTCTTCTTTTCTTTCCCTTTCTTTTGTCTCTTCTCTTTCCTTCTCTGTCCTTTTCTTCTTCTTGTTCTTCCTTATATTTACATTGTGCCCTAATTTAATCCTTCATGCACCTTCATTAGCACTCAAATATACTTACATCTACCACTTATGCCCCATTACTTGATATACGTCATTTGCACATCATCTTTGCCATGAACAGTTATTTGCTAAGGGCCGTATACCCAGCGGGATCTTATCTTCAGGGATTCCTATTGCTTCCCATGCACTACTATTACTATACAACCAATAGGTTGGACTAAACCTTTTCCTCTCATTACATGGAGTAATGGTGTGTAATTGCTGTAATTTCTGTTTTTGTCTTTGGGAGCAATAAACTTGACTTATAGCCCAATGTTTCCGCGAAAGTAAGCACGTAAATTAAGCAAGTTAAAATTTAAATGAAGGCATATAGAAGAAAGAAATAAAAGGTATTTAGAAATGGAAGCTGGATGCAGGTATTTTTAGACCTGAAATTGAAGCTGGATTAACGAAAATACATGTTGAAATACCTGACTTAAAATCATCAATCTAAAATATTTACATATAATTTGCAACACGAGTTTGATTGCTTTTTTATTCCGTTTTAAAAATTATAAAACTTTTAACCAATCCCACTTCTATTTTAGGAAAACGAATTTTCATCAATTCGACTTCTGTTTACCAAGAATTATTTTCTTCAGTCCAACTGTCGTGTGATCACGGATAAAAGTAATTGTTACATGAGTAAAATATTATTCTCACGTGCTTACTTGAGCGGAAACATTGGGCTATTTATCACCGTAGGCTGTTGGAAACATTGGGCTCTTGATCGCCGCACGTGACAGCGCTCTATTCTGCGCTCATCTGTGGCCATCATAATGTTTACTTGCTACCGAGCCATTCTGGAAAATAACCAATATATATATATGTATATATATATATAGCCCAATGTTTATATATATATATAGCCATATATATATAGGTTTAAAATAATATGTGAATGCACCTCGAAATTATCCAATTTAATTTTTACATGGAAGCCCGTCGATTTCACACATCGCGTACTTTTGCATAAACAAATTTTTAGATGATGTGTGTTTTTGAACGTGATTTTTAAATGTATGTGCAAAGAATATTTTAAATGTAATAGAACCTATTGTTCAACAATACAAACTAGTAATAAGACAGTTTTGTGTGTGATCAAAATCAAAAGGCATATTGTTATATCATCTGCGTCCATGAACCAATAGCCGTACATTATCTCCGGCAGATGGTTTTATGAGATAAACTTTCGTCATTAGGATAATATATGATTTTGGATTTATAATGTGTTCTTGAACATTTGACTGTTTTCAGCGAATTTATGAATTATGCATGTTTACTTCTACGACTGTAAGCCAAAATCCGGATGGCAATTGATCAAATAAAGAACACTCTTAACTTTTTTAAAATAATTCTGATTGTGCTCTTTGCAATGAGATTTCCACTTTACGCATGCTGATATTATATCCAGCCGATGGCACAGTCATTTAGATAAATCAATCAAAGGATTGTATGCAACATCCTAGCATTATTATATAGTCCCAATTACGTTCGTAATATTCAACTACAGAGATGGACTTGGCAGGGATCATTTAAGTCTACCAATAACTCCTATAATTTTGAAAACCTATTTTGCTCGACATGAACTTTCCCCGTGAGATTTTCATCAATGGTGACACCCAGAATTTCACTCTGGACACCCGGCATAGCTGGGTGCTATTGATGGTTAAGATAACGCTAGAGGATTCAGGTGTCTTTGTACCAGTACAGATGCCAGTATAGAATTTTGTTGAAACTCTTAATATTCAAAGATATCATATTGATTCGAAGCCAAAAAAGGCGGAATTTCTGAGTTCATACTGTAGAAGAGTATACAGTGATTTGTGCTAAATACAAATGCCAATTTCAATACCGAAGGCACTTAGAAATAATTATTATTTATACAAACTAAGAATCCTGATGTACCTTGCAAGGTTTGATCCTTGAAACCCCCACATAGCATAGAGACCATTCTCAACTCTTTTTCAGTGAGAGCAATTATATTTAATTTGTTTTTTATTTTCGAGATAAGTCCATAAGCTGTGACCAGTGTTATGATTTCCATTATAGCTATGAATATCAAGATGGAGAGTTAGTCAATTGCTACTGCGGGCATCCGTGAGTAGCATTTTCTATGACCATATATACCGTAATGCCTATTTTTATTGTCGATTTTTGAGGACCTGTCATTGCCATTGTTATCTCATTTCTCTATGGTTACATTTTTATTTGTTTAATCAGGTACTGTATGCCATGGCCCGCCTCGCAGATTTCACTATGCGTAAGAGAGCCATGGTCATCAGCTGTGCCGCCGTTTTTAGTCTAATCATCTTTTCAACACATTTCTTCAATAATCTTCCATGGATCAATGCATGTTTCACTGGAGAAGAGTTCTTCTCAACGCTGACAGCCGTCAGGAAACGTTCCGATGTTTTAGTATCGCCAACCCTGAGACACAAAACAAATGCTCACACAAACAGCTCAGCATTCATTTCCACACACCAAGCCATTCTGTCACCCGTCACGGTCTACTACGTCTGGTGCCAAAACCACTATTTTGAGTTTCGGCACTACCTGAGCGTCAAGAGCGCAATTCAGAATTTGAAACCCTACCATGTAATACTTTACTATCGATACTATCCCCACATCGATAGTAAGCTCTACAATACATGGCTCAGCGAACTGCAACAAGACTTTCCATTCCTCGAAACCGTCGAGGTGCCAAACGAGGGTTGCCAAGACGGGAAGCCGAGCATATCTTTCATTTATCAACTTACCAACGAACGAGGAGGATTCTATTTGGGTGAGAACACCATTCTAACTCATTCCTTGCCTGAAAGACACCACACGGCGTTATTTTCTGTTCGGCAAAACTCGGGAGACGTCGACCTATTAGTCATAGATGAGAAGCTATCGTGTGAACCAGATTTGACTCGAGTTAAACCGATTGCGTTATATTGTCCGCTGCTTTCTCGTCTGGACAATGCCACTGAATTGCCTCCTTGCATCGTCCTTGACAAGTATTTTGTCCCAAAAGGCATATGGTACCTGGAAAGTGTCTTCGGTCGTTTTGTTCGAAAGCTTTTCTACGGATCCTCAGAACTTCCAGTACCAAAACCTTCATATGACGAGTTAATTCCAAAAATCGGACATATGATTTGGTTCGGAGGTGGACAAATAGGTTTTCTCTTCTTCCTTGGAGTACTCAGTTTGTTACACGTTGCAAGAGTGGACACGGTTTACATACACGGCGATAGGCCACCGACAGGATACTACTGGTCTCTTCTTAAGAACGACCCGCGAGTCATTCTTGTCCCGCAACACGGTATACACATGATTTACGGACATACCGTGACAAGTTATAATCACAGGAGCGACGTCTTGAGAGCTGAGCTGTTGTATCGCTATGGCGGAATCTACTTGGACGTGGATGCAGTGTTTGTCAAAGAACTTGACTTAGAAATTCGGGGTTACGATGCTGTCGGAGCCTACGAATGGATCGCTTGGGACCTTCCATTTCCAGACACCATCAATTTGGGAGTGACGATGGGAAAGAAGAAAGCTGAATTCTGGCGTCTGTTTCAGGAGTCGATGAAATGGTTCATCGACGAAGAATTCACCTGGAATGGACTCCGAAGACCCTACCAGGTCTTGGAAAGACATCCGAATCTGATTCGCATCGATCCCCATCTCCAGGTTATCTGCTTCCTTCTGAAATGTCATGCCACGTGGTGGAAGAATTATCAGGACATAAGGATCCATCAAGGAAACAGACCGTTGGACTGGAGAAAGGACGTCTACGCTTTCCACTGGACCCATCCAACGCCACCCGAATTCGGAGGGTATGATCAACTTCTCAGATCAGATGGCATGTTTGCAGATATTGGGAAGTATATTCTCAACCGGAGCGGTATGACGGAGTTCTTTACCAGGAAGATGGCCGTCGCCCATGGAATTAGACTTCGTGCGTCTGTCGTATGAAGGAGAAGGAACGACGTGGGGGTGTACATTTGAAATTGATGGACCACCATAATCCCATGGCTTGATACATCCTAAAGCGACAGAGGGAAACTGCCGTCAGCAAGTCGGTCGATCTTTTATTAAAATATATCTTCCATGAAATCTTCTCCTGGTCACGGAATTTCCCATTCGTCCCACTGGCCTCAACTTCAAGTCGTACCCTATTGAACAATGGTGAGTGACATCCTATTGAAAAGAAGCTTTTCTGGATCGAAATGGAAACGCAGAGAACCCTATCAAGTTGAATTCTGTTGCACGACTGCTGTGTCAATTTGCATGAATCCTGCCTTAGGTGATAAAAGCACTAGCAAGTTATGTGTAGCATTCCACCTCGATGTTCTGTACATTCAAGTTTTTGTTTCCTTCACTGATTACCCTTACTGTTCCAAATATTAAAACTTTCGTGTTGACAAGTTTGATATAAAAAATAATTCGTTGAAGTTTTCACAATGAACAAGTAAATTACTTTCCATCTTCAAGGCGAGCAATCATAGAACCCGCTGGACAAATGATTAGTTGCACAACTTGCGTACTCCATAGCGTAAAATTTAGGCACCCAACAGTCGGTTAGAACGCTGTATAGTGATACACAAGAACTACGGCATAAGTGTTTTATTGTTCTTTACCGTTCTGTATTGTTTCGTGTTCTTTTTTGATTGCATTTTTTGATTAACATGATTGCAAAATAGCTATAGTCAACAAAATAAATAATGTTCAATCGAAGTTTCATTTCGTTCAAAGTTCCACAAGCAGTCGACAGATGCTTGAAAAGTTAAGCCATAATACACTGTATCTTGCACCCAAACATTGGCGGTTCATGTGGTGTGCAACAGTCTTACGGATATCGCCGTACAGTCAACCGAGAGGTAGGGATTCGAACTCCAGCCAGGGCAGAATAATATTTCCAAATATTCAATTCTACTGCTCCAAAAATGAGTACATTGGCCGCACGCTGTTGGTCGGTGAAGGGACAGCGGACTATTCGCCCTACAGTTCGGCGGCAAATAATATGTAGTTCTGGCCTTTAATGCTCAAGCCTATACCATCGCTTTGAGAACTTTGCTCTTTTTCGTGGGACGATTCAGAATCCTCTCTGGGGGGGATGGCTTGAGGAGAGGGCAACGACAGGGTATAGGCAAGTTCAGCAAGAGACCGGGAGATCCATTTAGTCAGGCCACGACATATGTTGGGTCTCAACATTCTTCCCTTTCACGGAAGACCGTTTGGTGAATGTGCCTACCTCAAAGTGCCACCTCTTTGAGTTGAATCGTTCCGTATGGTAACAGCGGAGTTATGTTCGCAGGGGTGACTCAGGAAGCGACCCAGGCGACTTGAAGGGTGGCCAGCGATCCCAGTGATTGGTAGTAAGAGACAGTCAGCTGAAACTGCCGTAGCCAGGGCTAACGCATGTAAGGTTTCCTTAGGTCCCCCACTCACTTCCACTTCTTTCTCCTTCCATTCTTTCTCTTCCTCTCTATTATATTCTCCGACTTTCGTCCCTTGCAATTCCCCCGACTCATTTAGGACATCTGTTGCGCATTTATTGGTCGACTGATCCAGTTCCGGATTGGCCGATGGGTAAACAAGACAATCCGCGCCAGTCCGTCGATGTCGTCTGTAAGTTGCCGGAACTTCGGTCATGGTTCGTTTGCGAGGTTCGTAGCTGTGATCCAGTCTCTCTACAGAAGGGCAACGACGAGGAACCGGCTTAGTCGTGACGGACCGCCGCACAGAATTCGAGGACGTGGAGGAAGAATCTGGTACGGGTTGGAGGTTTGAGTTCTTGCGAGAGGACGGCCTTTGGGAGTGGCGTTTCCATTTAGTCGACAATCTTTGGCGCCAGTTTTTGGGAGTCACCGTAAATTCGTTTTCTTCTGTTTGTTGCATTCCATTGGATACTAAAATATCTATCCGGTGTTCCGTTAGGTTTCCGGCGGGTTCAACAACATCCTGGAAACACGGATCCGCAGGGATCCCATTGGAACCGGATTTTAAGTCATCCTTTCCATGATCGATGTCACCGGTTTCTGTCTTTGTTTCCTTCGCACCAAGGATTCTCCATCCGGGATCGATGCCATGTCTGGATCGTTCCGTAACGCTCCAGTCCAACGTTTTGAATCTCGGACGAAAGCAGAGACCGGAAAGCAGATCATCTTTCTCATCCACGTTCCCTGTTCCTGAGATCTCGTGAGGGTGAACAACCCCTGACGTATCTTTGTCCACGGATTTAGACTGAAGGCCACAAGACTTGGAGACATGGAGTCGAGTTTTAGAACAGCCTTCGATGTCTTCGGGACTTTGGTCACTGCTTGCAGTAATATTATTGGTAAGTTCTGGAGTCGCATCTTGCTTGTCACTACCGTTCAGCACCTTTTCCACATGATCCACTGTGAAGCATACAGTGTCCAATCCCGGCGGCTTCAGAACCGTGATTGCGTTTACGGGAAGGCTGCACGTCGAGAACCTCTTTTCGTCGATGTTGCAATACTTGGTGACCTTCACCAGCGATTTCTTGCCGATCGATGGTGCTGAAACGTTCAGTTGCCATGGATATCCTAGAGTGGACAGACGAAAGTTGTCGATGTGGCAGGATAACCTCGTGCTGACTGGATTAACAACAAAAGACAAAATAATTAATTAGTTAGTTTTAAAAACTAGCTATCGTTGCGTGTATATATTTTTACATTACATAGGTCCTATATTTAGCGAATCCCGAGTAAATGTCTAATCAAGCTTCTACATGACATGTTGCTGGACACGCTGATGACGAAGATCGGTTACCAAAGACTACAGGAGAAGGCCCAGCGGAGGGAAGAGTGGCGACATTGGACAGCCGAACCTGCCTGGGGATAGAGAACCAGAAGATATTTAGCCTCTTTGTTTGCATTCATATGCGAATAGCTTTCACTTGGAAAGAGCAACCGTCTTATATTTCTTCTATAATTGGGGAAACAATGTAGACCTATTTTGCATTAGTATGCTACTATTTTACTATTTTATTTAACCTTTAAAGGGCATATTGGCCCTGAACAGTTACAACAATAGTAATTACATATCATATGCCTGCTAACTAACCATATAGGCCTAAAGGGAATATATTCGTCATGTGGAAAAGTTGACTTTTAAAAAAAATGGCATTATTGTGTCCTATATACCCATGAAGCCGAAACTTGTAGTGGCAACATTGTTGCCACTGCCCATGAGGCCGAAACTTGTAGTGGCAACATTGTCGCCACTGCCCACTAAGCCCAAATGAACGAATTAGAAAAAAGTGAAACCAAAAAGCAGTGTTGTTGTCAATCATGTAAGAAACATTAGTGAAAACAATAGGAAATTACAGAGTACGGTTTCGTACAAGTGGCAGGTCTATAGTTGTGTTTCAAGTGCAGTTCACTTATGAAAATCTGCGAAACATGGGTATATGCATAGAGCAAAACAGCAGACGCTGACTTGTAAAAACGCTTGTTGGACGTGGACAATGGACATCTATACCAAAAAATAAGCTAGTGCAGTGTTCTCTTAGAGCAATTCTAGCCGGAATGAAGGGGATGGGTGAGAAGACACCTCCTTGTATTTCCTATGACATAACGTGGCACTTTGGAGCGAAAACTCTGACACAGTATCAATGCTGTAGTCGGGAGCGCCTCTGAGTAGAGTGTAGACGCCTACATCTATTTTTAGTTCTGAATTTCTTAGAGTGAAATCTGGTGAATAAAAACATAATAATATGCTTGCAGGAACGTCTCCAGTGCCTTCTAAGTACATCGACCAGTAGAAGTACATTATATTGCCTCTACACTATAAAGAGTTAACAAATGTATCTTAGTCTAAGTAATTTTCTACATTGCCAGTATTTGTGTTACTGCAATATTGCACGCAATCAATGTGACCCTATTGGCTCTCGTGTGAGTGGGCACACTAGGCAATTAAATTTTCTATTGAATATCTGATCAACCTGTGTGGAAAAAATTGCCTTATGATATAAATGTGCATGCTGTGCAGGCTAGCCTAATCTCACTTTTAAAAAAGCACTTTGCATCCTTCAAAACACAATCTACAATAGGCCCTATTTGAAATTTTTGTTTCCCTTTGGATTAAAGTTTCGATTGTAGGGATAGCTTGTGCTTTCTGTTGCCAGGAAATGTCTAAAAATGGTCGACCTTTTATATTCAACCGGATTTTCTAATGCTGTTCACAAACAATAAAATTGTGCATTCGCATCATGTGATATTATACTTTAGGCGGTTCTAATAAGCGCGACCTTTTCTTCTCATGGCTGACGACCAGCCAGATCACTACCACCCCTATCACAGCTATCACCACTATAACAGCTATCGTGGTGATATCGTGGACGTGGTGTCCACCACCAAGCTTACCACTATCGCAATCTTCACCAACATTCATGGGTGGAGTTTGGTTTCTGTTCTTGGGGGACTAACCCCGAGTCTGGGCCTTATTGGAGGGGCAAACCCCGAAAAAGGATACAATTTTCATGGTAAAAAAGTTGAATCTGGGCCTTCTCGGAGGGCTTAGCCCCCCCCCCCTAGTCCTTGATAAACTCCGCCCATGCCAAAAATCACTACCACGGCGAGGAATAGATTAAACTTTTGCAGACGGTTTTGCAGACGGTGATCAGGAAAATGAGCCATGTACGAATTAGACAATAGACATTAAGGTCTGCTACGATATCGGTCACAATGGGAAGCCCACAAGTATTCAGGATCCTGCTGAATAGGTCATCCAATACACATACAAACCGAAGCATTATGACATACACGTACTTGTCGTACAATTGTAGATATCACTCTCCTTTCCATAGATTTCTCTCTCTCACCGCTTCAAACCATCTTGCCTCCACTCCCCCCAATATCATGGCCCCACTCCCCCAACATCACGGTCCCCACTCCCCAATATCATGACCCCACACTCCCAACATCATGGCCCCAACTCCCCAATCTCATGGCCCCAACTCCCCAATATCATGGCCCCACTCCCCCAAAATCATGGCCGCCCCACTCCACCAATATCCTGCCGCCCAATCCACAACATCATGGCCCCACTCCCAAATATCATGGCCCCACTTCCCCAACAATAACATCATGGCTCCCCACTTCCCCAACATCATGGCCCCCACTCTCCCAAAATCATGGCACCCCCCATTCTTTCAATATCATGACCCCACTCCCCAACATCATGGTCCCAACTCCCCCAATATCATTGCCCAACTCCCCCAATATCATTCCTCCCAATATCATGGCCCACACTCCCCCCACCATATCATGGCAGCAGAACTTACCACTGAATCGTCTCCATTTGCGACGGCAGAGGGCCTCACGATATCCGTCGCGAAAAGCCTGACTGCGAAATGCGTAGATGATGGGATTGCAAGCGCTGTTCAGGTAGCCGCACCAGTACGTCTGAAGTGTGCATGAAACAGCGATGGAATGTAATGTCAATCAATCACATAAATTTATATAGCGCTCCTTCAAGATCTCTACTCAGAGGCGCTCCCAACCCAGGTCTGGTCAAAAAGTCCTTATCAGCATTAAAATCGTCGTCATCATCATCGTCATCGTCGTCTTTTTCATTGTCATAATCTTTATCATCATCATCATCATCATCATCATCATCATCATCATCATCATCATCATCATCATCATCATCATCATCGTCAGCAGTAGCAGCAGCACCACTACCACTACCACCATCCCTTTCACCAGCATCATCATCATCAGACAAAGAAACTCAAATGAATGTTAAGATAAACTAATAATTCGTAGGAACGTTGGGCAAGTCCTTCACTCACGATTGCTCAGCGCCTCGGCGTGAAACTCCGATTCAGTGTCTGCGCTGCAGTCGGAAGCGCTTCTGAGTATATTTCTTGAAGGGGCGCTATAACAAGTGCACATTCATATACATAATAAAATACATACTAGAAGTAGAATTATGTAAAAATAACAAAACGATATATCTTCAGACAAAGATGGTCATCTTACGACGGGATTGGCCAGTGGTACGGCGTGCGTCTCATCCCCGATGATCGTCAGATAGATGGAGTAGACTCCCCACGGAGTCCACGTAACGATGAAAACTACAACGACGAGTAAGAGCGTGGACAGGATCCTTCTCTGCTGGGCGTATATCTCGTTTTTGTCCGTCGTTGACGTCATTCCCAGGCGGTCACCGTGTTCCCGGATGTGACGGAACAGACTCCAGTAGCAGCAGATGATCACCGCCAGAGGCACCACGTACGCAGTTACCAGTACGAGAGCCAAGTGCGAAAAGCCTTTACCGTCGGTAGGTATTTTCGGACCGCACTGGGTCGAGTACAGTTTGTGTTCAACGGTCGATAGTCCTGTAACGGTGAGCGTACTGATGACTGCGGCCCAGGACCAGGCGGCCCCGATCATCATGAGAACGCGTCTCTCGGTTAGGGCCACGCTGAAGGGATAGCGTATGGAGACGTACTTGTGTATGGCAATGTACATGAGGGTGTGGGTTGAGTTGATGAAAAAAAGCGGCATGAGGAACCCGTTCAACTGGCAGAGGAACCTGTAGTAGTGAAAATAGCCGTTCTAAGAGATAATAGATATACTTTTACTATAATGGCCATTAGACAACCTTTTCTTTGGCAATAAATAATGCAATAATTATTGTGGAGAAAATGTGGTTGAAAGATTATCTTGCATGCGAAATCGACAACAAATAAAATTCAATGAAAACTACAACTAAATGACGAAACTGAATCTGAAGAATGATGCGATGAATGAATTACACAAATAAATCGTTAGAAAACAAGTAAAATACGACACAGCAGAGTAAGGGAACTGCGTGCAAGCTCACACAACCTGCAGCAATATATGCAATGCAAATTTACATGTATGCTATAGCATTATTATTCCCGCTTTTCTCTTTGTATTTCCGCATCTTTATCTCGCCTCAATTCCTGTCTTTTCTTTCAGGGTCGATCGCACTGTATAATATTATGGGAGATCTTCTAAAAGGCTTTGCGCTCACTTGCAATACAATATACATTATAGGCCTACATGTAGATTATATAATTATAATATACAGCATATTAAAATATATTGTATATACATACATATATGCATAGATCTATATATATATATATATATCTATTTTTCCTTATTTTATCATAATATATATACAGGGTGGTCCAAAATAAACCGCACAATGATAAATTGATAGTACTTTATTCAGACCAATTCAAATATAACCGTGAAAATTCACAAAAACACAACAATTATTTTTTACTGTAACATTACATGGATGGATTTCGTTACATAAAATGTTAAATGTGTCCTCCTTGCTGCTCGACCACGCATTGAAGCCGACGACGCCATTGATCAATTGCGCGGTCAATGAAACGCTGTGACAGCTTGGTCCACTCTGTGACGATTGTTTCTTTTAGCTGATCCACTGTGCTGAAACTTCTACGACGGTATACCATCTGTTGAAGGGCGCCCCAAATAGCGTAGTCGACTGGATTCAAGTCCGGGCGGTTTGGGGCCACATGTCAGGCTCAGTGAAAGAAATGTTCTCACGTCGCAGATACTCCATAGTGTTCTTGGCGGTGTGTGATGGAGCGCCGTCCTGCTGTAGGGTCCAAGTGTGGTGTTGGCATATTGCACGGATGTCAGGTAAAAGACCATCACCAAGAAAATATATAAATAAGTAAGAAAAATGGCATTAAACACTGAATTGTTATACATTATATTAAGAAAACTGTCACTGTGCGGTTTATTTTGGACCACCCTGTATATATAAATAATTAGGTACTTGTATTCGTAGAACAGCCATTGTCCGGTAAGAACCGTAACGAGCGAGAATGGCATGTCGAGTATTGCGCACAGGAAATCGGAGATGGCCAGACTGCAGAGGAACATGTTCGTTCTGGTTCTCATGCCACGGTTCTGAAGGATGACGGTAATGACGAGAAGGTTACCGACGATGGCTACCGTCATTATGAGCAGCATCGTCGTTGACAGGAGGGACCTCGTTGGCAGGTTCCACATCGCAGGGATATGTACAGCGCTCGAGTTACCGCTGACCATAGCGACTTGGTTTGATTGGGCAATCTCCATAGTTGGTACCTGTAGGTAAGAGAAAAACACTCTGATTCACGTGTTTCAGTTGGCGCGTATACTGGGGTGCAGATTTTTTTAACGTGCAGTTGTACACAAAATGTGCGGTTCTAAATGGATTTGTGCAGTTGTAAAAGCACTTCTGTACAGTTAAAACTAGCAGAAATGGTCATTGTCCAAAGATTGGAAGTAATTTACCATGGAGGTCGGGAAGGAAAAGAAGGAGTTGTGCGGTTCTAAAATTTTCCTAAAAACAGCCCTGCTGGGGTGAAATAAAGTGCGAAAGGTATCGGTAATAGGAGATGCAAAGCTTATGAGTGGTGGTGACATGCATTTAAAAACTATGGCTGATAGTCGCTAACGGATAAAATGACATTGCAGTGCTCAGCAATTGGCAAGTAGTAAGGTAAAAAGAAAAGATAAAGATGATGTACATTGTACAAACTGTGTACATTGTACATTGGTTAAACGCTATTGACGAAGGTATGCTGCTTGTTGAAACATTTCAATATAGAAAAAAATTGGAAATAATGGAGGTTTCTGGGTTTGATGCATGGACGAAAAATAACGTTCAACAATTCAGGTGTCACTTCGCATTCGAAATTGATTGTCTATATCCAATTATACACGCATGATGCACTCATGTATGCGTACATACATGCATACGCATATGCGTACGTACATACATACACACACGTACACACAGACACAAATACACACATACACACATACACACATACACACATACACACATGCACACATGCACACATGCACACATACACACATACACACACACACACACATACATACATACATACATACATACATACATACATACATACATACATACATACATACATACATACATACATACATACATACATACATACATACATACATACATACATACATACATACATACATACATACATACATACATACATACATACATACATACATACATACATACATACATACATACATACATACATACATACATACATACATACATACATACATACATACATACATACATACATACATACATACATACATACATACATACATACATACATACATACATACATACATACATACATACATACATACATACATACATACATACATACATACATACATACATACATACATACATACATACATACATACATACATACATACATACATACATACATACATACATACATACATACATACATACATACATACATACATACATACATACATACATACATACATACATACATACATACATACATACATACATACATACATACATACATACATACATACATACATACATACATACATACATACATACATACATACATACATACATACATACATACATACATACATACATACATACATACATACATACATACATACATACATACATACATACATACATACATACATACATACATACATACATACATACATACATACATACACACACACACACACACACACACACACACACACACACACACACACACACACACACACACACACACACACACACACACACACACACACACACACACACACACACACACACACACACACACACACACACACACACACACACACACACACACACACACACACACACACACACACACACACACACACACACACACACACACACACACACACACACACACACACACACACATACATACATACATACATACATACATACATACATACATACATACATACATACATACATACATACATACATACATACATACATACATACGCACGAACATTTACGTTGCACTAAGATGCATTACGGGACAGAGAAATACAGTTATGCTTACCGCTTGTGATGTTGCTCTTGCCTGTTGAATATCGACTGAAGTGATAGATTTGGTCGAGTTAAGCGCCAACTGAGTTAGACCTACTTCAATGATGTTCATACTCATTGCTGACATGTCCGCACTGAAAACTCACACACTACTGCAGAGATAAATACATACAGACTTAAAAACATACTAGTCTTGGGTGAGCAACTGAACATACATAATTATAACTGCGGGAATTTCCATAAAACACACGAATTGGCAATAGTTCTTATCGCAAGGTAATTTCGTCGCACCTTATTGAGACTCAAATATACATAGGACGGCAGAACATTTAAGAAACCCTAATTAGGCCTATTATTCCTTGTTCTGATCGGCAGCAGAAGTAATTGTCGTTCTGTTGACATACCACTTATAAGTATGGCTGATTATACTTTATTGCACTGAATATAATAGTATGCATACTGCAGCAGTGGCAAGCCCATGATAGGCTAATAGCTGATGAGCAGGATGTTGCCTATGTGCGAGCCTGTAATGCCAAAGCAACTTCTCTTTCAGCTTAATTAAGAAGACTAAAGGGCAAGTGCATTATATAAAGCAGATGTAATTAATATTGCAATATAATGAATATATTTTATGCATACATATGTATTATGTATTGAGATAGAGAGAGACCGACACACAGACAGTCAGACACAGACACAGACGGAGACACAGGGAGACAGAGAAAGACAGAGAAAGACAAGAAAAAGAGAAGGACAGAGGAAGACAGACAGAGAGGCAGACAGAGAGAGAGAGAGTGAGACAGATAGAGAGAGAGAGAGAGAGAGAGAGAGAGAGAGAGAGAGAGAGAGAGAGAGAGAGAGAGAGAGACAGACAGACAGACAGACAGACAGACAGACAGACAGACAGACAGACAGACAGACAGACAGACAGACAGACAGACAGACAGACAGACAGACAGAGTAAGAGACAGAGAGAGTCAGAGAGACAGAAAGACAGAAAGAGACAGACAGCCTATTAATGGCAAAATGTTTTGGAAATAAATGACTCGTCGTAGTATGCGATTATGTACATTATATATATAATTATATAGGTTATATATACATACATATACATGCATATATATATATATCTTATAGCGTGAGTTCATAATGTACAGAGAATGCACATACATGTATTTTAATTAGGTATGTCTAAAACTCTAAATGTCCATCTTCATAATTATCATATTTATTTATTTCTTATGTTCACCAATCCGCCTATATATATATATATATATATATATATATATATATATATATCCCATTCAGCACCAGTCCAATCATAATTATACATTCAAGAACATTCAACCCGTATATACTCGGTTACTCATGCGTCCACGGTCCACCTATACATGTACATGTAGGCTACGCATCCATAGTAGGCCTATTCAATAATAAATATACCATCAACATTACGAGCCATCATCACCATCCTCATCATCATCATCACCATCTTCATCATCACCATCCTCATCATCATCATAATCATCACCGTCACTGACTTCAGCAATTGGGCCTATCTATTTTTTATGTGGAAATTACGCCACTTCAAAAAACTCGTAATTTATTATGCAGGCCTATGTATACTTTGTATAGTGCTAAGCAATTTCATCCGCCAGTAGACTATAGGCCCCTACATGATTCTATTATATATAGCCGTTTAAAAAGCATCATCGGCTTACTCAGGAGGCCTAATTATTATTATTTTAAGCATGTAATTTATAGAGTCAACTGTCAACGGTGAATATACCGCTTAATACCCGGAACCTGCAGTAAACGATTAGACAACTCTGGTCCCATCCTTTGGTTACATAAAAGAGCAATAATTCATTGTAAGTGTGATTGTGATTACATGCAATAATTAGGCTAATGGAATATATATACAATAACCACACGCACGCAAGTGAGGTCGAATATGTCAACTCTAGAGTTATAGGTTGGGCTTTGCGTGTCTGGAGAAACTCAATCTGGCGACAGTGAGTCAGGATATCAATCATTCAATCAAACAATCAACCAATCAGTCAATCATTCAATCAAACAATCAACCAATCAGTCAATCATTCAATCAAACAATCAACCAATCAGTCAATCATTCAATCAAACAATCAATCAGTCAATCATTCAATCATTCCATCAATCAATCAATCAATTAATCAATTAACCAATTAATCAATTAAACAACCAATCAAACAGTTCAACCAATCAACCAATCAATCATTCAATCATTCAATCAGTCAGTCAGCCAGTCAATCGATCATTTTTATTGAGCCAGAGACATCTAATTTTACACTACATAGAGCGCGGTGGTGTAGTGGGTATGTTCGTTGCCTTGCGGCCGTAGGGTTACAGGTTTAAATCCACCTCAAGCCGCCTCGTAGGGACCTTTGGGCTTTGGCAAGTCCTTCACTCGCAATTCCTCAGCGCTTCGGCGTGAAACTTCGATTCAGTGTTCGCGCTGTAGTCGGGATCGCTTCTGAATAGTAATCTTGAAGGGACGTTATAACAAGTGCGCATGATGCATAGATACAATTAATTTTTCCTGGTAGTAGTTCTTCATTTTTCTTTCGCCTCAAATTTCGCCTTTCAAATCTAATTCTCTCGGGTTCGGGCACAGCGGAGTGCTTCTGAAAGGCACTTGCTGAGAGAAGCACTTCGATGATGATGACGAGTTCTCTGCCCGAAGGCAGGTTCATTGGCCTTATGCCACTGTGGATGATATGAGATGAGACAGGTGGTTTCTAGTTGCCACAGACAATAAATTGTGGGCTAGCAACCTGTCCAATGTCGCTACGAGTGTGAAATACAATGCAAAACAACATTTCTGCTCAGCAATCTTGAAAGATCGCTGCAAAAATACAGTTAAATTACGATGACTAAATCGTCATAATAACGGAAAATTATAATAGTGATGACCTAATAGCACGTATACTGTATAGGCTACTCTTCCCACATGCCCTTGACAG
The DNA here is from genome assembly GCA_945859605.1 of Lumbricus rubellus. Classification (NCBI taxonomy): domain Eukaryota; kingdom Metazoa; phylum Annelida; class Clitellata; order Crassiclitellata; family Lumbricidae; genus Lumbricus; species Lumbricus rubellus. The sequence goes on along the minus strand of OX243817.1, from coordinate 10,178,671 downwards.
CGAACGAAGACTGCATAACCTCACGTTACAACACCGAGAATTACTGTACAACATGATTGTGTCGCCTTATTGCGTGTTAATTAATCACAATCTTCCCCGTTGTGAAAGGACATAATATTATTATTTATTATCCACTATACAATGTAGCACGTATTCGTTAGTCACTATCTTTCCAATTCTTGCGTAGACAAATCCGGGTTATTCAGTTATCCACCGCCTTTACATATAGGCTAGATACGTTGGCCCTGTGTCTTGGTACTGTTTTAACGACACTGCCATATCAATGATGATTAGTGTCGCCCTCCTCCATTATCCAGGCTTGGGACTGGCACTGGCAGAGTGCAGTCAGTGGCGGAGTTTCTATTCGTTGGTTCGACAAAGACGTGCAGATGTATACCGCTTGTTCATATAGCGTAGCTGCGGCTTTCTGCCAGTCAGAAAAACTAGCTGTACGGAAGGAAAGGAAAGAGAAAAAGAAAGACTGCTCTTAGGCGTGGGTTGGGAGGATATGGACGCATGTGATGAGATTAAGTCACAGACAGAAACCCGATAGCAATAAAAAAAATCCATTGTTCTGCAGCGCTCAAACAATTTCAATTTCCCTTTAACACATTCAGGCCTACAAAGGCTCCATACAAGGGCTTACATCGACCAAATTTTCTGATCTACCAGACTACTACTCTCTTGTTTTTAGAAAGCAGGCAACAGTTTGTTGGTAGCCTGTCAGAGGGTCAATTATTTGCCAGGGCAGCTTCGAAATTTTTTAAGCTCCATTCACCCGCTTTCCTCCCCCCCACGCTCCGCCCCACACCCAACTCAGCTACAATGAGTAATAACAATCTTCGTTTATTTTTCAAACTGACGCAACACAGTTTATAACTACAATCAGTGACGGGAGGATGATCACAAGTTGTTGTAGGAGTCGAATTTGACTGTCGGCAGCCATGCAAGGCGTCTGTCACGTCCTACAACTCAGTTTACTAGCAACATTTGTCAAATGGAAGGTTAAGTCAACCTTTGGGAGGATAGCAGCCAGGGACGTAACTAGGAATTTTCGTTTGGGGGGGCTTAAGCCTTAAGTATGACCAATGCTTAAAGTGTAAAAGAAGAAGTGCCAGGACGCTGTATTGTAATTGGTCGTGAGTGGCAGCGCCGAAGGCGCGAAGTTGCGAGTGCCGAAGGCACGAAGCCCGTCCCGACTAGGGGGTCTGGGGGAGCGTCGTAAGCTCCCCCAGCGGGGTCTGGGGCGGAGCCCCAGCGACCAGCGCATTTTTGGCTGTGTCGAACTCAAATGGAGCCATTTTAAGGCTCTTGTTTGCCAGCTATTTGTGAACAAAAAAGTTGCGAAAATTGTAAGAATAAGTGGTTTTTCAGTGTCGCAAGGCTCAAGCTACCAGGATAACAATAAAAATAAAACTGCTACTGTAAAAGAGAAAGGTTTTGTCTTTACCGTAAGCTCCGCATCGGGGTCTGGGGCGGAGCCCCAGCGACCAGCGCATTTTTGGCTGTGTCGACCTCAAATGGAGCCATTTTAGGCAGTCATGGCCGGTCGTTCGTAACTGCATGTACGCCGTCCATGCGGTAGTCTATTTAAATTAGCCGTAAGCATACAACGGCTTGATTTCATTTGGGGGGGCTTCAGCTTCGTTTGGGGGGGCTTAAGCCCCCCCAAGCCCAACGCTAGTTACGTCACTGATAGCAGCGGGAGGCGACCCAGCATCCGTGCGCTCTTCATGACAAGGTGTTCACCATTACCCTAGACCCCTCCCCTCTCACGGATCGCATACTGTCTGTTGGAATATGTTATGTAGAGCAATGGCCAGTGGCCACTCACATTCATAAGCCGAGTTGAAGAAAAATTAATAAGCGGACATGTTATGCCCATGGCTGTCTCGGGGACTTTAATTTTTTTTATTATAGGACTGCTGCTCTTCCTCTCTTTCTGTTTTTGTAACGCACGTGTAAGTCTAAGTCTTAATTAATGTCTGCGTTCCACATTAAACTGAAAAGTAACTGATCAATAATTACGTATTGATAAGCAGTTGCGTCCAACCATGATTCAGAGGAGCATGGTCCGACCCTCCTCCCACCTGGAATCAGATAACACCATCTTCTCAACTCTGGAGGGTAGCTGGAAATGATCTCAGAATCTCGACCCCTCTATTTTTGGTGGTGGGGATTCAGTTTTCTTGGTAGGGTGGGACAAGCTGCGGCTTGGGAGAATGACGTCCATGACCATTTTAGTATAACTTACATTGTTTAGTTCTTTTTTCAGATTCAATTCAGAATTATTTATTGTCCCCACAATAAGACGTAATAATTATACAGAACAAGCACAACACAAGTAGCCTAATAGTCATTGTATAAACTCATTCGCAAAAGATTAGAATACTGATTAGGAAGCAATAGGCATTCTAGAAGGGACGAGTCCCGCTTAGCAGGGGCCTATGTACCAGGAAGAAGTTAGTCAGGATGGTGGGGTGTGGCTATAGATAAGGGAACTAGCCGTCATTGCTCTATTAGTGAATAATATAGTGAATATACTGCTGTGGAACATTTTCATCATAAAAGGAGTCATTCATGCAGTGCAAATATATATCTATAAAAAAGAAAAAAGGTTCGAAAATTTTATGGGGAATTTCATGCATTTCTGGGGCGTGGGGAACTTCCCTCCTGGGGGTTCCTAGATTAGACTCTGGTCTGTATATAAACAAGAGTGCGTTTTTAATTCGCAATAAGCTCATCTCGGCGTAGTCCAAGAGACTCACCGCACGCATTAATTGGCCTTCGTCTTAGGTCAGATGACAGTAATAATAATTATAGTGAGAGGCGGTTTCTTAGGAATTAGGCCTGTGGTACCAGGAGGACCCTGCGGGGAGATAGGGAGAGGCAGAGGCCGACGACTACCTGTTTGTAATGCATCAGCGTTTGCGGTCACAGTTCGATTCGCAGAAGCCGATTTGATGTTGGATTTTCCCATCTACATATAACTAACCACCACGTGATGCCGTGGGAGGAGAAGGGGCTAGAGGTGAGATAGGAGTATGAGAATCAGGGCTTTTTAACGTGCAGTTGTACACAAAATGTGCAGTTCTAAATGGGTTTGTGCAGTTGTAAAAGCACTTCTGTACAGTTAAAACTAGCAAAAAATGGTCATTGTCCTCCGATTGGAAGTAATTTACCATGAAGGATGGGAAGGGAAAAGAAGGAGTTGTGCAGTTCTAAAATTTTCTTAAAAACAGCCCTGATGAAAAGCGGTAGTATGTAGATGAGAAAGAAGAGAGGCAGAGGATGGGTAGCAGGAGAAGGAGGAGGGAAGGAAAGGAGGAAATAAAAGACAAATAGGTGAAGGAGGCGATGGAGGAGGTGGCAGAGGATGGCGAGGGGGAGCAAGAGGAAGTGCAAAAGGAGGATCACGAGTAAAGGGATTAGACAATGGATAATACTTACTTACTCACTTACTCATTTACTTACTTACTTACTTACTCGATCGCTTACTTACATACTTGCTTGCTTATCTACTTATTTACTTACGTGATGTCTTTGGTTTGGAGCAGCGAGTCCACCTGCCGATTGTGGCCATAACTATCGCTGCCATCTGGTGATTGCTTGATTCTCTCTCTCCATTGTACAATTCAAAATTTCAAAACAGTATGAATACAACATTCTCTAAATAAAATGTTCCGTAACTGTGTTATTTTCATCTTTGACCTCCCCCAAACCTCCATCTCCGCCACCTGACCAGTCAATCTTTATTTCTCAAGTCCCTTAAATCTTTTTCTTTAGTCGTGGCTGGGCTGGGAGCGCCTTTGAGTAGTTTCTTGAAGAGGCGCTATATAAATTATAATAATGAATTAATGAATAGTGAAGTGAACACACCATCGTGAAACCGAGGTCGGAGGTGATATAATTACTGGCCTACTCGCTATACTGTGGCAAGAAGATCTGAAGGCAAATCTAATCAGTAGGCTAATCATGCAATCCAGCACAAAAACATCATAAAAAATTCTTGCCGAACAAAGTCTGCTCTCAGCACCCTGTGACTTTTACTTCTACCTCCACTATAATATGCAGAGTGGTGCCTTCTACGTAGGTGGCAGGACTCTTAACCTAGAATGACCTACCTTGACGTTTCACCCATGCCCCTACCTAGAACTCCTTCTCAGGCGTTCCCCTATCATCCACCTTAAGACAAGTTTATTTGTCATCGCTGGGGTTTGGAGCGCCTCTGACTCTCTGAGTAGTCCTCTCGAAGAGGCGCTATACAAATTGATTGAATGAATTTAATGAATATTTGAACAACCAGTTCATTTCAAACTGAAGAGAGGATATTTTTCTCCAAACGCTTTTGTGCGGCTTTAGTCTGTCGACGCCAGCAGGTCATCATGTCATCATGTCATCATGTCATCATGTCGTCATGTCGTCATGTCATCATGTCATCATGTTATCATGTTATCATGTCATCATGTCATCACGTCATCATTTCATCATGTCATCACGTCATCATGTCATCACGTCATCATGTCATCATGTCATCATGTCATCATGTCATCATGTCGTCATGTCGTCATGTCATCATGTCATCATGTCATCATGTCATCATGACATCACGTCATCATGTCATCATGTCATCATGTCTTCGTGTCATCAGAAGCCGACCTGACGGTTGATTACTTCTAGGAAGATCGGTTTTTCTCGCTCAGCTGCTCACTGACCTGTCTCGGCGGGACACGTCGAACAACGGCCTAGTAATGTCATGCATGTTGGATGTTGCCTGGTGAAGAACTGGGTGAGTGGGGGGGGGGTGAGTGGGGGTCAGATGATAAACGGAAAGGAAGACTAGACATAGGATGGAAAGGAGAAGCGAAGAATTGAAATAAGAATGAGAACCAGACTGAAGAATACAAAGAGTGGGAGAGGGAGAGAGAGAGAGAGAGGGAGAGGGAGAGGGAGACGGAGACGGACAAGGAGAGGGAGAAGAAGAAGAAGAAGAAGAAGAAAAAGAAGAAGAAGAAGAAGAAGAAGAAGAAGAAGAAGAAGAAGAAGAAAAAGAAGAAAAAGAAAAAGAAAAAGAAGAAAAAGAAGAAGAAAAAGAAGAAGAAGAAGAAGAAGAAGACGAAGAAGAAGAAGAAGAAGAAGAAGAAGAAGAAGAAGAAGAAGAAGAGGAAGAGGAAGAACAAGGACAGGCAAAAGAACAAGAGCAAGACCAAGAACAGAAGAATAAACAGTAGAGGAAGATCAACAAGAGAATGAAATACATCTAGATGGTACTGAAAACTACCACCTCTCCACCCCATAGACGGCAGAGAGTATACAGGGTGGCTCAAAAAAAATGTACCACCGGATAAAATGCGATTTCTTCGCAACCGTTTGAGCTTTTTCTGCGAAAATTTCCCAATTTGCAGGGGAATGCATTTCCAACAATGCCTGAAAGTTTCATTTGAAAAATTTCATGTTTGCAAAAGTTACAGCTGCTCAAACTTCAAATTCCGTTTTTTCGATTTTCCGCGGAAAAATTAACGTCACTTGTTGATTTCCATGTCAAATGATATCACTTTTCACTACGACCTCAGAATTTGGTTTTGCAGTTTATTGTATGATGGGAGTGTCCTCTCCCTGCTTTAACACGAGTTCGAATTCTTTTTGTGAAGCTTAGTATAGCCTTGTTGGTCGGGTCCTGCAGCAACTGATCCCACATTAGCAGCAAGACTTCCTTCAGCTAGCCAATGTTCTCCAACTTGGGATGAAGTGTCTTGAAGCGTTCCAGCATAGCTCCCCATACGTGATAAGCAAGAGGGCTAAGGTCTGGCGAGGTTGTTAGTCACCTTTGCCAATAAATTTACTGCAGTTGAAGGCAATATGGTAGCGCATCATAATCAGCCTTGCCGTCCGAACAAGCAGGCAAACCGTCCTGCTGGAAATTAAAACCAGATGTTAGAGCATACCTGGTCTTCAATGAGTCTGGGTAAGAGAGTTCAGCGATGAGTTTGACATTTAGCCTACTGAATGGGTTTAGGCCTAAATGCAGTCTTTTCTTGCAGTCGTAACACACGCCAGCATAGCTGATGCTGAAACCATGATGTGCTTGCAAACTTGACCCTTTCGAATGCCAAGCGAATTTCCTGAACATGGCGCTTTTTCCCCGTCAGAGCAAACGACAACTTCCTGCCTCTCTTCCGACATCTGACCTCCGTTACATAAACACGTTTGCAGATAGCCATCACTGTGCTCAGGATCCACTTTTCACTGGGTCTTTTGCTATGACCGCGCGATGTCCCAGTCTCTGTTCACGCAACGTCCGAGTTCCCATTTTATCATCTGCAGAAACTTTGCCCATGACGTTCAGTAACAGATTCACAAACTGATACCTTGATATACAAAATATGACCAAATACTAACAGTTTACGTCATAAACAGCTTCTTTACAGCTCTTAGTGAGGTTGTAAGACATCATCATCATTTTGTGTGTTATAATTTGCCCAAAAATCGTATTGAAATCACATGTATTGGAACATAATTCTCCGGATATTTGAAAAAACCGAATTGAAAGTTTAAACAGTTGTGACTTTTGCAAACATGAAGCGTTTCAATTGAAACTTTCAGGGATTGTTCGAAATTCATTCCTCTACAAATCGAAAAATTTTCGGAGAAAAATTTCAATTGGTTGCGAAGTTATTGCATTTTATCCGGTGGTACATTTTTTTGAGCCACCCTGTAGGTACAGCGAAATCAGCTTTCTCGGTCTCGGCATATTATTATTATATACAAAGTCGAATTTCCTCGTCGACCCCTGGCATGCATGTCCATTGATCTTCCACTGACAGTGTACGGTCTATGATCTCATTTGATCGATGAACGTTCGCTAGGGGGCGTTTGTGGACCAGAATTCTTGAAAGCATCTGTCTGCCCTGTCGGGAATTTGACCTGGTCGATTACACCCCATCTTCCCCCGTTCTCCATCTCCGCTTGATCTTCTTCCCGCTTCAACTTTGACACAGCACGCTCCATTAACTTAAATTATCGGTCAGTTCGCCAGAGGGAGCAACGGGACCAAAATCACATCTTGTGTGTGTAGTACTTGTATTTGCTATGCATGCATGTATGTATGTATGTATGCATGTATGTATGTACATGTATGTATGTAACTATGTATGTATGTAACTATGTATGTATGTATGCATGCATGTGTATGTATGTATGTATGTATGTATGTATGTATGTATGTATGTATGTATGTATGTATGTATGTATGTATGTATGTATGTATGTATGTATGTATGTATGTATGTATGTATGTATGTATGTATGTATGTATGTATGTATGTATGTATGTATGTATGTATGTATGTATGTATGTATGTATGTATGTATGTATGTATGTATGTATGTATGTATGTATGTATGTATGTATGTATGTATGTATGTATGTATGTATGTATGTATGTATGTATGTATGTATGTATGTATGTATGTATGTATGTATGTATGTATGTATGTATGTATGTATGTATGTATGTATGTATGTATGTATGACATTATATGACATTGTATGTATGTATGTACATACCTACATGTACATACCTACATACATACATACAAACATATATACGTACATGCATACATATGTGTGTGTGTGTATGTACATGTATGCTTAAGCACGTCCTTATGTAAATATTCTCTGTCTCGGACCCTGTGACCTGGAATTGGCTCCCGGTGGCACTGCGTCTATCGCCTCTGGGTCACCTTGTTCCGCTGCCCTTTCTGACCTTGATACTGTGTGCTCTACAACTGGGTTACATTCACTTTAGCACCTTAGAATTTAGTCCTAAAAGGTCGACTAATAAAGATTATATACGCATGTCTGTATGTAGTTATGTTGTATAAATAGACGAAAAAATATCCTACGCATGCAAGATATTGCTACACTATGTTGCGATCACTAAGTATCTATATATAGGCCTATATATAATTGCATATGTATGTTATATATATGTATAAATAGTTCCTACCTACATACGTGAATGGATCTACAAGTATGTATTTATTTATATACGTACGTTTTCTGTATCTAGCTATCAATGAAGAAGGGCTTCCCAATTGCTCCTAAGAATACCAGCAGCAGTGTAGAAGACAAAGATAAAGTGGACGACACAGCAAAGTAGGCCGTCATCAATCGATTTTGATTCGTCCAATAACTCGGTCATCTCTTGACCCAGTTTCAACAACCTATGCGCACCTATGGGCCATATGGTGCTCTCCGATTAATTAATCACATTTTTAATCACGATTAATCCTGTTATAGCCTACACTGTATAAGCTTAGGCCTACAACATACATGTCATACATGTACAGTTTGCACCGAAAACACATGATGAAAGCTAATTGTGCTTAATCTTAACTATAAGCTTAGGCCGTCAATCATAAAAATTTATATATGTGAATTTTATGAATTAGGCCTATAAATATAAAGTCTGTATAAATATATATACGCTTCCAGGCATATAATATATACATACATACATATATATATATATATATATATATATATATATATATATATATATATATATATATATATATATATATATATATACTAGCTGGGGTACCCGGCGATGCCCGGGAATTTTATGTAAATAGCCGTGAAGCTATGGCGACGGAATAGAAGTAGCAAAAGTTTGGGTTTTTGGGCCCCCATCATGGCTCCCTCCACTGGCTGGACTTGATGGTCTTCTGTCTACATGCAAAATTTCATATCAATAGCTGCAAAGCTGCAAAAACATTTCCCCCCCAAAAATGTTTTGCCCCCCCCCTAAACAATGCCCTGCCCCACCCGGCCCCTGCGGGCCGAGGTGTGTGTTGTTGGAGCAAGGTGGTCCCGGTGGCATCCTGTCTAGCTGCAACGTTTCAGGTGAATAGCTCTGAAACTATGGCGATGGTGTAAAAATAGAAAAAATGGAGTTTTCGCCCCTCCCCCATTCTCCCTCTGGTGGTAAAGATTCGCCAAATCATCCACTGGGTGGACCTGACGGTCCTGTTTCTAAATGCAAAATTTGACATCAATAGCTGAAAAAAGTTTCGCCCCCAACTTTTTTGGCCCCCCTAAACAACGACCTGCCCCACCCGGCCCAGCGAGGCGAGGTGTGTGTTGTTGGAGGGGCAAGGTGGTCCCGGTGGCATACTATCTACTATCTAGCTGCAACGTTTCAGGTGAATAGCTCTGAAACTATGGCGATGGTGTAAAAATATGTAAAATGGAGTTTTCGCCCCTCCCCTCCATTCTCTCTCTGGTGGTAAAGATTCGCCAACTCCTCCACTGGGTGGACCTGACGGTCCTGTTTCTAAATGCAAAATTTGACATCAATAGCTGGAAAAATTTTCGCCCCCCCCCCAAAAAATTTGTTTGCCCCCTGAACAACGCCCTGCCTACCCGGTCCCTGTGGGGCGAGGTGTGTGTTGTTGTAGGGCAAGGTGGTCCCGGTGGCATACTATCTAGCTGCAACGTTTCAGGTGAATAGCTCTGAAACTATGGCGATGGTGTAAAAATCGGAAAAATTGAGGCTTTGGCTCCTCCCCAATTTCCCCCTGGTGGTACAGATTCGAAAACTCGATTTCTGGGAGGACGTGGCGGTCTTCTGTCTAAATGCAAAATTTGGAATCAATAGCTGACAAAAAAAAATTTTCGCCCCCCCAAATATTCCACCCATCCTGGCCCCCATGGTGTTAGAAATTTGCCAACCCCTGCACTTGCTAAGTTTGATGGACCCCTGTCTAGGTGCAAAATTTCAGATCAATAGCTGCGAAACTGTGGGCGTGCATTCTGGACAAATATATATATATACATACATACATACATATAAATAAATAAATAAATAAATAAATAAACAAACATCCTTGCTTATAGATATAGATATATATATATATATATATTAGCGTCTAGGCCTATATATCACTTCATATATGAACAATATATTAAATATAATATTCAATATATTAAAATATATATTCAATATATTAAAAGTTGTTTTCCCTAAGACTGAATATTATTGCTAAGGTAATTTATCGTGTTTATTAAATTTAGCGGACCAACGATGAAAGAATAAAACGAGGTCACGTGGATGTATAATTATGTATTTTTATTATAATTTTATATTTTCTTTATGTATGTGCCGCATGCAATCATACGCGCGCACACACACATCCACATGTATGCATACTAAAGCACTAGTTATAGCGCCCCTTTGAGATTTCAACTCAGAGACGCTCCCAATTAGAGCACGGACACTGCATCGGAGTTCCACGCAGAAGCGCACGAGCAATTGCGAGTGAAGGACTTGCTCAAGGTTTCTGCGCGGCGGCTTGAGGTGGATTCAAACCCGCAACTTTCCGGCTACATTGCACCGAACATACTCCCCTACACCACCGCGCCCCGCATATTCATGTATGTGTATTATTATAGCCTGTGCATGAATATGTGTAGATCTATATCCAGAATTCTTACACCAGAGGAAAAATCTTGGTATACATCAGTGGAAGGTATACACCTCGTTTCCAGTACATACATGTTGGCCTGTGTGTCTAACCCGGAGTTCAGTGAGTATTGATGTATTCGACTCCTCAGTTGGGGTGGGGGTGATATGTCCGCTGGCCGTCACGTCAGTCCATCTCTTCGAACTCTTCTGGGACTCTTCAATCTTCATCTTTGTCACACAAACACACGCACGCGCTCGCACACACAGACACACATGCGCACGCCTGCACGCACACACAAACGCACGCGCACACGCCTACACACGTATGCACACGCACGCACGCGTCCACACACATATATACAATACGCATACACACACAGAAAAGGTACACACTTGGTGTTTGTAATGTTGACCTATTTTTATTTTGTCGGACTTTGTCAAGTACCGTAAATGAAGAATGGAAGGAAATAAGGAATGGAAGGATGAAAGAAGGAAGGAAAGAAAGAAGGGAAGGTGGAAGGGATGGAAGGTGGAAGGGAGGGAGGGTGGAAGGGAGGGAGGGTGGAAGGGAGGGAGGGAGACTGAATCTATTATTGTCTCTTTGGCTTATTCAGAATCGAAATTGAGATTTCGCTGCAGGCAAAACATCCGGTCGCCACAAAATTTCGCTCGGAAAGAATGCGCATTTTCACTGGATTCTAATTTTAAGCTATGTTTTGCAACTGTCTTGTTTATTCACGGATATATTACTTCCGCCTAATATTCTCGGGTTTTTGCCGAATTTTATTACCCTGCATGCAAAGATATATAGCCGCTATAGAGTGACATGCAGTTAAAAAGGGATCCGAATTTCCACGCGATTCTCCTGCAAATCTTCGGATCTAGAGCCTACATGTCATGTATAATTGTATACCCAGAGATCCAGCCACATAACCAGTAACCACATTCTGTTGAGAAGAAAATCCTGTATATAATCGTATTGGGCACTATACATGTATGTGTTTCGAATGTGCAGACTTTACAGCATATAACTAAAATTAACTATGCTGGCAATGAACTTGCCATTCTACGCACAGTAACTGTTGCCATCTTGAAGCGAGTATTAGCATGCGCTGTTCATATAGCATAAATAACCGTGGCATCGACTATGAATGAGCAGAGACTGCCAGAGAGGACGTGAACAGGACGTCAGGAACAGAATCAAAGTATAGCTTGGCAGAAGTGGAGGGCATTAACAGGAGTGCTGTGCGACGTTAAAATGCCAGCTCGGCTTAAGGGGTAAAAATATAAGACCATGCTAAAAAGACCGGTGATGCTATATGGAGCAGACGCATGGACGTTACCGAAAAGGGATGAGAGTTACGGTACTGGAAAGAACAGAGATGAGAATACTGCGATAGTATAGACGCTGCATGGGGATCTCACTGAAAGACATGAAACGAAATAAGGACACAAGGACATAAGGACATAAGGACATTAAGACATAAGGACATAAGGACATAAGGACATAAGTACATAAGAACATAAGGACATAAGGACGAGGTAGCATGTATAACTGACATGACACGGCCGACCAGGCTGAGGTGGTATGGACATGAAATGAGAAAAGAGGAGGATAGTTGTGTCAAAAGAATCATGCAAGCGGAGGTGTAGGCCTAATTATGGTCGAAACAGCCGGGGACGACAGAAGAAAAGATGGGAGGACGTGATACAACAAGGCCTGACGCCGACAGCTAATTATGTTCAGATGTTTCTATGATGACAATGTTGTTGTTGACGTTGTTGTTGTTGTTGCTGCTGCTGATGATGATGATGACAATGTTGTTGATGTTGCTGCTGTTGTTGTTGTTGTTGTTGTTGTTGATGATGATGATGATGATGATGATGATGATGATGATGATGATGATGATGATGATGATGATGATGATGATGATGATGATGATGATGATGATGATGATGATGATGATGATGATGATGATGATGATGATGATGATGATGATGATGATGATGATGATGATGATGATGATGATGATGATGATGATGATGATGATGATGATGATGATGATGATGATGATGATGATGATGATGATGATGATGATGATGATGATGATGATGATGATGATGATGATGATGATGATGATGATGATGATGATGATGATGATGATGATGATGATGATGATGATGATGATGATGATGATGATGATGATGATGATGATGATGATGATGATGATGATGATGATGATGATGATGATGATGATGATGATGATGATGATGATGATGATGATGATGATGATGATGATGATGATGATGATGATGATGATGATGATGATGATGATGATGATGATGATGATGATGATGATGATGATGATGATGATGATGATGATGATGATGATGATGATGATGATGATGATGATGATGATGATGATGATGATGATGATGATGATGATGATGATGATGATGATGATGATGATGATGATGATGATGATGATGATGATGATGATGATGATGATGATGATGATGATGATGATGATGATGATGATGATGATGATGATGATGATGATGATGATGATGATGATGATGATGATGATGATGATGATGATGATGATGATGATGATGATGATGATGATGATGATGATGATGATGATGATGATGATGATGATGATGATGATGATGATGATGATGATGATGATGATGGTGATGATGATGATGATGATGATGATGATGATGATGATGATGATGATGATGACGATGACGACGACGATGCTGGTGGTGGTGGTGGTGGTGGTGGTGGTGGTGGTGGTGGTGGTGGTGGTGGTGGTAGTGTGGCAGTGGTGGCGGCGGTGGTGATGACGACGACGACGACGACGATGACGATGATGACGACGACGACGATAAATGATGATTGTGCAGATTTGTCCTCCCATGTTTATATCTTTGCACAGGTGCTTAATTTGACTCTATGACATGCCTCAGCGAGTCCTTTAGACGTGTGCATTGAATCGATAAGTTGTTCAGTTTTTCTACGTCTGCTTCATTGTTTGGCTTTACATCACAGACATACTGGCATCCCTATATTATGGTAAAAACCTTTGTTGGGAATAATTATTTTCCATGCAGGCATTGTGTATTGTAATATGCATAAAAATATATAATTGTGCGTGTGCGTGGGTGTGTATGTGGGTGCCATGGTTGCGGGTGTGGGACACTGTGGGTGTGTAGGTGTGTGAATGGCTGTTTTTAAGGAATTTTTAGAACTGCACAACCCCTTCTTTTCCTTCCCATCCTCCATGGTAAGTTGCTTCCAATCGGAGGACCTTTTTGCTAGTTTTAATTGCACAGAAGCCCTCCTAAAAATGCACAAATCCATTTAGAACCGCACATTTTGTGTACGGTACAACTATACACGTTAAAAAAGCCCTGGGTGTGCGCGCGTGTGAACGCTCGAAAATATATATATATATATATATATATATATATATATATATATATATAGAGAGAGAGAGAGAGAGAGAGAGAGAGAGAGAGAGAGAGAGAGAGAGAGAGAGAGAGAGAGAGAGAGAGAGAGAGAGAGAGAGAGAGAGAGAGAGAGAGAGAGAGAGAGAGAGAGAGAGAGAGAGAGAGAGAGAGAGAGAGAGAGAGAGAGAGAGAGAGAGAGAGAGAGAGAGAGAGAGAGAGAGTATATATATATGTATATTTATTTTAATGTACATTGTGGATACGGATTTTGCGATTAATTTATCGATTAATCGTTAAAATTTTGTTTGATTAGTTTGTAATAATTGCTTTGTGACTTCAGAGTAAATAACATATTGTACGGCGAACAATGACATTGTTAAACGCTCGAAAGGAAAACAGGTTTTTAAAGGTAAATGCTGATGGATGGAAAGGCGGAAGATGAAGTATAAACTGACTTCTTTGCAATAAACTGTTCGCTTTATTACCGTTGTTCGGATAATACATCACTCGTAAGTCACTTGCAGCATGCATGCGTGATGATTGCAAGAGAGTTTTTATTGTACATGATGGGCAAAAAAGAACCTTTTTGGCCTGCGGATAAAGAAGTAGGCCAAACTGACTGAATATAGAACATATAGAACATGATGGGGCGCGGTGGTGTAGCGTAGATTAGTGGGGCGCGGTGGTGTAGTGGGTATGTTCGTCGTCTTGCAGCCGGAGGGTTTCAGGTTCGAATCCACCTCAAGTCGTCGCGTAGGGACCTTGGGCAAGTCCTTCACTCGCAATTGCTCAGCGCTTCGGCGTGAAACTCCGATGCAGTGTCCGCTCTGTAGTCGGAAGCGCCTCTGAGTAGAGAGCTTGAAGGGGCGCTATAACAAGTGCGCATACAAACAAACAAATAAAATAATAAAAGCGTGGAAGGTGACTTTGAGCTTGTGGGAGAGCTGGAGGTTAACTTTAAACTTGCTATGAGATATATACACTGCGATTTCTGAATTCGCAATGAAAGGTGATGTTATTTGCAATACAATACATTGAAGCACAATTATACATCCTTCGTTTGCATAACCCCAGTAATTAAGCTGACATAATTATACACGCGACTTATACGGTTATACCACGTCACATGGTTGTGTTCAGACTTCTCGGAGCAATATAATTATACACAGTGCTAAAAGTGTAAAAAAAGGAAGTGCCTGGACGCCCCTTCTTCTTCTTTAGTTCTCTGCCGTCAGGCAGGTTCATAATTATGTCCAATGACGCCACGCATAGCCTATCTGTTCTGTGCGTACCCAATTTAACATATTCCACGGGATGAATAGGGAGGTGGTTTCCCGTTGCCTTCCTCCCGGTGTTTTTAGAGAGACACCATCTCTCAGCGTCAATGTCCTCCATCGTCCTTCCTTCGGCTTCTTCTCCCATGGGGCGCTCACTTATACCGGCGAGCACTCTTACCTTTCCAAAAGAAACTTGTGCCAAGACGCTCCTTACATTTTCAGGTGTGCTGGCCAAATAAGTGGAAGGACGAAATAGAGATTTAAAAATAAGTGTCAGGATGCCGTCCATGACCGTCCTGCGTGCACACTTTAAGCCCTGATTATACACTTGAGCATTATCAATAGAACTTCTTTGAATGGAGGATGAATATGAAATTGTCTTACTTCCTATACTTTCTTTGTGTAGGGTAAAGTTATTGAATCTCGCACGGACGTTATGTCCGCTATTGCGATTGCGATGTTGTCAGGGCCTCGCCCCAATTCACACCCGAGAGATATGCGCTTCTTAACATTGGGTATCCAAGGACGCCGTCCACTACGCTCTGCTTGAAAGGGAGTCCTCTAAGTTCCTATTGCTCGTACTGCTACCATGAAGAATCGAGCCTTCTCAAGTTCTCTGTGGTTGGCCCAGTGGTCTATATTGGTCTATACCCTGGTATTCTACCAGGATCCTTTCTTACCAATTAAGCTTGAAGCTGTTCTTTTTGGGCGCGCTGGAGTCGGGAGCGCCTCTGAGTTGTTTTTTTCTGAAGGGGCGCTATATGAATTTCAGAATGAATGAATGATTGAATGAATATTAAAAATTGCCAGTGACCGTCCATAATCTCTGCGCTATTTTGAAAATACTGCATATATACTAGATAGACTGCTTAAAGAGATGTCATATCCGAAGGGATTTCATGAAAATTCCTGAGTGCGTTGAAAATCTATCCGTGTGGAAATGATGTAATTTAGGTAGAAGCATCTTTGTCGATGAGCGATAATTGCATTCGTCCTAGGAGACTTTTTTATGAACCACTCTGTATATTATATGCGTGTTACTACGATCGTATGCGCATGTGTAATTATGTATATCATTGTAAGTGCTACATGTAGCCTATATATATATATATATATATGTGCGTGTACACGTACGCTATGTGTGCAGTGTTTGTATACGCGTATGCGTGGGTTTGTCACCGTTTCTGTGTGTGTGTGTGTGTGTGTGTGTGTGTGTGTGCGCGCGTGTGTGCGTAATTGTGTGTGTGTGTGTGTGTGTGTGTGTGTGTGTGCGCGCGTGTGTGCGTAATTGTGTGTGTCTGCGTGTGCGTGTGTGTGCGCATGTGCGCTGTGTACTGGGTTGCCAATGATAGACAGACAGACAGTCAGACAGAGACAGACAGACAGATATAGACAGAGACAGAGACAGAGACAGACAGACAGATAGAGACAGACAGACAGAGACATAGAGACAGAGAGAGACAAACACACAGATACAGACAGAGACAGAGAGGGGAGGGAGGAAAGTGTGTGTATGTGTGTGTGTAGGTGTGTGTGTATGTGACATTGTGTGTGTGTGTGTGTGTTTGTGTGTGCATGCGTGCATTGTGTGTGCGAGCGTGTGTATTTTTATGTTTGTATTTGACAGCGTGTATTTGTGTATGCGTGCGAGAGAGACAGACAGACAGAGACAGAGGCAGAGGCAGAGACAGAGACAGAGACAGACAGACAGACAGACAGACAGACAGATACAGAGAGACAGAGACAGAGACAGTGTGTACGTTGTGCGCGCGTGTTTGTGTGTGTGTGTTTTGTGCGTGCCAATGCAGCTGATCTTCATTTGCATAGAGCAATTGGCGACAAATTGGTCTGCCACAGTCCTACTGATTTCTGGCTTCGTTCGGTCTTTGTCATGCATGTTGCTGTCGCCACAATCCAAACTGAATTGACAGCTGGCGATCCCATAGTGGCCTCACAACGCAAAGAAAACGCAATATAAATGGGCGGTAGAGGGGGGCACAAGTTCTCCTTGGTTGGGATTTTCAAAGGCTTCCGTGACTTGGTCTTGTTCTATGTGCGGATCGATATGCACTGATTGTCACTGATTGTCCATAGTTCGCTAGAGTGTACGCTGGGCCATGCACGGCTGTCGCTATTGAGTTATTCGCTAGAGTGCGTCTTGTCGTTTGGCAACCAATTCTATAAGGACGCTTTCGACGGTGTGGTATGAAGTCTGCACATTTGCGAAAACAGTTCCGGCACCGCTCATTGATGATGTAACATAGTAAAAGTAATTTTGAAGTATATGCATAACATGTCACTCTTAGTGCACTTGTGACTTCCCAATAGGCCTATATGCATAACACGTCATTTTTAGTGCACTTGTGACTCCTCAAACACTCAATGTGACTTTATTTCATGTGAATGCTTCTTACTTAATGATTGGTTCACGTAACTTGATTTCTTTTTTAAAATCTACTGCATAGCAGAATGAAGCACGTAGGCTATGAAACCATGCTTGTTGCTAGATTATGAGGTCTTAGCTTGTACCCTGTTGGGAACAATAAATATCATTTGGCTTGATTTTGTCTGTCCATGTGAGTCCTTGAGTGCTGTATGATAGAGTGCATTTAAAGAGCATCTCAGAAGCACCGTATGTATGCATGGCTGCAGTGTGAGCGAGAATTTAAAGTAAATATCCTGAAGGCGGTATTGAGTTATTCAATAAGGCACTTATTATTATGGCGCTATTGAATATTATTGTCGATCGTAGACCGCAAACAGAAATAGAAGATAAACACAAATATGAGACAAATGTTGGCAATTGTAATCATATAGCTGAATATCAATTTCATTGACGATTCGCACAATGCGAACATAATTAGATTCCATATCAGCAGGTCGTTTGTATGTTTTTGAAGGAACTTTTGCCGTGATGGGTCACATTTACAACATTTCAGGGTCTTATTTGGCCTCACACCATCCGAATCCTAAAGTGCCTGAGACCTCATGTGTTCGCCTGTTCTGGCACACAATGGGATTCTGCAGCAGCTGTAGGATGCTGAATATAAGCACAATAGGCCCATCATTGTAGCAAATCAGAACGTTTGTTTTGAAAAAAGATATTTTTATGGCGCACTTTCTTTCTGGACAAAACAGTGGTTGGCAGCGAAATTGAAATACGTAATCGCATTGTATTGTATCGTATCGTATTGTATCGTATTGTATTGTATTTACTGTATCGTAATATATATATATTTATTTATTTATTTATTTATTTATTTATTTATTGCCAAAGAAACAAAATGAACATGAACATGAGTACAAGTAGTGGATACAGAACGGAATAGTATGAAATACATTATGTATTATGACAGCCTATAATAAGCAAATATGTGTGCTTAGCTATGTATAGAGTAGTGCTGGTAATAGTAGTGTTAAAATGTTGGGAAAACATTGTATTGTATTGTATCGTATTGTATTGTATTGCATTGCGTCTATGAATTTATGCAGCCACTCTCGCAGTCCACATTAAGCAGAGGCGCTAATAGTATGCGTACTGCATGCATAATAGATTTGGAAAGAGATTCATTCATGAAGGCATGGACAATAATTGAGGTGAAGACAGAGGAGACTGATTGCTCAGAGGAAAGTATATGAAGATGAAGAGGAAATGAGTTCAGACAACGTAATCGTACTGTCGTCAAGGACTGCGCCAGAGAGAGAAAGAGACAGACAGAGAGAAAGACAGACAGACAGAAATAGACAAAGACATGCAGAGACAGATACAGAGACAGACAGATTGAGAGAGACTGGCAGACAGACAGAGAGACAGACAGATACAGATACAGAGACATAGACAGAGAGACAGATAGACAGACAGAGCGAGACAGAGACAGAGACATACACAGACGCAGACACAGACAAGCACAGAGTGAGAGTCAGAGAGATATAATTATAGCCTCAATGCAGGCAGCAAGAGAAACCTGAACAGAGTGCGGGCCATGAATGGACAAGCGTGCCTTCACACCATCATACAGCACTGAGAAGACCAGTTCAGGGAATATAATTATGGCTGGACTACCAGCAGTTTATAGCCATAACATAGGAGATAAAGGAGAGAATACACATGCAGGACAGAGCCCTAACTCCGGCCCTTGAGGGACATCAAATCTGATGTGCTCTATCAAAATCAGGCGAAATTTCGAGATAACGGCCAAAATGACCGGCAGGGTAAAAATTGTGTATTTTGACTTTGAATCAAATTTGTGTAGGCCTAGTAGACCCAATCATAACTTTGTCATAAAAATAATTTTGAATGACAAAAATTACATAATATGTAATATTTTATGACGAAGTCCTACGGAGTTATGGAGTCATTTTGTGATCATAGGCTACATCATATTTATACAAACAATGATCGCATGTAGCCTATATGGTTATTCTGGTATATTACATATAAATATATATATAAAATTATATAGGGCCTATATTATGAAATACATTATGTATACTATGATAAATAAGCAAATACATGTGTTTAGCTACATAAATATGTATATAAATAATTATATACATATATTCATAGTATGAAATACATTATGTATTATGATAAATAAGCAAATAATATTATTATATGTGTTTAGCTATGTATAAAGTAGTACTGTTAATAGTAGTGTTAAAATGTTGAAAAAGAAGTGCCTGCATGGACTCCTTTACCTTTCCATGCTGTGTTGGCCTAAAAAGGGGCAGGACGGCGTTCAGATATAAAATAAGTGTCTGGACGCCGTCCATGGCCTGGGTAATAGTCGTATTTATTTGGACACTTTGTAACTGTTTAACGACACTGCCATATCAAAATGATTAGTGTCGCCCTCCTCAGGCATGGGACTGGCACTGGCAGAGTGCAACCATTAGTCACTTTATTTCACTCCTCAATATAGGCTTATAATAGTGCCTATGAGCCGCGGCGAGCACTCACAATCATGGACTTAGCGTCGAGGGACTTAATCTTTCGGATATTATCTGCCTTCATGCATGCATGCAGGTTGGTATATTTTCAATTTCGTCATTCGTTCCGTTGTTTATCCCTCTCTTTCAGCCTGTTCTTTAACCATTATTCATCATTCAATCCGTTAGCGTCGTCGGAGAGCTTTCTTGGTCGGTTTTCCTACACCCTTCCAACGATTATAATAGTTCTTTTAAAAGGAGAGAGAAACTCCCCTCATTACGTGGCACATCCATTTTCTTTCTTGGCTTGTGTTTTTCCCATGGATGTATACATCTTACTATAGCATCTCCACATTTTCCTGTGTTCCATGCATGCACCCAGTTGAGATAATAATTCTAAGTATAGAGAGGATCTTCCCTCATTATATGGCAGATACTATAATTGCTGTACCAGGCAGACGACAATTGATCAACTGTACGGCAGTCTGCAAGGCGCTCATCTGTGCTACGGTTCACCAATCAAGTACGAATAGGTCAAGCGTACAGAATCTCCGAATGGCCCTGAATAACAACGATAATAGTAATTATCTCTGCCAGCGAACAGTTCGATATATGGACTGAAAAGTGGCTTAGTATAAGCTTACCGTCGCAATTATCGAGTCCTCGATACAGTGTGGCAGATCGATTAAACAGATGTTGGACTATTTTACACACATGTAGGCATATACATGTGCTTGTATGCTAGTATTATGCTTGTGCATGTACATGTATGTATCTCTAAGTATGTGTGAACATATATTATATATACACAATTTATATATGTATATGCGCACAGATATGCAAGTATAATCATATACACGTTGTTACTAATGTTACTGCGGTTCTTATTGGTGATGTAAGCCCTGGGGCGGATCCAGGATGGTCCAGTCCGGTCATGCCCCCCCCCCCGTTCAGAAATGTGCACAGGACGTGCCCCGTGCCCCCATATAAGTTTCAACAAGTTTTCAATCAATGCAGTGGGAAAAGGTGAGAGAGGGAAAAGTAGCATACGACTAAAAAAGAAACAATACCAGGTCAGCAACCATCTTAGTATTGGCTTGGAAAATGGTCCATCTTCAGACTAAATGACCAAAAAAGGTCATCAGTTTTTTGGTCAAAGATCATCTAATTTTGTTAAGATCCAAGACCTAAAATTTTTGCCCCCCTCCCTTCGAAAATGTCTGCATCCGCCTCTGTGTTACTTATACCTGTATAAGTATGCTAAGACAAGGAAAGCTGTGTCGGTTTAACTTCTATAGTTGCTGTCGTTGCTTTTTATGTATGCACAACATTGCACATATGCAATTATGCATGCCATAATACACTTTATATTGCGCCTTTCAGACACTGCATATGCATGTTTTCAACGTGCATGACTTGATTTAATACATTATTTTTTGACTTGGTATTGTAAAATTATCTATAGATATTGTAGCCTGTACCGAAAGACATCGCGATTTAAATAGATTGAAATGGCAAACTGAGAGTAGAATCGTGTGTTATGGTAAAAAAAGGCAAGTTATCGCCGTGCACTTCAGCTGTACAGCTATACAGATGCATGTCGTATTTCGTAAGTGCACATTATGGCATTAAGTCTTTAAGATGACCAGTACAGAAATAATATTTGTTATCGTTCTTATGAAAAGCTTTTCGATGTCGCGGTTGGAAATGGCGCACGAAACTAACCAGACGTCCGTTCGTGCTTCTTCAGAGGGGTGGGGGTGGGGTGGGGGTGGGGGTGAGGGGGTGGGTCTCTCCATGTCGGAAATCTGCATCAGTGTCTGCCACTTCCTCTTAGACCTTTCTATCTCTTCTTTTTATATTTTCTTGCCGTCCTTAAGTATAAGACGACTTGTATGTATACGAAGGCCTGACCATGCATGCTCGATCGGACCAGGTGAACTACATGTATACACAGGACAAACAGAAGGCAGATAGATAAAAAAAAAGACAGACAGACGGACAGACAGTGACAGACAGACAGACATACAGACACACAGATAGACAGACACAGAGAGAGATGGGGAGAAGGACAGTCAGAGTGAAACAGCGACAGTCACTGGTGCTTAAATATTCCACATGAGGCTTTTGACCGTTTTACTCTCATAATAACCTACATCTTTACTTGCGTAAGTATAAGTTAAAGAAATCTGCATGTTTCCTTTTCCTGTTATCTTTCCCAGTTTCCTGTTGCCCATACTGACGTCTTCTTGTTTCGCTGCCTGCTACCTTTTCAGTGTCTGTCTCTCTATCTGTCTTGTCTGCATATCTATCAGTCAGTCTGTCCATCCTGCTGTCAGTCTGTCTATCCGTCTGTCTGCCTGTTATCATCACTCTACCCATATTCTCAAGTTCTTTCTTATCTTTTAATTCGTTTCCTCTATACCCCTGATTCATATAATATATAATATAATAAATTATACAATATTATGAATCAGGGATAGGCCCTATAGAGGAAACGAATTTAAAAAATAAGAAAGAACTTGAGAATATGGGTAGACATCCGCCCAATAATCTTACCCTCCACCTTCTATAGTTCACCAACCTTTCCCATTTCCCTTTGAACTTTAAGCCCCAACCCACCCCACCCACGGTGGCTCTTCCTATCTTCTGGAATCACCTGTGGTGCAAGACTGCAGTCTCGACCGAATGGACCACTTTCCGGTCTTCCTTGATCTACGATGGCTATAGTCAAAGGCTAAAAACAGCGCCACATAAATATAATCTCATCTGGCACGACGCACAGACGCGCACCTGCACGGCTTCAGCAGCAGGATTTCTTAACAAGGCGATGCGACGATGCTTTGTATTATTATTCCATCGCAATGGTGAGCAGCGCAACATGGTGATCTATGGATCAACATAATTATACGTTTTGCAGAGAATATAATAATAATGCGATGTAAAGACTTGAAAAAATACAGGCAGAGAGACAGACAGGCAGAGAGGCAGACAGGCATACATGCAGATAGGCAGATAGGCAGACAGGCAGACAGGCATACAGGTAGAAGACAGATAGACAGATATTTGTCTGCCTGTTATCATCACTCCACCCATTATTCTCAATCTCTTTCTTATTTGTAATTCAGGCAGGCAGGCAGGCAGGCAGACAGGCAGGCAGACAGGTAGAAGACAGGTTTACAGGTAATTAATCAGACAGGCAATCAGGCAGATAGGCAGGCAGACAGGCGGAAATCAGAATGCAGACAGACAGGCAGACAGCTAGATTGGTATAGCAGACAAACATAAGTAGGCCTACAGTGACAGACAGACAGATAAACAGGTAGATCCAGAGACACATTTAGACATATCATAGACATCAGACAGACACGCTCTCTCGCAAACAGTGATCACTGTCAAAGTAAAAATTCAAATTTGCATGTCTGACCTACAAATCCCTCAGCACCAACACACCTTTCTACCTTCAGTCACTACTAACTCCATACGCTCCTCGTCGCATGCGATCCTCGAGTACAAGTCTTTTAGCTGAACCTTGATGCAAAACTGTTACATGTATGGGTTCGCGTGCATTCCATGCCTCTGCACCCAGGGAATTGAATTAGCTTCCGATCTCTGTCGTTGCTATTCGCCTCAGCCGTTAGCCCCAACCCCCACCTCCTCCCCAAACCTGGATTACCCCTACTCCTCCCCAACCTGGATTACCACTTCCCACCCAAAAAAGTATGGGAAACCTAAATTAAACACTGTTTGACAGTCCAGCCTTCTAACAACTGAAACAACCATACATTATATAGATTCCTAGAGTCAGTATCATCTTATGCCGTCTCTAGACATCGCTAATGAAACGTCTAACACCTCTAACGACCGTCGAAGCACAGGTCTCTAAATCCATTCGTCGGCAGTCATTACGCCACCAAATGCGATTTACGTTTTCCCCTATGATTTCTGGGAAACCCCACGTCTTCCTGGAAACGACGCCATCAGGGATGTCTAGCAGGCTAAGTGTCGCTTCCAGCTGTATTGTGACGAGAAAATTCAATTAAGCCAGCTGCCAGATTGTACGTCGAAGGCAAGGATGATAGTGTTGGACATTCTATACCTTCTCCTAAAGCTGCTTGATGTCTACATGACGGACGGTTCACTACATATTCATTCGCTATTATTCGCATAATCCATCATCTGGCCACTTATTTCTCGACATAAGCTTAGGAAAAAACGCGTTTGATTTATAGATTCTCTTAGACTGTGGTGTTCATTATTCACCTATTTTCGCCCGTGTCATTTTAAGGCAATGAGTTTGAACGAATTTCTATTCAACGAATGATTAGCTTAATTGCTTAAACCACGACTATATCCACAGTTCCACGCATTAACTGCTGCAACCAACAATTCAGCTAGTCAAGAATTGTAGCCTATACAACTTTATACATTTCATAATGATTGTTCAGTTTTATATTCCTATAATTGTGATCATATAATTATTATAATGTAATTACGGTCACAATAATAGGAATACCAGAAACACATGAGAAACCTTAATCCCACTAATTATAGAGCCTTAAATACCAGCCGCAAAATGTGTGTAGGCTACATGTACATCCTTGTGCTATCACATGTGTGCTACTGCTTTACACTTTACAGTGTTATTTGAATTAAATAAAACTGAAACTCAATTTAAGTTAACCGTTAACTGAAAAGTTATATTTGCGTTTAATGAAACCAAAACTGAAATTGAAAAGTTCTGAAATTGAAACTGAAACTATACTGAAAAATATAAAACTGAAACCAAAACTAAACAGAAAAGCATAAAACTAACACTAAGACTAATCGGAAAAGCATAAACCTTACCTTACACATTAGTCCTGTGTCGCCCGATGCACAGTAGCGGTTAACCAGTGCCAGATTAACTATGGCGCAACTGGCGCACTTGCGCCAGGCCTTCTCTCGGGGGTAAAATTTTAAAAAAAACCCATTGAGAAATCTGATTATCCGATCGACTTTGTTTGTATAAGTCACAGTCCGGCTTATTTAAAATGTTTAATTTCTACAACAAGCATTGCATATAAAATTTGGTGGCATTACAAAAGCAGGCCTTCTACAGTACTACTATACTATGATGATGACGTAGGCCTACTTATTCATGGGATCATATAAACAGACTTGCACATCATGAGCGATCAAGTGAGCACAGACTGGCACTAACAACTTATGCAACACGTCTGTCAAAAGTAGGCCTACAGACTCTTGATAAGCATATTGTTCAACAATTTGAAAATGAAAGAAGTTATTGGAGGGAAGTTTAAGACGGGTTGTATCAACGGTAAAATTTCTTGCCTCACGTGGATTGGCACTTAGCCTAGAGGATCAACAGAAGTTTTGGAAGTCCTGATAATGGTAATTTTTTAGGCCCTTTTGAATATCTTGCAGAATATGATCTGTTCATCGCTGCTCATATTAAAAAATATGGAAATTGTTTTCGTGGTACAGCATCTTACTTATCTTCTACAACATACGAATATTAATTCCCCCATTTTTAAAAGTAATTTGATTGGATAGAGGGCCTACTTTAGTTTTGTTGCATTGTTTGCGCCAGGCCTCTAAAAAGTTAATCCGGTACTGCGGTTAACGGTTAAATTAAATTAAATTAAATTGAGCACTGTAGTGCATCGGGCGACACAGCTCCTTCACGTCACTCTGACATAAAACTGAAACTAAAACTAAACTGAAAAGCATAACACTGAAACTAAGACTAAAATGAAAATCATAAAACTGCATCATAACTTGAAAGTTAAAAACTGAATTAATTTTACTGTTTAGCGCACAAACCGAGTGGCAGACAATAATTGTCTACAATGGTAATTATCAGCGCATGCATGAACTGAAAGTTGGCACACGTCTGAAAGCAACATTGGTCATGCAACATCCGATTTAATCCTTTCTCTGTCAGCTTTCTTTTTAGCGGTAAATGCAGTCAGCCATAAAGATCGGTTGTGACTTGCGTAGAATTGTTTTCATTACAATGTGGACGAGAACAAAAGCTGTTGCGTTTGTAAGAACGATGGCGGCAAGCTTTGTAACAGCATTATTGTTGGTCAGGAAAATGGCGCGATCTGAAAGTCCACATGCGAGTGGATCACGCAACTGAGTTTAACTCGTGCAGACAACGAAGTAAGGAATCCGTAAGCCCGGCTGATTCTGCGCATAAAAGTATTAATGAAGAGAGCTTGGTCCACTTGGGTGACTTAGCTGAAAGGGAAACTAAGTCTGTCACCACCTCTATGATGAAACGTTCATTTCGGTGGGCTGTTATTCATATATTCATATGAAATCTGTTACTCTTGATAATCAAAATGAATTACATGAATAAAAATATTTTCTTTCTTCTGTTGAATGTTTGCAAAAACTGAATTATAACTGAAAGTTTAGAAAACTGAAACTCAAGCTAAAAACTGAAAAATTTGAAAACTAAAACTAAACTGAAAAGTTTAAACAAAAATGGAACCAAAATTGACATTCAAAGGATAATTTTGACTTAAATAACACCGGTACTACAGGCAACCACAGAAGGACTGACGGATAAGCAGTACAGTGAAAGACTTAGATGTAAACACTTGGCCATGCACACCATCTAGCTCAGCAGTTTCAGGAAAGTCTCTCACAATTATGATAATTGCTTTCTCTAGAAACTGTTTTCTACCCTGCGCCTGTATAAAGCTGCCAAATAGGAGTGCAACATTCAATTCAGAGAGTCACATATATGCATGGACTCGTTCCAGGTAACCACTATCGTGAGGGTGTTTGTGTATGACCAGCCAGTGCGAGTTAATGCGGCTAATATTGGTCCAGGCGCGCGCATCGTTCCGTTGGAAGTCCACGCACATGCGCGAGAAACGGGGTGCTCGCGCATACACGTGGACATCAAACGGAACGCTGCGTGCGACTGGACCAGCATTAGCCGCATTAGATCGCTCTGGCTCTAAGTAAGCTTTTATATATATAGATGCATGTAGAGTGCACTGCACGTTTCTTCTATCATCTGAAACGCATATATAGCCTATAATACGCGTTAGTGCATGCATCCACAGACGAAATCTTCGCATGGAGCAAAACTGCATGTGCACAACCAATATTATCCATCGTGCTTCTTAACGTTGCTTGTCGTTCCCGTCAAAAAGCGGCTCTAGAAGTCTGAATGAGGCTAATTATATTCAAGAACATGAGGGACGCCATTGTGACAATTAACTGCGTGGTCTTCCGGCCGCATTGGGAATATTTGTCGGCGTATAACGAATGCGTGGAAGCACGCGAGTGACAGTTGTAAAGCTTGTACTTGTCTCGACGAGTTCCTCTTCTTTTTGACGGATTGTTCGAGAATGGATCGACGAATAATATTTCAGACGATCTCTCGGGATTCATCTTCCCGATTAGTTCTGACTAAGCACAGCTTCAGAATTCTGTTTTCATCTGCTAGTGGTAGCCTATCTAATTGTGCGTTACTGAAAGACGCCATACGATATGTTGACCGATAAGATCAGTTGTTTATTACTCTACACTGATTCCTGATTTACACTGCATTAGATAGCTCCGTGTATTGTAACAAGGTATAAGTTGAAGTAAGCTTATTCATTGAAGCCTTCAATATGACCAGCGCCCTAAGGCGTGGGAGCCAACAAAACTGACCTATAACTGTAGAAAATGAAGCCCGTTGTAATTACTGTATGTTTGTGCCACTGTATGACGGTAATTGGCATTGTCTAAGTTTATTCATTCATTCAAGTATTTATATAAAGCCTCTTCAAGAAAACTACTCAGAGGCGCTCAGGTTGCACTATTATTATTATTATTCTGATGAATTCGTGATGGGAATCTTTCGAAACGTATCAACCGTATTTTACGCGACGGTCTTTCTCCAGGGGACCCTCACCACTCCGAGGGTCACCCATGCGGAAGAACCGGAAGCGGAACTGAACCATGACCATGACGACGACGACGACGGAGGATTTGATTGGTCGTGGCACCGTTACGTCATCTTCGTCATCTGCTGTATCGGAACGGCGGGAAATGTCCTCAACATCGTCGTCCTCACCCAGCATCGCGTTCGACGGTCCGTCGAGTCCCAGGAAGCGGTCGTCTACTTCGGACTGGTGACCCTGGCCGTCACGGACCTTCTGTTCTGCGTGTCGATGCTTCCGAGGGCCTTCATTCCGGACGGCCAGACCCTCTTCCGAAGCCGGGGATTCTGCTTCTTCTATCAGCTGTACAGTCAGCCGCTCATCACGACATTCAGCTTGCTCAGCACTTGGTTCATCGTTATGATGGCAGGAGTACGATACATCGGTAACGTAACATATTCATTCATTCATTTATTCATTTGTTTATTTATTTATTCATTCACTCATTTATTTATTTATTCATTCATTCATTCATTCATTCATTCTGAAGACTTGCATAGCGCCATTCAAGAAATCTACTCAGAATCGCACTACCGGTACTCGGGAGCGCACCCAGCCCAAACATGGCAAAAGAAAAAAGTCCTGGCAGATT
The DNA here is from genome assembly GCA_945859605.1 of Lumbricus rubellus. NCBI lineage: Eukaryota > Metazoa > Annelida > Clitellata > Crassiclitellata > Lumbricidae > Lumbricus > Lumbricus rubellus. Next base: position 10,149,996 of record OX243817.1, on the reverse strand, counting down.
TTGGAAGCATTAATGAGGCTTGACCTAGATTGCGTTACAACCAGCACTCTCACTGCTACTTATGCCATCTGTATGTATATACACGCAGGTATTTGTCATCCGCTGAGGGCTCGCTACTTGGTCAGCCGTCGTGGCACGGTCACCGTCCTGGCCTTCGTCGCCCTCATCGGCTGCCTCGTCAACCTCCCGTCCTTCTGGACGTTCAAGGTCAACGACTTATCGACGCCCTTCAAATCCGTGTACCTCTTCGACCTTGGTCCGTTCAGCCACATGACCCACATCGGCTTCATCTTCCTCTGGTTCCGCGCGGTCGTCGGCGTCTTCCTACCACTCGTCCTGCTCCTCTTCTTCAACTCCTGCCTCATCGTTGCCCTCCGTCGATCCGAACGCTTCCGTCGCAACTGCGCATCACCCGCCGACCGGACTCACATGGACGCCGCCACATCCGGAAGCGGACAGAGGATCCTCCGAGCGCAGCCGCCCCACGAGAGCAACCCCGGATACCGGGGACGTCCACAGCAGTCCGTCCGCAACCGCCTCACCACGATGCTCGTCGTCATAGTCGTCTGCTTCTTCGTGCTCGTCTGCCCGTCGGAGATCATGGACTTCCTGTCACATCTAACCGGGATCGTTGACCCCGATCCGGAAACGTTCATGACGGGACGACTATTGGTGGACACGCTCCAGGTGTCCAACTTCTCGCTCAACTTCCTGCTGTACTGCGCCGTCAACGCCAGGTTCCGTAAGACCCTCGCCGCGATGCTGTGTCGCTGCTTCGGAACGCGGTGCGCCGAGGCCGCAGGCGCCGCAAGCCACCT
>OX243817.1:10127389-10148978 GCA_945859605.1 Lumbricus rubellus | reverse complement strand
GAAAGAGAGAGAAGGATAGGGAGAGAGAAACAGAGAGACAGAGAAACAGAGAGACAGAGAATCAGAGAGACAGAAAGACAGAGATGCAGAGAGAAATTCATGTACTTGAAAGCCAAGGGGAAGTAATGAGTTTTGAGCAGCTTTTTGAAGGAAGGAAGTGAATTCCAGCTACGAACCGAGAGCGGAAACAATCAGATTTTTATATTGGATTGTATTAAACAATAGGCCTAACCCGTCATCTGAAAATTCTTCCCCATTTTTACCAGGTGACGTGATTGCAATTTACAGGTTCGTGGGAAAATCACATGGCAGACAAACAGAGACTTTCAAAGTGGTTATAAGTCGCTCTATTATAATTACAATATTGCATTATGTTACGAGGAAGAAATCTAATCACAGTCGGATAAATGTCGATGTGCTAATAACAATTAATTGGTTTTACCAGGACGAATCTGTTTGATGTACGTTGTAACTAAAATCAATTCTTTGTAATTCCTATATTGCTAGTTATTCAGAACTACTATTGACCCTTTAAGATAGTTAATAACAGGGGACTAGAGAACCGCATAACGCCATAGTGATTTACTTATTTCATCTAATCTAAACTGATATAATCAAACCTCATATCATCCTATGTGAGCTATTCTATGAAAACGTCACTTGATCTCAATTGAAAGTCTTCCTTAGCTTACCGTTGATGATGCCTCAACAGCGGCCAGAGATCCATTAGCCTACAGTTTCCTACTCGTGTTCTAACTCAAACCTTCTGTCCTATCTTCTTTCCTTCAGTCATTGGCGTCACGACTGACGGTAGTTGCTCATAAGTTTCAGTTTCGTTTGAACTTGAGGCAACGGAATGGACAGACGCATGAACGTCTTCGATCGGATGTATTGATCTTGGTTGTTTGTTTCTCCTGGCATCACGAAAAGCAGCTTCCATCGCATTCTCGTTAGCTGTCGAATCATCCTCACCAGACTCAATTCGTTGTAGGTGACCTGCAGCAGCATATCCAACGACTATGCAGAGAAAGACGACGAACACTTGCCCGTGCATCTGAGATGAATGAGACCTGTATCGCGACTTGGCTTTCACATTCCAATAAGTATGCCGCTATTTCCGGGCTGATACAAAGCCTTGTTCGGTCCCTTCAGAAAACTGTCCAGTGATTCGACTTCCTTACGTTTTAAGGTATTATACAGCGTCAGGGCGGCAGAAGGTTTATCAAAGAATTCCGCATGATTTTCACGAAGCTTGAAGTGGTCATATAAGTAGTCGTCATAAGCGCCATCTCTGATCAGGGCCTTGTAGCTTTCGATGATTGCTTTTGCATTGTTCGGGTTCGCGGCCACGGTGTCTTTCAATGCCTGCCTCTCCACATTTTTTGCAGCTTTGTACTTGTTAAGAACGTCAGCCGGGGCACTCTCGGATTCCGCCAAACTGTCAAGTAAACGTCCCTCTGCGTCATTGGATGCGTAGACGGTCTTCATCATCTTCAGAGGAAGATTCTTTCGGATCTCCATGATATTTCCGAACACCTGAAAAGGAACGAATTTATCGCGTATCTGATCTCGCTCTGGCGATCTCTTCGCTCGAAAGAACTTCCTTATCTCGGTTGCAACATATGCGTCTGTTCGGCGAATTGCAGCTGAGGTTTCAGGATTACTTCTTAGGACCTTCTTCAAAGCGTTTTGTGCATGGATATGCCGATGAAAATGTTTAAACAACGAACGGATATTATGCATTTCACGTGTTTTAAAATAAACCTTCTGTCCCCTCTTCTTTCCTTCAGTCCATGGCGTCACGGCTGACGGAAGTTGCTCATAAGTTTCAGTTTCGTTTGAACTTGAGGCAACGGAATGGACAGACGCATGAACGTCTTTCGATCGGATGTATTGATCTTGGTTGTTTGTTTCTCTGGTATCAAGAGAAGCAGCTTCCATCGCATTCTCGTTAGCTTTCAAATCGTCTTCACCAGACTCAATACGTTGTAGGTCACTGGCGGCATATCCAATGACCATGCAGAGAAAGATCACGAAGAACTTCATCTGCAAAAGTAGCAATATATGGAGATACCACAGGAAATTCAGTTAACGTCTTTCTCAATGTTATTCAAGTTAACTAAAACTGAAACTGAATTTGAGTTAACTGAAAAGTTCCATTTGAGTTAACTGAAACTAAAACTAAAACTGAAAAGTTCTGAAAACTGAAACTAAAACTAAACTGAAAAGCTTATAACTTAAACTAAAACTAAACTTGAAAGTTGAAAACTGAATTAATTTTCTGTGTGGCGCACAAGCAATATGTGCTAAGCAAACATCCGGTCTAACCCTTTTCTATCTGCTTTCTCTTCAGCGGTCATCCTATTGTCAAATGCGGTCAACCATTAAGATTGTCTGTGTCCGGCGACAAGAAGTCACAAGATATAGTGATGTGTATAATTAATTCGATTACAATGCGTCAGTTAAACAGCCTGACATTGATTAGTTATTGTTACGGATGGCTGGGCACTGACCACAGGGCCAGCAAAGTTAGTTACAGGTGTATTTGAAGCATGGTCCGAGTAGGGGAAGAGTATGAATATTTGAACTTTAGCCTACATAGAACATTGTACACAGGCCTACGGATCACATGTATCTGTCTATATATACAAGTAATACAGTATACATACAATGTACCTATGAGGAATGAGGAATCAACGACCCGCATATAATTATGTTTGGAATCACTTTGATGTTTGACACCTGGATGGACTTGTCATGGTATAGGATAAAGGCATCAAGCATGTTATCGATCTTTGATGTTTATGGATAGAACATACAAAGATGGAAATAGACGTGTCTATTGGTTATTTGCTGATGGTGGCAATATTGGAACTTCACTGATCTTGGAACAAGGTGCAGAGTTTTATTACAATGTCATCTCCATTAATGGATCCGACACCACACATGCACTTGGCGGATTACAGCATACAGGCAGACTAGTTTCACATTTAATTGGCCCATGCTGGTGCAGGCCAATTGGAAGGGCAGAAAATATTATCACATGGGATAGGCCATTCCCTTACCACAGACTCTGAGCACTTACTTTAATTAAACTAGAGGTTTTGCTGATGGAAGATTGTGACAGTTACTGTAAGTCTAAACATGGCAGATTTTATAAGGTACGTACGTTGAACCTGTGTTCATCAGTGCAAGAATTTTTATCCATACACTTGCCCCGGATTACTGAACAAAACTTTATCTAGTTCAGTGTTTTTAAATTACAATTTGGATAAATTACATTGACATTTCTTCATAAAATTCAGTAGGCAATCGATTTTGTCTATGCCAGTAAATTGAGTGTTTCTGTATATCTTGATCTTACTGCTCTCTGACTGACTTTTACTCCACCTCTAGTGACTCGGACTTGAATAGATGCAATTTATTATGACTTCCTTATAGTCACATAGTTTGGCACAGAGTATGTGTACTTAGTAGCTGATTTAAAATACTTTCCAAGACCGGTATTTTACTGTTTTCTAAGCCAGGTGTTTTATTCTTGTAGCCTATTTTTAATAAGTTTGTAATAAAGTTGTTTTTACCTGTATCTTAAATACTTTTGTGATCAAGTATTTATACTTACACTCAAAATATTTTAAAAAGTACTTTTCTCCATCACCGGCCCTGCATGCTACACAGAATTCAACAGTACGAACAGAATTAGTAAGCTTTATTTATGTTTCTGCACACGAGGATTGCAGTCAAATGTTGAAAAAGTTTTCAGTTTGTGGAGGTTTCGGTGCTCTTAAATTAAATCGGACTAGTGTTACTTTAGAAAAATGAATGTCATCAATAACAAATATTCAATCCTTCTTTGGAAGGTTTACAAAAACTTAATTGAAACTGAAAAGTTGTGAAAACTGAAACTAAAACTAAAACTGAAAAGATTTGAAAACTTAAACTAAAACTAAACTGAAAAGTTAAAACAAAACTAAAACTAAAACTTAAACTGAAAAGTAAATTGAAACTTAAATAACACTGGTCTTTCTAATCAATCTAACAAGTGTCTTCAATATTATTTTCACTAAACAACCGGCTCCATGTATCTCTTTCCATGCCGGGCAGGTCTTCCACCCTGCCTGGCCCCTGCATTATGTATAGGCCTATACCAGATTGGCGTGCGTGAATTTCGTGGATTTCTTATTCTCTGTTTTTCACTGAGTTCGAGTTGCGCCCGCCCTCAATATATCTAAAAGTTTCTGAACCGAACATATTTTTATTTTATAATCGTATGCTAGTCGTAATTGTTATGGAACATGAATAAAGCCCCACTCAGCGATTTAAAGGCGTTCCCGAGTCCCGACACAACTCAGTTGTTTGAACATCGATAAAATTCACTATTACTTATTAGGCCTACTAACTTTCTGTAAATAGGCTCCATTGGCGGAAATCCTTCCCGTTGGGTTGTCTGTTGCTCCGCAACGAATTAATGGACAGTGTGTCATCATAATTGCCAACTAGGCCCCCGATTAATCACCGCTTGTAGGCCTACTTATTGTGAATGCATCATTGTCTGTCTATTTTTTATGAAGTCAATAGAGAAATTGAATCGAATCGAATTGAAACCAAATAAATGGATTACCGTACATGAGCTTTCGGGGGAAAAAAGAAATACGTAGAAGCTCAGCTACTATTCCATCATCATCATCACAATTATCATCATCATAACGGTCGTTATTAGGCTATAGCCTATTATCATTATTATAAAAAATTATTATAATTATATTATCGTCAGAGATCAAAGCATTGTTTTGCAAACGTCATTATCATTATCATCAGCATTATTAAGCAATTGAAATATCAATATCATCCTTATAATTATCATCATAATCATTGCTTTTATCATTCTACTCGTTGTTTGTTGACGTTATTGTTGTTGCTACTACTTGCATCACCATCAACATCGATCTTACCTTCTCCAAGACATAATATTTCAAAAATAAAAGTGTTACTCTTAATCAGTTACGATGGAACGAATGATATATTAATACGATGATAAGTATAAATAATTCGACTGGTGTATATAGATTCAAAAAAGGTAAACAAACTGAAGAAGTAGCATGACGTCATCTTGGTTGTCATGGCAACTCATTTAAATTAAATTAAACTTATATATCAATATTATTATTCAACGCGCATGCCTGGAACCATTGAGGTGCAATTAATCTAAACACTTATTATAATTATATCTCAATGCTTGGAACGATAATTATGAGACTTATGAGTCCTCGACATAAATTTACCTGAAGTAATTTGCATTTAAGCATCTTGATCTAGCACAGCTCATACGTGGGGACGGAAAATGGTGTAGCGTCCATTCAAGTATAGGCTAGGTTGCATCAGTTTGTGAAGATTTTATTCGCTCAACAAATTCATTGAAAATTACTCGGAATGAAGATTATTTAGCTTTGTAGGCCTAACAACAAAATGGTCTTCAATTACTGTATTTTAACATGATAGAGATAGGAACGTTTCGCTGTTTTACACTTGTATACAGAGATTACTAGCTTAGTTAGCTACACCGGTAAGCGAGAGCAGCATTCGTCTGTTGGTTGCAACGGAATGCGGTTCAAGCCCGGGCTGGGAGTTGACATTAGGAGATTTAGATATCTCGGGCTAGCACGTGTTGGACGCAGGGGTGCAAGCTGCTGCGGAGCGACCCTGGGCAAGTTGCTGACCCATCATTGTCTGTGGGGGGAAGGCAACGGGGAACCACCTCACTCATCTCATCCCCAGGGGCGTAAAAGCCAATGAACCTGCCTACGGGCAGAGAACCATCATCATCATCATCATCATCATCATCATCATCATCATCATCATCATCATCACAGAGATCAAATCAATCAAAATCAAATCATTTTATTTTGTAACCAAACAATCTTTTACAATTATGCAGTTACAAATCACATTTTCAAATTAGAATGGCCACAAGGATGGGCCCTGAAGGGATCACTGACCCCGCTGATAGGGACACCTACGTACATGTGAAACGAAAAGATGAAACGGCCAACAATTGCTACTAACAAGAAGTGAATGATTACAACTACTTCTGGTATCTTAACTAAACCAGACAATGTAAACTCTTAACTACATAAAAAGAAGAAAAAAAGTTAGGGTCAACAAGTGCAAGACATGTGTGTGTGCGCGTGTGTGTGCGTGCGTGTGTGCGTGTGTGTGGCTTACATGGACCAACACATTGTTACATCATAACACAATGTTGCCATTATTGACAAGGTGAGAGCGAAACTTTTTCTTAAACAATGATAGTGATGGAGATTGCCTAACTTCTTGAGGGATTTTATTCCAGATTGAAGGACCAGTGGCTCTAATACAGAAAAGACGGGTATTTGTGCGAGCAAAGATGCATCTGTAATTTGACGAGTTTCTTGTTGAATGAGAATGGATCTGAGAAGCAAGATTAAAGAATCCCTTGAAAACAGGAGGGAGCAAACCGTGGTCAAAGCGATACATAAATTCTCCTGATTGATAGAGTTGAATCTGCTCAAATTTTAATATGTTATAATCACAAAATAAGGGGTTGGTATGCGATAAATATGTAGTACCAGCCACTTTTCGAATTATCCTTTTTTGGAGTATTATCAGTCTATGCAGTCTAGTAGTGTAGTTAGATGCCCATATTAGATTACAGTATGCTAAGTATGGATACACAAGCGAATAATATAGTTTTACACGGATAGAGGAAGGTAGTAGGTATGCAGTACGTGCTATTATCCCAGTATTTTTAGCAATTTTTGAGGAAATACATTTTATATGATCTATCCATGTTAAATGTTGATCCACATAGACTCCCAGAAATTTTGTGGACTCTACCCTAGAGAGATTGGATCCATTAATACATAGTATAGGAAGTTGGGAGGGACAGGTTTTCCTATGAGACCTAAATAAGATATAGTTTGTTTTAGTAAGATTAAGTGTAAGTTTATTGGCACAAAACCACAAAAGATTACAGACAAGAAGCTCTTGCGAGTTGCGTCTATTCCAGAATGCAGTTTTCGTGATACCGGCCTTCTTCCAATGCATCAGTCAGCCTACCGGCAATACCATTCGACCAAGATCGCCTCTCTTTAAGGTTGTGTCAAACCTTACGGAAGCCATCGATGCGGGAAACCACGCTCTGCTTGACCTGCTTAATCTCCCGACAGCCTTCGACACGGTGGACCACGATGTTCTGGTCGAGGACGTAGGCTACATAAATTATACGGGATAGCCATGGGCGGAGTTCATCGGGGTTAGGGGGGGGGTTAAGCCCTTCCAATAAGGCCCAGGTTCAACCTTTTACCATGAAAATGGTATCCTTTTTCGGGGTTAGCTCCCCCAAGAACAGAAACCAAACTCCGCCCATGGGGATAGCCTACGTTCGACCGCTCTCGACTGGCTTCGCTCCTATCTTATTTTCACATGCCCTATTCGGCTTGTGATGCGGCTTCAACAGCTGCAGCGTCTTGCTTAGAACTGGAATTCTTCAAACCCGCTGTCTCAAGTCAAGTGTGCCTTCTTGGCATCATCAGCTTTGCTTTTTTTAAAATACTGGTCATCCTTTCCAACATGGCTAGGGATGGTTATAATAGCTTGTCTGAATAGTGCTCTGCGATTTATTTGTTGGGTTTCATTGATTCTCCCGATAAAATGTCATAACAAAGACCTAATTCTAATTTTTCTATTCATGCTGCATTGCTGCAACTATTAAGCAATAGGCTACTCTGAGAATTGGTCAATAGTTCTTCTTTTCTTAACACTCAATTCACCTTACTGATTCGTTTTGCGATGCTAGCAATTTCAACAACTTATTTTGTGTTCTTATGAATGCACCGAGCAGGGAAGAAGTTTGGGGAATGGACGTAGCCTACGTGCCATTCCCCATTGTTGAAATTTTCCCACGCTGCAATGGTACCATTTTAGGCTGTCGTTTTAACGAAGCTCTTCATCATTTCAGTGCTGATAGTCGTGGCTTACGACTTCAAAGTGTCTCCTCCCATTGTTAATGTTTTGAACTTTTTATCTCAATAAAAATTTCATAATTCCAGTGCTGAAGACATGGTGTATGACTTCAATAAATGTCCTTTTTCCATTCTTAATTTTTTCTAAAATTTCCAATCAGTAGCCTATTTTAAACTTTCAACTGAATTTTGTCAATGCTTATAGTCATGGTTTAAGACTTCGGAATGTCGGCCCCAATTGTTAACAATATTTTGAATGTGTGCACCGTAACATTCTAAGCCATCATCTAAAACAATTAGGCCTACTCATGATTTCAGTGCTCAGAGAGGTGGTGTATACTTCAATAAATATTCCTCCATGTGTTTTTCAGAAGAATAGCGGAATTTACATGTGAAAACTAAAATGGGAAAAAATTTCATCTAACTGATGAATCATAGCAAAATTATGAGTAAAAATTTATGTTAGTTTGCTATAGTGCAGTAGATAGCGTTGAAATTGCTACTTGGCCAATATCTTTTGCAAATTTCTGAAGGGGCCAGGCGACCCCTGGCAAATCGTCACGCGACCCCCGTGGGGGTCGCGACCCACAGGTTGAGAACCGCTGCTATAGATTTATTTACATTAGAACAGATTTAGAAGAATGGAAAAGCATGAAGAAACAATGGAATTTGCTGTGTGTGTGTGTGTGAATAAAGACGATCAGGTTGAACAGGAATTGTGTGACATTCATCTAGGCCTATTGCTTCCGGTGTGGGCAAGCGAATCTTTCATCAGTTATAATAATTGTTGGCCCAATTCAGGTTGTAAAGAAGTAACAGTTTGCACCCCCTGGCGAATAATATGACTGGTATATTAGATGGATTTCTAACGTCCTCCAATACCCCAACTTTTACATTGTGCACACTTATCATAATGCTGCCTTGCCCATCTAGGTAATCTGCAGAACCTATAGTTCCGTGGAATTTGGCGCATCACTGTTCAACCCAAGTTGAACCAAATGAATGACAGAGAATTGAATCAATTTTCAAGTGTGAATCGATTAACTATAGAAAGAATAAATTTATTGAAATGCTAGATCGCTTACTCAGCCTCATATCTTTATATATTCCGGGTAATTTCTGACCGCTTTGCACATATCTCATTCGCCGAAAGAGTTATAGGCCAGGCCTATGCCAAGCCAAGCTGCAGCGGTGGTACTGTGAATAAGATAGCTGAAATAGGGTACGCGTACGTAGTTGGGCCAATAGACAGATATGTCTTTCTTCGAATTAAGCACATGAACAATAGTTCCAAAAATATAGTTGTTTGTCCCGTCATCGTAGTAAACTGATATTTTTCAGTGTCTCCAGGCAACATTAATGATGTCATGCATAATACTAATTAAGTCTGTTATTAGTTTAAAAAACGCAATTTATCGCGGTAGAGCTCAATCAAAGATGACGTCACTGACCATTAAACCACTACTAGGAATGAAGCAGTTGAAAGCTAAGAATAGGTAGCCTATATGGTCGAAGGGTATAGGGTATAGGGTTGAAAGCCCATCGCAGCAGCTCTTAACCTTGTTCTGGAAAGCGGCCATTGACAGGGCTGTACACGAGGGTAGGCTATATGCGGGTATACAGCGTATTCGCCTCCTGGAAAATCGCGTTGTATAGGCTACTCACCTCCCGAAAACCAGACTTCGATAAATGTCCCCTCCCATTGTGTCATTTTTTTTTTCATAGGGGCCTACCGTTATAGTAGCATTTTAAGCTGTCATCTTAACAAAATTATGGATAACTAGTGGCTAAAACTGCAAAATTTATTATGATTTTTATTAAATATTTCTTAAATATTGGACAGGGATATAAGCACCTCCGTCCCCCCACCCCAAACTTTGGAAGGGACCGTCCCCCCGCTGCCCCAACCCCTAAGTCTGCGCCCAGGGTATAGACATAAGTTACCAGAGTAACAAAACAGTAAAGAACAAAGTAGCAATCGGTGGCAAAGGTTCGGAGGGACCATCCCAAGCCTCTCGTCGGAAGTTTGGGGATCGTCCCAAGCCTCTCAGAAGTTGGGGGACGCGTCCCGTGGGTCCCATAGGGTGGTTGCGCCAATGCGGGGAATGGTGAGGATCAACCCCTGACCGTCCCCCCCCCGTTGTCCCCCCCCCCCCAAAGTCTACGCCATCGTGTAGACATGCGTTACCACAGTAAGAAAAAAGTAAGAGTAGGCTAATTGAGCAGAACCTAACCAAATGAATTCTATGTACATATAACATATAGGCCTATAATGATTATAATTTCTGGCACATTTGGCTGCAAATGACCTGGTATTTTGCATTTGGAAAGACAGAAACATTCATACCAGTCACGAAAATAGGCCTACTGAAAGAAAGTCAAGACTCAAGAGTCACATAATATTATCACCAAAGATCAGCTTCACACTTAGCCTAGCAGCAGTTTCACGTGCAATCTGTGTGAGACGCCAACACTGTCGGTGTAAGATGTAGGCCTACAGGCAGGATTTAAACGCTCTTACCCTGTCTCATCTGATCCTCCACCCTAAAATTTCAGGCGCCCACCTTAGTAGCTGCTTCAACCCCTCTGATCCTATGGTAACTCGACTCGGACCACCATGGACTATTCTTACGAACAACCCTTCGACTCAACGCTACGCTCGTGAATAAGCCGGTGCTCCGCGCTTGGCTGTCGAGTGGCGCTTTAGAAGTTAGGATATTACGATTATGATTGATTCAGCCTTAAGGCTGAGAAGCTATGTTCTTAATAGGCCTATGCCAGTCTATATGGAAATGTCTATTAACAGCAGTCGGTGGCAAAAGTTGGGAGGGACCGTCCCAAGCCTCTCGTCAAAAGTTGGGGAACCGTTCGTCGAAAGTTGGGAGGACCGTCCCAAGTCTCTCAAAAGTTGTGGGGACGCGTCCCGTGGGTCCTAGTGTGGTTGCGCCTATGGTGTTGAAGAAAACCAATAACCCGTGGACCAGAGCCGTATAATATAGTAGCCTACGGCTCTGCCGTGGACGATTCGTGGCGAAAGCGAAAATCACTAACTAGTATTTCCAATGATGACACCAAATTACGCGAACTACATGCAGTATGAGAATTGTGGAAAAATAACTGGGAGGGTTGGCCTATGATAAACTTGAAATTGGGGTATGAAAAACATACTTTAACATGGGGCTCTAAGAAAGACTGGGGGGTTGAACCCCCCAACCCCCCCCGGCAATTCTCACCCTGACTACATGTATGTGTCTATTATCAAGTTGTCAGAACAGAGTAGAGCAGCCTACAACGTGGTCTCAAAAGCTTTTAGCATTAGACTTAGTTCCAAAGAGAGATCATACTAGACTACGGGCCAGACAGAAAAGGCACTGCACAACTGAGGCATTATGCATAGCATTGTGTATCTATACATTCCATGTCGCAGGGCCAGCCACGTATATAACGGAGAAAGCACGACGCTGCCTGATTGCCGTCTGTGAGCGAGGAACAATAAGTTCCTCTTGTGTGATCGTATAGAGCAGCAGCGTTGGACGTGCATGGTGGAGCTTTGCCAGTATAATACCGGTAAATGAAGGTGGCTAAACAGAAAACATAAAGCATTTTTATATGCCCAACAATACATGCTGTGATGGCAAAAGAATGCTTTTTTAATAGTTCAAACTCGTATCTTAAGAAACATCCATATTTAATCTTTATTCACTAAAACATTGGTAGAAAACACACACAAAATGAGGATGAAAACAAAAAAGAAACTAAAACCATTTTATGCCGTCAGAGAAAAAGACAGAAACCTGCAGAATGCAGTCATTTGGAAAACCAATAAACTTTAATATTATCATACATAGTGCAGTAGGCTACCAGAAAACCGCCTATTACTAACGCCCAGTGATGAAATATCAGTTGCTCACCAAGGTTCAATTTTTTACAACAGACTAGCAAGTAACTTCTTCATGTGAAACAGTTTTCAAATAAAACAGAGTCCAAAACATAATGTAAAGTTCAAGTGATGCATACTAATGTCTAAAAATGTACAGGAAAAACATGAAAGATTTCCCATAAGTTATTTTGATAATAATAATATTTGTCCTCAACAGTCAAGTTCGTTCAGTATATGTAACAAAATAAAAACCAGTAAACATGTTTGGAACAAGTACCGGTAGGTATTCTAATTCAGGTATTCTAACTAGGTCATTGTAATCATAGTTGCAAGTTTAAGGCTAGATGCAATCAAAGTCAAATTCAGTTAAGATTTCGAGATCATAAACCAGCCAATCAAAAACGACACAACTTCTGCTATAGCCAACAAACTAGCTATTTTTTGCTACAATTCTCATACTGGTCTATTTATCTGTGTCTGTCTTCGGTGTCTCACTCCTCTCCGTCCCTTCCATTACAATAATTAATCTAAATGACACACGATGAAAAAACAAGGAGTTGAACCTCCACAACAATTCTCACCCTGACCCCAAGCACACCATTCGGACTTGCTTCATCCATCTCTATAGGTCTATAGCAACGGATATAAACTTCGAGCTAGACCACATAACTTCTCATTAGTCTACAATTTTATTCCGCACATTCTTGGTAGGCCTAAGCATATTTCTACCTAGTATCTGTACAAATGGTCATTATTTAATACAATATATACTCTGACAGTCAGATCATGATACCCTGTCTCATCTGATCTTCCACCTTTCCCATTTTCAGACCCAGACGACACTCACATTATGATTAGTAGCTGCACCGCCCCCTATGATCCTATGACACTGAACCGGATACGGACCTTGAGGACTAATCTTACGGACAACATGCTTACTTTTTTCTCAACTCAGCCAATGGACGCGCCTTCGGGCAGAGAACTAATCATCATCAACATCATCACAAATATACTACAACTGTTTTTGATAGTACCCTACTTACAAAGGTCAGATTGAAGCTCGGCAACCATTGAGACTATATAATTATAGACTCAGTATAAATAACAGCTGCTGTTCTATTGTTTATTTATACTGTGCTATAGACATTAGAATAAATGATAAGACAGATGGAGGATGGACAGGAAGCGCTGGAGTAACATCTTGCATGATGCAACCGACCCTCGAATCGAGGATGGCTAGGAACAGAACAGATAAATAACAGCAGCATGGGCGGAGACCTGGGCTGAGATTTGGGGGGGACGAACGAGTGGCCAAAGGAAAGTCGCGAGATTTTTTGGCGGACGAAAATTTCTGGCGACCTTTTCCAAGCAAAGATTTTCACCGCCAAAAAAGTTGATGACCTTTATTTAGTCATTTGGTCAAAAAGTCAAGAAAATTTTCTATTTTGACCGCCAAAAAAGTTGATGACCTTTTTTTAGTCATTTGGCCAAAAGTCACAAAAATTTTCTATTTTGACCGCCAAAAAAGTTGATGACCTTTTTTTAGTCATTTGGCCAAAAAGTCACGAAAATTTTCTATTTTGACCGCCAAAAAAGGTTGATGACGTTTTTTTTAAAAAGTCATCTGGCCAAAAAGTCAAGAAAATTTTCCATTTTCACTGCCAAAAAGTTGATGACCTTTTTTTTAGTCAACTGGCCCAAAAAAAGTAAAGAAAAATTTCTATTTTTCACCGCCCAAACATTTTTGTTTGTCTTGACGCTCAAACATTGGGGGGGACCAATGCATGGGCCGTCCCCCCCAACACCTTTTGGGGGGAGAACCGTTCCCCCCCTAGGTTTCCGCCCATGAACAGCAGTGCAAACTTATACAGGCACACACACAACTAAACTTAATATTAATAAATTCCATTTTAGACAGTTGTTTAGGCTATTAGGCTACAGAAGATGCATGTGACAAAAAGCTGCTTAAAAGCAACACTTACATTTTATGACTGAAGTTTCAAAGCGGACTGAAGAAGGGCATTATAGAATTCAAAGTTCATACATGTATGCATTCAGCAGTTTAAACAAATAAAAACAGATTTAAGTAAAACTAAACCCAGGGCTTAAAGTGTGGCAGGACGGTCATGGACGGCATCCATGCACTTATTTTAAAATCTGAACGTCTTGCCACTTATTGGCCAGCACAGCCTGAAAATGTAAGGGGCGTACAGGCACTTCTTTTGGAAAGGTAAGGAGCGTCCAGGCACTTCTTTTGGAAAGGTAAAGAACGTCCAGGCACTTCTTTTGAAAAGGTAAGGAGCGTCCAGGCACTTCTTTTGGAAAGGTAAGGAGTGTTCAGGCACTTCTTTTGGAAAGGTAAGGAGCGTCCAGGCACTTCTTTTGGAAAGGTAAGGAACGTCCAGGCACTTCTTTTGAAAAGGTAAGGAGCGTCCAGGCACTTCTTTTGGAAAGGTAAGGAGTGTTCAGGCACTTCTTTTGGAAAGGTAAGGAGTGTCCAGGCACTTCTTTTGGAAAGGTAAGGAACGTCCAGGCACTTCTTTTGAAAAGGTAAGGAGCGTCCAGGCACTTCTTTTGGAAAGGTAAGGAGTGTTCAGGCACTTCTTTTGGAAAGGTAAGGAGTGTCCAGGCACTTCTTTTTCCGCACTTTAAGCACTAAGACAGCAACATATGCCTATTTCTACGCAAACTAATTTAAAACAGGTCTTGTCACCTAAAACAGCGGACCACACTTTAGGCCTGGTTGTTGGCAGCAACAATCTTTTCGTAAATAGGGCTGAGAACGCTAACAATGATTCCTGCCTCGACTTGTTTACGCGGCTGCAGTTGCTTCATGTGCTTGAGCACAAATGCCATGATAAGCTCACATCTGTTGCTCAAACTGCACGCAAAGGCTTTCCACATACTCGATCGTTTGTCGTCATATGCAGTCAAGCACTGAAGTTTGACGTCATTCAGAGGATAGTGTACAACAGCAGGCTCCAGCTTAGCTCTCTCTGCTTTTTCAGTAGCGTAGCACTCCAGACAGCGTTTTGTAAACTGCATGTGTCTCTCCAGCTGTTTCAGGAATGATACCTGACACATGAGGTCCTCTTCTTTTATCTGGAACGATGTATATGGCAGGGCTGGCATCGAGAAGTAGTTCCGCAATGTGTAGCAGAAACCCTCCATCTTCTTCAAATCTGCTGCGACGCTGTTAATCAGCGATACGTTATCAGGCCACAGCGGCTGAATGACGCTGGTCGGGGCACCTTGCTGTCGCGAGTCCTCACGAACTGTACAAAGGACAGGATGTTTCAATGCGCTGAACATGTGATTCAATAGGGTTCTCTGAATAGCCATTCTTCGTGCATTTTTGTTGTTATGCTGATCTTCGTGATTGGATTTCAAACCCTCAGCTTCTTTTAAAAGTTTCTGCACGCGTCTGGCGTTATACGAAAGTAGCTCATCGTACATGCCCACTACATTCCTGTAACCTATGATCTGTCTCGCAACTTCTTTACACCACGTCTTATGATCCTCAATCATCTGGCACAGTTTTCTATTCCCAATCACTTTTCCAGGTGAAAAAGGTGGTGGGTTTGCACAGCAGAATTTACAGGCGCAGGTCTTCTCAATCATCTCGAAATCCGTCTTAATCTGTCGCAAGCGAGCAACGCATGGATATAGCTCGTCAAGTAGAACAACGTATGCCTTCGAACGTCGCTCTTCTAGGTCTGCGACTGCACGTTGCTGCCTTACTTTCTCATTGAAGCACTGCTCAATTTCCTCTTCGACTTCATCATCTTCGATATCTAACAACAACTCCTGATGCACGTGCTGATTTAGAAAGTCGGTCTCTTTATCATCCTCATCCTCATCATCCTCATCATCGTCATCCTCATCAACATCATCCTCATCAACATCGTCATCATCATCATCATCATCATCATCATCATTGTCATCATTTGGATGTTCTGCACCTTCTTCGCCATCATCATTTGCATGATCGCTCTGTTCATTCGGAATCAAAGCATCTTCTTCTTCTTCTTGATGACCCTCATTCTGATTGCCCGTGTCCATTCCTTCGTCAGGGTTTCCAGCATCTTCTGTATCGTCATTCGGATGGTCGGCATCTACCTCCTGTTCTTCCTTCTGATCTCCACAGGCTTTTCTTCTGCTGTCCCTGCATTACATAACAACAACAAGTGATTCAACATAGAATGAAAACACAAAAACCAACAACAACACGCAACAACACATAACTAACTTCACACAACATAATAACACACGACAAAACAATATAATAAATTAAATAGCACAACTGGCTAACAATACACAACATAGCAACATAGAGCATAATAATACATACCAACATAATAATAATAATTATTACACTTGAAAACATCTGAAAACCAGGGACGTAACTAGGATTTTTCGTTGGGGGGAGGGGGGGCTTAAGCCTTGAGCATGACGAGCGCGGTAGCCTAAGTTCAAGTCAGCACACAACGGCTTGATTTATTTTGAGGGCTTCAGCTTCGTTTGGGAGGAACCCCCCAAACCCAACGCTAGTTACGTCCCTGCTGAAAACACACAACATAACCAACACACAAAAATAGCAATGCATAACATGCAATGCTATTTTGTATTGTCATGATAATACATGACAATACATAGCCACATAAAATTCCTCGATGTCATTCAGGTCCAAACTTAAGGCTCATCTCTCTCTCTCTTCTGGTTTCTTTGAACAATTAGAATTCGAACTGGCTATCAAGTTCTTTGAATGAGATTTCACTCGAAGTGACCATTGACCGATTTCTTGGACTTCTGAAAAAAGTGCTGAAGGAGCTATTAGACTCTCACCGGGGGTGTTGAGGGGGGGGGGGGTTTGAAACCCCCCCAGCCTTTCTTAGAGCCTCATGTTAAAGTATGTTTTTTACACCCCAATTCCAAGTGGATAATGGTCCAACCCCACAGTTATTTTTCCACAATTCTCACACTGACCCTTACTACGGCATTTAGAATCAGAATAGACTATTACATTGGAACTACTATTAGAAATGGCATGCATGTATATACAATTATACATTCACATGTATGTATGTATGTATGTATGTATGTATGTATGTATGTATGTATCTATGTACGTATGTATTTGCATACATATATTTACATATGTACACAGATATCAGATATGTATGTGTTTATGCATGAATAAGTTAATTCATGGTATAATCCGTGGTGAGGGAAGGAGAAGATGCGGAAGACGTAGGAAGAAATGGTTGGATGAGATACAGGAAAAGTCTGGCATGAGACTGGAGGAGCTACGAGAGGCGACTAGAGAGAGGAGACGTTGGATAGAATACACCAGGGCTTTCGCCAGAGCTCCAGAAGCTGACGGCACCAGGTGACCAGGTGAAGTTAATCCATCCTATATAACTGCCAATACAGTTCCTCTGTATTGATCTGATACAGCTAAATCGATAGAATTAAAAGAGAACAGCGTATCCATTGTACCTAATTTCAGTGGCTGGATGGTAGTCCCCGATGGTCATCTTGAAGCCCGGCTTGACATAGTAGACACCCACGATCTTCTCTTCATCACCACAGACAGCCTTTGCAGATCTGTTGATATTCTTTCGATCGAGAACGAAAAGAAGCAGAGCGATCTAAACCAGACATGCACAATCCATCAGTCGACAAGCCCAAAATAAGCACTACTATTTCTATAAATAGTACTGCCGTTTATATGAGTAGTACAAATATTTCTCAAGTTTAATATGATACAATCACCATCATCAAGCTCCATAGGCTGAAAGCCCGTAGGTGTCCGATGCACACGTCCATCCACTCCCTGTTTGGTATTCCTCTTCTTCTCACTCCATCCATTTTCGTGTTGTCGTCCATTCTACATGTAACTTAATAGATTCAGTATCCTTCTCATTATTTTTATGCACTAGGTGTTCTTTTATATTTAGAAATGTCAGAAATGTTTAATGATTAATATTATTACTACTGTTTCTTCTTCATTATTATTTTTTTTATTATTATAAACAGAATATATTATCATTATGACATCGCATTCACAGTTCGGGGAGCAGTGGCATTGTTCCCTCGTTATTATTATAAATTATCTATTGATTCATGCTCATATAAATCAGCACACAATGGAACCGTGCAGTGTACATCGACAGTTTGTCCACTCTTAGGGAAATTATTATTATTATTATTATTATTACTGCTTCCTTGTTATTATTATTATTATTGTTATTATTATTATTATTATAAGTATCCAGAAAGAAAAAACATCAGAGCAGTGGCAATGTTCGGGAGAGGCAGATGGCATCTCCCCGTTGAAGAGCCACCGAAATCCGCTGGAATAGGTACGACACTTCAATAGGGTCATAGGTAGCAGCAGCAACACTCTTATTATTACTATTATTATATTGTCATTATTATAATTATTAATATTATTATACAGTATTTTGGAGGTACTTGAAAATTAGTCAAACGTTCATAAATTATTAATTTTTATTATTATTATTGTTATTATTACAAGAGTTAATTGCTTTGCAACTCACGACAAACATCTTCCTCATCACCCAGTCGAGCAGATCTGTCTTCAGTTTGAGACTCTCGTAGCTGATCTTGTCTTTCGAACGCTGGTTCCGCGCAAACAGAACGACCACCAGGAATGTCATCACCTCCAGATCGAATTTCCCTACTTCGTTGGAAAAGGCAGTCTAGAAAACAACCGGTTGAAAGCGAATCAATTCATTCCATCGTCTCGTTTTATCACTCACAACAAACATAATTCACAACAATAATTAATCCAAAACAATAAACAATACCATTTCTAACAAATAATTAATTTTTTAATACCACTAATGCCAAAATAAAAATTAATCACATATTATGGCCAGAAATAATGGTTGAACATAGGCTAAGAAATAAATTCACAATACAATAGATTTAAGTGAATCATTTTTCAACTTCAATTTCCACTTCTGTTAGGTTTGAAATTTAACAGTTCCTCAAAATAGAATTTTCAACAGTGTCACAATTCGTCAGGTTTTTGCATATTTCTGTCTTCGTGGAAATTTGAACCTCTGACCTCTTCGTCGCCAGCCTAGCAAGCTAACACAACACCATCACTCAACCCTTCCATAACCGGTTGCCACCAAAAGATGAAAAAGATTTCATACTTAGGATCCTCTCTAAAAACTTATCTAAACAGAAATAAATCTAGTCAACAACATGAATTACAATCAGCTAAATATAATTTTATAGGAATTGGCATGTCTTCGTTCAGACTCTCCCATTGAATTGACTACTGCCCATACTTTGAGTTGAAACGAGTTGCGATTTGACATCCCGATAGATAATATTTAAATGAATGTATATAATAAAATAATAATGTAACTAACGATGACGTCTGACATAAGATGATGCCACTGGAGCTTGCGTCCGCTGTTCTTCTGCCAGTAGAACTCCTCCACCTGGAGGATGTAGTCTTCCAGCTCCATCGGAAGCGTCACGGACACGCGGTCACTGCTACGCACCCACGCGCCGGTGTTCAAGATCTTGACGCTGATCGAATCTAAGATCAAAAAACATGTTCGTTAGTCTTCGATCGTTGCTTTTAAACAATTCTAAACTTGTCTGATGAGCATATCCGGAAGAATCTCAAAACTGACCCATTTAACCGTGGTTGGAGCGCTACTGAATAGCCTACCCTGAAGAGGTGCTACATGAAATATCCTAAATAATAATCATTTTAAAACTTTCACATAAGTTCTGGAATATTGCATTGCATTGAAATATTTAAAAGTGCTTCTAGTAGGTGAACCATTCAGAGGTGCTCCTAGTGTACAATCGATCATTTGCCTCAATTGGGCCATCTCTATGGAATGCATTTTCTCCTTCTGTTCACTGTGCAATTCTGTTTGTCAATCTCTCTTCTTCCGTCTCTCTTCTCAAAACGTGGGGACATACGCACTGTGAGCACATCTGAACAGCTCACCCAGCTACATGTACTTTATAAATGCTTACATGCAATGCAATTCATAGGGCCTACACTCACACAAGTTTACACACAAACAGAAGCACACAAACACATGCTCACAAACGCAAATACTCACATGCACATGTCGAAACATGCATGCAAACATACACAGGTATACACACACATAGTCAAAGCCGTTTCGTTGGCCAAGCAGACGTACCTGCAAGGCTTTCTTTGAATTTGTCGTGGAGAATCACTTTTATATCCTGGAACATTAGCGCCAGCTTGCCGACGTTTTCACCCGACATTCCGACCTCCTGGAAAGAAGCGCAAGCGAACAACATCTCATCAAACCCAAAAACCGAAGAGGTTTCCAAGAAATATGAAACTCCAATTATCCTTTAGTGGAAGTTCGAACTCATTCATCACATAATAATGATTCATTATTATATTTCATCCAAAAAAACCAAATTAATTGTAATCTCAAAACTCCTAATCATGACTTAAAAGTATTTGGCCTATTATTGCTAAAAATAGTAGGTCCAACGATAGACAGAATAGTAATAATAATTTAAACAATAAGAGTATACATGTATAGGTAATACGCAAATCCCCTCCGCTGTCTCTTCCCTTCCTTGCCAGTCTGTAGACCAACTGCCACCATGGGCATCTCCATCTGGAATGACCTCCCAGCAAAGCTGAACTCTTTATTATGTCAGACCAATCAGACATTATTGTTTCATAAATCTCTCAAGTCTTTTATCTTTTGCCATGCTCCTGAGTAGGTTTCTTGAAGATGCACAATATAAGTCCATAGAATGAATGAATGAACGAATGACTAAACTGACCACTTCAACTGATTTGCAATCCTTTCTTGTCTCCAGATATCGTATCACTCTCAGTTCCTCCTCCTTCAGTTTGTCGTCAACGTACTTCGTGTACTCCTGAGCGTAGTTCGCTGCCACATATTCCGGGGCTTTTGCTTTGTAGAAAGACTCGGTCGCCTCAAGCAAATTCTTCTCGACGTTCTCTCGGTAGATCTTCAGCTTGTCCTCCAAGTCACTGCTGAGGTTAACTATTCAATTCAAATACACATTATTGTTCATCAATCTTCAAACAAGAACACAAGTTCAAAAGTCAACGGCAGTTACATGATTGTTTAAACAGATATGTCTTGGAAAAAACCTACCAAGGACAACTAAGGCTACACTGATAAATTTCCATAAAAAATGTCTCTCACCACAGAACAGGCAAAATAAGAAACATAAACTCCAGTGTTCTCAGCCCAGAACAGAAAAAACCCATGTCTTACTTCCAAAATACTCCTTAACTAAAATATAGTTTTCATTAATTAGTGAAAACTCATGTCTCAGAATAAACCTGGGTTTAGTCACGTAAAATCACTAGTAATAACAATAAGCTACAAATCAGGCTACTGTGGGTATGCTATACTTGTACAATACTTCTTAACTGTAAAATTCCAATACTGTCAGCGGAGGAAGAAAGAATGGGTGGAGGAGTAGGAAGAGACAGGGAAGTGAAGAGGAAGAAAAAGTGGAGGACAAGGAAGTGGAGAAGAAAAATAGCAGTTTCTGAAGCCCGTCTGTAAGGCAGAGATGAGCATGACATGTTAGCGACTCCATTTTCTTAGCCTTGGCATATCCATCTATCCACCCATTCACCTAACACCCATCCACCCATCCATCCATCTGAGGAATTTAAATA
>OX243817.1:10039005-10127189 GCA_945859605.1 Lumbricus rubellus | reverse complement strand
ACACAGAAAGGCTATATTCTGCATCGTTTCAGTTTGTGTGAATGTGTGTGTGTGTGCGCGCGCGTGTGGGTGCGCGCGTGCGTGTGTTTTATCTTGCACTAGGCTACCCTAGATTATTGACGGACACTTTAGGCCTAGGCCTAACTCTAATGGTGCATAAACAACTTCCAACAAAAATGCCCTCGAATGTGAAATCAAATTGCCCTCGACTGTAGGTATATGCTCCGTCCCGGGCTCACCACTCTTCATCCTATCGGACTTAGGCTACACCACACCATTGAGCCATCTGTAGACCTAATTCATTCATTCATTCATTCATTATTAGAATTTATATAGCGCCTCTTCAAGAAACTACTCAGAGGCGCTCCCAGCCCAGCCACGACCAAAGAAAAAAGATTTAAGAGACTTGAGAAATAGAGATTGATTGGTCAGATGGAGGAGATGGAGGTTTGAGGGGAGGTCATTCCAGATTGACGGTCCCACAACCGAGAAGGCTCGGCGCTGTCTGGTAGCTAAGCGAGCCCGTGGAACAAGCAGTTGTCCCTTCGCAGCGGAGCGAAGGGCCCGACGCGCTTCAATGTCAGAGACAGGACGACAGAGGACGCGCAGATAAGATGGAGCACAACCAATAATACAGCGAGAAACAAGGGCAGCAATGCGGTAATTGATGCGTTGGGCTATTGGCAGCCAATGCAGCACATCACGCATGTAAGCAGAGACAGGCGAAAATTTAGGAATTCGCCCGATGAGTCGGGCAGCAGAGCGTAGAACCCGGTCTAACCGTCCCAGAACCCCAAGGGGAAGGCCAACAAGGATTGAGCAGCAATGGTCAATACGACTAGTTACAAAAGCGTGAACAAGCACAACTAGCGCATCATGGGAGAGAGAGCGAGCAATCACTCGAAGTTGACGAAGCTGATAATAACAGCTTCGAGCGACAAGATTAACATGCTGGGTGAGACTGAGTTCACAGTCAAGGGTGACACCCAGGTCACGGACCGTAGAAGAGAAAGTAACATCCGGAAACAGTTGTGCTAGCAGAGGCAGGTCAATATTCTCAAGTTGCCGACGGCCGCCCAGCCAAATGAATTGCGTTTTACTGGGATTTAAGAGAAGCCGGTTTGACGCCATCCAAGAGGAAAGGACGTCAACAGTCAGGCACATCAGGCGCACAGTGTTAACTGAGTCAAATGGGCTAGAATGTATGTAAGCTTGAGTGTCATCAGCAAAGATTTGGTGAAGGAGCCCCTGGGACTCAAGTAGAGGACAGAGATCAGCCGTGTAGAGAAGATATAACAGAGGGCCAAGTACGGAGCCCTGAGGTACACCAAGGGGAGCAGGAACCCAGAGGGACCTAGAGGAACCAATAACCACACAGTTTGAACGGTCGGATAAGAAGGAACGCAGCCATTCTAGAGGCTGGCCAACTAGCCCAAAAGATGTAGAAAGACGCTGTAAGAGGATGGAGTGGTCCACAGAATCGAATGCAGAAGAAACATCGAAGAGAGCCAAGAGTGTAACCTGACCGTGGTCCATAGCAGAGTACAGGTCAGAAAGCAGCCTGAGCAGAAGGGTCTCCGTGGAGTGGTACCTCCGGAAGCCCGACTGCTGTGAAGGGATCAGCTCATTAACATCTAAGTATGCAATCAACTGATTAGCAACAATGCGCTCTAGAAGTTTAATAGAGAAGGATGTGTACAGAAGGATGTGTACGGCAGCCTAACAGTACTGTTGACCACCATAGGCTATTTAGACGTACGCAGACAATACCCAACTTTACACATCCTTCTCCCCCAAGCTCATTTTCCAAGTCCATCGCACAATAATCACTTTGGTCAACCTGATCTGTCAGTTTGTAAGTCGTAGACTCGAGACGAACACGTATAGGCCTACACCGCGGCGCGTGCCATTTTATTTTCCTTTTCTAAGACGCCAACTACGCAAGCTGTTAGCGGATTTATGCTCACTTTTGGGCGTACTTGTAAAAGACAACCTGGCAACACATTCCCAAAATATCATATGTAATGTCTTTGGTAATGTCCGTGGTTATCGTTATCGAAGAATAAAACTTTATTTTCTGTCAAGTTTGACAGTATTTTCTGCATTTCGTAGCGGCTTATTACTCGCAACAATTCCATTGAACTGTATGCATTGAAAATTATACTAAGCGGAGAGCCTATTTGAATTTTCGGAGATGAATTTCGAAGAGGCAGAAAAAGCCGTTAACGAATGGCTTCGAAAAAACCCGAAATTCCGGCTGATCTTGTCCGACGATAGCGAAAAACGCTTCTACTTTGAAATGTCAAAGTCGACCAGCTCTTCCCAACAATTTTACGTGAAGTTTCCAACTTCAGGCAACGGAACTTTGGTAAGATAGTAATTTATCGTGTAGCAACGAAGACCGTTTAACTCATTTTCATATTAAGATTTCGCGTTATTGGAACGGGTGAGGCCCGAAACCCGAATCCCTGTTCAAAACAAGTTTCGACCTGATGCCAGAAATTTATTTTCACAAGTGCTGATGATTTTTAAGTCACTAAACTGTGTTGTCAACAGCACTTAACTGTTTTCGGCTGTGTGTTCCACAAAGTTCTATGAGATACAATGATATAGGTTCCGAGAATTTAGTTTTAATGGCACTGTGCATGTCTTTGTGGGATTACTTGCTTGCGATATTCCACCTGCATCATTCAGATTTCTCTCAGTTGGTTATAATTAATGACCATATTGTTTACAAGTAGGATGTTAGGTGTTTAGGATTATTATTTCGAGTCTCGAAGCCCCCCGTAGGATAGACATGCTTTGAAGGTGGTTATTAGCGCCATGTATTAAAAACCGTCTGCTCTGTTAGTGGTTAAGATTGATGTTACTTAAGATAACTGCATAATTTGTACGTGTACAACGCTGTGGGGCGCGATGGTGTAGTGGTGGCGTCGTTGCCTTGGAGCCGGAAAGTTCGAGGTTCGAATCCATCTCGCCGCGTAAGGGCCTTGGGCAAGTTCTTCACTCACAATTGCTCAGCACTTCGGCGTGAAACTCCAATGCAGTGTCCACTCTGCATTCGGGAGCGCCTCTGAGTATAGAGAGCTTGAAGGGGCGCTATAACAACTGCACATACAAACAAACAAACAAGCTGTGCGTATGCAGGCTTTTCATTAAAGAAAAAATTGTTATATTATTATTATGCGCATATATAAAAAAATGTTTTTGTCTTGTTAGGGGATTGCGACAGAAGGCGATAACGAAGAGTTTCTGAAAGAGGCGAAGAGACTCTGCTCGTCAAAAGCGAATCTGTCGATTGAGGAGTTGCTCAGTTGTGTTGGATCTTCTGAATTATCGTCAGGGTTACCGGTACGTTACCCAGGTTACTGCGACCAAGTTATATTTAGCTCAACTCAGTATAAATATAAATAGTTGACTATAATAATGATAACACTTGACTTCTGAATTTTTTTCAATGTGTTCTCTCTGGCTTCTTCTTTTAAACTTTGCTAAATATGTTGTTGAAGTTCTGAAGCTGTTGTCTGATTTTCCAGTTACTTTCGTTGCTGGTACCAAGTTGTATTTGTGCACAACTTATTGAACTACCGACTGTGTACTGAAGATGCCCGACCTCTGATTTTTCCCCAGCTTTTATTCTCTGGCTCAGACTTCTACTAGACTTTTCCAATCTGTTGTAAGAGGACTGGTCACAGTGGTCAGTCTCATCTTTTTCTGGTTTGCCTGTTCCTGTAACTTGTCTTCCATACTTGGTGGCCTTCCAGACCTCGATTACGTGTTTCTGTCCGGAAGTTTATGAGCTGAAATGCAGTTTTGTTTTGAAGAGACTAACTGATTGATGTCTTGTACAATGTACATAAACAGTGTTTATAATGAGTCTATAGAATTCTCCAAATAAGACAAGTAATTTATTCTGTGAAGCAGGAAGCTATCACATTTCCATGGTTAATTTTACTCACCTAAGGACATTGGACCAGTTTGATCTACGGGGTGTTAATGTATTTATATATGCATTGTTGATTAATTAGTTGAGCAGTTTACCAGTGCAGCCTACATGTATACGTTTAGCATTTTTAACGAGTTCAAGATGCTGATGCTAAATACGTTTCATTCGGTGAACGTAGTTGATAGAGTTGAGAAGTACTTTGGACGGTAGGCAATCGCTTAACTGGAAAGTTCATTATGTCTGTAAGTTGTAATCGTGAATGATTATTTTCCTGATGATTTCTGTTATCTAGAAATTTGAAGTTTGGTCCAGTAGTTGGCATGCTTGACTGTTAACCCTTTAATGCCGAGATGGTAGTAAATGGTATGGGAAATCCTATACCCTCCGGCATTAAAGGGTTAACTGATGTGTGGGACTTTAAATCCGTGATTGATATTTGCTACTTTCCTTGTACCCCCTATCCAATGTAACTGTACGAATACACTGACTACGCTGTCAGTGGGAGGGTCATACAGCAAGGGAGAGGGTTAGCCCCTCCCTGCCTTTGTGTGCTGAGACTGAGAAGAATGAAGATGCTCATTTATTCACTCATTCATTCATTATGGAGATTTATATAGCGCCTAGGGCTCTAAGGTTACTACTCAGTAGCACTCCCGACCCAACCTCCGCTTTGAGGCTGCGATGAAACGCATAGATGAGACCCTAGACATGAGGCGTATAGACAGTGGAAGCCCATTTTGTACCATGGGATCAGTAACAGAATAAAGCACGGTGCTGTCTAAAAGTTGTCTAAGGGTTGTTCATGCTCGGAGGAGCGGAGGAATGTACTGCACAACTTGGGAGTACATCATCTCCATGGCTCCTTCTCATATGTGTATTTCTTTTGTGATTTTATTTGGCATACCCGCTGAATTAAAGCAGCAGTGGTGTGTTTACTTTTTGCAGCAGTCCAATAAGAAACCAGGCAAGGATGGTGACGACGCTGAGGATGAGCTGGAGGAGGAAGAGGACGATGACTTTGGCAACGATTACGAATATAACGAGGAATCTGATGGCGAATATTCGGCACTGACGGCAAAAGACGAGTATGACCCTTTTTTACCGTCTCCTAATTTCAAGTTTGTTTGCATATTTTTGCCATGTATAGAGGAGTTTGAGCTCGTTTGCATTTTTGAAAAATTTGCTTAGTTTAATCATGGTTTGTTACTCTGTACTTAATCTGTACTGTGGTGCGCAGTGGTGTAGTCGTTGCCTTTAAACCGGAAGGTTCGAGGTTCGAATCCACCGAAAGTCGCCGCATTGGGACCTTGAACAAGTCCTTCACTTGCAATTGCTTGGGCGCTTCGCCGTGAAACTCCAATGCAGTGTCCGTGCTGTAGTCGGGAGCGCCTCTGAGTAGTGAGCTTGAAGAGGTGCTCTAGAAATGGATAAATAAATAAAATAATCCTTCCCATGCAGGTCTGCTGTACTTCTCTTCAATGTGTCTCATGGGTCACATCCCAAAACATCTGTTTGGAATGTACTTGAGTGTGGTTCCTGTTATGTTTTTGCCCAGTTGCAAGGCCGCTTTAAGGCTTAGTGCAAACCCGGTTGCTGTGATTATCTTCCAATCCCTCACCAATCTGACAACTCGCCGGTTCACTCTGCACAATTTTATAACTGCGGACACCACAAGGTGCAGGCCCAGGTGCTGTAGCTTCCTTAGCACACCTTAATGCAGTCCTGCCGGGGTAGGTTGCAAACCCCAATGCGAAACTCCCTCTGTCCTGTCTTGGGACTATCCTGTCATGGGAATATGCTGTCTTAGGACAAGCTCAGACTTCCTTAGATAGTCTGTGACGGTTATCTGAAAACCATAAATAAAATGCTGGCTCACTCTATATCACTTGGTTGATCACCTTTAACCTAAGGCTGGACGATTGCACGTTTGATTGTTTTGATTGATCTGATTGCTCACACCACTCTGTGTCATTCTCATTGATTGATAGATAATTGATTGCTTTTTGTGCAGTGGCCTTTTAGTACATTGATTGATTGATTGATTGATAGATTGATTGATTGATTGATTGATTGATTGATTGATTGATTGATTGAGGATAATATTGTGACTGATTGATTTTTTTCCAGCTCGAAAATGGCTGCCGCTGTTCTTGACCAGGAGGAGTACAATCGGTATGCGAGCACTGGAACCAATATGGCTACGAAACGCCTCTTTTCAGGTGATCTTCTGAACATTTATTGTTGACTTACAGTAAATTAAATGCACTTAATTTTTTTATTTTTTTTATTTTAGAAAGTTTTATATGACACCTTCGTGCCCCATCAGTAGTAATTTGGATTTTAGCTGTGTCTGTTGATATTTGTTTCTCTTTTAAATTAAATGAAATGAATGAATGGTGTGTAAGTAAATGATGAAAGTTATTAACTAAGGAAATAACGCACATACTAAGAATTGTGTGGCCAGTTTTACGCATTGTACCAGCCATTGGCTTCCAGACACAGATGTGAAAACCAGAATAAGTAACCATCAGCCACTGTCTGATTTCCCCATGGTGATCAGAGAACATCTCTAATTTATGCTACTCTGGATAATAATTATTCAGTGAAGCGAATGCTATAGTGATTAAAGATTGTTTAAATGAACCTGGTGGTGGCTATTGATTAACAATTGTTTTTTAACTGTTGTATTTATTTGTTAGACATGAAGGCTTTTCAAGCGTCGGAAGGAAAGTTCGGTGTTCTTGGTGCCCCGCGCAACGATAATCTTTACATTTGGGTTAGTTTTTTTTACTAATAATTTCGTCATGTTTGTCAGTTGCAAAAAATTGATCTCTACTTTCTGGGTAAATTTTTGTGGTTCTGTTTCAATTTATTTTTAAGCTTATTTGAACAATGTTTATATGTTAGTTGGTAGTGTTTTTTATGCTCAATTTTCGAGCAGCGCCATCCAACTCATCAAGTGAGTTGCCTAGTTTCTAGGATGTTTGCCACTGAAATTTCTCAGGTTTCTATGTGGTGCCACTTTGGTGGTTCTAATTAAGTTGAACCTGCTACCTTCACCCCAACCTGTTTGTTTGAATGATTTTCTTCTGTGAATGTTGTCTAAGATTGACTCTCAATGACTTTTGTTTTGACTGAAATGTTTAGGATGTAAAGTTGACAGATTTTGACCCTGCTAGTCCACTGGCAAAAGATCTGGACACATATGCCAAGAAATTCAACAAGGAGGTCAGGCTTTTAAAAATTATTTAAAGTAAATAAACACGTTATTTATAGTCTGTAGCAACTGGATGTTTCAGAATATCTTTTACACCATCAAGAACGTGTTTATAATTATTGTCTTGTGTTACGGATTCTTTTACGACATGTTTAGTTTTTGTTTGTTGACATCAGCAACATTAGAAATTTTAAAACGTAAATGTTTCATTTTAAAAGACGTATCTTTTGATTCATGCATACTCCAAGTCAAATCTGAAACTTGTGTGGTCTTAGCCATGATTTTAGTATGACTTGAGCAAATATCTAAGAATTATGGCTAAAAGTTAGTCATAATTTTAGCATGACTTCAGCAAACATCAGTAATAATTATGGCTAAAAATTAGTGACAGTTTTAGTATGACTTCAGCAAATATCAGTTACGGCTTTAGTAAATACAAGTCGATTTTTTTGTTACAGAAATAAACCATTTTGATTGAGTGATGGATTGATTGATAGATGGATAGATCGATTGGTTGACAGTTTAAATTAATGGATTGATTGAGATTGAGTGATTGATTGATTGTGCTGCTTGTGAATTTTACAGCCGGCCGTGTTGATGGAGATGACATTCCAGAACGACTATCCGATGACACCTCCGTTCGTTCGAGTCGTGTGTCCGCGCTTCAAGTTCTTGACGGGTCACGTGACAATCGGAGGCAGCATCTGTATGCAGATGCTGACACGATCGGGATGGTCGCCTAGCAACGACATCGAGGTATTGTTCGAAGTCTTTTGTTTCATCATCGCTGTTAATTATTAGAATTATCAGGTGCATACATAATTGTAATCGGAAATTTATATAGCGCCACTTAAAGTTGAACTCCTCAGAGGCGCTTCCAACCTGAGACCAAGCCACAATAAAACAGAATGGTTTTCAAACACTTGCGAAAAAATGGCAAAAGGAAGTCAAAGAAGTTCACTGTGGAGACTACTATGTTACTTATTCCAGAAAGATGGACCGACCATAGCAAGGCTTTTATACAGCCCTGTGAAAGTTCGAGCCTACCTTGAAGAGGCGCTATATAAATATCCGAAATAAAAAAATAAATAATTCTACCTTATTCTTTTTGATTGACTGATTTTGTTGTAAATTTGCTTTCAGAGCATTCTCATACAGATTCGGTGCGAGATAGTGAGCGACCCGAACGTGCATCTTGACCTTCAGACCGACAAGGATTACACGGAGGCCGAGGCAAAGGATGCATTCAGGCGCATGGTCGACCGGTACAAGTGGAATTGACGTGGAGGACATTGCGGGGGAAAAGATAAAACATCTGGAAAGCTGCAGACAGACTGAGTCTTGGTTTCTAAATATGCGTTATGTTCATGTCTAGTTGGTTTTTTGGGGCCATTGTCGTTAAACGATGTTAATAATAGCAGTGATAATAATAACAACAATTGATAGTCCTGAACAATCATATAATTTCTTTTTAAGGTAAAAAACATTGATTTAAAAATGTGTATGAAGAGGAAATAATAATAGTACTGGAGACTACTATGTTACTTATTCTAACGTAGAAATGTTGATTAAAAAATTTGTATATATTCTAGGTGTAAGGATTATTAGTGTTTTTACGCTTTTCTGATCCATTAAGTGCGTGATGTGAATAAGCAGATATAGCACTTGCAATAAGAAATGTATAGTTATTAATAATAATAGAAATTCTCATAAATTTTTTCTTCATTGTAGGAATTGAAATAATATTTGTGAATAGTAAATATTTTATATATAGTTATTAATAATAATAGAAATTCTCATAAATTTTCTCCTTATTGTAGGAATTGAAATGATATTTGTAAATATTAGTAAATATTTTAGATGCAGTAGTGCGAAGGCGTTTAAGCTTTAATGGACATGTCCCTGTTTCAATTGTTATTTGCTGTTATTTTGTGTTTTGCGCGATTTTGGTTTTTAACTGCGTCTGTTGTTATTTGCTTCTCTTTTAAATGCTCTGACTTTGAAAATGATATTCAGAAACAACAGATGCTTATTGTTTTGAAAAGAAGACATTCATTTTAAATGCTGTTTCTATGAATCTAAAATGTTTTGAAGTCTGGGCCCTGGGGTAACTTAAATTTGGTGCGGGAGGAACAATGGGCATTGAAAACTTTAGGAGTCCTGTTAGCTAGAAAACGTAGACAAAATTTTGTAACAGAGGTGAGTACAAATGCACTTTACCTTGCTTACTTGGCATTCTCGGGTAATCCAGATGTATAAACTGAAGATTGTTCTACCCTTTGAAGGCTCCTGCTTCTCCCCTATCAAAAGACCTTAGCACACTGCTAGTGGCTAAGCAGTTTTGCCTAATTCAGTCAACTATTATTTTTTAAACCTTTATTATGACAGTTAAATATTGATTATTTGGTAACCTATTTTATTCATATTAAACACTAAAGGTGCCTCCTTCTCCCCTATCAAAAGACCTTAGCACATTGCTAGTGGCTAAACAGTTTTGCCTAATTCAGTGAAACAGCTATTTTACAGCCACAATTATGACAGTTAAATATTCATTATTTGGTAACCTATTAAATTTTATTCAACACTAAGGCACAAGACTAGGTCACAGTGTAGAGTTTTTTTTATTAACGTGGGTATTACATGTGCCAGAAATCCGTTTGTCTGATTTTTAGTTTGTGCTCGTTTCCGTCGTTTGTTTTGTGTTAGACATGTTGGACAATTCTGTCTGATTCTCATTTTGTCGTTTGTTTCAAATGTTAACATGCATTCCTAAACTCCTTCCCTGTGTTGTTTTGTAAGTGTAAGGAACTAAGTAAGAAGCCTTATAAAAGTAAATAGCCTTTTATTAATGCTGGTCAAACGCTCAAACTTTCACAAAGTTTGCAGAATAGACAGATGTATGTAGGCCTATTTATGTGGTCATTTTATATAGCGCCTTACAAGAGCCTCACGAAGGTGCTTAACGTGGCTACCAAGCAGATCTAAACAGATGTGATTTGAGAGATGTTGAGAATGTTTCTGAGCTGCATGCGGTGCAATGCTGAGAAATGTTTACAGAAGACCTGACGTAAAATGGTATTGGTCATTGTATCAGGAACAGTTCAAAACGCCTAATATGTACCCACAAATAGATGAGACAACTTTCAGTAAACTTCTTAAATCCAACAGAAGTAAAAGGAAAGAGATTTGGGTGCGATTGCTCAATGCAGGCATGACGAACCATTGGCAATATCCTAAATTTATGGTCATTGATGAAGTGTATAAAGGAGCTGGGGTAGGTAATTGCCTTCTGCCTCATTGTAGCTATGCTGGACTTATCTCAGCCCAAAAGCTTGGCCTTGTGAAATTGTCTTTCCCTTGAGTTGAGTTTCCAGCTTCTCGGTAGGCCCTAAGTCCCTTCAAGTTTTGCAA
Source organism: Lumbricus rubellus (assembly GCA_945859605.1). Taxonomy (NCBI): domain Eukaryota; kingdom Metazoa; phylum Annelida; class Clitellata; order Crassiclitellata; family Lumbricidae; genus Lumbricus; species Lumbricus rubellus. The sequence goes on along the minus strand of OX243817.1, from coordinate 10,116,615 downwards.
GTACCCTAATTTGTCTTCTGATTGGGAGTGCCGATGTCGAGTTGTTCTTTAAATAAATTTCAAATTACAATAATTACAATCGATAATACGGTTACTGCAAGATCTATAATATAACTTTCGTCAAGGCTCATAATTTCATACTTCTGATAAAGACTCTGTACACTTTATTTCAATAATATTATATTTAAAACACATACTAAGTACATGTACATAAGCAATAGTCCACTGTCAATTTGTTATTGTAGGCTGCCATGTGCCTATAACTTTTTGTCTGTTGCTTCAAATTAAACTAATATACGCAAGAAAAAATGATAGGTAGAGCTGGTGTAGATAACAACGACCTTATATATATATATATACATATATATATATATATATATTAATTATCACATGCGATCAATGACTCGGATAAATATCTTCTTACATCAGTGGTTCTCAACCTTTTTCGTACGGCGACCCCTTTTTGACAAACCGAAAGTTGTGACGACCCCCAGCAAAAAATTGATCGAGTTACCCTTCCTTCACTGCATTTTGATAGTATACCATTGTTTATGCATTTTCACTGTCTTCATAATTTGAAAACTGCTTGTGGCTATTGTGTGCTTGAGGCTTCTTGGCTCTTGCAATTATGAGAGCAATCTAGCCTATTCGTTAGTGTGAAGTTCGAAGTTTCATAAATCCATTCAGCAGAGTGAGGGTTTGGATTTTCCCGGTTATCGATTAAAAAATTCACATTGCAATGGTGGCATTTTAAGCTTCCATTTTAGCACAATTGCTCATCATTTCGTGGTTTAAGACTTAGAAATTGTCCTGACCCATTCTTTAAAAAAATATAATTTTCACACTGCTGTGTTTGCATTTAAAGTTGCCATCTCAACCAAATTTCTCATAATTTTAGTGCTGAAAGATAAGACTCAAGACTTTAGTAAATGCCATAAGAAATTCTCCCTATTGTTTAAATTTTTGGAACTTCCTAACTGTAGGCTAGGCTAAAGACTGCACTTTAGGCTGTCAGCTTGATAAAATTGCTAATTTTCTTCAATGCTGTTAGTCATGGTTTAAGACTTAAGAGTGTCTGTCGCCTCCAAATTTCTTGGAATTATTTGGATCTGCACATAAATTGCAACATTTAAAGCTGTCATCATAACAAAATTGTTAATGGTTTCAGTGCTTATATAGAGACGTGGTTTAGGTTTTTAATAAATAATCCCTCCCGCTTGTTTACATTTTTTGCAGATGCAATGATCGAATTCTATGCTGGCATCTTAGAAAATTTGCTCATTATGGATAAACAGCGAGCAGCACTGTAGAAATTGATGATGTTCGCGATATATTTATGACATAATTATATTGGGAGATGTAGGGCTATTAGCAGCTTGGTCTCCATTCTTTGAGCAAACCGAATATTGTTTTTTTTACAGAATGGTTGAAGTGGAATTTGCATTTGAAAACTATTAGGCCTAATGGCAAAATAAAATTAGTTGTTGCAATCTAACGAATGAATCTTATATAGCAGAAGCATGAATACAAAATTATTTTAAGTTGCTATGGTGTTTAATAATTATCGTTGAAATTTCTGGTAGCCTACATTTTTTAGAAATTGTGAAAGGTCCAGGCGACCCCTGGCAAATCGTCAGGCGACCCCCGTGGGGGTCGCGACCCACAGGTTGAGAACCGCTGTCTTACATCATGTGGCTGGTGAGGCTGCTGTCCAGAGGCTTGACTCGCGCTACAAAAGCTAAATAAAATATAAATAAACAACATCATTAGGGAACCAGCGTAGTGCTAAAGGCTGTTAAGTAACTTAAGTTAGCGATATATCGCATCTCTGCTGATCGATGCACGGCAACATGGCGGCGTTTAGTAAACTATCACAGTTAGTAACGCCTCGCAATGCGGCCGCGGCATCCGTCGCTACGGCCTTGGTATTGGTACTCACTAGGAAAGTGGCTGCAATTAATCGAACGAAGCGGTAAATAAATTCTATCAATTTCAAGCGTAATTTTCTGTAGCAATTTCTTATCTAACTAGGGGACTGGTCTGGATCTTGACCCGGCAATGTCGGCTCTGAATCTGATGGTCGCACCCATCCATCCATCGTACTTTATAAAATTATGGTGATCGATCCATCCAGCTATCTAATCCATCCAATCACGGATACATGCATTTCTTATCATTACCTGCTCTGTCAATCCAGGCACTATTCTTTTTCCAGAAGTGGCACGAAGTTCCATATGAAACCTTGCATTCATATAAATTTCTTGATTGTATTTGAAATTAGCTGTATAAATTACCTTGTATTGATGCTGTTATGGCTTAAAATGTGACTGGACGGTCATGGACGGCGTCCAAGCACTTATTGTCAAATCCAGTGATGTCCTGCCACTTGTTAGGCCAGCATAGCCTGGAAAGGTAGAGGGCGTCCAGGCACTACTATTTTTACACTTTAGGCACTGGATGCTGGTAATGTTTTTGTTGATGATGAAGACGGTAGTAGTGTGGTTGATGATTGTAATTGTGATTGCAATAGGAAATTTGAATAATCACAGAGACCGAGTGCCTGTATATGTAAACAATTTGACAACAATTTGACCATCCTAGAGTGCGCTCAAGTTGAGTGCTGCAGAATAAATTCTTAGGCTTCATCAAGGCTGAGCTGATTCTGAGTTGATCAATGTCATATAAGTTTCAATAAAATGCTTGGGCCCAATGCTTTAGAATGCAAGTACTCTGACACAGGACCTCATTCAAGCTTCTATCCTTGGTCTCTATAAGGTATGCAGCAAATGCTACCTACCGTTTTCTAAGATTTTATTGTTGTTTTTCTGTGCAATACTGTTCTTTGCATGACACTGTTTTAGATTCTTTGCATATAATTTAGAATGATTTTTTAAATGATCACAAAATTGTATGTTATGCTATGGTGAACCAGAATTTGTATAGCACTGCTTCTAGAGAAGCTATTAATCAGAACTGCTGGCTATACTAGTCTAGATGGTACTAAAGTTTTTTGTTTGGTCATCAAGAAGTAAAACGATGCTTTATGATGATGATTTTTTTATGTTTCAGAGCTGGATTACAGGATGAAATTCCAATTGTCATTAATCAGGTGTGTTTCTGTTATTTCCCATTCAGTATAAATTTGTTTTAAATTAGGATACGTCAGTTAGATATCCAGTAACCAGTAAAGTAATTAACTTTCATTGGTTGAATGACTGACTTAAGTGTATGGTATCTTTATTGCCTGACTAGATGACAGTTGATTGCCTGACAAGATGACAGCTGATTGTTTGACAAGATGACAGCTGATTGCCTGACAAAATGACAGGTGATTGGCTGACAAGATGGCAGCTGATTGCCTGAAAAGATGACAGCTGATTGCCTGACAAGATGACAGGTGATTGCCTGACAAGATGGCAGCTGAATGCCTGACAAGATGACAGCTGATTGCCTGACAAGATGACAGCTGATTGCATGACAAGATGACTGCTGATTGCCTGACTAGATGACAGCTGATTGCCTGACTAGATGACTGCTGATTGCCTGACTAGATGACAGCTGATTGCCTGACTAGATGATAGCTGATTGCCTGACAAAATGGCAGCTGATTGCCTGACAAGATGACAGCTGATTGCCTGTCTAGATGACAGCTGATTGCCTGACTAGATGACAGCTTATTGGCTAATTGACTGGCAATACTTGACTCATTTGCCCATCTTCCTTGAGCTGTCATACAACTCAACCTTTATGCCGAATTAGCCACAGTTGAATTCAATACAAGATCGTGCTCTTGAGCCAGAACCTAGATGGTGCATGAGTTCTCTTGGTTTTCGTTTTTCTGGTAGTATAGTACTGCAACTCTATTCAAGAATTCTTCCTTTTCTGTAGTAGGCCCAGTGTTCTGGAATGGCCTTCATTTAGAACCTTGTCTATACTCACCAAACTTAATACTGATTATTTTGGGGTGTGTTTAAGTTGGGAATCTCTCTGAGTAGCCTTCCCTTGAAGGTGTGCTATATAAATTTCCAGATGATTGAATGAATGAATATGTCTCTGAATAGCTTATGCTATAATGCCATTCATTCATTCATTTATCCATTCACTCATTCATTCTTTCATTGAGCTTGTGGTTGCTGATGCTGATAATTTATCTTTTTCAGAAGCAAGACAAAAGAGAGAGAGTGGCGGTCGATTTGGTCTTCTTAAGGTGACCTAATTTCTGCTGTTTTATTTATTTATAATTAGATTTGTTTAATAATTATTTAATTGCCCTGAAAAGTTGCTACGTAAATATATGCTTACGAAGGACACATCTGAACTGACGTTGATTATAATTCAAATTTACTGTGTATAAGGAAATTTACTGTACATTTTTTTATTTCTTGTTAGCAATTTTGGGGGTAATTTCTATTTGTGAATCAGTATAAATTTGATTTTTAGCAATTGTTTAAAGTGTGCCAATAAGTATATGCTTCTTTAGATTAATAAAGCTAGGTTTTACATGTAAATTTAGAAGGATTTTTTTGATTTTTTATGTATGGTTCATATTGCCTTTTTTATTTGCTTTCCAACATTGGTGATACAGTAATAGATCAAAATTATTCAACATTTTGGAAGGACACTTATGTTAAGTGCAAAACCCCGCTTTTTTAAAGTTTCTAGATGGGGCTAAATATGTAACATTTCAAGGGGTACAATAGGTGGTGAACTGGTGATTGTAAAATTCTGAGGCAAAATCTGATGCACTGCCTTTTGTTTTTGTGTGTGTTTTACAATACAGAAATATCCTCAAGATACTAAGAATTCTCGTGCCCGGCTGGTTAACACCTGAGGTATGCTTACTGTTTTTACACGTTATTTTAAAGAGATTAGCAAATTATATCAAATGCCACAATCAGTCCTTTTAAATATAACTGCCAAGTTTCTCTTTTTTACGAATGGATGATTGAGTGAGCAGTACATGTGGTGGGTTTTCCATGTGGTGGGTTTTTCCATGGAGTGGGTTTTTCCATGGGGTGGGTTTTCCATGTGATGGGTTTTTCCATGGATTTGGTTTTTCCATGTGGTGGGTTTTTCCATGGGGTAGGAAGGTGATTGAACGGTGCCTTGAGATGGTTGATTGGAAAAACGCTGGCTCAAAGATCGGAAGGTACGATACACACCCATCACTCAGCTTCAGGTACCGTTGACTGGATGACTTTTAGCAGAGATTCCCTGTCCAGAAAAATGTTGGACACCGATGTATATGTGAGTGAATTGGCACTGGTACTTCGATGGAGAGGATTTCAATGATGTTGAAGTGAACACATTGGAATTGTAAAGTCTAACGAAAGAAAATGCAATGCTCAAACAACAATAAATAACCAGTAGAAAACCATCCATTGAACTATCACAAATTATCCTTCAGTTCTTCCTATTGTTTAGTTTGTATATATGAATTATACATATATACAATTATATAATATATATATTTTATATATATATATATATTGTGGGGCGCGGTGGTGTAGCGGTGGGTTCAGTGGCTTGGAACCGGAGGGTTCCAAGTTCGAATCCACCTCAAGCCACCGCGTTTGGACCATGAGCAAGTCTTTCACTTACAATTGCTCATGCGCTTCTGTGGGGAACTTTGATTCAGTGTTTGTGCTGTAGTCGGGAGCGCCTCTGAGTAGAGAGCTTGAAGAGGTGCTATAGAAAATGCAAAAAAAATATATATATTAAAAAATAAAAATATATAGTGTTGGTATTTGTCTTAAATAAATGTTTTCTCTGTATATATAGGCTTGGTATGTTCTCCTCGTTGCTATGGCGCTCAGTGCGCGAACCTACTGCGACTTGTGGATGATACAGAACGGAACTTCGATTGAAAGGTAGCAGATTTTCAGATAATGATGAAGGTAAAGCTTGTACACTTGCTGTACAGTGTACATCTTTAGACTCTCGGAAACTCCCTGTACCTGTTCTGAGCTCAGAGGACCATTCTTCCATGCGGATGTTGCTATACCTATTTACCGATACTTCTAGCATGTATGAAGTTCATGCCAGGCCAGTTGTTTCTTGTCACAAGCTTATCTTGAGCTGCACTTCTTGAAAGATCTTTTGTATATCGTGAAGCTTCAATGCTACTTATTCTTTGTCAGCCTGTGTCCGATACTCGGATTCCTACGCTCAGTGGGAAGGGGAGTGCTCTCAGTGCCGATTGATCGTACCTCCATCTTGCAAAGCTGTGTAGGCTCGGCATGCTAGTGCAAAGAATACCTTTGATTCGTTTGTTCTTGAAGTGATGCATTGCATATAAATTTATCTTCAACTACAATAACAAAAATTACCATTACAAATAGTTGTAAAGGCAGACTAGACAATAGAATGGGTTTTTTCACAGATAACAGTGGGATTTCTTAGGGTTACACTTGAGACACCCTGAATGTTCTGCTTTCAGTTTAGTTGTAACTTATGTTTGTGGTAACTGACTGATGTTTGTTTCTGTTTGGATTTTAGTGCTATAATAAGTCGCAACATGGACCTGTTCCTGAAACATCTGACAAAGTTTGTTTATGCTATGCCTGTGGTATGTTGAAAAGTTATTCATTTGCACATGCGTAATAAATTACACAACTGTGGCTGTAGGTGCTAAAATGCAGTTTTATTGGTTTGTATTTAAATGATTTATAATGAAATTACCAATGACTGCTTTTAACTTAATTGATCTTATTAAATTAACAATACTGCTTTTAACTTAATTGACCTTGAATGCAAGTGTCAAGGTAATAGTGTGTAAGGTTTCGCTCTAAATTGATCAATTGATATTCTGTATCCTATTTTTCTATGCGGTGAGAATCTCAGAAACCAATTTTTCATTACTATTAGTACTTAGTTTTATTGTTATTAAGCTATAGTTTGGGAAATAATGTAATTACTGTACAGTAGAAATATAGTGTTTTGTTAAATTTTCATGTGATTTACGTATTAGCGTAATAGAGTTTTAATTTGAGTCGAATGATAAGAATATAACTCAATTTTACCCTGCTTTTTTTCTAGTCTTTTATCTGCCAAATGTCATGGTGATTCTAGTCCAATTCTAGTCTACTTTGCTGCACCACTAAATTGCTCGCATGTGCAGGTAACTGATTACGTAAAATTGTATACTCGGTGGCTTACAGTTTTTTAATAGATGTATTTGACAAAGACTCGTACGTGCTTAGGGCAAAGGCTGCAAAAAATTATTTTGCAATCTAAGTTTAGTCAAAACTGATGAATTAGCATTGCTAATTTACAAACATGATTCCATTGTCAAGCTGAAATGGAATGAATTATGGAAACTTCTGAAGTCTGATAATTTTTGTATGCTGGTTGCTTTTTCAGATGTCAGTAATTAACAATTTGCTGAAGGTGAGTGAAATTGTTTTGTTTCTCTCTATCTTTAAGACTATCTCTAAGCAAGAAATGCATCAGGACCTCTGTTAAGGCAATCTCTGACTGTAATATCAAATGCGGTGTTACAAGGAAATACATTGTAGCATGTATAGATATATGTAACTGTTGTATACTTATAAATATTATATGACCCATCTGCACAAAGCCAGACTTAGGTGAAGTGCCACAGGAATCCCATTCCAGGTGGCAGAGCCAGCAACAGAGAAAGCGTGACATTGCCTTGTGGATATCCTTAAGCGAAGGACAAGAAGCTCAGTCTGATGTATATTGTATATTGTATATAGTCTTCTGCAGTGTGGTAAGTGTAAGTACAGTGGCAGCGGGAAACAAGCACAAACTAAATGGCATCTTTACGACGATAACCTGGAGTAGACACCTGGTTCAGTTAAATATCCAAATTATGCAAAGATGTGTATTGTAGACTGTTTATTGTTCATTACTGTAATTTAATTCCGTAAGTTAGTGCCTTTGTGAACTTCATAAATGCGCTATGTAAATTAACAGGTACATGAGTGCACATTGCATGTTGGTTCAAGCATTTGTGTTGTTGTTGTTGTTATTGTTGTTGTTGTTGTTGTTGTTGTTGTTGTTGTTGTTGTTGTTGTTGTTGTTGTTGTTGTTGTTGTTGTTGTTGTTGTTGTTGTTGTTGTTGTTGTTGTTGTTGTTGTTGTTGTTGTTGTTGTTGTTGTTGTTGTTGTTGTTGTTGTTGTTGTTGTTGTTGTTGTTGTTGTTGTTGTTGTTGTTGTTGTTGTTGTTGTTGTTGTTGTTGTTGTTGTTGTTGTTGTTGTTGTTGTTGTTGTTGTTGTTGTTGTTGTTGTTGTTGTTGTTGTTGTTGTTGTTGTTGTTGTTGTTGTTGTTGTTGTTGTTGTTGTTGTTGTTGTTGTTGTTGTTGTTGTTGTTGTTGTTGTTGTTGTTGTTGTTGTTGTTGTTGTTGTTGTTGTTGTTGTTGTTGTGACAGGCAGCAGTTGATGTGATCACTTCGTGTAGATCATTCTTATTGTTGTGCTTTGCTTTAAAGTTCATTGTTCTTTATTCATTGTTTATTCATTTCCAGTACGGTCTCGATGAATTGAAACTGCGATTCAGAACACGTCTTAGTCACCACTTGTACGGCAGATACCTAAGGTCAGTCCATTGCTGCTGCGTTTTATCTACTGAAAATTATTTTGGCAACTTATGAAGTTCTTAAATGCTGCTATGACATGTCTGAATGCCATTCATTCATAATCATGAATTTATATAGCACGCCTTCTACATGTAGAAGCCAATTCAGAGGCTGTTTACATGCATTTACTTGTACGGCAGATACCTAAGGTCAGTCCGCTGCTGCGGTTTATGGAGGGAAAATTCTTTCAGCAATTTTATGAAGTTCTTAAATGCTGCCTTGACAATACTATTAATTCATTTATAAAATCTAGAAGCCAATTCAGAGGCTGTTTATATGCATTTACTTGTACGGCAGATACCTAAGGTCAGTCCGCTGCTGCGGTTTATGGAGGAAAATTCTTTTGCAGCACATAAATTTGTTATAAAGTTGTTAAATGCTGCTACAAAGTTTTTCAGTTCTATGTAAACTAAACTTTCAGAAATACATTTCCTAGCTACACTGTACACTAAAACAGCATTTTGTTCAACTTATATCAGCCAGAGTCTGGATTTTGGTTTTCCTATGAGTTTCTTTTGGCAGCAATCATTAGTATTGACTATTGGTGCTGTACAAATAGAATGTGCATGAATCCCCTTTTGCATTTATACAGGGCTTTCACTTACTACAAACTTACCAACCTGGACAGTCGGATCGCCAACGCTGACCAGATTCTAACGCAGGACGTCGAGAAATTCTCCAACAGCATTGGTGAACTGTACTCGAATTTGAGCAAGGTATTTCCCATCATTCTGCTGACTTATGTCATTTTCACCCTGTCATTTCCCATCATTCTGTGGACTTGGGTCATTTTCATCCTGTCATTTTTCATCATGCTGAACATTGACTTGTGTCATTGACAACCCATCATTTATGCAAACATGTCATTTTCACCCTGTTGTAATCATTGTCGGTCATCTAAAATGTCAGTAATTGTCATTATCATTCATCTCTGTCAGCTGTCATCATTAGCAGCATCACCAAAACGTTTCCTGTATTTAAATGTCAATTATTAATGTTTTGCAGCTAATTATTTTATTTTAGAACATTGTGGCAATGTTGCATAATATTTTGATTGAACGTCATACAACATTTGTTGATTCGAAATAATAAGAAATATGATTATTATTAAATTAGTAGGTAGAATATTCATGGCTGCAGTTTATGTGTGTACTGAAGTTGTGTTTCTTGTCTGTTACAGCCACTTCTGGATATTGGCATTTATGCAGCAAAACTTACAGGGGCCATTGGTATACAGGTGTGCCTTAAATAGCTTGTTCTAAAATGAAATATTTAAAATCACAGGTTATTAATAAGTCAGTAAGTAAGTATATTTATTACTTCACTTGCAAACACACAATGGGATATACAACATCATAATAACACATTTACAGCTTGTATTGGTAGAAAAAAAAAAACTATTAATTAAATCATAAGATGAGTGAAATATCATAAATATTATAGTTAAAGAGTCATCTATACGGCAAGGTGGTGATGAATCTCTTGCCAATTATAAACGAATCATAGTGTGGTTATCTCTAGATTATGTGAGAAAAGTCTAAGGGAGTGTCCAGTTACACTTCCAGTTATGTCTTTTTGGAATTACTGGACTCAATGTTATGGTAGGTCCAGCTTCATTTGAATACTGATAATGTGCTCTCAACGTACCCTAATTTGCGTAGCTTTATGTTGGACATTGGCATTGTTTTGTAGGGTCCCGGCTGGATGCTGGTCTACCTCGTGTTCTCAGGCCTAGTACTTACAAGGTCAGCATGTTGTAACTTCGTAATGTAGTCGCAGTCATGTTACATGTCACTGGATATGTTTTTATGCAATGCAGACCTGTGTCATTGAAATCTGCATGGCTTCCAGTCTTATACAATGACCAAGTTGTAGCTGGTTGGAAGCTTTAGAAATTTCTGCCCAGTTCTGTGTGACTGATTAGTTGTCTAAATATTGTCATTCAGATCGAAATTTATGACTTATGTTCTTACTTACCCAGCCATGGTTTGAATTCTTGCTTCTGTCACAGTGGATCATCAATATATAATTTGCATTCCTCACATAGTGGATCATCGCTTTGATCATCGATTGATACATTTCTTGCGTACTTGATCTTCACTTGATCATAGCTTAGTGGATCGTGATCTGATCATCGAGTGACATGTTGACTCATTATGTACATTACGATAGCAGTTCTGTATGTATGTATGTATGTATGTATGTATGTATGTATAATGAACATTTATATAGCGCCTTACAATAACCTCACGAAGGCGCTTAACGTAGCTACCGGACAGTTCTAAACAAGTGCGTCTTAATTGTCCTTGAGACTTAACATTTAGAGATTAAATTAGAATCACGATGATGTATTGGAAGTCGCATTTAATGTCATTGCGTAAATGTTGAAATTTCTAGTTAATTGAGCTCTTGCCATGAGGGTTATCGTGCCTTGTGGGTCATTGGTCCAAATGCACCTGGAGCAGTCTTCCAGCACCTATTCAGAAAATCAAAGCTCAATCTACTGTTAAAAAACAGTTAAAACTGCACCTGCTTTCGAGCTCTTTGCACTTACTCTGACAGTTGACAATATGCGTGTAAAGCATCCTAGGAGTTGCAGACTATGTTATAGAAATTGTTGTAAATGCAATACATTACTTGTTGTAATCATTTGCTTTAGGTTACGTCGGCCAGTGGGCAGAATGACGATGAAAGAACAGAGGTTGGAGGGAGAATTCAGATACGTCAATTCACGTCTGATCACAAATAGGTAAAAATATTGTGCTTATCCTGATTATAAATTACTTTACATGCTAAATCTTTTTCAGTGAGCCAGAGTTTTTCCCCCAACATGTTTTGTTTGAGCAGTGATGTTTGGTTTTGATGTTTGATAATTTTTGCCTTGCATAGCCTACAATTGTCTCAGCTTGCATTTGAGTGCAAAAACTTTCATGAAACTTGTAGATTCCTGATATGAATTGAAAATTAATACAGTTTTGTAAATTTCTGTCCAGAAGTATTTGGTATTTTCACCGATAATAGTAAATTTGTACTCTGAACACAAGTGACAATTTTTATAAAGATTTTATCCCAAGTTTTCCATGAAACTCGTTGGATACATAGTTGATATGAATGGGAAATTTTAAACTTTTTTGGTAAATTTTTTTACAGAAGGATTTTATATTTCTACTGATTATTTATATAGTAGATATTTACTCCTAGCATAAGGTCTTATAAGTAAGCCTCATTTAGCTCAATATGATCTCTGAAAATGTCAAGAGACAGGTGTTTGACGATTTGCTCATGCTACAGTCTGTTTGCTGTTTGTTTTTTTAGTGAGGAGATTGCTTTCTACCAGGGCAACAAAAAGGAACAGGAGATTATCAACTCGTCACTTCAAAGACTGGTATGCTGATCTTTTCATTCCAGAGGTTCAAACTATCTCATGTACGTCGTAAATTTGCAGAATATTAGTTTTATTCAGTAATGCAAGGGGGTCGAACCGTTTCAATGGCAGAGCAGTGGCAATATTTTCCAGCAAGTGGCGGGATATTGTGTCAAAGGTGCATGAGGGGTTTGGTGCCCCGTCTCCAGAAATGTTTTTGCAAAGCCACATCTTAGATCCATGGTGCATTTTCAGCGTACAGTTAAAGTAGCATTCAAAATGTTAATTTTGATCTTCTTTATCAGTCACAAACATAAAACTCATTAAAGCTTGAAAATGACAAATTTGAACTTTATTCTCAAATTGTATAGTCAGGCAAGGCTGCACAGGCCGCAAGATTATAATCATCGGACCGGTAGGCTTACAACAGGTTCGAGCGCTGGATACTTTAGATTGCAAATATAATAATAATTGTAATCGTATGTTTCTTTTGCAGCTGAAGCACCTTCGATATTTCATCTTCTTCCGATTCTCGATGGGTCTTATCGACAACATCATCGCCAAATGTAAGCGCGTTGCTTGCTTTCTGGTTTTCCTTTCAGTTGAGTTCGTCTTTGTTTATGGTTTTTAAGAAGAGTTGTTCATTCACACATCGCATCAAACAATCAAGAAATATGGAACAATTTGTTGTTCAGTGAAGCCTCCCATGTCATACAGCGTGATACAAACGTCGTTCATTTTGCGTTCAGATTAATTGTTCCAGCTTCTTCAATGCCATTTGTGGCGTTCACCAGGCTGCCTTGCAGTTATAAGATCAACTCTTGCATAGCTGGTTACTATATGCTGGGCTCAAGACTCATTTTTTCCTCATGGCCTATCCTGCAGTTTAGTCTAGTAAGGGAGGCACCCTTGTAACGGCATGGCATGACTGTGTTACGGCGCCATAGAAATCGTCATTGTTGTTAATTATTAATTATTATTATTATATGTTCCTACTATTTTGTGTTATGGCTACAGCGGTTGGTCATTTCGAATTAAAGAAACAAATATTATAATTGTTATTATTATTGTTTCTTCGTAGATCTCGCTCTTGTTGTCGGGTTCTTTGTCGTCAGTCGACCGTTTCTTGACTTCCGTGACACACGTCACGTCAACAGCTCTCATTCGCAACGACTTGAGGTAACACTAACAGCATCTCAGTTTACTGTCTTTGTTCATTCTGACTCCCTTTTATTCGCTCATTCCTTCCTTCCGAGAATTTATATAGCATCTCTTCATGAGAACTACTCAGAGGTGCTCCCAGTCACAGCTAAAAAAAGTAGGATTTGAGCGACTTATGAAAAGTAGGCGAATTTTTCCTGGGCATCAATTGCAAGGCTAATGGGAAGCCTTTGCAGATGTTGGGACTTGCAGTTGAAAGGGCTCAGCCTGTAGGACATTTAACATTTTGTTGAAATTACGCAGAATGAATGAATTTAGTGTTACACTGCACTGTTCTTGGATACGGAGTTAATTAATTTCAGTGTGTTAGCCATTATAGCATGTTAAGTTAGCAACGTTGGACAGTGTAAGTTGTAACACCACTTGGTGTTGCGCGGAATGGCATATAAACTGGGGGCATATAAATTGGTCCATGTTGTTCATTTTCATAGCAGCTTAACCCTTTAATGCCAGAGGGTATAAGATTTTTCAATACCATTTACTACCATCTTGGCATTAAAGGGTTAAAGATAAACTTTGCCTTTTAACCTAGTTTGGCTTTAAACTGTGCTGACATGCAACTTTTATTGTTCTTGGCAGGATTACTATCAGAGCGGCCGTATGTTGGTGAAAATGGCTGAAGCAATTGGGCGTGTTGTCTTAGCTGGGCGAGAATTAACGCGACTGGCAGGGTAAATGTGCTTTCCTTCATCATAAATTCAGTTTCATTATTAGTCCCCCTATATTGTTATAGCTCTACTATAATTATTGTGATGTAAGATCTGTCAGTGGTCCATCCAACGTGCAGAATGTTGGTGTGCTCGTTTGCAAAGTTCTGTCCATTCTGCTGTAAACGTTCTGGTGTTCCCATTAACGAAGTACGTTGAAGGCAAGTTCAGTTGGATCAAAAGCCATGGTTTATTTTTATGCTGATCTAAACTGAAACAGCTTTTGTACCTTATTGTGCTTACGTTAACAAGTCTGCAATAACGAAATAATAGTATTAGTCACTTACTGGTTAGTAATTCACTAGATAGCCAAGTAGGAGTGTCAATTTAGCCATCTTTCGTTTTCATGTTATTCACATGAAAAATATTTTGGGGTCTGTCCATCTTTCTGGAACAGAATTTACCTAGCAATCTCCGTAATGAACTTCTTTGTCTTTCTTTGACCATTTTTTCCGCAAGCGTTTGAAAACCATTCTTTCTGATTGTGGTTTAACACGTGGTTTGGTGCCATCAGGTCGGGAGTGCCTCTGATGAGTTTTTCTTGAAGTGGCGCTATATAAATTCCTGATTACGATTAAGATTATTCACTGGACCAACAGCCATCGTTTATTTTCACATTATTCGCTAGATAGCACAAACTACTAAGCGATGCAGGCGTGTAGAGCTGTTATTTAACCGCTGTGTAGGGTTTGTGAATGTGAATACGACAGTTTGTTTTTTCTTCATCTTTTGACGTGTTTAGGTTCAGTGCTCGAATTACGGAGTTCATGAAAGTTTTGGATGACCTAAACCAAGGCATATACAAGCGAACGATGATATCACACGATTCCAACGGCCGTGAGTAGAACATACTTGTCATTTTCATTACTAAATAATTAACTGTGCATTGATCAGTTTTTTTATGTGATGACAACAATTTCTATGGCGCTGTAACAAAGCCATGCTGCTGCACGATTGCCTCAACAAAGACAAAGACATTGTTATAGTAAATCTATGTGTGCACGTATGATAACTTTGCTGTGGTGGGTGCCTCAGTTTGTTATTATTTTTGTTATTTATTTTAATTATTTCTTTGTGTAAGACACCTGTGTAAATTAATAAATACTTATATGCCTTTGTTGTGTTGATGCCTGTGATGTTGATTTCTTTGAGATTATTTTCACCCATGTTGTCAGTGTGTGAGAGAGAGTCAGTCACTGTGTTTTCTGTTCATAGGTAAGGACAACCTTCCGAGCCTCGTTCCAGGAAGTGGTGAAATTATCATCAAAGACAAACTAATCAGGTCTGTTCATTCATTAATGATTGGTGATTGATTGATTGATTGATCAATCGATTGGTTGGTTGGTTGAATTGATTGATTCATCATGATGACCTTCTGTGTGTCATATTAGTCTTGTATGATTGATTTGACTGACTGGCTGGCTGGCTGACTGACCGATGTATTGCTGCCAAATGGCTGACACCAGGAGCTGATGCTGCTGCTGATGATGATGATGAGATGATGATAATGATACCTTTGAATAGTGATCTTGGAGAGGTGCTATAAATTATGTGCAGGCAATAAATGAATGAACAAATTTTTTGTTTGTTTGTTGCAGGTTTGAGCATGTACCGCTTGTCACTCCAAACGGCGACGTTTTGGTTCAAGAACTGAACTTTGAGGTTTGTTTGTTTGGCATTGTCTGCAGGACTGACATTTTTACGCATCAAAGTTAAAGCATGAAGTATTTTGTGTAAATTTATATTCTTGAATTGATCCATGGAAATGTCTGCATGGCATTACAAATAAGCTTTTTGAGGGTGTTTCAGAAGTGTTGAGGTATGTAATTATGCACATAAATATACAAATGTTGAAATCTATTTCGGTTTTTGCTGTGTAATATTCTTCATCATATTTACATGTGAATAACATAAATAAACAAATAGTTTATGTATATCAATTAGTCGTCTGTTGTGTTTTTGAATATAAGGTAAAGTCGGGGTTGAATGTTCTCGTGTGCGGCCCAAATGGATGTGGCAAAAGCTCACTCTTCCGAATCCTCGGCGGGGTAAGTTTCCTCTTCGTGAACACTGAATAGTCTATTTAGAGTTTCTGTGTTATCTAGTTGTGAAGAATCAAATGTTGGGAAATTCAAAAGAAAATGTCCCAGCATTTCTTCGTGTAAAGTTTCTTCTTGTAAAGTTTCTTCGTGTTAAGTTTCTTCGTGTAAGAGTGAAATGAAGATGTCACATAGATATGCATTAGACTTTTTCATGGTGGGAACAATGTTGTTTGGAATCGGCTCCTACTGCTTTCTGAAGGATTTTTTTATTTAGCTCAAAACTGCTTTTTTGATCTGCTACAGTCGGAAGCGCTTCTGAGTAGTGCCCTTGATGAGGTGCTGTATATAAATTCTTTAATTAATTAATATGGGCCTGTTTAGAAATTACTGACTTGTAATTAGATATTTCTGTTGCATTTGTGTTTAAGTTGTGGCCGATGTTTGGAGGTCGTCTGACAAAACCTGATGGAAACCAGCTCTTCTACATTCCTCAGGTACGACAATTCTTTGCTTAACTTACATTGATGCTGCCGATTGTAAGCATGTTGTAATAATAATGTTCGTTTATTAATATTCAATCTGACAAACCGCAGAATGATTACAGGTACAGGTTATACGAAATACGGCCCACTATAGCACGACACGCAGGTCGGCTTTACAGCAGTGGGTTCGGCTTAACACTAATGGCCTATGTGTATCCATATGGTTTGTTTAGCATCTCTTAAGTACACGGGACATCAGCTTGAGCTCTGTTGCTCCACGCATATCCAGCAGGGGTTGGATATGCGTGGAGCAACAGAAGGGGTGTTCTTGATTCCTTTTGCACGAACCACAACTATGCAGAATTGAGCCTTTTCTGTGGTGGGTCAAAAGTAGCCTGGAATGGGTTCCCACAGGAGCTATGTCTGCTTCCTGGAGCTTGCACTGAAGCTTTTTTTATTCAGCTCTTTTTTTGTCATGCTTGAGTCTGGAGTGCTTCTGAGTAGTCCCCCTTAAAGAGGCGCTATAGAAATTCTTGAATGAATGAATGGATGGATGGATGGATGGATGGATGAATGAATTGAATGAATGGATGGATGGATGGATGGATGGATGGATGGATGGATGGATGAAGGGATGGATGGATGGATGAATGAACGAATGAATGAATGAATGCATGAACGAATCAATGAATCAATGAATGAATCATATCTGAGACTTGAGTCATGCAAGGCTGAGCAAAATATTCATCCAACTGACTACCATGTCATTTCTTTGTCATTTCTTTTTCATTCTGATATGATTGGAAAAATCTGATGTCATGATTGTGTAACGATTGATTGATGTGTTTGGGTTTGTCAGCGACCGTACATGACGATTGGAACGCTGCGAGATCAGATCATCTATCCGCATCAGAGGGATGATATGGTCAAACGTGGAAGCCAGGACAGCGACCTTGAGGATATTCTGGAAAAGGTTGGAACACTCCGGTGTCATTTTAACTCACCAGTTGTCTTTCCTTGCCTTACCAATATTTGGAGATGCTTTAAATGTCAATTTCAGAGGTGCTCATAGTTGTCAGAAGTCTCAGTTACTGATTATAGCCAGTCCTATTGTTGCCACTATAATTTCCCAGATTGTTTGATTGTTTACTAGTTTTGTCGGGTCAGGAGTTTTCCGCAAGCGGTTGTAAATAATATAATTATGCATCTGCAAGTGCAATTTTGTTTGTCTGTTGTTTGTTTGGGTTTTTTAGGTCCAGCTGTCGTACATTCTTGATCGGGAAGGAGGTTGGGATGTCGTGCAGGACTGGATGGACGTCCTAAGCGGCGGAGAAAAGCAGAGAATTGCTGTTAGGATTCAATTGTCTTGAATGTTATTATGAGAAAAGCAGAGAATGGCTGTCTTGGATAGCATAGATTTTAACCACAAGTCTTTGTATTTAATAGCCTACGCTAAACTAATACTCTTCGTTTTATATCCGGTCTGTTTCTGACAGTCCACCAGGTTTTTAAATGTCATTTGTGAGCATAATGGTCGTTTGTTTAGAGTGCTAGGATTGTAACGTGGACAGTACTAAATTTGGTCATATCTCTGCTTACATGCAAGATGTCTCAACTGACTCCCTGTTTAGCAGCACGTCCATTATAGGGTCTCCTCAAATCACAACGTGGTATCACTAGATTATGTGATTGTGACCTTGGTGATTAAGTTATGTTCTTGGTGTGCTTGGTAGTATCGTGTTTTGTCTCTTTGCTGTAGATGGCTCGGCTTTTCTATCATAAGCCGCAGTTTGCAATTCTCGACGAATGCACGAGCGCTGTCAGTGTTGACGTTGAAGGCTTCATGTACGAACATTGTCGTGAGGTAATAACCAACCGTGTCTCAGTTATTCTATTCTATTCTATTTATGGTTTTATGAAGCGCCTCTTATGATACAACCTAATCAGAGGTGCTCCCAGTATGAAGTGCCACTCGATAAACAGAAGTCATAAGACAACTGGCAGAGACAGTAGTGTTTCCAGTTAAGATCTTGGCAGGAGTTAAAGCAGGAAAGTCATTCCACAGCAAAGGGCCAACAGAAGCATAGGCACGGTGCTGGACTGTTGTATGCTCTTCATAGTGGAGTTGAGGCACAGACACCTTACATCTTCATGAACTATAGAAATGAAATGTTTTTAGATTAATATATCGAAATAAAATAATGCATCCAGGGCGCAGGTAACAAAGGCACTGAATTTTGGTGTGGAGCAAACTTCGCAGAACATGTAAATCATTGTTAACAAAATCTTTATGCAGTCGTTCCTTAACATTCTCAAATCTTAAGTGCAAATCTTCAATCTTGAATCTGTGCAAGGACAGAGAACTTGAAGAAGAGGATATGATCACATTATTAACTCATTTAATGACGTGTTTGTATTGAAGACAATGTGATCATTTCAGTTTAACGTTGATTATCGTTTGATTAATTAATGGATTGCATTGCAAGAGAAGCGTTATAAGACCAGTCCGCCTATGTTTCTGTCTTAGGTTGGAATTACGCTGTTTACTGTTTCCCACCGTAAATCCCTCTGGAAACATCACGAGGTATTTATAAACGTTCTTGTCATTCGGATATTTTACGAGTGAGGTGAAGTCATCCGAAATTTCCATTGCTGAATAATTATTAGGAGTTTCTCTTGTTTTCGTTTCTTGTTTAAATTTGGTTTAATTCCAGAAATGGTGAACTGGGGAGCAAGTACAGTAAATTGTGTGGATCATGAACTGGAGACTAGTGTGCTAAATTGCAGAGATGGAGATTGTGAACTAGGGCAACTGCTCTCTTAGCAGGCTGGTTCCCTGTTACTTATAGATTTCTTAAAAGAAAATTTGTTTAACACATTTAATATTTGTTGTAGAATTCGTGTAAGAGAATCGTGTAATCTGTTTAATTGATCACAATGATCTGGGGCAGGTAGACTGCTTCTGATGAAATTTTATTCTTCTGAAAAATTCTTCTTTCGTTAATATAATTTTTATCATTATTGACAACAGTTATAATAATTTATGTCTGCGAATTGTTTTCTTTCATGTTTTTCTTAATTTCGATTTTATTCCCTTAATTTCGTGAATTTATGCAGTTCATATTGATAATTAAATTGTTATTTGGCTTAAATTTCAGTTCTACCTGTACATGGACGGTCGTGGTTCATTCGAATTCAAGCCAATAACGGATGAGACAACTGAATTCGGATCGTAGGAAATTGAGTCGTCGATAGGAATCTTCTTCGTCCACCAGTCCGTCTTTTCAGTCCACCTTTCCACTTCGTAGGTCGGGGAACGGGGAATACCGAGCCCTTCCGAACAATCGTAGTCATGTTTACTGGATGCACTTGCATCTAATTCTTTCCCACGAATCGATTTGCCGCGTAGAATTATTGCGCGTTAATTGATTCGGAAGCAATAACTACCTAAGTTGTCATGGTCGGACGGTTTATCATTCCATTTGGGGAAAACGTGGAAAGATTGTTTTGAATTTATACATTCCTTTGATTTGTTTTGTATTAGCGGCTAATTTCTGCCGAGAGGGAAACTTCAACAGCGAGTCTAAAGGCAATTGGGAATTGTTACGTATCATTGTTGGAGACGTGAGGTTTAGAAATGGTGTTAGTTGGGCTGAACTCTTGTGTTAAAGCTACCATGGCGCCCGTGCATAGGGGCAAGAGGGACACTTACCCCCCTGGAAAATTGATTTTTCTATTTTTAACTACTATTTTTTTATTCTTAAAAACATTTCGCACTAGAGCGCCAATGTTACCAACGATATACAATGTGAAACTGTGACATTTACATTTAGAATCCTCTGTGAAAAACCCCATTTGTCTAAATTAACCGCTTCACATAAATTTAAAGCTCTAGTTACAAAATTTAACCATGACCATTTTGTGTTTTGTCCTCTCTTGCAAAAATTTCTGTGGGCGCCCGTGAAAGCTACACTCGATAGTGTCTAGGTTACGTAAGAGTGTAACTTGTTTAGGTTTGCCTTTCGTTTTCAAAGGATGTTTCCTTAACTTGACATATGTTACTTGTGCTATGCAAACTTCCTTTTTAAAGTTGTACTGCATGTTTTCTTGATACTTTTTAGCTCAGTAGACAATAAATTGCAACACATGTTGAGTATAATTCACTGAAACTACCATAGAACCAGACTAAAACCTCTGCCTGTTGTTTTATCATATATAAAGACGTCAAATTATAAGTCTGTTAAATGATATGGAACTTGATTCTACTCTCACGGGAGTGTTGCATGTATGAAGTAACGTAATCCGTAATGGAAAATGCAGCACTTTGTTTCAGCAAATAATAACAACATACTGTTCCGAAATTGAAATGTAGTTTGTAAAGTAAAAAACTACCACAAATACTCGGTGTAATGTAACGATGTTTATGCTGCACCCTTTTCCCAAGGATTTTCCCAGTGATGGCCATGACAGTTGGTTGGAAGAATTTGAGCTAGATGAATTCGCACAAATGTTTTTAAAATGATATATAACTATAAATAGTAATAATAATTATTATCGTAACGATTGCTCCTTGTCTTTTTTGTTTTTGTTGAAGTCTTTGAAATAAATTTTATGTTATTACATAAACATTTAAAATAATTGTAATTATCTTAATAATTTGTTCCTTGTTTGTTATGTTGAGGACTTTGAAATGAATTTTATGTTATTTCATAAACAGTTAAAATTATTGTACTGATACAGGATGGGTACTTTATATAATAGTTATATTGAGGTCTTTTAAGTGAATTTTATGTTGTTACATAAACAGTTAAAATTATTGTACCGCTACAGGGTAGGTACCTAATATAATACTGTTTTTGTTGAGGTCTCTAATATTTAACAAATTCAAAGCATTGATCGCTCATCATTGCTGTTACGATCCGGTGTAATGCAAAGTCTGCAATGTTATGTAAATAGAGATTACATTGATGTAACATCTGTCATTTAAAATGCTTTCTGGGTTTTAAATGATTGCCAAGTTTCGAGTGAAACGTTTTGCCCGTTGTTTTATTTTTACCGACTTTTTCATCGTCTATTTATTGTGCGTTTGTACGTTGCATTCACGAGACTTTGGTAAACACGTTTATAAATTATGTGCTGATTGGAGACACAATGTGAAGCATTGGTTTCTTTTACCTTTCTTTTTTCTTCTCAGTATTATTTTTAGTTATTGTGTAATTTTTTCCTCGACAGATAGAAAGAGAGAGTGCAAGACAATTTTTATAAAGCTGAGAAGTGCCTAAGACCGTATTATGACAGAATATCAATGGTGCAGAACAATAATTATTGAGAGTGAAGGACCTGTTCAAGTAATGTAATATAATGTAATGTGATGTAATGTAATTGGTAATGACGCACTCAATCATTGCCATTCAGTAGCACTTCCAGTGCGAGAGCCCCAAGACAAAAGTGGGTCGAGAGAGACAGAGTGATGTAGATAGCGACCCAGAAAGAAGAGTCCACGCAGAGTGGAGGGAGGGAAATTGCATATGCTGGGACCAGTGATGGTACCGGTAAGGCAGTGGTTCCCAACCCGTGGCCCGAGGGCCAAAAGTGGCCCTCGTCCCTTGAAGAGCCAACAAAAATATATGAAAAAATTGACAATTTAGACAGAATAGAACACAATTATTTTCCATTACAAATTATTTTATTTTGACATCTATAAATAACATCAAAGAATCTATTTTGTTCAATTATAAAAATTGTATGTGCTTCTAGTTAATTAAATTTTAGTCTTGTGGCCCCTAATGTCCTTCAACTACGAAAAAGTGGCTCTCGTGTCCTCCAATTCAGAAAAAGTGGCCCTGGAGTCAAAAAAGGTTGAGAACCAATGCGGTAAGGGATCGAGTTTAAGCAATAATGGTCCTATAGATCGTGGGACAAATAGTCTTGGATGAGAGTCGAATCTTTATTCTCCACGTTACAGGCTTTACAGGCCGAGCGCTCTAACCTATCGACCGCCGAGATGGACAGAGACTTCTATGAAATAATCTAAAACTGAGTAGGCCTAATTTGCATTTAGAGACCTATGTGAAAAATACCCATGTCCCTAATTTCCAGCTCTGCATCTTTCAAGCGTCCATTACGTTTTTCCCCTCCTGAAAAAATTCCTACTGGCGTCCCTGGAAGGAATCATATGTAAATTTTGTAAAGAAGAGAGTCTACCCGCGTGTGCTAGTAACTTGGGCTACTATAAGTATCGAAGAAAGCAACGACCTCACATATAATTAATAATTATTAAAGTCTGTTATGTAGGCCTACTGCACTTACGAGTTACGACTTACGACTTACGAATCCAACGGAACGCGGCATTAACTTCAGGGCGGCCATCGGCGATTAACTGTCTGGAGAAGTTTGCGCAAAATGTTGGTCAAGCACATGTGAACAAAAGTTGAATGTGTAAAGTTCTGTTTATCGTGATTGGATTATAAAATCTAAAATTGATTAATATATCATCTGATTATAGTATTTTGCTGTTATATCTTTGGTTTTGCGTGAAGGACATCGTCCGCAATGTCGCTCCATTAACTGTTACTAAAGATAGTGTGCCCTACTGTATAACCAGGTCCAGGTCGTTGGTTTGCAACTTGACATAACCATCCGTAACCAATTAAATCAAGTTCCTTTTTGATCGCGGTTGTTGCGATCGAATGCTTAAGAAACAGGGTAATCTATCGTTGGTAAAAGTGCATTTTAGCGTATTTTATTCGAACGCACTGGCTACGGAACCGTCCGGACGGTGCCGTAATTTTTTTCTACGGAACCGTCCAACACTTATGGAGCTACCATTCGCACTAACACCCGTCGGCCAATCAGGTTAGCGGAAAACAATGTGGAAGAGTCGAAGGCCGTAGGGGAGGAGGTTGTCGAGTACAATTTATGCCCATCCCTTTGTAAACAGTAGCCTACTGTGAACAGCACGTGCGACACGCAGGGTCTCACAATTTTAGACGAATTGCAATGTAAAACGTTTAAAATGTCTTACAAATGACCCTACGTATGGAGGAACAATTTGCACAGGTAATTATGCGCTCTTTATCGTTAAATTTAAGCATGGTTATAACATAAAAGACCTAGGTGTCGTTCGCGTATAGGGTATAAGGTTTCGCGTCGTGAGGGTCGGTTAGGGTTAGTGTTAGGGTTAGTGTCGTCATTAGATTCTTAAGATTTTTGCGTCGTGAGGGTCGGTTAGGGTTAGTGTTAGGGTTAGTGTCGTCATTAGATTCTTAAGATTTTTGCGTTGCTTCTTTAGCAGTTGTTGGCCAAGCTAGCCTAATAGCTTGACCATCAACTGCTAACATCAACTACCTTCTCCCCCCCCCCCTACGGTCTTCGCCTCTTCCACACGGTTCCGTAGAAAAAAAATTACGGCACCGTCCGGACGGTTCCGTAGCCAGTGCCTTATTCGAAACCGCTTAGGTCAAAATAAATAGCGTATTTTATTGTTTGTGTGCGTTTTCGAACTTCCGCAGGTATTTTCATCAATCCGACTTCTACCTTGGCATGTATAACTGTCGGCAATCCAGCTTCTGTTGCAGCAACAATTTCTTTCATCAATCCCGATTCTATTTAAATAACAATTATTTGTCATCAGCCAAGCTCTCATTTCATTAAGTATCTGTTCAGCAACCCGCTTCTATTTAAGGGAAATAATTTTGATCAATCAAACTTCTATTTCTCAGGCAATCGTTTCATCAGTTCCGTTTCCATATCTCGGGCGTTATTTTTGTCCATCCAGCTGCTATGTCAGCCATTAGATACATTAATCCACCTTCCCTTTCTCAAGTGTTTTCTCATCAATTCAGCTTCTA
The DNA here is from genome assembly GCA_945859605.1 of Lumbricus rubellus. NCBI lineage: Eukaryota > Metazoa > Annelida > Clitellata > Crassiclitellata > Lumbricidae > Lumbricus > Lumbricus rubellus. The sequence goes on along the minus strand of OX243817.1, from coordinate 10,092,350 downwards.
TTTCACCAAGAAGTTTTCACCAATCCAGCTTTCAATATACTTTTCAAAAGAAATATGAACCGTTATAACGATTTCATCAACGAAATATGTAAATACATTACGCTAAATAATAAAATACGCTAAAATGCACCATATCGATTTCGAAATAATAAAATACGCTAAAATGCACTTTTACCCTATCGTTTTAGCGGAACAAATTTAATTGATAAATCTCAGTCCAGGCGCGGCATGCCGCATAATTATTTTTCATCAAGCCGGCTTCCACTTTGGCATGAATTATTCTCATAAAATCAGGCTGCCATTTAAGCAAGAATTCATTTAATCATTTCTGAGACTGGAGCTGGTTTAATCAGAAGTACAATAACTTCTCATCAATCCAGCTCCAATCTCGGCAATAACGTTTTTCATAAATTCAACTTCAATTGATGTAGAAATTATTTTTATCAATCCGACTTCTATTTAGCACAAATTGTTTTCATCAATCCAACTTGTACGCCATCAGCGCTAAACCAGATGCAATGGCGAATAATTGATTCCACTAAAACAATAGATTACGAGAAACAGGATACACCTATGGTGAACGAGTTTAACGTATAAACTAATTTGAGCTTCATTTCATTTAGGAAATGAAAAGTCGACGAAGTCTTAATTCGAAAACCGTGTACCAACGAAATGGCGCAATTCAGAAATCATCTTCGGCTAGCTGTGTTAGTAATAATTCCATCGCATCTATGTTCGAACGACAGCAACGGAGGTGGGACGCAATGTGGGCTACAGTATCGAACACTCCTGTCGAGACGAATTCCAGTGCACCCGTATCGGTAGAAGGAGAATTACTTCTCTCACAAGACAGTTTAAACAATAAACAAAATGATGTAATTTTGCAGAATGACTCGGCATTTTCTCCTCGCAGCAATAACAACCAGCCTATGTTCAATGACATGGAGAGTGCAACTTCTAAAAATTGTGGCAGCTTTGCCACAAGAAGTCCTGGTGTAAGGAAACCTGGTGTTCAGACAGTTCCCTTTGTTCCTGTGTCTGGCCAGAAAGATTTTACAAATGCGGGAGCGGCGAGACCGACTCGAAGGTTGTCACTCAAGCGAAAGAGGAAGTCTTCGGAGAACGAAAGTGTTGCTACTATCTCAGATTTTCAGGGTCGACATGATAATAAAACTGGGATAATTTCAGCATCGTCAAACGAACCAGTCATGTTTCACTTCGAACTTTCCAATCTCAAAACAGGAAATGATGCATCTCTTGCAGACACTAGGAGGACTTACGATTCGGTTTTGGTCACAGATTTTGTTCAAAAACATGAATCCACTTTTGTTGACCCAGAAAGCGCACTGGTTTCCTGTTCCGATGGTTCGGCTGAGGTGGCTTCAGAACCGAGTTCCGCTGCAGAACCAAAGCAGATGGAGTACTACCTGGAGAATTTTTTGTTGATTCTTAACGTTGTAACGGCGGATGAATACTACGCTGGACTTTTCGATGAAGACGACATGACAACGGTTCAAACGTTCCAAAACACCTTGACTGGTCAGTGTGATGGTACCATATTGTATTGCATTGTTTTCTATTGGGGCATTTATTAAACACATCTTGCAGTATTGACTATTCAGAGAGGCTTTCAACGCAGGAGCTCTGGGAAAGAAATGTGCTTTCAGGGATTGAGTAGATGATTTCAGAGTAGATCATCTCGGAGACCCTGGACATATGCTTAGGTAATTCACAGAGGAGGGGAGGGTGATGCCAAGCAGATGGACCCACAACAGCATGCACTCAATTTGGGGTAAAGAAAAATTTTTTTTAAACAGTACCAGCAGTTGGAAGCCATAGCTTAGCATGACTGAAACCGCTAGTATTAACTTAATACTATTAAGAAGGAACAATATTTAATCTCACAGATATTGCTGTTAGATCTGTGAGAGTTTTCACTCACTTTTTACCTACAGAACATAGTTGTAATAAGATACTTGGCATTAATTGGTGATATAAAATCTTCCTCTCGCCCTCAGGACTTAATCCTTATTTGTTCTGCAAGACCTATCCTACTAAATATTAGTTGTATGTGAGGCGCCCTTGTGACGACATGGCTGTGTTACAGCACCATAGAAATTGTCATGGCTGATCAAAAAGGTCCTCATAAATTTGTTTTATTACATAGTGCAATTACCATTATAAATGTCACTAATTTTGTGGATAATTTAATGTTATGTGCAGAGTCTGCTCGCAAACTGTACGTGAGACTTTTCCTCCGAAAACATAAGTGGTTGCGGAGTGAGAAGATTACCTACCCTTTGATTGCCGAAGATCTGACAACAACATTGGATGATCTAACCGCAAATGGATTGCTTTATGATGGTATGTGATAGGCTAATTAAAATCAATTGTGCAGTGATGTAGTCAAGATTATTAAAGCTTATTTTAGGATGTTTTATGTTGCCTTAACTGAACATTACTGCCAACAGCATTGTGGGTGAATAACTGAATATTCATAAAAAACTGAATGAATATTCATGAATGCTAGTGAATATTGGCAAACACAAATGAGTACTTGTAAGAATTTGTTAGTATTTAATAACAAAAACAAGCACCCATTTTTGCATATATTATAAAAAGTAAATAGCATTGATTTGGATGGAAATTCGAGAGGTAAAACATGTGTGCTTGTTTAGATACTCAAATGACGAGCTTGGAAGAGGCTGTTCAGTGTCTACCAGCACCTGAACTGAAGTCGCTGGCAAAGTCTTTGCACATCAGTCCATCATCAAAAGCATCCTTGTCAACTGCCATTGTCAAGCATGCACAGCGCTGTGATATCACAAACTTTTTCTCACAGACAATGGGTTCAACGGAGAAGATGATAATGAAACGGCAAGCATTCTAGAGTGAAATGTAATTTGCTAAAATTGGGTTTTGCACTTGAAATTCTGCACTCTGCACTTAAACATTTCATATTTGTAATTTTGTTAGATGTAGTTGAGTATCGTTCTAATGCTTTGCCAGAATACCTAGAAAGCGTTGAATTTGTAGTGTTTACTCATTTTTTTCTATGTTTTAAGCAAATAGATTATGAAAATAACTTTATGACCTAAGTGTGTGTTTTAGGGCCCACCATATTTTCAAGATACGCGGACGATATCGTACTCGTAGCTACATCAAAGGAAGCGCTCCAGCAACTAATGGACAGAGTGAATGAAACATCTAAGAAATATGGGCTGGAAATGAATATCAAGAAAACAAAAGTCATGGTAGTGAGCAGAAATCGAGAGAAGATAGTGATCACATGTAATGGAGGAACCTTGGAGCAGGTGGAGTCGTTCCGATACCTAGGAGCCATAGTGGAGAAGAGTGGAGATGGAGGTAGGGAAATAAGAGCAAGACTGGGGATGGCGCGAACAGCCATGGGGTCTTTGACTGCGCTGTGGAAGGATAGAGCAATTGGAAGAGGGTTGAAGCTAAGGCTTATGGGGTCATTGGTGTGGCCAGTGGCGCTCTATGGCTGTGAAACTTGGACGCTAAGGGTGGAAGACAAAAAGAGAATATCAGCATTTGAGATGACAACATATAGAAAGATGCTGAGAGTCAGCTGGAGGGAATTTAGAACAAATGAATCTATACTGGAAGAGATACAGCCGGAACGGCGCCTGCTGGAGGTGGTGAAAGCAAGGAAGCTGAACTACTTCGGACATATGATCCGAGCAGACAAGCTGCCGGCATTCATATGTCGGGGCTATGTGAATGGAAAAAGGGCCCGAGGAAGGCCGAGAAGAAGATGGATGGATGACGTGGAGGAGTGGACGGGGATGGCGATGGTGGACTGCGTGAGGACCGCGAGGAACAGAGAGCAATGGAGGAGGATGACGTCGTCGACTCTGATCCCCGATCCGCAGCAATGAGGATGGGCACGACGACGACGACGATATTTTCAATCCTGTACCCCTTTTGCAATTGGTACACTTTGATTCTGTCTGTAATAAGCAGAACTAATGATTTTTGTTATCGTCGACTAATGAATATTTGATAATCAATTTTTCAAATGATGACTAGAAAATGACCTTATTAATTTTGCGTAATTCACATAGAACAAAGAATCTTTTGGGACGATGTTACAAATTGGCCGACGACAAGCGCTCGATCTTTATTCGGATGATGATCCTGTTTGGTTTGCACAACACGATCGGAGATGACGAATCGTACGGACAACAGCTGATGTTAGTTGAGTCATAAATTTGTAATATATTGGAAGAGAAATGTATGTCGTTAAGTTATTGTAATTGAAGAGAAATGTCTGTCGTTAATTTATATTAATTGAAGAGAAGTGTATGTTTGTCGTTAATTTATAATATAATGTAAGAGAGCTGCAGCTTTTGTACTTTGTTGCACTTTTGTCAATAGTAGTAGTGGTGGTTGTAGTAGTAGTTGTAGTAGTAGTAGTAGTAGTAGTACTACCACCTCATGAAAGATTTGTCAGCAATGCATAAAACTTGACAGGGCAAGCAAAACCACATGACATGGCTACAAGTCATAACTGAATTGAAAGACCACTTGAGAGAATACAGCCAATGCAATACTAATTACTACTGTTGTCTGATTTGTGGCAACTGTAGTGACGAGTGTTGCAAAATAAACGGTTTACAAATGGCGGAAGGTCTTGTGACTTTGCCTAAAATGTTAAACCTACATTCTTCTGCTAATTTTGACATTTGACTGTTACACATGTTCTTTCTACACCTAAAATTAAAATAGGCTGTTTCTAGGATAATTATTATTAATTCATATTGTACTTGATTTATGAAATTTAGTGACTGTTGGCTGCATAGCCAATACGTTAGTTTTGTTGATAATTATTTCAACACCTTATCTTATTAATGTAAACGTTAGATTCTCATTAATGTAAACGTTAGATTTTAAAGATGTCTCCAGAGTCTTATATTAGAACAGAAGCTCCAATTGTGTTGTTTATTTATTTAGGATGCTTAACATTGCTTGTATATTGCGCCTTTTCAAGGTAGACTACTCAGAAGCACTCCTGGCCCAACCATGGCTAAGTAGGAGAGTTTTGACATTTCTTAAGGAACAGAGTTGAGTGGACCCAGTGCACTAAGTGACGCAATGTAGCACAGGTTGTGCTTGAACATTATGATGTACTTAGCCAATTAATGCAATACTAATTACTACTGTTGTCTGATTTGTGGCAACTGTAGTGACGAGTGTTGCAAAATAAACGGTTGACAAAATTAATTTGGGAAGGTCTCGTGACTTTGCCTAAGTTGTTAAACCTACATTCTTCTTCATATTTTTATTCACCGTTATCCGTGTTTAATGGTTAGGCATGCTTTTGCATGAACATTTTAGACACTTTTGTCTGTTTGTCATTAATTTATAATGCAATGGAAGATAAATGTCTGATTGACATTGATTGTTTTTTATGATTGAAGAGAAATGTCTGGCTGTCAAACTAACATAACATTTGTAAAGCGCTTCTCACGGCAGAGCTATTCAGAAGCGCTCTCAGCTAGACAGGCCCATGAATAGAGAAAAGTCTACATGCAGTGAAAAAATGCAGGTTACTTCCCTACCAGAATCCTGCTACGAATTCCAGAGGGAAGGTCATTTCACATTGAGGGACCCACCATATTAGCAGAAGCCCGATGCTGTGTTAATGAGATTATTATTTGTCAAAACGGAATAGAAAGACCAAGAACATTAGAACATACACACTACACAGCCAAGTAATGCAATACTAATTACTATTGTTGCCTGACTTGTGGTAACTGTAGTGACGAGTATTGCAAAATAAACGGTTGACAAATTATGTGGGAAGTCCTTGTGATTTTGCGTGAATTGTTAAACCTACATTCTTCTTCGAATTTCTATTCGTCCATGCTTAATGGTTGCGCATACATTTGCATTTTAAGACCATTTGAGACATTTGATTGATAATTTCATGAATGGAGTGTGCCTCAATTGTTATTACATGTTTATAATTGCTTTGATGGAATTTATTACAGTTTTCAGATGCTGATGAATCAGATTGGCCGAGTTAAGTATCCGGAATACAAAATCCTGCGTAAGACGAGAATCTTTGCTGGCCGTGAGACGGTGATCAGGTATCATCAATGTGATGCATGATCAAAAATGTAATGTTAAACGATATTTTTGTTCAGGCATGATAACAGCAGACTCTTAGGAAAAGTTTTAATAAATTTAATGAAGTGTTAATATAATAAAAGAACAGAAAATGTTGATGTCATTCGCTCATTGTGTAAATTATTTGTTAAATATAAGTTTATCAAGTACAATGTAATATACATGTGATCAATTACAATGATATTTACTCAGATGTTTTATGATTTCGTCTTTCCAATGCATCCAAACACATGTATAGCACTTAAAGATACCTATTCACTCAATGGCTCTCCCAGCCTCTTGCATGAATTTATATGGTGGGTCATGACCTCTAACATCCATTTTTAATCTCGGCAACATGCATTCAAAGATGCCAAGTCTCCATGTATGTATGTGTGTGTGACTGTGTGTATGTAATACTATGTATGTACGTATGTATGTGTGTGTGTTTCAGATATGCGGAGGCCTTGCAGGTGGAATCGGATCTGTGCCAGGCTCTGGAGAAGAAGGACTACGACAGATGTCTTCAGATGTATTTGGAAGCCAAAGCAACTGCCGACAGCCTCCTTACGAATCCAGAACTAGTTGCGTGAGTCAGATTGAACATGTTATATCAAGGTATTAGATGAGGTGTGTGTTAAAGCATTGAATATTGTCTTGTAAGCATCTCGGAAGGGTGCCTGATATTTGAAGAGATCAGGGCTCAAAGATGAGGTACATTGCCTTTCAAATTTCTGCTTCACTTGTGCCCAGGCTGACAAATTCATATTTATATAAGGACCACATTCATGGTAAAGTAAATTTATTATCACAATGTGTTTCCTTGCCTTCTGTGTGCAGAGTGGATATGACCTTGCCATTCCATCTCCGACATTTCACTCCGGGTGCCATATACATTCGTTTGCTGACGCACGGCGTCGAAATCCTGCAATTCGTTAAGAAATACGAAGATGTCGTCGTCCAACTAAGACAGCTTCTCGATCAAAGCGTTTACCATCGCGACTACCGGGGAAGGTGGTACGACCGACTGGCGCTTAACTTGGATTACCACCTGAAGCAGCCATTGGAGGTTATTTTTAGGACAGTATCTAACAGTAGCTATGTTTGCTATTCAATGGGTTTAACACATTTCGGAGTTTAGCACTCAACTTGTGGATTAGCTGTTTTGCCATTCTATGCTGTTGGTCATAATTTTTTGTAATGAGAAGCTCAAAATATTTTGATAAAGATTCAGATTGTTAACCTGGCAAATGTGCAGAATTTTCACAGGATAAGTTGTCGATAAAAAAATATCTAACGAAACAAATTACTGATTAATGCTTTTGGTGCGAATAGTGTTAGGCAGTGGCAAATTTTTCTGGACTGACGAGTTTGACATGTGAAGTGCTTTAGACATAAATTGAATGTTACACATGCTCTTCCTACATCTGAAATTTTTGTATTTAAAGCTGTTTCAAGAACAACCTTTCTTATTAATTTATTTTTATTAGTTAATTTATGAAAATTTAGTTACTGTGGAGCTGCATGGCCAACCCTTTAGTTTGGTTTTGATGGTAACAAGTGTTTCACGGCCAATTCTCATTAATTAATGTAAATGTTAGATTTTAAAGATGTCTCCAAAGTCTTATATTAGAGCAGAAACACCAACTGAGTTGTGTTTGTGCATTTGAACATACTCAGCCAATTAATGCAATACTAATTACTACTGTTGTCTGGCTTGTGGCAACCGTAGTGACGAGTGTTGCAAAAGAAACGGTTGACAAATGTGGGAAGGTCTTGTGGCTTTGCCTAAATTGTTAAACCTACATTCTTCTGCAAATTTTAACATTTGACTGTTACACATGTTCTTTCTACACCTAAAATTATTGAAGAGCTGATGATCAAGATTTATTACTATTTTATTTATTATGAATTATTTATTACTAATTTATTTATTAGTTATTTTCTGAAATTTAGATACTATATAGAGCGGCATAGCAAGCACTTTAGTTTGGCTTTGTTTTTAAAAACAAGTGTTTCAATGCCTAACCTCGTGAATGTAAAGATGTTAGATTTTAAAGATGTCTCCAAAATCTTGTATTAGAACAGAAACACCGAGTTCTGCTTGAACATGAGAATATATTTGACCAGTTAATGCAATACTAATTACTACTGTTGTCTGAATCGTGGTAACCGTAGTGACGAGTGTTGCAAAATAAGCGGTTTACAAAATTAATATGGGAAGGTCTCGTGACTGCCTAAAATGTTAAACCTACATTCTTCTTCTTTCTTCAAATTTTTAAAAACCGTATTTAAAGGTTGCACATCCCTTTGTAATGCACGATTATTTTAGATATGAATTTGTTACTCTTGTTGTGCTGTAGTCTTTGCTGATTTGCTTTAGGAAATAAGTATTTATTATGGAAAGAACCATATAAGCATTTTTGTTTGGTTTGTTCGTAACAGGCGTTTCATTGCTTAATCTCGTCACTGTAAATGCTAGATTTTAAAGATGTCTCGAAAGTCTTATATTAGAAAGGAAACACCATCTGTGTTGTGTTTGTACATTTGAACATACTCGGGAAATTAATGCAATACTAATTACTACTGTTGTCTTACTTGTGGCAACTGTAGTGACGAGTGTTGCAAAATAAACGGTTTACAAAATTAATATGGGAAGGTCTTGTGACTTTTGCCTAAATTGTTAAGCCTACATTCTTCTGCAAATTTTGACATTTGACTGTTACACATGTTATTTCTACACCTAAAATTATTGAAAAGCTGACGATCAAGATTTGTTATTACTATTTTATTTATTATTTATTATGAATTATTTATTACTAATTTTTGAAATTTGGATACCATATAGACCTGCATAGCAAACTCTTTAGTTTGGCTGATTTGGTAGCAAGTGTTTCAATGCCTAACCTCGTGAATGTAAAGACGTTAGATTTTAAAGATGTCTCCAAAGTCTTGTATTAGAACAGAAACACCAACGGTGTTGTGTTTGTGCATTAGAACATCTACCGTACTTGACCAGTTAATGCAATACTAATTACTACTGTTGTCTGAATTGTGGTAACTGTAGTGACGAGTGTTGCAAAATAAACGGTTTACAAAATTAATATGGGAAGGTCTCGTGACTTTTTCTAAATTGTTAAACCTACATTCTTCTTCTTTCTTCAAATTTTTTAAAACCGTATTTAAAGGTTGCACATCCCTTTGCACTGTACGATTATTTTAAATATGAATATGTTACTCATGTTGGGCTGTAGTACAGCATCTTTGCTGATTTCCTTTAAAAATAAGTATTTATTATGGAAAGAACCATATAAGTATCTGACATTTTTTGGCGTGTCTTTTATTTGCATTTCTGTTCCTTCGTCTTTCGATTCTGGTGCAACTTATGACCATATTGTTTGGTTTCAATTGTCGAGTCGGAAGTATTTATGTGAAGTTTTTCTTGAAGGGATACTGCTTAAAATTTTAATTGCAATCACAAAATTACGATATCTAGTTGAGATTGATCGTCTCCATTATTAATGGACCAACAATCTGAACGGTGGTTTGACTGAATTACCTTTGACTGAATTACCTCTGACTGAATTGCCTTTGACTGAATTACCAATGAATGAATTACCTTTGACTGAATTACCTTTGAATGAATTACCTCTGACTGAATTACTTTATGGTGGACCTGCATTGCCAACGCTTGAGTTTGGTTTTGTTGGTAACAAGTGTTTCAAGGTCTAATCTTGTTAAGGTAAATTATGTTGGATTTTAAAGATTTCTCCAAAGTCTTATATTTGAGCAGAAACACCAACTGAGTTGTGTTTGAACATTAGAACATACTCAGCTAATCAATGCAATACTAATTACTACTGTTGTCTGAATTGTGGCAACCGTAGTGACGAGTGTTGCAAAATAAACGGTTTACAAAATTAATATGGGAAGGTCTTGTGACTTTGCCTAAAATGTTAAACCTACATTCTTCTGCTTGGCTTTCAAGTGGAGTGCTTGATAAATTTGGACATTTTTCGCTTATGAAGACAATGATGGCAGGTTTTTGTTTTGGCATACAGGCGCTGGAGGTGATTAAATTGTCGTTGAGCGATGACTGCGTTCGAACTGGACATCGTTACAATCTGCTGCAACGAGCGAAGAAAATCTGCTCCTCATCCAGCGTCAAAAAGTTGACGTCTTCTGCTTGGGACGATTTTCAAGACGATGCTATGAACTCGGTTCAAGACGCTCCGAGCGTGAGTATGAAGCAAGAGAAAGTGATCCGATAATAAGAATTCGTGAGAAGTACTGTATGGGGGTGGGTTGATCTCTGCTTCCACCATGCTTTCTCCATTATGACATTTTGGAATGGCCTTGTGTTGTGTTGTATCTGGCCATCTATAAAGCGCTTCTCGCAGTAAGAGCCTGTCAGAAGGCCTTCTGTTGGAACAACCAAGGACAAACTCATCGCCCTTTCCTCATCTCTCAAAACCGTTCTTTTCTGCCATGGCTTGTAGTTATAATTTTAATCTTGTGGAAACAAGAGAGGTCTTTGTTGTCTTGTTGAGAAGAGATACATGTATATATTTGGATAGCAATTGGTCTATTAAAGAATATTCTTATCTTATCATTTGTTGGCAGTCTTTGGAGATGGCATTGATTGGCTAAGGTTTAGTACATCAAATGTAAAGTAAATGGTCATCTAGTTTCATCTTTATTACCTTGGATGGTATGATAAATCATTTTAGAAGTTATTAGAATAGATTTGTAATTCCTTGATATTCATTTATGTTGCACTAGTAAAAACAATGAGAATCTGGTGGAAATATGTTCTGATTTGTTCTGTAGGTGACGATATTGGGTCAGCAGTTGTACCGTGATTTGCCGAGAACAGTCGGCTCGGTCTGGTTGAGCAACGATTCCAATGAGTCTAGCGTCGCTGAAGTCAAAGTCATCACAAGCGTCGAGGAAGTTGCGTTGCGACATTACGCGGAAAATGGCTTCCCAGAAGGTCAGATGTTTTGCTTTTTACAGCGCGTTTATGTTCGTAAATATTGTATTGCAAAAAATGGCTTCCCAGAGGGTCAGATGTTTAATTGTTTACAGCGTGTTCATTGTTTCATAAATAAGGGTTGTGTGATAGTGTAGTGTAGTTGTTTTGAACTGTCTAAGAAGTTAGAGGACAAATCCCACCAGGGCTGAAAGTTCGTTTGAGATTTCTACTTTACCCGTACCCTTGGGTCAACTCAGCTATATAATGAATTCACATTACATGTGCACTGAACATGTGGCAGTGTGATTCTGTGGATGATGGGAATTTGTTGGCTGTCTGAAGATGTATTATTAAATGGTGACCACTGACCATCAATGTATAATAATAGTTGATGTAAACAGGGCAACCCTGTTTAATGGATCCATATGTTCTTTTGGGTTTTCCTATTGACAATGTACTTAAGAATTTTGCAAACCACCTGCTTGTATTACTGTTGTGGTGGTCAATAAAGATTGATCGATCGATTGATTGATTGATTGATTGATTGATTGGTCATTCGTTTAAGAGGTGCTATATAAATACTTGAATGAATGAATGAATGTTTCCAGGTATTCACGGGGAAGGAGCGACGTTCCGTTTTCTCTTTGGTCTCTTCATGTGGAACATTCTGTTCATCGACGATATCGACGACGTGTTCTACAACGAATATCAGACATATCCTCTCGACATTCTCTCCGATTCATTCTACGCAAACAGAGAGAAGGAGATCACCGACCGACTGGAGAAGATCACCTCCTCTTCGAATCAGGTAACTCGGAAGATTCTCCTGATGAGGTATCAGCCGTAATTGGAATGTCTTAAGACTTTTGTTTGTTTGTTTGTATGTGCACTTGTTAGAGCGCCCCTTCAAGCTCTATCTACTCAGAGGCGCTCCCGAATGCAGAGCGGACACTGTATCGGAGTTTCACGCCGAAGCGCTGAGCAATTGTGAGTGAAGGACTTGCCCAAGGTCCTTACGCGGCGAGGTGGATTCGAACCTTGAACCTTCCGGCTCCAAGGCAGCGACTACACCACTGCGCCCCACAGGAATGTCTTAAGACTTTTTCTCATGAAGTCATTGTGTGTCTCTTAGTTTTTGAAACATATTTTCGCTCTTTTCGTCTGAACTTCTGACCTTGACATATGCTCAATATTTTGTTTGTACTGGTTTTCGTTTCTTGAAAAAATTTGGTTTCGATGATTGCAGGAGTTATGTGATATCGCTTCCGAATCATGGAGTCAGCATCACGATGCACTCTGTCTTGGAATGAACTGGGAGCTGTTTCGGGATTGCGATCATGCTGTGGTGAGATTACATGCATAAAAATATTGCTCTGTACTTGTAAGCATGTCTGCAGTATGTCTGACAGTAGCATATGTATATAATGTAGCTATTGAAATAAGTAGTGTAATTATTAATTAATGTGCACTTGGCATCCGTCAGTTATAGCCTCAAATTTAACCGTAGTCAAAACCTGTATCATTTATCTTTTTTAAATATAGTTTCGCTTTAGTTTCTATTCATGTATGGTCTGTCTAGCACTTATTTCATATACATAATGCATTCTTGTCATGTATTTTGACCTTGCATCTTTATAGTTGCTACTTTGCTTCCAGTTTTTTGTGTGCAGTTGTTCGTTCATTCAAGAGTTTCTATAATGCCTCTTGAAGGGGACTACTCAGAAGTGCTCCCAATTCTAGCATGGCAAAAAGCACATTTGTATATCACCACATAGTCTGTTTCAGTTTACTTGTTTTTTCCACACATATATGTAGAAGGTGTCATAATTTGTACTTTAATTTCCATGCAGACTGAACTCATTTAATGCATTACCAGCATGTCATTTGTATATGTAAAAAGCAGGTATGTAAACCTGTATGTAAGATTCGATATTACATGTATAATTAATTATTATTTTTATTATTTACTGAGAATTTGATATAGCGCTCCTTCAAGGTTTCTACTCAGGAGTAAATGAGATCAGTAAAAATGAATGATTGATTGGTTGATTGAATTATTGCTTGATGGTTGGTTTGATAACCCTGGTCAAATTCCAATGTGTCAGAGGAAATATGTATTAGTATGAAGGTGTGAAAAGGAGCCATATAAAGTTCTTGTTTGAATGTTTGTTTAGGGTCTTGTGAGATGTTTTGGTGGTCCAATTTTGGCCGGAGTTTTCGAGAGAATGGCTCGCCTGATGAGGAGCGTTACTGGTGGGGTGCCCGACTTGATTGTCTGGAACCCAGGCAGCGAAAAATTTAAGGTAGAGATACTGATGATGGAGTCACAGATTTTAAAGTACGCAGTAGAATTGTTTATTTAAATGAAGTTTTAGAGTGGAATTTTAATGTAGATGTTATATTTGATATCTCTTGCTATAATCTTTTATTTTTTTTGCTTAAATAATAACAAAACGTGATGTAAATTTGAGTACTTTAATAAACAAAAACATGATGTGAATTTGAGTACTTTAATAACAAAAACGTGATGTGAATTTGAGTACTTTAATAACAAAACGTGATGTGAATTTGAGTACTTTAATAACAAACACGTGATGTGAATTTATTCAAACTTATATAGCTGCATTCACTCAATTACAAAGAGGAAAAGGTTGTTAAGGACTTGCCCATGGTCCGTACTGATCAGTTGTGAAAAATAAGTTATTTTTCAAATTTGGAGTAGAAATTCTTCACTGGGTTTATGCCTGCAACTGTTGCTTATCTGAATCTTTTGCTTATCTAAACCTTTTACTTATCTTAATCTAATCTTCATCTAATCATTCTAAGCCATATAACGACGAACATGTGCTGAAATTGACTTGGAAAGCAATGCAGCTTATGCTTACATTTATAATAAAAGCAGTTGAATTTCCTTTTGACCTTGAATGGTGCACAGGTCGTGGAGGTGAAAGGTCCTGGCGATCGACTGTCATCAAAGCAGATCCTGTGGCTCGATTATCTTCTGCGGATTGGCGTCGATGCCGAAGTCTGTCACGTCAGAGGTACAATATATAATTATTATTCATAAAACAACCTCAACTAATTCATTGTAATAGTATCTAATTGTACAAACTATGGCCTTCGATGTTTCAGTTCAATTCAAGCTTGTGCAATGTTGAATCACCCATGATGCCATTTTACTCTAATTCAGACTGACATCATTCATTCATTCGGAAATTTATATGCGCTCGTTCAAGGAAACTACTCAGAGATGCTCCATAATAATAATAATAATAATGTTGAATTGCACGTGCTGTTCCAGTCCAATGCATACGAATGCAATTCTGAATGGTCCAAGCCTTTCCAGTCAGATTTAAACTAGTGTAGTGTTGAATAGCCTAACTATTTTAATAGTCCATTTCAGACTTAACCCAGGTCGGAAATATGGTTTGAATTTTTGTAAAACTTAATCTTTCAGCTTTGTGTGACACCCTTAGCCAACTCAGCTATATGGAGCACACTGTCTGTGCACTGCTGGTGGGAAGATGAGACGGTGAGGGAGAGGACTGGCCACCAGCCCACATATGCTGAGGCTAAGAAAATGAAGTTTCCAACACCTATCATATCTAAAGCTGATTCATAGCTTAATGGACTTCCTAGATTAGATAATGATGATTGTTTTAGGTTGGATTTTCAGATGCCTTTACATGTAGGTGGGTGTCAGATCATATCAGATAAATTCTGTTTCTAGATAAATTGTCTATCTCAAGTATTTTACTCTTTTCAGCTGTTGGAGCCAAGAACATCAGCAACACAAGGTGATGACAATAGAAGAGCTGTACAGTGCCTTCAGTGCGTTTGAATACTTGCACAGTACCATTCCAAGAAGAATTATTTGGGCTACTCTGCATGTTTGAGTCTTTGGATCCTTTTGGTTCTGAAAAGTTTGACTTTAAAGCAGATACAAGTTATCTTGTGTAAGAACTGTTCATACACAGGACTGGAAAGTCAAACCATAAAGTTGTGTCCCTGGTTTTTGGACAATAATCATGGTTCTGGATATTTCACATCTTGTTCGCATAAGAAAGACATTGAATTAATTACCCCGGTAAATGTATATAGGCATATTGATGAATAATTATGTTTGCAAAGTTAAAAATTGCCTTTGGAGATCGAAAAATTTAATCTTTAGTATGAGAAACGGGATTTGAAGTTGGGCGACATCTATGATAAAAAGTGAAATGGACGTGCACAATATTTTCATGAGTAACCTCTCCTGTAATATAGAGTCTTTGTCTCTTGGAAAAGAATTATGAACAGGAGAAACATGTACTAGGAAATTTGTATCTTCAATGTGATGTAACTGAACCTGTGAGAGGAAGTTGTCCTCACGTTGCAAACTATTTCTGAACTCTACTAAGTTCTGTAGATTGTTTATGCGAGTAATTGGAGCTTCACTGTGTGATAGTTTGCATCTCGCTGAGATATGTTGTTGTCTTAAAATGGTACTAGTAGAATCCATATCAGGAAGTGTAATTCAATGTTATTCTTTCATTATGGAGTTTAATTACAGTTCCCGGTCGAGTAATGGATAACACCCTGGCGCAGAGTACAAGAGGTAATGAGTTCGAACCCCTTTTGGGTGGACTTACTTTGTAGGTTGCTATTAGCGCCGATTATTGCAGGCTGTCTGTTCAGTTAGTATAGTTAAGATTTATGTATTCTGTAATCTGAGTTCCTGTAAACTGGTTCAACTGGATAATTGTTCACTGTAACCGGTTGTGGTTTAACCGGATTGTTGAAAAAACAAAAAATATAAGGTTACTGCTTGCGAGTGCTCCTGACCCAACCTCGGCAGAAAAGGACGTTTTAAGGCTGTGATGAAACACATGGATCAAACCCTAGGCGTTAAGGTGCTAAGACAATGAGTGCCCATTCCACACCATGGGGCCAATAACAGAGAAGGTATGGTGATGTGATGTCTGAAAGCAGTTTGTGCTTGGGGAATGAGAAGTTCACCCCGAGTGAAGGCAACATAAAGCATCTAGTGACCGCCACACCGATGTGGAGACCATGTATACTAGGTAATATTATCTGCTGCAGGATAGTGAGTCAATCCAGGACATCCGGTGTATGTTGTATGAATTTGTTTATTGCACACACACACAGTCTAATGATACAGTCGTGACTCAGTACAGTGCAGTACAGTATGGTGACATGAATGTTTTTGACGAATTAGCCGAATTATCCGTGAAAGCCACAGTTTGTAATTTAATTTGATTTTGCCGCTGGAAGCCGCCCTGAAGAAATGTAATTATGTCACTTTTCAAAGTTGAATTAAATTTTGCATATAAATCCCCCCCCATTTTGAAAACCAAATTTCTTGCAAATAAGGTTACGAAGATAAGTCACTAATACAGTACAACTTGGCTAATAAATTATGTGATGAAAGTTTTATCGGTTTCTTCCGCTTGGCCTGCTAATCAACGTAATTGACATAGGACGATAGTATTTATCATTACCATTTACCAACAATACTTTCACATGCTGTTTTGGCATGACTAGGATGTAAACATGTCTACATGTACATATAATACGTCAATGATTCTAGCACCTTGTTGACCCCAGTTTGTCAAAATGTAAGGCAGTAAGCCTAGAGCACATGTGCCATGTGGCCCCATGCAAGGCTGCCGGTGCCGGAAGATAATGTGTTGCGTTAGTATTACTGTTTGGTCTGCCCAGCCTTGTTGATAAGACCATGTGGCCTGTTCGATTGAGATAGATGACTAGTGTGTTATAGTGATCTTACTTTATTATTATTTCGAACTGACATATGAGTGCAGTAATACAATTCATCGTATCATTTACCAGAGTCAATGTAACTGATAGGCCTAGCAGAGGCGGATGCAGGGGGGCCCAATCCAGTCATCCCCCCATTTAGAAATGCCCATGTATCGTGCCTCCATTCGATTTGAACAAAAAAGGCCAGCTTTTTTAGGGTGGGAAATTGGTATGTTTTCTGACTTTCCGATTGGAGGACTTAAAAAAAGGTCAGATTTTTCTGCCCAGGATCAGCAAATATTTTCCGGACCCAATCTAACATTTTTTGCCTCCTCCCTTGGAAAATTTCTGTATCCGCCCCTTATGCAGAGCGTCATGGTTTCTGATGATCTTTGACCTCGTATTGCATTTACCGCTGTGTAAGACTCGCTAATTTCATACTGCTAACAAATTTTGACTATAGCAAATAATTATGTTTAACAAAAATAAATAGCAAATACGGCCTAGGCTACATGTTTCATAGATAAATAGCTTTTTTAATGAAGGGGTAGCTTATTTGCACGCATAAGAAGAGGTCAAACTGTAAAATAATGTAGGTCCTACGGGTTCGTACGTGGAAGGAGGTCAAAAATACGATTTTGCGTACATAATAATTTGCCTATATATGGATGGCCCCTTAGTCGTAGGCCTAACTTGTGTAGGCCCAATGGTTCTTGCTGTAGCAGTAGACAGAGGCCACGGAGGACATTAAGCTCGTTGTAGCCCTGGTCAGCTCTGAACAGCTATAGTGCTGTGGCATCCAGTGGCGGATCCAGAACTGTTTCAAGGGGGGGGGCAAAATCTTAGATCTTGGACGGGAGAAAGTAATTTTTTCGAAAGTTCGAAAAATAGTGATCGGTCGTTGATGAAAAAAAGTACTCTTCATCCGCCCAAAAAGTTGATGACCTTTTTTTTAGTCCTCAACTTTAAAACCGAATGGGGGGCCACGTTACATACAATTTTCGGAATAGGGGGCCAATATCCATTACACCCATATTCGTATTGCTAATTTCAGACCAAATGGGGGGCCACGTCCCATGGCAGTTTTCAATGGGGGGCCATGGCCGAATTGGCCCCCCTGGATCCGCCCCTGGTGGCATCTGTCTCTCAATTGTGCTAACGTTTCAGCCGTTGCAACAGCAGGATGTAAAATAACCGGCGCGCATGAAGCCATCGTGGTGCTTTTTAACCCTTCCGGGTTGTAGCCTATCCCTTCCAATGGCAAGGCCCCACCATGCAGAAGAGGCATGCGTCATGCGAGATATAGGCCTATGCCATTAGCCTATAATTATGATAGTAGCTCTAGTGATTGGAGACTAGGGGGTCGTTGAAGTTCCATAGGCCTATATGTGTGCCTTGGGAAAACGTTCTTATGCCTTATGATATAGGCCTACAGTGAAGCAGAGGATCTAATTGATATGTCTGTTATTCTTAATTTTCTTCTTTAACTGGAAAAAACTATAGGACCTTGATCGATGGAAGCTGACAAAGTCCGTTTGTCGTCGCGTTTAAGCACAGCTGAATCGCTTCAAGCGTAAGTCTCTTTTTCTTTAGACCAGGTGGCGATGTTTTGGAAAGGGATCTGGGGAGAATGATAGGTTTACACGTTCTGGCACTAAGAGCGCAAGGATAATTTAAATACATGTGTGTAGGCCTATCAGTAGGCCCCATGTATATGTGCATAGGCCTATATATATATATATATATATACTAGCTGGGATACCCGGCGATGCCCGGGAATTTTATGTAATGGCCGTGAAGCTGTGTCGACGAAATGGCAATAGCAACGGTTTGGGGTTTCACGCCCCACCATGGCCCCTCCACTGGCTGGACCTGACGGTCCTCTGACTGCATGCAAAGTTTCATATCAATAGCTGCAAAACTGCCAAAAAATGCCCCACCCTCCCCAAAAAATTTCGCCCCCTAAGCAACGCCCTGCTCCACCCGGCCCCTGCGGGGCGAGGTGTGTTGGTTGGTGGCGAGGTGGTCCCGGTGACACCCTATTTAGCTGCAACTTTTCAGGTGAATAGCTGTGAAACTATGGCGATGGTAAAAACAATGTGAAAATGGAGTTTTTGCCCCCCCCCATTCTCCCTCTGGTGGCAGAGATTCGGCAACTCGTTTTCTGGGAGGACCTGACGGTCCTCTGTCTAAATGCAAAATTTGACATCAATAGCTGAAAAAATTTCGCCCCCCCAAAACATTTCACCCCCCTAAACAACACCCTGCCCCGCCCGGCCCCTGTGGGGCGACCGAGGTGTGTGTTGGTTGGGGGCAAGGTGGTCCCGGTGGCATCCTATCTAGCTGCAACGTTTCAGGTGAATAGCTGCGAAACTATGGCGATGGTGTAAAAATATAGAAAATGGAGTTTTGGGGTCCCCCCCCATTTTCCCCCTGGTGGTAGAGATTCGCCAACTTGTTTTTTGGGAGGACCTGACGGTCCTCTGTCTAAGTGCAAAATTTGACATCAATAGCTGCCCAAAAAATTTTTTCGCCCCCCCAAAATTCCCCCCATCTTGGCCCCCATGGGGTTAGAAATTCGCCAACCCCTGCACTTGCTAAGTTTGATGGAGCCCTGTCTAGGTGCAAAGTTTCAGATCAATAGCTGCGAAACTGTGGGCGTGTATTCTGGACAAATATACATATATACATACATACATCCTTTCTTATAGATATATAATAGATATATATACACCGTGAGTCAAAAAAAAGTAAGCCAAATTGTTTTTCATATATCTCTAATGCCTGATAACATATCACGCTAACATTTTCCAAATATTTAGAGAATTGGACGAAGAATATGATTCCAAAATTTCATGGGATAAAGTTGAACGGATAAAAAGATATGAATCTTTAAACTTCATCTCAAGAAATTGCCGTTTACAAGCAATTTTTTTGTGAGATTCAATAAAAAAGTAAGCTAAACTGTTTTTATTATATCTCCAATGCCTGATAATTAATCATACTAAAAGTTTCCAGATATTTAGAGAATTGAACCTAGAATAGGATTCCAAAATATCATGTAATAAATTTGAACGGATAGAAAGATATGAATATTTAAACTTCATCTCCGGAAATTTCAGTTTTCAGCAAATCTGTTATGGTGTTCGCTGCAGTTTTGATGCCTGATAGTTCCCAATTTTGGTCTTCAGTGATCCTGGAGTAAAATTTCACGAAATATAAAAAGTGTGGAGCATGCATAATTAAAGACCGAGTCTACCAGACAACAATCCATGATATAAACGATCTGAAGCAACGCTTGTTGGAAGTGTGGGATGGCCAGAGGATAATCGATGATGCTGTTGCCTAATGGCGCCAGCGCCTCAAGGCTTGCGTGCAAGCTGGAGGATGACATTTTGAGCATCTTATTTAATTAAATAATCAAATCATACTGTTGGGGTCATATTGCTAGTTCAATTATCTACATATCTGGAAAATTTTAGAACGATTGATCGTCAGGCATTAGAGATATGAGAAAAAGTTTGACTTACATTTTACTGAATCTGACAGAAAATTGCTTGTAAACGGCAATTTCTGGAGATGAAGTTTAAATATTCATATCTTTTTATCCGTTCAACTTTATCTCATGAAATTTTGGGATCATATTCTTGGTCCAATTCTCTAAATATTTATAAAATTGTAGCATGATATGTTATCAGGCATTAGAGATATATGAAAAACAATTTGGCTTACTTTTTTTGACTCACGGTGTATATATATATACACACACACACACATATATATATATATATACAACTAGTCACGTACGTTCTAGTCGGCGCAGGCAATTCAAAATGTTCCAAATAGCAGTCAATACAAAAAAATTATATTAACGCATTTATAAAGCGCCGCATCCGGAAATGAGCTCAAAACTGGCTTTGCATTGTTCATCCATCCCAGATGACAATGTTTATTAAAACAACAGTGCCAATAGGAATAATAATTACACTGGACAACAAATTTTACCTTTTTTTTTGCTTCCGAAAAATCTTTGACGGTTTTCTATAGAATTTGACGTGCTGAACACGATGGTGTGCTCAGAATTTTTGTATCACGTAAGGTTTTTGAGAAAAACAGTATGCCAGATTTTAACTTAAATGCTCATATATTGCATAATTTACTATATAGGCCTACTATAATTTAATTTTTTTTACTTCCAAAAGATCTTTGATGGTTTTCTATAGAATTTGACGTGCTGAACACGATGGTGTGCTCAGAATTTTTGTATCACGTAAGGTTTTTGAGAAAAACAGTATGCCAGATTTTAACTTAAATGCTCATATATTGCATAATTTACTATATACTATAATTTAATTTTTTTTACTTCCAAAAGATCTTTGATGGTTTTCTATAGAATTTGACGTGCTGAACACGATGGTATGCTCAGAATTGTTGTATCACGTAAGGTTTTTGAGAAAAACAGTATGCAAGATTCTAACTTAAACGCTCGTTTATTGCATATAATTTACAATATGCTATAATTTAATTTTTTTTATTTCCAAAAGATCTTTGATGGTTTTCTATAGAATTTGACGTGCTGAACACGATGGTATGCTCAGAATTGTTGTATCACGTAAGGTGTTTGAGAAAAACAGTATGCAAGATTCTAACTTAAATGCTCGTTTATTCACTTTATTGCATATAATTTACAATATGCTATAACTTAATTTTTTTTATTTCCAAAAGATCTTTGATGGTTTTCTATAGAATTTGACGTGCTGAACACGATGGTATGCTCAGAATTGTTGTATCACGTAAGGTTTTTGAGAAAAACAGTATGCAAGAATCTAACTTAAATGCTCGTTTATTCACTTTATTGCATATAATTTACAATATGCTATAACTTAATTTTTTTAATTTCCGGAAAATCTTTCACTGTTTTCTATAGAATTTGACGTGCTGAACACGATGGTATGCTCAGAATTATTGTATCACGTAAGGTTTTTGAGAAAACAGCATGCAAGATTTTAACTTAAATGCTCATTTATTGCATATAATTTACAATATATACTATAACTTAATTTTTGTTATTTCCGGAAAATCTTTCACTATTTTCTATAGAATGTGACGTGCTGAACACGATGGTGTGCTCCGAATTGTTGTATCACGTAAGGTTTTTGAAAAAAACAGCATGCAACATTTTAACTTACACGCTCACATTATATTGTACACATTTACAATATACTATAATTTAGTTTCATTGGAAAACAAATCTTTATAACAGTTCTTCCTCATAATATTGATGCTGATGATGACTGTATCACTTAGAAAAGTTGGAAACATGAAATAAATGTTTTACAGTTATTTCTTGTTTAGTTGCACATGTACAATGTACGGGATGAGCAAAAAAAGGGGGGACCCTTAGGTTTTTGGCCAATATCTTGGCCAAAAGTAAGAATTTCGACATGAAATTTTACAAGCTTAAAGACAATTCATATGTACACCAGATGGCTAAAGTTCATCAAAATATTTCAAACAGAACAAAAGTTACACCACTTTTATGGATGCCTAATGCCTAAAACCACTGTTTTTTTACGATTCCAAAACGTAACGAAAATTTGACGATTTCTCAAAAACCTTACGTGATGGGACAATTTCAAGGTGATTTTCGTGATCAGCAGCAGAAACTGCATAAGAAACACATGAAAGTGTCCAGGAAGCAAAATCACTGTTGTCCAGTGTTATTAACCGAGATCGCGTCCCATAGGGCGGACGTAGGCTATGTGCTTTGTAGCTTTTTGTGCTTTTTAGCGCCGTGTATTGCAGGCTGTCTGTTCTGTTAGCCTACTAAGATTTATGTCGTCTGTAATTTGCATTCTTGTGAATTGTTTAAATTGCATAAATGTACACTGTAACCGGTTGCGTTCTGTCAACCGGATTGTCTCAATAAAGAAAATAAACGTGTATTTTAGCGTAATTAATTATTTTCACGCTTAGAATGGCACAAAAAGCGTCTTAAAATATTTCTGTCAACGTGCTATTGCCAAAGTGATGTATGATTATACTTCGAATATCTTTAAAAGAAGGATTTCGATCGAAAAATTGTAATATTCTGTCGTAACAAACCGCCGATCCAAGTTGTTGTTCAATTGCGACCCTTTCCGGAAGTGGCGCGCGGCAAGCAAAAATTAATAAATAAGTATGTAAAAGTCCAGCTTTTCCAATTGCATCAGTTGCTTTTTGAATCCAACTTCTGTTGCAATAATAACTATTTTTCATCAATCCAGCTCCAATTTCAGCTTGATTATTTTTATTACCTCAGCTTTTATTTTTGCCCGTTATTTTTGTCAACCCAGCTTCTCTTTCAGATATAAAAATACCCTCATCCAGCTTCGATTACTTAAGCGTTTTTTCCCCATCAATCCGGCTTCTATTTCACATCTAGATCGAAATATCTTCATCCAGCTTCCATTTCTAATTTTTAACTTAGGACCGAAGTCTTGACGTAGGCCTACACGTTATTTATAGTCGCATATACGTCGATGGTTTGGCGCGTACCCCAACTTCCGGTTAGATGTTGTGGTTCAATGGCGATTCGAACGTCGATTTCGCATGGGAAATGTGACATTTTAAAAACATATTTTCTGTGAATATTCGTATTCTTACGAAATTTTAAGTGTGCTGTTAGATGAGTTAGACCATTGCAAGTCATTAGGAATAATTTACGGCGCTTTTTGTGTCGTTAAAAACGTGAGAATAATTAATTACGCTAAACTACACGTTTACCGAAAATAATTTATTATGTTATTATTACTATCAATTACAGACTAATTAATTGCTTAGAAAAGCTCCCGCTACGCACCTTGGTTGATGTTGGAGTAACGTCTGCCATCTGTCGAGTAAATCGGTGACAAGAGATTCTCGATTTTCCAAATATGACAATTCACGCGTCATTTATTCAAAGTAGCCACGATGTTGACTGATTTAATAAATTTTTTAAATCTAGTATTTGTAGTAGTTAATTGTAAGATTCTAGGAAGATACAATATTTATTTATCTTTGTTGTTAATGGGGTTTGATCTTGGCTTGTTATTAAACACCGGATTTTCTAATATCTTTGTGTCATATATATTACAGTTTTGGATTATAGTTTTGAGTCATATGCAAATATACTCTGAGTAGAAATAAATTTTTATAGTCGACCTATCCCCAGGTTGGCAAAAATGGAAATTAATAGTAAATATTACAGCAGAAGTAATTTCTACTACTGCTGCTGCTTCTACTGATGCTTGTACTAGCACAGTCGCAGCAACCATTGCCTACGAAAAGCGCATGCTTATTATTATATTTATTATTCGTTCATTTCGAGAATTTATATAGCGCCTCTTCCAGAAACCTACTCAGAAGTGCTCCCAGCCAAGCCGCAGCTCAAATTAATTATTTATAGGCCTACTGTGTGTAGGCCTATGTTGGGATTGTAGGTCAAGGCCGTAGTCAGGGTTTTGTTTGGTGGGTGGGGAATTTAATCAGCTGAAATAATTAGGCCTACTCAGAATTTCAGTAGCTTCGACTTCACCATCATGATCAGATAGGCCTCTCATCGTCGTGTGCTAATCTCTTGTAAAAACTCAAAATAGAAATGAGAGCTTTAATATTAAATTTCCCTCTTTGTTCTTACATCGTGTGTTCGTAAATGCATTATCAATTTTACATAATTTTATTCTGGGTGGGTGGTCAAATACCTAAACCCTCCCCCTAAGTACAACCTTGATGTAGGCCCATTATCGTGGCATTCAAATACATCAGCCAAAAATGGGCGACATCTGTTTACGAGTGTGAAACGGATATACAATTTATTTAATGAGTAGTGATTTCTTTCTGACTTTAGGTTCTTTTGATCTAAAATAATGATGCATAAAAATCCCCATGCCTATTCTTAGACATGCAAATAAGGCGCGGTCTAGTTTTGTACAGTACGAGGAAGTAGGCTATGGCGTTCAAATCCTGAATGAATGTTTTCCAATATTACGTTACGCTACGACAATTGTTTGCACTAGCCAGATGGACTTTAGAGGGTAAATATGAAGCTGATTTATTTAACGCTGGTTGATGCTTATCTCTGTGGTGTTCTATTTATATGAAATTGCTTTGCTTTACATTCAATAATTGAGCACTCTCTGACACATTCTATAAGCACTTAAAAACTGTTCTGTTTGGCCGTGCTGGATTTGGGAGCGCCTCTGAGTAGTTTCCTTGAAGAGGCGCTGTATAAATACTTGAATGAATGAATTGGCTCCATGCATAGTGTAGTAGCCCGTGGTCGCCGCCTGTTATATCTTAATATAATCCGGATCCGAAAACTTATATAGCGCTAGAGTTAGCTAGGTTATAATTTAGGTCGTGGATCCGCTCACGCCCGTCACGTGAACCGTCTGGAAGAGGCGAAGACCGCAGGGGGGGAGAAGGTAGTTGATGTTAGCAGTTGATGGTCAAGCTATTAGGCTAGGTTGGCCAACAACTGCTAAACAACCAACGCAAAAATCTTAAGAATCTAATGACGACACTAACCCTAACACTAACCCTAACCGACCCTCACGACGCAAAAATCTTAAGAATCTAATGACGACACTAACCCTAACACTAACCCTAACCGACCCTCACGACGCGAAACCTTATACCCTATACGCGAACGACACCTAGGTCTTCTATGTTATAACCATGCTTAAATTTAACGATAAAGAGCGCATAATTACCTGTGCAAAATGTTCCTCCATACGTAGGGTCATTTGTAAGACATTTTAAACGTTTTACATTGCAATTCGTCTAAAATCGTGAGACCCTGCGACACTGTCAACAGCACGTGCTGTTGACAGTAGGGTTTAGAAAGGATGGGCATAAATTGTACTCGACAACCTCCTCCCCTACGGTATTCGACTCTTCCACATTGTTTTCCGCTAACCTGATTGGCCGATGGCTGTTAGCGCGAATGGTAGCCTGTCCGTAGCCAGTGCGACCAATAACGTTACGGGCGTGAATGTAGCTCATGGTTTCCGCTAACGCTCGGGGCGTGAGCGGATCCACTACGTATTATTTATCTTATCAACAATCGGTGGACTAGTGAAATAAAATAGTTTCAAATTCAGGGCTTTTGTGGGTAAAGTTCCAACTTGCTGTCCAGTCCATGATAACAATAATTATGTCAATGCAGCGAACAGTGTTTTGTTTTTTAATTGAGTTCGTGAACTTGTTGGCAGAAAAATAGTTAGGGTATACATTAGGCCTTCAGTGGAATGACATGATGGCCCCTTGGGTAAACGTGTATTTTAGCATGTTGGCAGAAATATTTTAAGACTCTTTTTGTCCCATTATAAGCGTGAAAATAATTTACGACGCTAACATACACGTTTACCGAACCTTGCAGGGCTGCCAACAGTTAAATTCGACTCATGTAATGACAACATGTGCTCATCCGTCAAATACTTTGAGCTGTTATCATACTGCGCTGTTTCAGTTTGAAATCAAACGAAGGTTATTGTTTCGCTTTTGCGCAGCCACTATTTCCTGGACGTGTCCGGGGAAGAAGCGGAAAGTATTCTCCTGACGCAAGGCAAAGATGGCAGCTTCCTCATCCGACCGAGCCAGAGTACGCGCAATCACATGAGCCTATCCGTGAGGTGGGTTAAATTGCGTGTTTTCATTCTGTGATTATTTATTTATGTTAGTTATTCTTTTGTTTAACACATTGACCGCCACGACTATTATTACCGCCACGCCAAGCCAAAGACGCGAAATTATCAACATAATTATTATGAGATTCATGAAAAAATATTTTCACACCGGTTCCACCTCACCACCACCCTGGATGCATCCCACCAAACCTTCCCCATCACCCACATCACCCCCACCCATTCCCGCCTCACCACCTCACCTCTACCATCCCACCCCACCCCACATCGCCCCATACAGCCCCTCCCTTCTGGGGGTAATTATTTTAGTTGGTCTTCTAACCCTCCTCCTCACTTTGCCTCACCCGGTCCACTCAATTCTTCAAGAGTACAACATAACCCCACCTCCACCCAAAGTGCAGCCCCACCCCTTTCCCCACACCTCCACACCCATAAGATGCACAACATGACTTGTGAAATTCATGAAAAAGGTGCCAATTTGGTTTAACACCGGTCCCATTACGCCACCATCATGGACGCATCCACCCAACCCCAACTCTACCCCGCCTCGCTCCACCGTCCTAACCCATCCCGCATTACCCCGCTCCACCCCATACCGTCCCCAAACATATCCTCCGGTCTGGAGTAAATTTTGGTGTATGGACCAACCTCCCCCCCCACTTTGCCCCACCCGACCCACTCCAACCCTATACCCAAACCGTCCATCCCCACCCCAACCCTACCTCAATTCTGGCCCACCCACCCACCAATTGTTCACCCCACCTCGTCTCACCCCCTAAATGTTAAACTTACAAAAATCATTGAAATTAATTTTAAACTTTATTTTCACCCTTTCCCCACCGGCCCCACCCCACAAATCCTCACCCCATTTCCGGCCACTCTACCTCATTCAACCCCAACCCTATGGGGGAAAAGGCGAAAAATTATTTTCCCCATTCTATATGTATTATTGAAAGGCCTGATGACCAAATAACAACGGTACCCTGAAGGACGAGATATCTCGTCCCTGGCGTGTGCGTAATCTTTTGAAGGACGAGATATCTCGTCCTTGGCGGCCAACGTGTTAATTTACTCGACTGTTTGTTTGTTTGTGCACTTGTTATAGCGCCCCTTCAAGCTCTCTCTACTCAGAGGCGCTCCCGAATGCAGAGCGGATACTGCATCGGAGTTTCACGCTGAAGCGCCGAGCAATTGTGAGTGAAGGACTTGCCCAAGGTCCTTACGCGGCGAGGTGGATTCGAACCTCGAACCTTCCGGCTCCAAGGCAACGACGCCACCACTACACCACCGTGCCCCACGACTGTTATACAAGGAGATGTTTTCATGTGGGGCACGATGGTGCAGTGGATGTTTGTTGCCTTGCAGCCGGACAATTGCTGGTTTGAATCCACCTCAAGCCGCCGTGTAGGGACCTTGAGCAAGTCCTTCACTCGCAATTGCTCCTGCGTGAAACTTCGATGCAGTGTCCGAACTGTAGTTCGGAGCGCCTCTGAGGGGAGAGCTTGAAGGGGTGCTATAGAAATGGAGAAATGAATTGGAAATGGAGAAGTAAAGTAATTATTGATAACTATAAGTTGTGTTGAACATTGGGGCATATTGGCTGTGTTGCATAATTCAATGATGTTAGATAAGTTCTATGCCCAAAAAAGGTTCATTGACTTTACACCTCTGAGGATGAGATGAGTGAGGTGCTTTCCCGTTTCCTTGCACACGAACTATTGTGAGTTAGCAACTTTTTCAAGGTCGCTACACAGTGACTTGTGGTAGATTCGAACCTGTGACCCTTCGGTCACAATGTGCCAAATTTTCCGTTACACAACCGCATCCCATTTAAAAATAATGTTGATTAAATTTCTCATTGTGCTGGTGTCTGGGACATGTACTATGTGACATGCTATTTCCATCAAGCATATGGGGCATTTTTACACCCTTCTTCTTTTGCTGAACCAGTTGATTTGTTGGGATCTGAAGCTAGTCTGTCATTCGAGTTGCTCAGCACAATTGATTTATATCAATTTTAATATGTAAATATATTAACATTAAGAAAGTGTATGTCATTGGAATTCATACCGTAGGTGTGTGTACTTTTTCAGGTTTATGACTGTTATGAAGTGAACTGATGCACTTCTGTATGAAAGTGAACTTATAACAGTGATGGTATTATTAGCATGGACAAGTAAAAAAGCTGCATAACAGCACTAAAAAGACTGGTTTTCACAATAAAGACAGTTTGGAGTTCATTTTTACGATGGTATTACTGACAGCTCTATCTTTTATGGTGTACTCAATTGCTCTTAAACAAAGCCTATGATCCTAAGTACAATAAAGTGATTTGAAAATAAAGATGGCAATTTAAGGTATTGAAAATTAGGATTGCAGTTTAAAGTATTGAAAATAAAGATGCTAATTTAAGGTATTGAAAATAAAGATTGCAATTTAAGGTATTGGAAATAAAGATGACAATTTGAGGGATTGAAAAAATTGTCAATTTAAGCGATCAAAAATAAAGATGACAATTTGAGGTATTGAAAATAAGTATGGCATTTTAAGGTATTTATAAGTGATCAGAGTAAATACTAAACGAGAAAGCAAATAAGTATTGAGCAGGATTTTGAATGACTCTGAAATTACCCTGGACCTCACTGCCACGTGTAAATGTTTTGTTTCTGTTTCTATTCATCGCTGCTGGCGTTTTATGCTTGCATGTATGTCATTAAGCAGCTTCATGCAGGCGTCTGCTGATAAAATGACTCATAATTATATTTGTAATTCATCCTGAGGTGTGTTGTGTCTCTTACTTTTAACCACTTGTTTTATGAGCATTGTCAGCTTTTCTGGTTGATTGTTGAAGGTATGTTTATTATATTTGAGCTCATGTCAATATTACATGTATATCAAAATATTTGTGGGGCATGGTGGTGTTGTGGTAGCGTCGTTGCCTTGGAGCCGGAAGGTTCGAGGTTCGAATCCACCTCGCCGCGTAAGGACCTTGGGCAAGTCCTTCACTCACAATTGCTCAGCGCTTCGCGTGAAACTTCGATTGTGTGTCTGCTCTGCATTCGGGAGCGCCTCTGAGTAGGCAGAGCTTGAAGGGGCGCTATAACAAGTTCACATATAAACAAATCAAACAGTGGAGATGTAAAGCATTTCATCTTAGTTTCCAATGAATAGATTCATCATCAAACGATGTTACATGTCTATATATGGACATTTTGCCACCCCTTAAAATATTCACCAAAATACTTGAGGGATTTGGAAAATTGGAGATTGCGTTACCGCTCGAAAACATTGGGTCAATTGACTTGGATCACCGGTTACCATATTGTAGGGAGCAAGATGTAGAGCAGTTAAACTCAAGCAAAAGTATTGTTCTGTAAACCAGTGGCATAGCCAGGAATTCATGATTAGTGGGGTTACGGCTTGGCCGGGAGCGCTTCCTGACACCAACCCAACAGTATTACAGTAAATAAAAAGGGAATAAAGTAACAAAGGGTATAAAGTAAGAAAAACAATTGCTACTACAAATATTGTTTGTTTTTCTTATTTAAGTGGATAAACAACCTTTTTAAAAAAAATCCTAAGCCAATGGGGGGTTTAACCCCCCAAACCCCCCTTGTCTATGCCACTGCTGTAAACAAGATGCCGGAATTTTCCTGACTCTTGATTGTGGTCCAATGGCTACACCCATGATGCTATTATGTGAGAAGTGTCCACTTATAGGAGGCACTATAACAAGTGCACAACTAAACTCTAAACTCCAGTGTATAGTCCTTGACATAGCCGGGGGGGGGGGAAATATTTACTCTTAGTCCTTACTACTGTATAACTTCATGTATGATTAGCCTATATTTTCTTACTCTAGTAGGCATGCTTCTGATATTGATACTGTTTAAGTAGTCCAGTTATTTTTCAAGTGACTGAATACAGACCGAGGTGTTTATATTATCTGTGGAGAGCTGACCTCTTTGGGGCAAACCTTATTTACATTGAGTGTGGAGGGTAAGGATTTTTAGCGATGTTCATACCTGACTCATTAAAGGCAGTGTGTAAACAAATGCAGGGCTGTTTTAAAGGAATTTTTAGAACTGCACAGCTCCTTTCGTATAAATTTCTTCCAATCGGAGGACAATGATTTTTTCTAGTTTTATCTGTACTAAAATGCTTCTACAACAGCACAAATTTATCCATTTAGGACTGCACATTTTGTGTACAACTGCACGTTAAAAAATCCTTCAACAAATGTGATATGTGATAGGTTTTTACGTAGCGGAATCGTAATCTCCACATTTCTTAAGCACCTCTCGAAAGCCAAGTGCAGGGCACCAATTTATTCACGAGGAATTAGAAATCACTAAATTCATCTCCATAGTGATTCATGCCAAGTTTAGGTAACTGCTAGTTGTCTCTAGGCAAATGTATTAATGCATTCCAAAGCATAATTAGAGAGTGGAAGTAGGGATTTCTACGGGTAAACGTATGTATTACAAAATGTTTAGCACATTGCAGGATCTGATGCGATGGTTCAATGTAACCGTTTGTAAAACTTACAGATCTATTGTTTGACTGAATCACCAACTTATTGCCAGCAAATCCATTCATCCATTCATTCATTCTATGGACTTTAATAATATATAGCACCCTTTCAAGAAAGCTACTCAGGAGCGCTCCCAACCCAGCCACGGCAGAAAAACAGAGTTGAGAGATTTATGAAACCAGTTTGATTGGTCAGATATAATAAATTTTTGCAGCTGTGAAGAAGGCTGAACAACCTTTCTCAAAATATTGCCTTACATGAAAGCGATGCGTACACAGGGAACCAAAAGTAAACATACAAAGCAAGCCGTCAAGTGTGGATCTATCATATTGCATGATCCCTCCCCTATGTGTCCTCCCTCCCCATATGAATGACATTTCCCACTGCCAAAAATTGGGGATGGCC
This sequence comes from Lumbricus rubellus, assembly GCA_945859605.1. Classification (NCBI taxonomy): domain Eukaryota; kingdom Metazoa; phylum Annelida; class Clitellata; order Crassiclitellata; family Lumbricidae; genus Lumbricus; species Lumbricus rubellus. The sequence continues at coordinate 10,060,876 of OX243817.1, read as the reverse complement.
GGTGTCACGAAATAGAGTATATCCACCCTAATATTAAAATCGTATCTCCCCAGATGAAGAGTTCTAAATTGAAAAAAGCCATTTCGCTTGTGTTAATTTTTGCAGCTTTACGTCCATATGCTTTGTTTTGAACATTGCCGCTAACAGTTGCATTTATCCCTGCTAACTTTGTTTGCTTTGGTTTAGAGCACTTAAAACATTTAGAACACTTAAAAACACTTAATAACACTAACTAACTAAATAGGGCACTTCAAACAATTAGAGTCATTTTAAATTTTGATTGCAGCATAAATTTATAATTGTACGCATTTATACGCTGGGGGAAACAGAATGGTTTATCACTCTGGATACTCTATCTCCGGTATTAATTCATCCCCCCCCCAGGATAGCTTTAGTGGGATAAAATATCTCGTGACACTGGCCTGTCATTAGAATGATCGACATCAGTTTCATTTTTGTTTCTGTTGCTCTTTGTTTCTAGGCAGAAAGACCGTGTGATACATATTAAAATTCAGAACTCTGGTGACCACTACGACCTTTACGGCGGAGAGGAATTTGCGACGCTCACGGAACTTGTCGAGTATTACAAGGAAGAGAAGGGGTTGAGAGAAAAGGGCGGGAATGTGATCGAGTTGAAGCAACCACTGAGCACGGCAGCTTCATATCGAAATGAAAGGTATGTAGAGGGTTTATTCATTCATTCATTCATTTATTCATTCATTCATTCAAAACATTTATATAGCGCCCTTTCAAGAAACTACTCAGAGACGCTCCCAGCCCAACAACGACCAAAGAAGAAAGACTTGAGAGACTTGTAGAACCCAGCCGGATGGACCATAAGTAGAGAGCGAAGTTTTTTGGTGATCTGCAACTATTTACAATGTTTATGCTTTCCATTAGGCAGCTGGCGTTGGTAACATGAGCATTTAATAGGACGTTATGAGCGCCTTGTGTGGATGCCAGACAGTTAAATTCGACTCCTGTAATAGCATGTGATCAGCCGTTCATACTACGAATTGTGATCTCGCTACGGTGTGTATGTAAGTTTGAAACTAGACAGATATTACATTACATGTATAAATTTATATAGCACCTCTTGCAGTGCATGCTTATCAGAGGCGCTCCCAGTGCGTTAGACCAAGAGCGAAAAAGTTGTCTTTAGACAATGAAAAGAGGCACTTGGCGCACTAGCTAATACGGAGGAGCACGTCAAAGGAGGTAGCTGGTTCCAAAGTGCAGTGCCAATGAAAGCAATGATTATTATTATATTATTTTTTATTGTTATATATACAATTAACCTGGTTTTCATCTGTTATGCAATAAAGGCAAAGATTATTGCTATTATATTATTATTGATATTTAATTTTTTATTGTTATATACAATTAACCTGACTTTCGTCTGTTATGCAATGAAGGCAAAGATTATTGCTATTATATTATTATTGATATTTAATTTTTTTTATTGACATTATATACAATTAACCTGGCTTTCGTCTGTTTTTAATTCAGGTGGTTTCACGGGCGAATGTCGTCTGCTGAGGCAGAAGAACGTCTTCGCAATCAGTCGTTCAGCAGTTTCCTCGTTCGAGAAAGTCACTCGAAACCCGGAGATTTCGTTTTGTCGATTCGCTGTGAAGACAAGAACGTCACTCACGTCATGATAGTCAAAGAGGTATCTCACATTATGTCAAGTGACTTATGATGACTTATGCAGATTGTTTTCTTTGTGGCTGCTGACCTTTCGTAATCGTAATCTCGAGACTTCTACAGCTCCCACAAAAGCGAAGTCGCGGGAACCAGCTTATTCACAGGCGCTCAATCAAAACAAAATCGATAGGCAACGGGTCAAGTCCGGAAAGTCAGGCAGGCTGACAGATGGACGGCTAAGGTGGGTGATGTTTAGAGTTGAAATGACAAGGGATGTGAGGAGAATCGGATTTAGACAAACTGTCTCCTGACTTCAGTTTCGCTTGAAACTAATTTGTATCGTGATTACAGCCCTTTGGATAAATTAGATTAGATTATATTTTGTTAAATCGTAGTTGAACCTGGGAATTCTTATTCTCAGTTGTGAAGCAAGCTTTCCTTATGGCAGGTCTCCTTCTGGTCTCATAGCCGATTTTCATCCGTGTTTAATGAATGTTCAGTCAATAAATCACATTATTCTAATGGTAAGGTTATAGGTAAACTTGAACAAGTAGGATAAGACCTAATTAATAGCAGTAAAATATATGTAAGCATGAATTGTGACCTGTACAGGTGTAAGGTAAGAGATAAAGACAAGTGATGGAGGATAAGGTGTTAGGTAAAGTATTGATAATCAGGTAAATGATTGAACTAAGGCTGTAAAGTAATCATAATCAGGTAAAAGATTAAACTAAGGCTGTAAAGTAATCATAATCAGGTAAAAGATTAAACTAAGGCTATAAGGTAATCATAATCAGGTAAAAGATTAAACTGAGGCTGGTTGAAAGGTGTGGTAGGGCAGTATAAAATGTACGGTTGGTTGAAATGAGGTAAAGGTTGAAAACAGTTGTTTATATCATAAGTTGTTTCTGGTGACATAATTACGGTTAATTTAATCTCGGTGTATTATGATGATTGATTGATTGTTTAAAGAACGGCAAATACGGTATCGGGGATGGAAGGCAGTTCAACAATCTCGCTAAACTCGTAGATCATTATCGGAAAAACGAGATTACAGCCAAGCACGGATCGGAAGAAGTCAAGTTTACTTTGCAGAAGGTAAATAATAATCCTCGTTCTTTGAGCAGCTGAGTCATTTAGTGCTCTGATACATGTATAAATATGCATAATTGTTTATATAACCATAAACCATAACCATCAATTTTATTGCACCAAGATAACAAAACATTTTTGCAGAGTATATATACAAAACAGTTGGTTACAACCGGAAACCCAGAAGAGATTAGAAGTCCCACTGGTAGGGCTACCTATGCACGCTTTCACATACAAGATGGCAGATAGGCAAGTATCATGTGGGCCTAAGTATTTACAATCTGGAAATACACATGATGCAGTCTTAACTAAAATCATAAACATCCACAGTCAGGACAACACGGTGTTGTTATGCTATCAAACCTTAACTATACAAGCCAGCACGTAGGTAGATATGTTCACAAGCACTGCACATACATAATTTTTACACACATTTATGTATGTGATTTTTGTGTTGATTATTTGAGTTTCATAGTGCCATCATGTGACTGTACACAGTGTACAATGTAGATAATTTCCGTACTTCATTTGTGCGTTGTAGTCGGTTAATCTCGGCCAGATCAAAGCTTCGGACCTTCACATTCGAGTTGCTGAACTGTCGAAACAGCTTCCCGGTCAGGACAGGGATCGTGATGGATTCTGGGAAGAGTTCGAGGTATTTCCAATTGAATTGTTCGACAATATGGTGATCATGTTTTTTATCCACATTGTGCATTAATGTAGGTTTTTTAGCATTGTTGCAATGAAATTTTTTTTTTTTGTAAATAAATTTTTATGTTTTTTATTTATTTCTTGCATTTGCTATAGCGCCCCTTCAAGCTCTCTACTGGGAGGCGCTTCCGACTGCAGCGCGGACACTGCTTTGGAGTTTCACGCCGCAGCGCACGAGCAATTGTGAGTGCTTGCTCAAGGTTCCTACATGGCGGCTTGAGGTGGATTTGAACCTGGAACCTCTAGCTCCAAGGCACCGAATTGACCACTACACCAATGTGCCCCACAAATTTAGAATTGTTTTAATGATTGAAGATGTAAGTATGTGAGTGGCGGTAGGGTTTCTTGTTGTCAAACTAATGCAAAAGTTGCTGACTGTATTCGGCGCTAAGGTTCCAAGTTTGCATCTTTTCTGTTCAGTTCTACGTTTTAAACTATCGTGTTTTGAATTTATAGCAACTTCAGCATCAGGAAAACTTTGATCCGGTGTATAGCAAGAAACGCGACGCCGGGAAGGCACTGGAAAACAAAGGGAAGAACAGATACAAGAATATTCTGCCATGTACGAATATATATACTTTTTATTGTTTTAGATTCTAGTTCTATAGTATCGAGAAGATTTACTTGGGAAATATATGCTGGGGTGTATTTTTACTTCTTTCTTACTTAGTACTTAGTCCCTCCCGTGCAGGCCTGCACTTCGGTCAATGCACTTCCTCCACTCCTCCCTGTCCTTGCCAGTTCATCACCATCCTCCCATAACATATCCAGACATAGTAGATATCTCTGTGGATATCGCTTTTGATATCTCTGTGGATATCTCTATAGACATCTCTGGATATATCTGTAGATATCTCTGTAGATATATCTTTAAATATCTCTGTAGATATCTCTGTAGATATCTCTATAGATATCTGTGTATATCTCTGTAGATATCTCTGTGGATATCTCTGTAGATATCTCTGGATATATCTGTAGATATCTCTGTAGATATATCTTTAAATATCTCTGTAGATATCTCTGTAGATATCTCTATAGATATCTCTGTGTATATCTCTGTGGATATCTCTGTAGATATCTTTGTAGATATCTCTATAGATATCTCTGTAGATATCTCTTTTGATATCTCTGTGGATATCTCTAGATATTTCTGTAGATATATCTTTGAGTATCTCTAGATATCTCTGTAGATATCTCTCTAGATATCTCTGTGGATATCTCTATAGATATCTCTGTGGATATCGCTTTTGATATCTATGTGGATATCTCTGTAGATGTCTCTGCGGATATCTCTGTAGATATCTTCGTAGATTGTTTGGATATCTATGGATATCTCTGTATGCGTTGGTTGTTGTTTCAGACGATGAAACTCGTGTAATTCTACGGAACAAAGATGACGATGAAGCAGACCTTGACTACATCAATGCCAACCATTTAAACGTATGCGCAAACCAATCCAATCAAATCAATTCTCAATCAGTCAATCATTTGATATTTGCTTAATCATGGCAACACGGATGCAACTGGTTACATTCAAATCTAAATCTAATCCAATTTGAAACTGTGATCAGCATCTGCTGGAAAGTATGTAGTTCCTGGTACACTTCTTGTTTTTGGCCGGCGTTCTTTCACATTTGCTGGTCCCGTCATCTGGAACTCTCTGCCTCCTTATGTTCGTAAATCCCCTAGCGAGACTGTCTTTCGCTCTAAACTGAAAACTTTCCTCTTTGAGTCTGCCTTTAGATAGTTTTAATTGCCACCGAGCTTCAATGTGCACTTCTGAGCTTTGTAAGGAGGGCATTATAAAATTTCAGTTGTATTGTATTGTACATTTAGCATTCAAATGTTTGTTGAGTGTTGGCCATGGTTTCAGACCAAGTTTACTTAGAGTTAGAGACTTCTATCTCTGTGCAGGGTGGGCACAACTTAATCCCAGTGAAAACAGGGGACACTGCATCGTAGTTTCAAATTCAATTAGATTTAGATTCGATCTTTATTCCTGGAATTAGTATCTCCTCTGAGTTGATGTCTTGGAACGTTGCTGTACAATTCCAATGAATGATTGATTGAATGAATGGTTGTTTTTTTTGTGGATGTAGACATCTAGTCTGGATATCCGAGGGGTGAGCAGCCGGTACATCGCGACGCAGGGCTGCCTGAAGCAGACGGTTGGTGATTTCTGGCGAATGGTCTGGCAGGAGAAATCGTCGTTAATCGTCATGACGACGAACACTGTCGAGATGGGAAAGGTATGTACCAGGTGTTACATCAGGAGAACCAGGTAGCAAATGTTGAAAAATAGGTTTAACTGAGTCACGATTAATTATTTGAGGAGGAGCACATAGCTATTTGCCGGTCCTATACTTCTAAAACATGAAGTATTAACCTTTTATCATTTGCTGAGATTGTAATGAGCCGTTGTCCTGGCTTGACATCATTGGTTACAGACTACAGTCCTAGTTTGGCATCAGTGGCTGAAGACCGTGCTGTTTGCAGTCTTACGTTGTATTGTATATTTACTTTTTATTTACCCTTGCAGATAAAGCACTGCTAGTTGCAAGTTGTAGGCTAGAGGAAATTGCAGGTTTATCTACATGGATGGATATTATATTATTTGACCCAACTAATTAATAACTGTACTACCATTTACTACCGTTCAGTTTTTACCTGCACTATCATTTTACTACCGTTAAGTTTTTAGCTTCACTGCCATTTAATACTGTTCCAGTTTTTAGCCGCACTACCATTTACTGGCATGCGGTCGTTATTGAGTTAAACATAAGGACTTGTGATTGGCTTAAAACCCAGTCTATTGTTTTAATTTGTGTTGCAGAACAAATGTTTCCAGTACTGGCCTGATGAGCAGGGCACCAGTAGCACGATTGAACTGACAAATGGTCACATGAAAATTGAATGCACTGCCATTGAAGATTCTGGAGAATTCAAGACGAGGGTTTTGCAACTAACGCGAGTCGGTCTCAAGGTGCAGTTTAAGGGCAGGGCTTCAAATGGCCCCTCATGCCATGCCCCTTCTATCTGATTTCATAGAGATGGTTTGGTCTGAGTGAAACGCACTCTCCATCCATCATTATCTGACACCTCGTCTCTTCCTTCTCTCCGTTTTTCTTGCTCTCTCTCTATTGTCCCATCACACTCTAGTGGCGTTTGTGGCTTTCTGTCTCTGTCTGTCTGTCTGTCTGTCTCTGTCTGTCTGTCTGTCTCTCTTTCTATCTCTCTCTCTCTCTCTCTCATCTATGACATAAGGTTTGTTTAATTTGATAAGGAATTTAATCGGAAATTGCTTGTAATAAAGCATTTTGCAATTACCTATTGGTCATAAGAAAGTTGTTTGTTATTTTAACTATGCCAATGTTCTCTAGAGCTGTCTCTCTTTTTGTCTCTCTCTCTCATCTATGACATAAGGTTTGTTTAATTTGACAAGGAATTTAATCGGAAATTGCATGTTCTAAAACATTTTCCACTTAATTTCTGTTCAAAAGAAAGTTGTTTGTTATTTTAACCATGCCAATGTTATTGTTTCATTTCAGAAAGATAACGTGGATACATTTGAGACCATTGGAAGCCGGATTGTGTACCACTATCACTTCCCGAGCTGGCCCGACAAAATGGCGCCAAAAGATTCTGGTCCGGTTTTGAACTTTGTCACCGAAATAAATCGGAAACAGAGAGAGCTCAGAGACACGAGCCCAATGATTGTTCACTGCAGGTTCTGCCTTTTTATTTATTCAATAATCTTCTACAGTGTTAAGTTATGAATAACTTAGTTAAATGGGTTTGCATGCAATCTCTGCCTCTTTGCCAAGGAATGTAATCAACTTGTCATTCTGTCTTCGTGGCTCAATTCTTTCCTTCAAAATGATTTTTTTAAATCTCATTCCTGGGTAGCGTAGAAGCGAATGGACCAGGGTCGTGCTTAAGGTTCTTTGGGTGTTGGTGCAAAGTGTTGTAGCAGGGGCAAAGTGCCGTTTGGCAGTCTTACAAGATTGATCATTTTACAAAAATCTGCTGTTCAATAGACTAGCCTACGCGGTTTGTCGGCTGTGGCGGGTCAGTAAGCAAGCATGCAACATCGGTGAACTTAGTGAAATTTATGTTTTCTTACACTTACTGATTTTACAAAAGGTTTAAGTAACATTGAGACTCGCTTAAGACATTTGGCCAATGGCAACAAAGCTCTCGGCTCAGGAGCATTCGGTGAGGTGCACCGAATGGACCTACGTTAAACACGGCCCTGCAATGGAAATGCCTTCAGACGCAGAAATCATCATCGTAGTTTAAGCTAGAATTGAGTGAGACTTAGATTATGATTAAATTATATTTTTATATGACGAGATCAGACTAGATGCTGACTGATGATAAAACTGAATGACCTATGAACTGTGTTGTTCGTTGGTTTAGTGCTGGCATTGGACGAACTGGAACATTCATCGTGATAGACATCATTATTAATCAGATCCAGGCGCAAGGTAAGTGCCAAATTCAAATTCCAGATCCAAGTACCAGATAAATACTACTAGATCCAGGTACATGGCAGGTGCTAGATCCAAGTGTATTATTACATATTTGTTTATTGACACCGAATGACAAACGGACGTGAAAATAGTTGCCATAAATTAAGATTGATCAATGGTTATCATCTTTGACAGTGGTTCTGACAAAAATTACGCATTCAAACAATTTCAATTTATTCTGAATAATGTGAATATACTATCCTAGGACTGCAATCAGTTTCATGTTTATTTCTGTTGATCTATGGTGAGCGAAGATCAAGTAAACGCTGATCAAGCCTTGCTGAGTCTAGATTGGTTAATTTCTAACTTTACATAAGATGCTGAATATAAACAAATGTGTCTGAAGCAAGCCTATCTGAACAGTTTTTTAAACAAACAGAAAAACAGTGAAAGAGCGATATTGCGCTAGAGGCTGAAATAGACGAGAGGGTTCAAGAATTTAGAATATTCTTCAATTCAACTATGAATTCGCCATTATTTGCAAAGTAGTAACTAAATTTTGATTCTGTTTGCATTATTTCAATCAGAATATATCCCTTTATTGCCTGGCAAAATTTCAGACTAGTCCATAAGTGGTTTCTGAGGATCATGATGATATGAATATTCTTAACCTTTTTTTCGTAAATTTTTTCAATATTTTACACTTTTGTCCTATTTCAGTTATGGGCGCAATATCTAGGAAGCTATAAGCGACGGGTTTCGAACCCCGGCCTTCACATATCTGTTCATTCATCCATTCATTCATTTCGAGAATTTATATAGCGCCTCTTCAAGAAACCTACTAAGAGGCGCTCCCAGTCCAGCCACATCTAAAAACTAGGATTTGAGCGACTTATAAAAAGCAGTTGCCTTGACCATTTACCTTACGTTTTAACCCTCTGCATGTTTTTTGCAGGGCTTAACTGTGCAATTGACATTCCGACGACGCTTGCGAGGTTGCGAGAGATGCGATCTGGAATCGTGCAGACGGACTCGCAGTACAAATTCATCTACGTTGCTGTCCAGCAATTCATCGCTAACTACTTCTCTTATTCTGCGGTATGGAGGAAACGCTTGATCTGGGGATTCTTGTTTCTAAACAGGGTGCACATGTGTCCTGATGATTACAAAAATTGCAAATTTATATAGGGCCACGTCAAGAGAGATACGTACAAGAAGTGCCAGAAATAATACAATCAGTCAGTATGTACACGTGGAGGGGCTGAGGTTAACCCCAATACATGTGCTTACATATGGGGTGACAACTGATAATGTATATATGCGTAAGGAGAAGGGAGAGGGTCATTTTTGTCTCTGGAATGAACCATTGAACTGCTGCTATCAGACGAGAGAAGTAGGATTGTTGAAGAGTTGTCACTTGTATGCTACTTTACTGGTTGGTATTAGCAATCTTTGATTATATTGTATTAAGATATTAATTTTATTTAGCACCTCTACTAGGTGAACTGTTCAGAGGCGCACCCAGTGTGCAAGTCCACAAGAGTAAAAATAGATTTTAGAATAGAAAAATTAATGAGGAGGAGGGATTAGCAGCTAGAATTTGAGATCGAGTAGATCGAGATCATGCTTCTGCAATCTGCATGTATGAAATAGATAGACCATATCTATAGAATTCAGTGGCAAATCAAGCATAAGTTTACAATTGAGAGTGTAAAAATGTACACAAAAATGTACACATGCGTACAGGGAACGGGAAGTGCAAATTTGTCCGGATTTCTGCATGCATACTATTACTAAGTGGATGACTCCATTCCAATAATAATGTTGCTTTGAATCGCCGAACAGTAGTTCTTTTGGTGAAGATTGTTTTACCTGAACTAATCAACTGCATTAGCAAAGGCCAACATGGGCGCCGACTCTGCGAGGCCCGTGAGTGCTCAGCACCGCCAGAAATTGGCCATGCGAGGCCCGCCTATTAGACCTGGGAGTGACTTTGGTCAGCTATTCTGACCCCACTTGACCCTAAAGTGACTTGAGGTCGACTTGAAGTCGACTTCTTGGAGTCATAACGACTTCACCCGACTTGGCAGAAAAACAACCGACTTCCGACTTGAAGTCGACTTCTGACATGGTAATAGCCATTTAGCCTAGGATTGCATACATACATATATACATATATACATATATACAAACATACATATATACATACATAGATAGAGCCTATACATACATATATACATACATAATCATAAACACACATGTTCAAAACACACAGAATAGAATATTTTTTCATGCATAAGTACACGTTTGTGAAATCGAAGGGTCCCATGTGAAAAATTTTATAATTTCGAGGTGGATTCATATATTTTATACCTAAATATACCATTTGTGCATAAATGAATGCTCTATCCAATGGTGTATTGTACGTTATGATATCTCAAACCAAACCCAAAATTCAGGGGTGATAACCACCACCTTGTATATACCACCACCGCCTTGATAGTTCATGTCACAAAAACATGGTAGCCTGAGGGTTAAGATAATAATAAAAACTTGTGTTACTTCATATTAGCGCTTCAGTGACATCGCCTAATACATTTTGTGCATTATTATCTCGTCTGGTTGGTTGCAAAAATTATTTTTCCATGTGCTGGCCGAATTCACCCCGATACTGGGGTAAATCTGGCCAAATATTCACTTTAAAAATATTTTTTCCCCAACAAATCTTCTCAATCCCAAAAAAGTAACCTTGCAGCATATTGTCCCTATCTTACTTTATTTATTTGTAATTTTGTTTATTTTTAGCAGTCAACCATTTTCAAGTTATTAAAAAATTAGAAAAATGGCCGAAATTACCCCGTCTTCCCTTGTGCGTTTTAGCATAGAATAACAAGTTATAGCCAATGAATAGATCGGCAGACTGCAGCGTGCACGATAGCCTGGCCCTACCGGTAAAATAATAAGTAGGCTAAGTCTCTGTTTAGCAAAGACCTCATTCATTCTTGTAAGCGCACCACAAAAGCTACTTAAATGTTGTTCTGGTCTCACGATCATTGGTTTGAAGTGACAAATTTAACTATGTTTGTGTCTCAAGTCGGTTTAAGTCGACCTGTGATAAAAACAACTTGAAGTGACTTCTCTTCACAAAATTCGACTTGGGGTCAGTTGCGGTGAGCATAATCGACCCGACCCGACTTGGGATGACCAAGTCGACTGGGGTCGACTTATTGGGGTCGACTCCCAGGTCTACCGCCTATGCATGGGCACCACCAGAAATCAGCCAGCAAGATGTGCTTTTCAGGAGATTATTTCTCTGCTGGCATTGCTCATCTATAAAAATCATTCTGTCTTTATAGTATTTTAAAAAATCTCAATCAGTCTACTTTACCATTACCCCAGTTTTACTCCAGTAGTCTGAACTTCATTGGTTCTTAATCTTAGACGATCAGCGAATACGAGGAAACATCGGAATCCTGCTTAGGCCTATTCGATCTGATTCCGTAATTTTTTTTATTACGGACGAAGGCGACGATTTTACTGATAATAATTGATTCATTTTCTTGTACATGCCCAATAACGTTCCTCACTGCACGAGAGTCACCGCCCATCACAAAAGCGGAATTTTGTTTTGTCTGCGTTAAAAAATTAGCCTTTAATTACTAAACTGTGAAAACTTTTTGAAAGACTAAGGTTATATGAAAAACTATTTCCACAGTGTTAATAATAATATTATTATTAGCTCACTAAATAGTGGCTAATGTAGACAGAATTGTTTTATTTATAGTGCAAAATTGAGTCTGTTGACCTAATTATAATTATCAGGGGAGAGTGCTCCAAGATGCCTATGCTAACGAAGATCGTAGACTACTTTTCTTCTGTGTGGATTCCACGAAAAGTACATTTTGATCCAAAGAGTGATTTTTTTTAAACAATTCGGAAGAACATTTATTGAAGTCTTTAAATCATGTCTTTAAGCAATGAAATAATAAGAAATTTTTATGATATATCATCTTAAAATATCACTATTTCAGTGTGAATTTTTTTTAAAACAATGGCATTGCAAGGATGCTTTTCAAGTATTAAACCACGACTATGATGATCAATTTCGTCAAATGACAGCCTAAGATGCTATACCATCGCAGTGTGGCAATAAAACATTCGAAAATTGGGAGTAGCACATCCGCTCCTCAAACCCTATACACTGTTCGGCGTTGAGCGCCTCGGCTATGGTTTTTATGTGCCGCACATTCGTCCCCTAAAACCAGGACCAAGTCTCCGCCTATGAACAGAGGTCATTTTAATAATTCTATCAAAAAAGAGTCAAAAAAAATTTCCGCGCTCACGCGCGGGTTTTTAGCAGTCTTTGGGCCAGGGGTGGATCCAGGAGGGGCCAATCCGGCCATGGCCCCCCCATTTAGAAATGCCATGTATCGTGGCCCCCCATTTGGTTTCAGCGGCTGCTGAAATGGTATGTTTTTCCCGAAAATTTGGCCGGATGACTAAAAAAAAAAAAAAAAAAAAGGTCATCAACTTTTTGGCGGATGAGATGGTATGTTTTTCCCGAAAATTTGGCCGGATGACTAAAAAAAATGTCATCTACTCTTTTTTGGCGGATGAAATGGTATGTTTTTCCCAAAAATTTGGCCAGATGACTAAAAAAAAAAAAAAAAGTTCTTTTTTTTTGGCGGATACGAATTTTTTGCCCCAGACCCAAGGTGTCAAGAATTTTTTGGCCCCCCTCCGTCCAAAATTTCTGTATCCGCCCTTGCTTTGGGCACCCCCACTCTTCGGGCCAACTCGGCGCCTATGAAGGCCAATATTTGAAGAACATGGTCGATGTTGTATGTTGTAGAGTAAAGAGGCAATCTACGAAAACCAGCCGGTGGGTGTGCCGCAAGACAAGAAGAAAGCGCACCGCACAACGTCAACAGCGGCACAACAGTCAGTATTATTGAATGAATGAATGAATGAATGAATGAATGAATGAATGAATGAGTATTAGTTGCTTGTTGTCAACAGTTAATTTAATTGCCTCGTATCAAGTTGACAACTTGATGATTTGTTTTTCTGGACGTTGTACATGCTAATTTCTGTTTTATTGACCTCAGCTAATTATGTGGCTATGCTAATTATGAACTGACTGTTCAAACATCATTGTTATTTATTTAACGGATTGACTCTAATTTAGCTGGTCTAGTGCCTCTTTTGAGTCTCCCCCCCTTCCCTTGAAGATGCTTGAAATGTTTATTATCGTCTGTTGTGAACATGCTGTGCACTTGTTTCTTTTGAATAAAAGTTTTGTCATTGTCATACGTCGACATTGATATATGTTGCTGCAGCAGGACTGAAAGTGAGCCGGGTCTGTCGGGGTCGGCGACCCGGTATCGATTTCGTTAGTTGATGTTGCCGGATCTCAGCCGGAACGTATGGTTGACATTGAGATAAATTGGCACAGTTTTCGGGAAATTGAGTGCAAATGACTAAATAAACCTCAAAACGCCCGTTTCACTGAGACTCGGCAACTTTTCCAAACCACTTTCAGCCCTGTGCTGCAGCCTATGCTGTGCATGAAGGACAACTACGGTAGCGTAGTTACAGAAAACTGCAAATTGAGTAGGTTATCTGCAATAAATTTGCATGTTTTTCCAAAATGGAGACATGACACCATATGTGCCCATCCAAAATGAGATTAACATGTTGTTTATCGGCTGATTGCAGAATTGCACAAGTGTAGGTTCCAGGGACCTTACCCTAGGATCCTTTGTTGTATTTCCACATAATTTATTGTATTGGGGAAGGCATGGACAATAATTGGTTAATGTTTCGTTTTATTTGCTATCCATTATTTTTGTGGTGAGCCAAGTGTTGGGGCAACATAAGTGTTAGAGTGGTTTTTTGGCCGTCATAAATTGAATTTTATGTAGCACTCCTCTATGGTTATTTATTCAGGAGTGCACTCAGTTTAGCTGTAACTAAATAATACAGTCTTTAGGTTATAAAAGATTGTATTAGTGTGACCTCTAGGCACTAGGTAAAGCACAACAAAGAACCCATTGTATTTAATGATAGTAATGATGCAGTTATATGGTATTTATTACTGATTGTTGTCTAACGCATTGATGCTGGTGTGATAAAAGTCCAGACATACCTAGATTAAATTGCTTTGTATATCATGGGAGGAGCATCATTAGATTCTTTTGAATTGAATCCAATGAAATTTATCGTAACAGGAACCTTGTTGTTTATCTGTTGCAGGCAAGCGGCTCAGGGTCAGATATACGCAAACTTCGATAGTATTATTCCGTCGAAACCTTCAAAGAAGTAGAAGAGCCTAGCGACACAAAAGTGGATATCTTGTTATGTTTTAATTTTGTTTTGTTCTGTGTTTATATATTATTTTGTAAGCATTTGTGTGTATGTGCAATGTACAATGGAGACAGAAATCTTAGTTGGAAAACAGAATCTATTAATATTTGGAGATGTAAGTTCTATTTGCATGCATTCTAAGCATGTATATATATTGTTTATGATGGACATACCATAGCAGCAGTGGTATTAGAAGACGAAGAATAGTAGTTAGTTCCTTAAGCTAGTCCTGAGGCAGTCATGGATGCAAAGCATTTGAAATTGACTTCATTTTCTTGGCCTTGGCATACGAGGGTGGGTGACCAGTCCTCTCCCTAGCCGCCTCGTCTTCCCACTGACAATGTACGGTCAGTGTTCTCATTATAGTTGAGTTGGTTAGGGGATGGAGCGGGGAATGAAAGCCACACGGCATGGATTTGAATCCCCAACCTCTCGATTGACAGTTCGGCATGCTAGTCACTGCGCTATCAAGTACACCTATCGCTAAAACATTACACATATAATTCTCGTATCTATATTCGGATCTTAAAAGTCACGCTGCGTGAATTTAGTGTGACTTCAGAAGCGGATCTTATAGATAAGAAAGTATTGCTGGTGGAAGTAAACTGTATCAGTACAAAGTGTTTGCCAATGTTGCCTGGTTTTGGTTTTAATATGTGTACTCCGGAGCCTTATTTTGGCACTAATGGTTAATAATGATGCGAAAAATGATATAATTACTAGTAGACAGATGTTTTAAAAAATCTCAATGTAGCACAGAATAGCTTCCAAAAGGTGTTTTATTCGAGTAGGTTGTGTTGTCTTTCTTAAAATCAAAACTCTAGGCTAAGTTGTAAAGTCCTAGATTCTAGATATTGAAATTGTGAAATTTCAGCTTTAGAATAGCAAACAAATACCTACATCAGTTTTATCAGGTGCACATTTTTAAGCTTTATCAATTATTTCTTTAGAATCTCAGCTGCAGATATCTTTGACTAAGAAGTACTGATAATTCTTTTCTTGAATTGTAATTTCTGTTTTGTAGAATTTCTTTAGACTTTAGATGTTCATATTTACATGATTTTTTTGTTTAATATTTGTCACAAGTATTTTTTTCGCCAGAGCAATTTTTGTGGTTTTGTCAGGACCTTTGAATTTCATAAGATATCTAATGTACCGAAGCATTTTCCTTTATAGAAAGATGAATTGTGTTTTTTATGGATAACCACTGTTGTTCAAAATAATAATCTTGCCGTCTGCTTATAAAATTTTTGTTAAAGCGCCACATAAAAAATTGTTTTTCGCAAGATACTGTTATTTCTCTTTGGGTTTAGAAGTTGTAAAACGTGCAAGGATGTAACTGAAATACTTGGCTCTGTTTCTCATGACTTGTTTATATTGTTTTTTCGTCTATTTACAGTAATATTTTACTTGAATCTTTAAGGTTTTTGTTCTGGATTTTTATTTATTCTTTGCTCTCAGATTGGACCTTGATATATTTTGGGCCATTTGGTTGGCAACTTGCGGTTGAAAGATTTAATGAATAAATTTGTAATGCAAGCGAGGTCACACTGAAATGTGAATCTCAAAGTCACAATATGGAAGATATTAAAGATAATTATTTGCTTACTGATTTTTATGAGTACAGAATGTTTCTGTAGCGGTTTGCAGTAGCAGACCGTTTCTGCATTCGATTGTGCATCCAAACTTTATCTTCAACTCGCCAAATTCATGTGTTTCTGGACTTATGTCGATGTAATATTGTTTCTGCTGTTTTTCTACTTCACTTGTCATTCCATTTATATTTAAACAGTTGTCAAAATACCTGGTTTTTATGTAGACATTTGAATTAATTTTCTCATTTTGTGATTGTGCTTAGTTTCCGGCATTGTTTTCTGAAAGTCTGTTGTTTACAGCACCAACTGAACTGTTTGGTGATCATATGTATGAAACAGTGGACATAATTATTGATGTGGCTTTCAGTTTGTCTTGACTGTCATTAAACTGACTACTTAACATTGAATTTTAAACCAACTTTCACACGAGTGCTACCTACGTACTTGAGTCTATCAAGCTTGCTGCTAACTGAATCATCAGTTTGTGTAAATTTCACTTTGTTCTTCAATGGTGGTGTTGAGGCATTGTTTTATACTTGGTAACATGAGTAGCATAAGAAAAGTGTGACCTAGGCATGGAGTAGACTGCACTGGCGGATCCTAGGGCACACCACACCACTATGGTTTCTGCCATCTGAGTTTAGGGGTTGGGCATTGCAGGATTTACACAGAATCATATGCCGTAAAAGACTGGTACAAGGTCACAACCAAGCAGAAAGTGTCTTGTTCCTGCTGGCTAAATAGATGTAGAGAAGGGAGGTTTTCTGTAGATGCTCTCACCGTTTTTCTTGCAGTCTGTTCCCGATTGATTATGTAAATCTTCAAACTTCTCTGCTCCACTCAAAACCTGCATCAAGAAGACCAACTTATTCACTAGTGCTATGTCATGTCAAGTCTTCAATAGCCGCCAGGTTAGAATTCGGAGAGGTCAAGCCGATGGAACAATATGGTGCTACGATGGTGATCATGATGGTCATGTAATGGTGCTAGAGTAGAATCAGAATAGGACAGCTGTTTTGTGAGGTTGTTTTTCAATGTACCGTATATCTAGCTGTTTTGTATACAGGGCATTCTTAGAATGTTCTGTGATAAGTTGAAGAACTCTGAGCAATTTTGGTTTAACCAGCTGTGCGTATCTACTTGATCTTTGAACTGGGTTTCTGATCTTGGATGAAGAACATGTGGTCAGATGCCTAGAATGGGTGGTCAGGGTGTCTTGAAGGAGTGATCAGGGTGCCTCGAATGGTGGTCAGGGTGCCTCCCCTGGGTGGTGAGGGTGTCTTGCCTAGGTGTCAGGTTGCTTCACTAGGGTGGATGCCTTCCCTGGGTGGTTGGGTTGCTTTGCATGTGTGGTCAGGGTGCCTAACCACAGGGCTGTTTTAAAGGAATTTTTAGAACTACACAACTCATTCTTTCTTTTTCCATCCTGCATGGTAAATTACTCCAAAACGGAGGAAAATTGCCTTTTAAAACTAGTCTTAACGGCACAGAAGTGCTTCTACAACTGCACAAATCCATTTAGAACTGCACATTTTGTGTACAACTGCACGCTAAAAAGGCCCTGCCTAGCCAGGGTGGTTGGGGTGCCTTGTCTGGTTAGTCAGGGTGCCTTCCTTTGGTCGCCATTGATGTACAGTGTGAAATAAAGAATGATTAACACAAAAAATCAGACTTTATCTTAAATGTAGTCCATGACCACCTTGTATCAACCAGGTCAATTTTTGTGTAGCATATAATAATGACCACATGTGACTTTTCTACTACAGTCGATGATGTATTTAAGTAAGAGGTTTGCCTTTGTTTGGTAGTTCTCATAATTATGTGTTGCGAGAAAATTAGATCTGGGCATCTAAGATATTTTTGTAAGACTTTTGTACGTGTAGCTTGCATCCTATTCCACATTATTTGGTTGTGATTTCGTAGTATAGTTAAGTTTGTAACGTAGCCTTTTCATTTGTAATTGTAAATGTAATCGCAGATTTATGTTGCTCCTGTTAAGGAGAGACTTTTCAGAGGTGCTCGGTGTAATGGTTTGCTTGGAATGTAAGCAGATGTAATGTAATTGCAGTCATTAGTTTTAACTAAACAATGTTTTTGAATGTCACTGATCTTTAACTTTTTACAACATTTCCGTTATTTCTGTGACTAAAGATTTAGACTATGGATTAGATTAGGCTATTGGTTGGACTGTAGATTAGATTAGACTATGGATTGAACTGGGTTAAAGACTAGATTAGACTGTTGATTAGATTAGATTAAACTATGAACTAGGTTAGACTATCGATTAAACTATAGATTATACTTTAGATTGGACATTCTCTTATGTACGGTACATTAGACTATGGACTAGATTAGACTTTTGATTACATTAGACTACAGACTAGATTAGACTGTTGATTAGATTAGACTTTAAAGTAGACTATAGATTAGATTAGACTATACATTAGTCTATTGCTTTTATTATCAACCACAAAGTGGTGATGCAATATAATTTCACTGCATGAATTGGTTGATATGGAATATTTGGCATACGTTACAACCCTCAGAATATTATTTAAGATATTTTGCAGCTATTTTATTCGATTTTGGTTTTCTTTTTCAATTGATTTCCATTTCTTGTCTTTATGGTTTTGTCAAACACTTGTTTCATATGCATGACGTGTTCTCATTCTGTATTTTCGACAATTTTTTTTATAGTTTGTTTCCAGTTTTACTCTGTGTGTGGTTGTACATTACATAGTCTATTTCAGTTTACTTGTTTTCCATATATACACATACACACACACACACGCAGACACACACACGTACACACAGACATACACATAGACACACACACGTACACACACACATACACACAGACACACACATACATACACACACATATATATATATATACATATTTTATATGATATTGATAGCCATCCAAATGTAACCTGTGTTAACAGGTGACCATAATATTTAAAGATGATATGGTCCTTTTTTGGTCTGCCTGTTAAATCTCAGTAGGTTGTACACAGCCTTTGCAAATTGTTTGCATGAAAAGCCAGTATGTAAACTTCTGTGTAAAATTCGATTTGTTGCATTTTCTCGGAATATTAAAGAAATGATTGATACATCATACATGTAGCCTAGGTGCTATCTCATAATGGTGTATACTACACCACTAAAAGTGGTGTAACCTTTGTTGTGTTCGAAATATTTTTATGAAATTTGGCCATCATGTGTAAATATGAATTGTCTTTAAGACTGTAAAATTTCATTTCAAAATTCTTACTTTTGGCCAAGATATTGTCAAAAATCATAAGGGGGGATCGTTTTTGCGCACCCTGTAGATACTCTCTTTAAAGTTTAAACAGTACCGAACTCGTAAGCATCTATTGACGACCCTCATTTAAATAATTAATTTTAGCTCACGTGTAAGATGGTTGCTGGTTCCCAAGGTCCATTAATTAAAAGCATGGAATCAAACCTATTTGATTTTGCTTATCAGCCTCTCTTATAATATATACGAAAGTTTAAGTTGGCGTAGTCTATTTATTGTGGTTTAAGTCGCAACTGCAGCTTAATTATTATGGTTAGTCATACGTAATTAAATACAGCGATAGTTGATATTACTGTCCAGATCTCAGAAGTGTTGGGGACCCTACAACCTAGCATCGATGGCGTACATGGGCGGAGTTTATCAGAGGCTGGGGGGGGGGGGTTAAGCCCCTCCAAGAAGACCCAAATTCAACTTTTTTACTATGAAACTTTTATCATTTTTCTGGGTTAGCCCTCCCAATAAGACCCAGACTCGGGGTTAGCCCCCCTCCCAAGAACGGAAACCAAACTCCGCCCATGATGGCGTAGAGAACAATATTATAGTGAGGGAAGGACTTGAGTAACTGCCTTGGACTGGGTTCGAACCTGTGCCCTCCGCGTTGCAAGGTTAGCGCCCTTACCAGTATCGCTATGAATAATTATTATCGTTACACTGCAGCATATGCAGTCTAGGCATCTCAGAGGGAGTTTCACCCCAAGAATGACATATTATCCTTTAGAAAATTTTACAGCTGCTGTTTACATCCATATTGCATTACATGAACGGTTATAATAAACCATGATATTGTGTACCGGGGTACTTTTTTGTCTATCTTATTAATTTTATTTAAAGTCATCAGAAAAAAGAAACATGAAACAGAAATCTTTCCCTATGTGGGCGCTTGCCGTCCGCCGAGCGGTCGTTTGCCCCCCCTCCCCCCACCTGGATTTCCCCTTCCCAAGAGGAGGGAGACTAAATTAAACACTGCTGAAGACTTAGGCCTACACTGAAAAATCGAGGGGCTCTGTTGAAATCCACAATTGACAGTAGGCCTAATGTAACTGAAGTCATACATTAATACATAGGCCTACAGGGACGTTTCACTATAGGCTAAACTGTTTTCAATGTGCTTTCGATGCCTGTACGCAGAGGCGTACGGGAGATTTCAGCAGTGGGGGGGGGGCAAAGATTGAACTTCTGTCAGAAAAAGTTTAATTTTTTTGCCCGAAAAACCAGACTTGCCTGAAAGTTGATGACCTTTTTTAGTCGTCCGGGACTGTGTTTGCCCAAAAAACCAGACTTGCCAGAAATGGGGGGGGGGGCATTTGTCCCCCTCTGAACCCCCCGCATCGTACGCCTATGCCTGTACGAAGCGAATAAGGTTGAAGTACAATTTTTTAACTGAATGTTCATAAACAAGGAAGCAGACATAATTATTTATAGGCCCTAGAGGCGTTTGTTATGTTCGTGATATTTTCAGCGAACAAGAAGCAACTTTTAGAGTCGTAGGCTACATCCAGCTTCTTACTGGAGAATGGAGATGTGTCTCCAGAATCCCCTCTGTCCGTTATTATAGGCCTATCAATAGTCTCTCAAGACTGTACTCCACTGACGCTATATAAATTCCCATTGATATAGCGCCTATACTAATTGATGACGGCGCTGCCATCATGGGCGGAGTTTGGTTTACGTTCTTGGGGGGCTAACCCCGAGTCTGGGCCTTATTGGGAGGGCTAACCCAGAAAAAGCGTATGAGTTATACCCTCTTCCGTTTTCATGGTAAAAAATTGAATTTGGGCCTTCTTGGAGGGGCTTAGCCCCCACCTAGCCCCTGATAAACTCCGCCCATGGCTGCCATTTGATGGTTATATAGATCTCACGCTTAACAAACAAGCAATCGCACTAAAGTTGTACGGAACCCTGCAGGCACATACCAGAGACCTATAATAATTAAATCATGCCTGACGCCTTGAAAGCCCTTTAGGCCCACATAGGCTACCTGTATAGGCTGATGGCCTACCTGTACGACCTGCAGGTCTGGATGGTTTACGGTCGAGTGACTCTCACGCTGCAGAACAAGGAAGTTACAAGTCTCTACCGAATCTAACCGTGTAGTTCGCGAAACATCCAGAGGCAAATCGTTATTTCCGAAATTCGTCGGCGAAAAGAACCGACCAGATAGCGAGATGAACGCGAAGTGTTTGCGATAAACAGAAGTAGTTATTTAAGTACACAACGTGAATAATAATAAGCTGATTCGAGATACGTTCAGAGAGTGTTCAGATTAAAACTACGACGGTATGAGTCATCCGAAGAAATCAGGGTCAAAGGACTCAAAGGGGTTAGTTTTGTTTATTTATTTTTCATTAATTTGACCGTTTACTTGTGTGTTTTGCAACTGGTTGTGCATGGTCGGCGTATAGGCCTAAGCTACGTGGACAACAATATTTATAAAAAAAATATTGCATGCACACATTACACAGCAGGCGTGCTTATACTACTTGGATAACTGATAACATACTTAGGGATATGCATAGGGTAGGCCGGTGTGATGATGGTACATCTATAAGTATTGTTGGTAGGCCTACTGACAGTGACACGGAGAGCGGTAATGATTGTGAAAATAGAGAACTTCTATAGTCTACTAATATAGTTGCATTGACTATCATCATCATCATCAAGAACCG